>JAZDUA010000118.1:1936250-3137500 GCA_038098605.1 Gryllus longicercus | reverse complement strand
ATCAGGAACTAGAAATATTGGAGAAAATCATCTTATAGGGCAAGTCTGTACAACCCCTGCTTCCGCGGGCATTCTGCACTCAAAAGCCCAACCGCTGCCCACCAGAGCTGCGAAAGTGCAAGTGGTGTGGGGTAGGCAGCTTTGCAGGGAGGAGAGCAGCGAACAGGGGTGGATGGGTGATGCAGCGCGTAGATTGATGTCTGAGTGCCTAATGTAATGATCCATTCTGTGAATAATATGCATACTTATTTAAATTGGAAATGTTTCGTATTTCTAGCTACAAGGACCATAATTCACTGTTTATCTTCTTCTCTGCACTCCTATGTATCGACATATTTTCCTTTTTTTAGTATATTTCTGATCACTTTCCCCCATTATGAATCCGAATAAGAGATACCTACGAGAAAATCTCTTTGACCATATTGTTAGGCTTAATTGATTGATTGTTAGTGATTCCGGGCGCGTAAACTGCTAAGGTCATTAGACCTGTAAGTGTAGTATATATTTTCCTCGGGAGGTGGCGCTGATCTTCCCGCGCTGGATGACGTGATAACGTGAACTATATGTAACAGTCCATCATGTAATCGCAGATTGCTATGACAATTTACGCGCATTTTCATTGCTGGTTCCTACTCCTAGAATGGGTATCATCCCACCCTTCTTAGTTTCCTGAATTTGCACGCGAGTGGTTTGCGCACGGCACCCGAGGTCAGCGAAAGTGAAAAATTCTGTGCAAGCCTGGCTAGCTTTGACCACAGACGTACGGACCGGCGTTTTGCCATCAATCGGCTTTTCAGTATCAAGGATCCACAAAAAATGTTGTCTGTTTACACATTGAGTCAGAGAAAGTAATTACATACATATGGGGAAAAAATTACCAACTATTTTGTTACTAGAGCTCGGTAATAAAAGTTTTCTGTCGAATATACGCGAATATCGCGTCGAATGTACGATTAATTGACTTTCTATTCTTAAAACGTAAGGGGAGAAAGTAAAAGTGATTCTAGGAGAATTCTATAGCAATGAGGATATAAGACAAATTGGATTATCTTGAAAGAAAACAATACATTTTTTCAAAAAATCATTATTATAGAAAGTGTCATAATAGTATAAAAAACATTAAAAAAATCTCGGCAGCCAATATTTTCTATAAAACATCAAAACTGTGGTGGTCCTCTTTCAACATTGTGTATGTATTTGACGAGATCAACAATTCTGTTGGAATATCCATACTCATTATCGTACCTGAAACATAAAAAGTATACAGATAAGTTCAAATCCAAGATAAATAATATAATAACATAGGACACAGAGATAATTTCAAATAAATAATAATAAGAAACTAGTTGTGCTACTCAATGGCACACATTCCCGTATTAGTTTTCTATTTCCTTTGGTCTCGGCTAGCTCCTTGCCACTCCTTTCCAGCTGCCATCTATCGCCGCTCAAAGTACATTGTTTTGAAATTTTCTTAATTTTTAGGTTTCCTAATTGTTGAACGGAAATATTATTTTGTGAATAATAAGAACAGTAAAACATCGTTCTAAATAACAATTTTGTTTTGAAGCTCTTTTTCACAGAATTGTTTTTTAATTTTCGAAAGAAAAAAAGTTTGATATCATTTGAAGCACTTTAACTCACAAATACAATAGTGTATACAAATAGTGTATACAAAATAGTGTATACAAAACAATCTGCATATTACTGGTGTGAGATATCTTTAAAAAAACTTATATTTGTGTAATTTTTGAAAAAAATACCCCGAAATTAACTTTACCTCATATTAAAGAGTGCAATTAGCACTATTATTTCGAAAAGTTTCAAGAGAACATTTGGAGCCATTTTTGAGAAAATGGCGTTTGAGCGTTTTTGAAATTGCGAAATTTTGAGCTAGTTCCCCTAGAATACAGTTGAGTTTTCGACAAACTTTAGATGATATTATATAAAGCACAATGACTCATAAATGTAATAATGTAAACAAAATGCCACTTTAACGACATAAGTAAAAAAATTACATTTTTCGTAATTTTTGAAAAAAGAAAATAGAAAAATATGGCGTTTATGTCATCTCTTAGAGTGCATTGAGCACTATTCCTATCAAAAGTTTGAAGAAAACATTTGAAGCCGTTTTTGACAAAATATTGTTTTTGTAATTTTTTAAAATTGCATATATTGCATGCAATATAATGCGAAAACTACTAAAATGTTCAAAAAACAGTACACGAACCTGCTGAAAGAATTCACTATGGAGAAAAAAATTTATTGGAGGAAAAATCTCTATCGCCAATTTGTAGTTGAAGGAAGCCGCCGAAAAAAGTTCAACATTTCAAAATTGAGAGTTAAGTTGATAATTGAGAGTTAACCTTGAAAATCAAACATATACCACCTTTATAAGTGTATTTTACTTTATTTTTACAAGAAATTTAAAGAAAAAAATTGGAGCCGTTATTGAGAAAATATGGAAAATGTCCAGGGGCGTTTTGTAAAGTACCCCCAACTTATGAAGAAAGCTTTTCAAAATCGCGGCGTCTCGAGTGAAGACAGATCTACCGTGGAATATCCATTTTAGAAATAATTGTACGCGTGGTTTAGGCTCTAGTGGTGTTCACAGACTAACAGACGGACGTTTTGAAAAAAAAAACAACACTTTTTTGGTATCAGGGGACCCGAAAACGTGTGTTTCCGTTGAAATCTTCAAATCAATTTTCCGCAGCATTACATAACCTTCCCAATACTATGTATATTATATACGTACATATACGGGAAAGTAAAAGCAAATTAGTGCTGCTACAGAATGGCACAGACATTTCCGTATTAGTTTTCTATTTTATTTGGTCTCGGCTTGCTATTGGGACTTGCCACATACTCGTGCCAGATATGTATCGCCACGTAAAGTGCATTTTTAATTTTTTTTAATTTTTCAGTTTCTTAATAGTGGAACAGACATATTAGTTTAATAATATGAAGAAAGAGTAAAACCTCGCCCAAAATGGCAATTTTGTTTACACCTTTAAGTATGCAAAGCGGAATACTGTCGTACCAAGAGATAAGCTTGACAAATTGTCTGTTGAGCGCCATCCCGGCCTTGGCGTCGAAGACCGAGGAAAAGGTGCTGCTGTAGAAGTCGCTGGACACTACCTCTTCCTCCGTGTAGCCCATGATGCCCAGCAGCGGGCCCTCCGCAGCCTCTCGAATGCGCAGTTTGATCTCGTCGTAGGAGGCTTCGCGCGCCAGCCTGCGGGGGAGGAAGGAGATTCAAGCAATGGTCACAAGGCCCTGTGGAACCGGTGCAAATGGTTACAGGATCTCGAGCAACTGGGACGAATGAGAACAGGGCCTCGTGCAACTGGTGCGAGCCCCCGAATTACGACCACCGCCGACATCCAATGAACCTAAGATCCTGTTTCAATTCTAAGTACACAAAAATAAATAAAATTTAAACAAATTACAATGCAACCGAATATTTAATTAAGGTTATTCCTTAGTATTGCTGCAAGTGCATGAGAGGAAAAAAAATAAAACCAAAAAACAAAAATATAGCTGAGTGGCAGGACTGGTTGAGGTGGAGCATGGGTGGAAGTGTACAGAGCGCATCTGAGTGTTTACGCTTTTGACAGTTTGTTAAGTAACTCGTCGGACCGGAGCCTATATTCTGAAAACAAATTTGTAAAGTTTTCGTTGACAAACTAGGCGAGTTTGTCAACTAGCAACAATAAAGAACGGATTAATGGACTTTTCTCATAAATGATACATTTGATTCGATTTGTTGCCAGTTTTTGAAGAAGTTTGCGAACAAGAATTTGGAGAATTCGCAGTGACATCTATTTCCTGTGAAGATTCGTGGGCAAATGATTATGGGAGTGACAGGTGCAACAATAAAATATGCGTGAATTGTTAATAAGTTACAAATTGTAATTTTCATTAACCAGGAAACAATGCAGCTATACTTGGTCTATAACGTCACTCACTAAATTATTTCCTACCAATGATTTAATAATTAGTAAAAAATTAATTTCACAGGGTTACGGGTGTGCCAGAAAAATGTACATGATTTCCGTATCTGCCTTCATTGTATCGTAGTACTTGTTTAGAATTTCCCAGATGTTATCCATAAAACTGGAGAGCAAATTAATGCTATTTAAAATATTGGTAAGACTACACTTTTGCCCAGAATACACTAAAAGAGATTTATTGAACAGTAATTGGAAGTACTTCAGCTCTGACACAAGTTGGCCAACGCCTGTTAAATGAATGAGAATCATTTCTACACTGACGCCGCCTTCAATATGATTTGTCAGAAATTAGTGTCAAAATAATATCTCGCTGCATGTGAACCTGAATGTTCTCTACCTGCAGGTGAGGTCGACGACAGAGACGTCGGGCACCGGCACTCGGAAGGCCATGCCCGTCAGCTTGCCCTCCAGCGCAGGTATGACCTTGGTGACTGCTTTCGCCGCCCCCGTCGCAGCCGGGATGATGTTCTGCTGGGCGCCTCTCCCGTCGCGCCAGTTCTGTCAATTGAACGTACCGTGAAGGAAGAATAAAAGTTAAAAAGGCCGCCTAAATTCAAATTGAAGAACACTTTACATGATCACTAGGACTGGGATAGTCATGTAATAACATTTTTTTCTATTACATTTAAATATTTGCAAATTGTAATAGGTCCACCTAACAATGTTCACGCATTATAAAAATCCAATTTTTATAGTGCCTCTTTTTACAAATTTTGTTGGTCTTTAAAATTGCATAATATTTAGAGAATATTGTTAGAATGATACATATTTTGCTACTTTCACAAGAAAATGTTTACAAAACGTAATTCATGTATTGATTTAGTTACCACTTTTTACTATCTATGGCATTAATAATAATAATAATAATAATAATAATAATAATAAATAAGAAGTTAATAACAATACTTTCCACTAGGAACTGATTATAATTTTAGTAAGATATTGAAATTTCGGCCTGAACATTTCCCCAAGATGGAAAGTTACTTCAAAAATACTGATACGCAAAACCTTGAGGGCGAGAGAAACTACTATGTTCCTCGCGCGCGCAACGGAGGACAAGCAGTAGGGGCGGACAGAAAGTGAGTATACTATTTGAAACTAACTGTAGCATCTGCATCACAGTTCAGTTTTGAGTGTGAGCGTGGTGTGCCCAGGTGTTACTTTTCGGTTTCGGTACGTATACCACTTATCTTGATTCGTAAGTAGTATTGTGGTTAAACAAATGCGCTCGCTTTTTCGCAAAAATGTCACCAGTGAGAAGAACATTATCTACTCAACTCAGTTTGAACGTGCGTGAAAATGAATGTGTGTTAACTACTGATGGGATCGTGTTATTTTGTGTTGTGCGTGAAAAAAGTGTGAGTGCGGGTACTCGTTTCCAAGTGACACTACATTTAAAACGAGCAAACACGCGTAAAAATGTCTCTTACCGGAGCTTAAATCTGCGCTACAAGAAATTGCAAAGGATGTAAAATTTAACTATCTACTAGAAAACAATCCAGGTTACCGCACATTCCAAAATATTGCCAATATCATGTCCGGTAAAACGGAGAGCTAATTGTCAAACATTAAAAAAACATTGCCACTGGAAGAAGAAGCAAACTTTAAATATGCACCAATAACATCTGGTTAGCGTGAACGTTTTTTCCCCCTGTACAAATCAATTTTGAAAAGCAACAGAGAATAGTTTCTATTTTCAAACCTTAACATGATGTCTGTTATACACTGTAACGGAAAAAAATTCAGTGGCTTTCAGCAACAGTTCCTGTCCTTAAGTCAGGTGAGTTTTGTCATTGTTTTGGGAGACTATGCTATTTAGATAAATATAACGGAAGGAAATAACAAATTATGATAATTTCAATTTTTTTTGAGGTTTATATAGTATATATTTTCTGCGCTATTAATGCATACATACCTGTTTAACATCTCGTAGTTACATACATACATAGTTACATATTGTACATTTTTAATGCATAACTATCCGAGCCCTAATGATCACAAACATAAAAGTAAGAGTTAACCTTTCACAGTTTCACAGTGAAGAAAAAAATCAGGTAGGCTGATTTGAGAACGCAGTCGAAGTGCAGTGTGTGGAACGTCCTTGTGTGTGCTGCAGAAGCTACATGAGCACAAGGAAATAATGTAATCATTATACATTAAAAATTCAGAAACTATGTAATCATTATATATTTCACAATTCGTGCTTTACAGTCTGAAAATGCTGATCTTATATTACATTTGATGGGAGTTTTCTTGTAATCATCAATTATTCTAACATAAAAAGCGACTGGTCTCGCTTGGATCGACAAACGAAGAACCAAGCTACGCCCGAGTGAACACAGAATGAATTCCTCCTTTTCTCTTCAAAAATATATCGTAAGGCGACAAAATTGTGCAGTTAGAAATATACAGATGTAGTGATTAATTTAATGTGAAAATAAGAGACCATCATGCTTCTCCTAATATTTGTAATATTGCATAATTCCTTTGCCGTTTTGTCCTAAGTAGGGTAGATTCAAGTAGAAAGTGTTTTTTGTATTTTTCCAATTTTGTCTCAGCCGTACGTCATCGGAACTTTGCGAATATTTCCAAGACTCGAAAGACTGTCGAAGTCTCTGGAAGTAATATGCAAACAGCGTGTGTACTGTAATTCTGACGACTGGCTGGTGAGGTTTGGCGGGTTTGCCGCGCGCGATGCAAAACTGTCGTAATATGCTCTCTAATTCCTTTAATTCACGAGTTTAGTTTTTTTCGTTTCTATGCGTCAAACATATTTTTCTTCGGCAATACTCAAACAAATATCCAGCCAAATATCCAGAGAGATTTAAGCAAAAGGAGATCGTTTATCAGCAAAAAGACAGAAACATTCATTCATATATCATATTCATATAATCGGGGAGAAGACGGTTATATGTTTTTCCACCGGAAAAAACTCATGTATACACACACACACACATAAACACACTCCCCCTCTGAGTGACAGATTTTAGATACATATCACATCAATAAGGTATCTCAAAGAACTAGTGAGCGTTATTGTAAATACTACTGTAATATAGTGAAAATGTATCAAATAAAATTTCCGACGTCATTACAGGCTCGTTAGGGGATGCTCAAGGATTAGGTAACCGTGACACTTTTGGACTTTCCACGCGAATAAAATATTGTCAGTTTCTCGTTGCATATCCCTTGAGATCGCTGAGCACCTTCTGACGATCTGTGTGTGATTCCTTACCTTGCCACTGGGGCCGTCCACGGTCTTCTGCGTTGCGGTGGTGGCGTGAATGGTGGTCATGAGCCCTTCTATCATCCCGAAGTTCTCGTTTACCACCTTCGCGAGCGGGGCCAGGCAATTGGTGGTGCACGACGCGTTGGAGACCACGTTCATGTTCGGGGTGTACATGTCGAGGTTAACGCCCACCACAAACGTCGGAGCGTCGGCACTGGGCGCAGATATTACCACCTTCTTGGCGCCTCCTTCCAGATGCGCCTAGCAATATTCACACAAAGGGTTTAATTTTATATGTAGTGTGAATGTGGGAAGTGTGTGTATTTACACAAAGTGTGAAATAAAACCACAAATTGTCGTGGTTGAAATAGGTTTGCTGAAAAGTATTAAAATGTTCATTTTAATGAAAATAACTTTGCGGGTTTTCAACATTCAAATATCATATTTATACGGCTATTTTATTCATATTGCTATTCAGAAATAAAAACAATGTTCAATCTAAGAAGTCTCAGCCAAACACGTGTGTGTCATCATTATAAACGATCTTCTATCTTTCAAAATCAGTGACTTTCAACCTGAAAACTGGAATTCGGAACATTTCAACAGCTAAAAAACAAATATAATCTCTAAAATAAACAGCTGAAAGTGAGAGTAGGTCTAGATGGAGTAGAGATACAGTAAACAACTAGCAGAACTTTGTCACTCAAAGTTTTGAAAATAATATAAGAACCGCAAACTTAAAGGGAGATTATTAATTCAAATCTTTAAACAAAACCTATTAAGAGACTTAAAATTACATGTTGATAATGAAAATAGGTTTGAAATAATAAATGCATATTCAAATATCCAAAGTTAAGCCCCTCTGGTACAGTGATCAAATCGGAGGTCGTTTATGGGTTCAAAACTATCATTTTAAACCGAATGAAACCCCGTTTTGATATGAAGCTAAAAGAATTCAATATTTTGAAGAAACGAAAAGAGACAAGCTTGGGAATAGGGTACTAAATATGTATTATTTTCTATATAGTATGAGGACTTATGCCATTAGGAATCTGCTGCCTTACAGCCGCTTTGGCTGCTTCCGTGAACACTCCAGTGGACTCCACGACGTAGGATGCTTGATGTTTATTCCATGGAATCGCTTTGGGATCCTTTTCGTTATATACAGCAATAGGCATGCCTGAAAAATAAACACATAAGTTTCATTAATTTCGTACTCTACTACATAAAAATGTGTAACACATTTTCGAGGTTAATCTTTGAACATTACGTGTTTTATAGAAACCTGATATTCAACAATTAGAAATACTAATCGCACCAAAAGACATAAAATGACATTTAACCCTCTAAAACTTCTATGGGGCGTTGTATCTCGGAAGTTTTCCAATTAGGCAAGATATACAATTATTAATACTATAAAAAATAAACTATGTTGTCACTAGTCTGGGGAATTTAGTAGAGATGGAGAAGATTAACTTTTCAAGTTTGAAACCAGTTGTGGTCGGCTAACAAAAGAAGACATCTGGAGCACTACTGTGCCAAACGCGACAACAGTAGTGTAATTTGTTCTTATTTACCTCCCACTGTATTTTATGCCTTGAACCAGAGTGCATTTAATGATTCGAAGAACATACTGTATTATATAAGTAATTCGAGCTTAGCGTGGAGCCACCGGCGGGTATTTTCATGTTAAGAAATTTTATTTGAACTTTACCTGTTAATAATAAAAATAAACTTTAAACATATTACAGTTGGCCGACACGTTTATTTTCGCTCATTAAAATGTAATGAATATGACAAGAACAAGTATCGATTAAAATACTTGTTAAAGTGGTTTAAACTTTTTTGCTTCATCACAAAGTTATATTTAATAACAGTGCTTCATTAAAATTATATTAATTATTTATAATTAATAAGTTGTAAAGTTTCTTGTAAATGACGGAAAAGTGTAGAAAATCCCATGTGTTCTCGTAGGTGCATTGAAACCATAAAAACACGTGATTTTTCTAGAATTCTTTCAGAATATTCTGGAAGAAATAAAATTGTCTAAGAGAACTTTCTTAGACTTTTCTGAATTCACTCTAAAATAATGATAAGTTTCCTACCAGGAGACAGAGTCGTGACGAATGCCTCGTGTGTCTCGACTGGCGGTCGGAAGAGGTCTAAATGTGAGTGACGGACTAACGCAGGTCACCGGATTGCCAAGTAAGGAAGGATCAGTTGATTAAGCATTAACTGCTTCATGCATGAGTAAATAACAATGGATTATCTTAACTATTATGCAAGAACTGATCAGAATCCCTACTATGACTATTCCACACGTGAACGAACAAAACGAATAGTGTTTAACTATACATAAAAAATGCCCCAATCAGGACTGTGTATCTCAAAAATTTTATGGCTTTTTCTACCCGATTTTTCTTACCGCTTCTACCTACTGGCCAATCATATACTATGACTCATCTATCTTAGCAGGTGGTATACATCGATTGCTATGTCGATGTCCAATAAACAACGTATGTATTATAACATAACCTCTGACTTTAACATACGCTTTCAGTTATTTTCAATATTTGGCGCATTTTGGAACTCGGTTGGACATAATTTCACTTGTGGAATAGTCCTATTAAATATCACTTGTGCTTTGGAAACTCTCAGATAAATCCTCTCTCTCGGGAATTAATCGACAATTTCTAAAGCACTCGTGGTATTACATATGATAAATTTCCAATAGTTCGTTATTAAGACGAATGTCTTATGTGAAACATCTAATTATGTTGAAACCGCCCGAGAAAGCCTGCATTTTATGTGAATTATGAATTAGTTTATTTTTTTGAAGAATTCGGTTGTATTGGACAATACATATTTTGAAATATGTTGGAACTATAAGGGAGAAGTGAAATGTAATATATTGGAGTGTAAACGATTGGACGATTCACATACCGTTGATATACAATAAACCATCTTTACTTTCCACGCTCCCCGGAAAAGGACCATGGGTGGAATCGTACTTAAATAAGTAGGCCATGTAATCTGGGTCTAGAAACGGGTCGTTCACGCACACAACCTGCATCAGAAAGCAAATGCGAGGGTATTATTATCTCTGAGAGAACGAAGTAAATCACTACAAAAAATCAAACACACGAGGCTTCTTTATCAAAAACTTGTAACTCAAAAGCATGATTTTCTTCTCTTTTTCTTAACGCATAGAATTAGTAACAAAATTGCTTACAATTTCGATGAGAGAGCGGAAAATCTTAGTTGTTCAAGCGCGAGTAAGGGAAAACAAGGGATAATTAAACTCCAGTTTTCACTATCCGAATATTATTTCGAAAGTTTTGAAGTTTTGTAATTTAAATTTTAAAAAATATTTTTTCTCCACCTTAATCACTTTTCAGGATGTTTCTTAATATATTTTGGTAAATTAGGTTAAAATTTCAAGAATAAATGCTTTAGTAGTAATTAATCTTTAATATAATAGTAGTGATAAAATGTCCTATTTATTGATTAAATTTACCTAGATTACCAATTAATATATTAAATCAATTTCATAAAGTAAGTGGTATGTATGTTTTTACGAAATTCTGCTAATAAGCCACAATAATTAATCTTTATGACGTTTTGAAAGCAATGGGAAATTACATTTATGTCTGAAGATTCAAAACAAAATGTCACAAGCCCACCTTTCTTTAAAGTTCGTGGCCCGTTTCTTTGGGTACGCTCCGGCATTCGTCTGGTGTTGAGCGAAAAAAACCCACGGAAAACTACCGATCAGAGAAGCCGGTCGCGATAATTCTCCTCCAGATACCTAGCTTGTATCTACTTAGTGTCGAAAATCCTGTCACTGACTCGAACCCCTAGAACAGACGCACTGCAGTGACATCAGTTGATGTCATGCATCACCTTAGCTGGCGCATCATTTGGATATGGTGATTGTTTACACCAAATAGTCTGAAGTACCTGCCAGAATAATTTCGGAAAATGAATAAAATGATTCTGTGTAACTACTTTGCATACAATTTCCTTGTAATTATTCCATTCTCTTGAGTATCTTGTAAAAACGCACATGTGTATTACAATATTTAGTTATTGCAATTTTCTAGGAAACATCTATTATATGCTTAGTAAAACCAATGCTAAAGAAAACTTCTTTTACAATAATAGCAGTTTGTAAAATTACTTATTCATTAATTTAATGGAGTTAATTTTAAACAGTTTTCCTTATTTCCTAGACAAAAGAGAAAAAATATGGCATACGATCTTTGGTTCTGAACGTGACATATAATTCGCCAAGGAAAGAAGATGAATTCGTATGATATCCAAGACGCCATTAACAAATTACCCCTAAACGTACTACTACTGGGCAAGGAAATTCCCCCAGGGGTATGTCAAAAGTATTTAAGACGAAAAATGAAGAATGTTGTTGAATCTACAATGACGAATGCAGGAGGCACACATTCAAACCACCAAACATATTACTGAAAGACGGACCGACCGACAGGCAGGCGGATGTTTTAAAAATAACACTTTCTCGGTATCAGGGGATCCTAAAACGTGTATTTCTGTTGATATCTCGAAATCGATTTTCCGCAGCATTATCTAATTCTTTTTCTTTAAAGTTTTGTCACGGATAGAACAAATGGCGTTCAAAATAACGCGTATATAATTTTTGGTGATCTCTTTGAATTTTTGAAAATTGCAAAAGTAAGGAACAATGCGAGAAAGTGCGTGCGCACCCGGGCGTCCTTGGCGAGCGTGGCTCGCAGCACGAGGCGGCCGATGCGGCCGAAGCCGTTGATGCCCATGATGGGCATGTTGGCGGAGGCACCCATCTTGATGGTGCCGCCCAGGGTGATGCCCGTGCCCATGGTGCCGCCGACGTTGATGGCCCCGCCCACGGGCATCATGCCGGTGGCGCCCAGCACGGCGCCCTCCACGGCCACCCCCGGCGCCGGTCCGTTCATCTTGGCAGCTCCTCGCGCCTCTTCGCACCTCTTCGCACGCGCAATTGGAAGAGATACAGGCTGTCTCATTGCAGGTGAAATAAAAACGTTTTCCTTATATTAGCCATAAATAATAATTACTTTACAGTTTTGTCTGATAATCTTAGATTCCCGTGGAAGGTGTTTCGTGTAAATTTCCGATTTGGTCGCAGCCTGTTCTGCAACTTTATGGGCATATCCAAGATTTGACACTGCTGTAGACATGATATACAACGAAATCTCTCAGAGAGAACATTGTCTGTAATAGTAAGTGGGAAATCACTATTCGTGGGTTATCGTGAATGTGGTGATGTGTTTAGTTTCGGAATGTTTGTGATATTGTGGAAGCATGTGTACGATATTCATTAGTGAATGGAGTTCAAAACTCTCAACTCTGCGGTAGGACGTCGACAGGGTTTTAAATCTAGAGTTACACAGAGAAAATAAATAATTGTGAAGAAATAAGTTATGTTAAATTTTGTACTTGATCATTCTTGACTATATGAAGGATATAACCGCACTACATCACTAATATTTTACTCAATTTGAGGCTAAATCACACAAACATTAGAGTTACAAAGTAAGAGGTCTCAAAATATCTTGGTTTAAGTCGTACTTTCATGAATAAAGAACTTTTGTCTGAACTTTTGAATGAAATTCCACCTGTTTCATGCAATCTTAAAATGAATTCTTTAAAGGTAAATACAAAATTGTATTTACAAGATTAATTGAAATAGATTTAGGTAGGAAAAAGATTTTTGCCTTAGGTAGCAAAAACACTACTGAACAATGCCACACGAAATGTTTTTTCAAAATGTAGTACGCACACTGATTAAGAACAACAAATAAAATACCATCTTATAACATTGTTATTATTATTATTATTATTATTATTATTATTATTATTATTAAACTATCGCATCTCTATTCAGGGCCATCCACTCTCTGGCGAGGTAGCTCACAAAAGAACTTACTAAGTGGGCTAAAACATGGCGAAGTTAAATTGCTTTTCCTAGTTATAAATATATATAAACCAATAGTTAACAAAACATGAATTTGCCTATAGCACTATTTTCACCGTCAAAAAGTAGTTTGCTAGACATATTAACATGTTTCACACGCACGTATCTTATCTGTGTGTGTGTGTGTGTCTATCAAAATAGTTGCTGTCCCATAAGGCAGCACGTGAATATAAAAAAATTGTTGGCGGGTCCCCTCTTTCTTGGAACCTTACTATCGCATGACGTTATCTGTGCCGTAAGCAGTGATGCACTGAGAAGGATAATTCAGTCGAGCCACGAAGTATGAGAATCCATGTAACACAATCTAATGGTGCATATTTCAGTCGAAATCGAAAATGTTACATAGTTTTTGGACTTTTCTCGAATTTCAGGATGTCTAATAAAACCAACGGCACCACTCACCAGGCTTACACAGTTTTCTTTCAATTTATGTGCGAATTGGAAATGAGTAATACATATTTTTTTTGTAAGGAATACTTATTTTACTTGCCGCAACATTTTTTAAAGTTTTCCTCTCAGGCTTTCCCTTGGCACCTCATTGATTTCTTCTGTACAGATGCTTTTTCATGTTTGCTTTTAACTTCCTGACAATTTTGTTCTCTTTGTTTTCTCTGCACATCTGTGCTTTCCTTTCTGTAGGCATAATAATTTAACTTCGTCCGAATTTTTTCGTCCGTATTTGAATGTTGCATATTTCTGTACTTTGCTGTATAGCAGCTCTTGGTACATTCCTAAAATAATCTTTTGATTAGCGTTATGATAATTATGGGCACTATTTTAGAATGATCCCAGCTCTGTGTTACTTTCCACTCTTCGAGAATATGACTATTCTTATTTTCGAAATAAAAACAGTCGTATGTCGATTTCACGGCGACGCCTGGTGACTTCATTCCAAACATGAATTTAAATTATTTGAGTTGTCTTAGAACTGAAGCACATTACCGCAATGAGTCGCAGGTTACCATTGGGTTCAAAACTTTTCAATATTTTACTTTCCTGTCTTGACATTATTAACTTAATTAAAATGTTGAAATTATTACAAATTTAAAGAAACTGTAATTTTTACTTTTCACGTCTGCAAATAAAGACATACATATATAAACTTGTCACAAATATTTCAGGGGTTGACAAATATGTCAAGCTCAAATAGCAAAGTAGTTATCCAAAGAGACGTCCACAATATCAATAACAAATACTCATTGCTGACAGTTCGAGTTATATCATGTTACGGGAACAACTTAGCACAAAGTCTTCTCTACAATGCAAAACTAACACAATCTCTACTCTTTAAAAGCACATAAACATCTACTAATATATCTTGTATTATACGGAAAATGCTGATTTACAAGATTCAATAGACAGGATTAGGGATAGCAACTGCATGGTCAATTTAATAATTAAAATACCTCTCACACCAATTTATATTTTCAAATATATTAATTAGCATATCTACATTTGTTATTATACTAATGCATATGTTGGTTCTTTAAAACTTAATTTACGGAATTAGAAAAAAAGTAGAATATTCACACTAAATCAGTTACATGTACTCTTACAAGTATATTTTGCTGTCCTTTCTATATAGAAAGACATATTTACTAATAATTTTCAAGAAGGAAGTGTTACATACCAAATAAGCAGAAATATTTGCGTAAAGTGCACTTGATGAAATTTAATATACTTTCAATTTTTAATGTTCTAAAGTTTTCATTGAATTAATTTCAAATACCAAACAATATTGACTGTTTTTTGTCGCTTTATTTGTAACTATGGAAATAAATGTGTATTCTTGGAGAGATTGCCAATGTACATTTTTTGCAATTAAAAATTGCATACCAAGGATAATTATACATTTATAAAACTGCCTACATAATAAGTTTAAAGTGTCTGTTATGTATTACGTGTATTTTGCCAAATAGTTACTATTCAAAATCACTCTCAACATACGTTAAACGTTTAAAATATTGACATTTGATGTTATGAGTACTTTTGAATACGAATGCATTTACTTGCTAAATGGCATCGTTACTTATAATTTCAATAATGAAAATAATCTTGGAATAAATAATGTTTAAACCGAATTATGGAATATTGTTTGTTACATTTAAAATATTATTGCATCTCAAAGAATTGTTTATGATTTACTTCGCATTACTGCACACATAACTAGGATGCATTAGAGAAAGTGTGATCACACTCCTGTTTTGCATGTTTGGCCGCTTGATGGCTTTAGTGCAGATTTGTTACATATCTTTACCCTATAATTTTCTCTCTCCCCTTGTACAAAACGATCGTGGTTAAAGCCGTGTAAATTTCATCATGAACTTTAACTATAATTTATGAATGTTGTTAAAAAGGTAATCTTGTTTAGCTTAAAATTCATTTAATAGCCGTATGGCAACATCTCTTGTATTGTCGCTATGTGAAAACACTTTGAGCTAAAAAATTAATCACTTTGACCCCAACCTCTAGAAGGGAAATTGTGCTTTTTCTATTGGGCTTACATTCATTTGGGCCGATCATGAATAAGGCTGCGAAATATACTGCACCACATAGAGTGGCCACTGTAGAGTTTATCAATTATATCCTATTCGTAAGAAACTGTATTTGGAATGTGTTTGGAAGTTGGCTCTTGATAGCGCGTAGGAATCTGTTTTGGAAAATTTCAATCTAGCTGATATTTATTTTAGCTGCGGCAGCACAGACTTGAGAAGCATAAGAGAGTATCGGATGCATCATTGATTTGTAGAGATGAATAGCAACATGTATTATACGCTCACGTTTTCTTGAGTCCCGGCATACCTACCCCCACTCCTTTGCCCACATTAGTTGAATGAAGAATAAATAATAGCAATGAGCGTTGTAGACAAAATATAACCAGAAATGTTCGCTCCCATGTAATAGAAACTATTTCGCAAAATTTATTTTGTCAAAATAACCAAACTCCCCAACCTTGTCACAATTAGCGAAGCGAGGGTTCAAAAAATGTGCGCAGATAATAGTTCTAGGGGATGATATTTTTTAATGAACTTCGCATCATACCCAATCCCGTCTATTTTCCCCTCCTATCTATAAAATTATATTCTAAAACATTACAGATTCATTCAGCAATTCACTTTGACATAGGTAAACAGACTTCGTCCCCCAAAAGGTTAAAAAGAAAGTTACCCAGGGAAATTTTCAACCTCCATAGATAGAAACTGATGAGTCTTTTCTCATTTATCATCTCTCTAGCCCTAATATTGTATTGAATCTTAATTTTGTTTTCTACATATCGTATGATGTTATAAACATTATATAACCCTATACAGTATTTGAGTACCTGCGAGTGTGTGTGCTTCGTGTATTCGTTCGTCCGTCACTAACGGTTGGTTCACTTTCCGGGGACCAATCGAGACATATGAGGTGTCATTCGAGGTATCTTGGTCTCCTAGTGGGGAACTGATACTTTGTTTTCGGATCCGGCCATACAATTGTAAGAAATTTACCAAACGTGTTATTGTGTGTTTTGGCGCTGCGATCTTAGTGGATTCATAGGAAATTAAACCAACGCCATGTAAATTGATCAATGTAAGTGGTGTTGATTAAAACCCTGAACCCAAAGTCAATTTTCACTCCACGACGCCATGATTTTCTTTCCCATGGATGGTAACACTGGTTGCAGCCATCTCTAAGTTAAATAAGTGAATCGCACATCATATGTCATTGCATTTCCATTATCGTATTTTTTAAAATAAATTTGCAAACTCCTACTAATAGTATTTGCCTTGAAACTTATTAAATTTGAAAGAATTTCACGTGAATTCGGAGAAAAACCAAACTTTGAGTAACTTTAGAGAAAGACAGCACATTTTCCTTCTTTCGTCCGACTTCTGACATTTAAATTCTTAACCGTGTAAATACCGATTTTCAATTGAATGTGTATAACAACTTATTCTTAGTAATATTAACTAACCAGTCTTCATCAATCTCTTAAACGTTCTTCACACTATCCAACAACAAAAATTAAATTAAAAACATTGGGGCCATTTATTTGAAAATGTCCCAGGAGATTCATGTAAAGTATTCTCTGAAATGAAAGGATCAGTTTTAAATTCAAGTGGCTGCCACATCATCCAGATCGATTAGTGAATATCAGTTTTGGAGAAAATCGGCTGAACGGTTTAGCCGCTAGCGTTGTTCACCGACGGACAGATGGTTTGCCGTTAATCGATATTTCGGTATCAAGGACGCACAAAACATGGATTCTGACTACACCACTGTTAGAGGATCTTTTTTCCTAAATCTAGCAAGTAGATTTATCCACTTTTTTGTTATAAGGGTCCAGCAATAAGAGTTTTTCGGCCGACAATTCCCCTTTTCCTCCACAGCATTTCATAACTAGTGTTAAAACAACACGTAATTTCTCGGTCCGTAATTTCATGCAAAATTACGCGAAAAATATTCAAATTTTCGAAAAATTGTACATGACCTTATTTCAATATTTATCTTTAAGGATCAGATTTTATTAAAAGAAAAACCTCTATATTCATAATTGTAGTTCTAGGAAGACGTCGAAAAAATTTTGAACTTTTATTAGTTTTCGAAAAATTAGGGTTTTCAACATTAGCACCATTCTCTTAAACAACATTCAACTACAACAACTAACCAAAAACAAACTGTAATAAAAACAATGGTGCAATTTTTTATAATTTTTTGGGAAGTCCCAGGGGCTTTATGTAAAGTACCCTCCAAAATTAAAATGTCGGTTTCAAATTCAAGGGGCCGCGTCATCAGCCAGGTCAATTAGAGTATATGAATATTGAAGAAAATAGACTGAAAGGTTTAGTTGCTAGCGTTCTTCACATCCAGAGAGACGGACAGAGAGAAATTTTGCCGTCGTTCGATTTTTCGGTATCACGGACAAAACTTGAATTCTGGCTACGCAACGTGTTAGAGGATTTTTGTTCTAAATTTAGCAACCTGATTTATCCACTTTTTCGTTACCAGGGCCATGTAATAAGAGTTTTTCTGCGAAAAATTCCCCGTTTTTTTGCGCTGCATTACATAATTTTCTCTCTACTACGTAAATGGTAGCAATGAAAGTAAAAGCACAGAGTTGAGAGACTGTGTTATTAGACTGCGTCAACTATTTGACTGGATTATAGCGCCATCACGCGGCAGAACATGCGAATCAGGAGAGTGATCACACTTTCACTCCAATGCGCTACGCTTTGGCGGAGGGGTATATACAAATGATGTTAAGTAAATGCTTCACAGATGGCACCATAAGCATCTATTAGTGTTCTAGTTCGTTCCACGATAGCAGCACCAACAACTAGTAGTACTGACATACTCACCTAGATAGCGAGAATGTTAGTGTCGAGATGAATGAAGCAGCGAATATCATCCTGGTTCATTGGAATTCATGTCCCGTGGATATCGAGGTTACTCCTAAAATTAGAAACCTTGTTTCCTTCACAAACAGCGGTTACTCTCTGACCTCACAGGAATGTGTGATATTCATCACTTACTAGCCCTACTGAAAGTCTTAGTCATTTTCCATGCTTTTCAGCATAGCAACTTCTTTGAATTTTGCTTCATTTTAATGGGTTGCATAATCACACTTCTTAATCGATTCATTTTTTTCGGATTATGAAATAACGATTCCCTAATAGTATCTTTTTTAGAATGAATTGTAACTTTTCTCACAATTGTTTCCTGAAAAATGAAAATTTATGCGTGTGTAAACGTTTAATGGCATGGAAAGTCGAAGGTTATTGCAAATCGATGATGTTGCATAAGTCGGGCACATTATTAGAAGAAAAGTATCTTATTTTACTGAAGAAAACGAATTAATAGGAGCAAACAAAAATTCTAAAAGTCATTATTATGAGAAAGATAAAATGTCATGTTTTAACTTATTTGGTCAGGAGAGCAACTCATAAAATAAGGATTTGTCATAGGTAATACCACGAGTGCTTTGGAAATTGTCGATAAATCCCGACTCGCGAAGCGAGGAGAGGATTTATCTGAGAATTTCCAAAGCACGATTGGTATTTCATAGGACTATTCCACAAGTGAAATTGCGTCCAAAAGAGTTCTAAGATGTGCCAAATATTGAAAATATGTTAAAATCAAAGAGGTAATTTTACATAGGCGGTTTATTGGACATCGACATAGCGATAGATGTAGACCTCTTAAGATGAGTCACAGATTGTGATTGGCCAGAAGTGAGAAGCGGCAAGAAAAATCGGAATTGAAAAAGCGATAAACTTTTTGAGATGCACCGCTCTGATTGGAGCATTTTGTATGTATAGTTAAACATTATTTGTTTAAATTTCACGAGTGGATAAAATAAAAATTCCAGCTGCAGAACAGACAATTTGGTACGAATTTACGGAAAGGAATAAGTGAGTACGCGAAGATTATCTTTTTGCCAGTATTCTTCCCCACTCATCTAAGAATCCCCCCTTATATTGTTAATGTCGACTTGTCACCGACATTTCGTCTCCCATTAATCATTATCGTTTAACGTCTACGAGACTGAAAAAAAATATTTAAATTTTCTATACTGCTAATTTACAATATGTTCGCTTGGAACAATTAGTAAACGGTATACAAGATGTATGTAACAATTAAAAGAATCTAAAGGGTAAATCTAGAATATGCTCACGCTATACACATATTCACTGTTGTCCAATATATTCACTAATTGTTGATTCGGACGGTAGCTCAGTCCCGAAGAGACCCCGATATGGAGTGACAACATTTGGTAAAAATAACGGAATAACTATTGTATAAATGGTTGTAATTTTTAATACATATCAAGTTCTTGGAGAGTAGCTCATATTGTAGTGGCAGAGTTTTCAGGTCATTCTAAATTAAAATGTTTTGAACAAAATCCTGCGAGAAATTATGAAACACAGCGAGGTTCAGGTTGACAATGGGACTTCTGTCATGCGTGCATTTAAGTACAAAATTATTCTCAAAGCTTTCTGCATATGTTTACTTTCGTTTTCTGATTGTCCAGTTGCAAAACAAATAATTATCGGCAATTTTTCACAAATGAAACGAATTAATATATACTACAGTCTTTCGTTACTTGATACGTTACCTTAAGCAATACATCAATTTCAGTACCGTTTTAATTTTTTTTACAATTTGTTTAGTTTCTTCCTTTCAGGAAGTTAGGCATGAAGATCTACAAGTAGAAAGTATTGATTCCAGTCCGAACATATGTCTCAAATAATCAGGGCCGGATTTAAATAGTGCGGGGCCCCAAGCACAAAATTGTCTTGCCCCCCCCCCCGAAAAAATAGCTCCATCTTCAATTCATTCAAAACGAAGATTTCTCAGCTTATCATGCTCCATACTCAGGATACTCAGGTCTACTAAATTTTCTTGAGACATAGTCGTACGTGGATAGTTTTTTATCCGCTTCAGTTTACTGAATGACCGTTCTCCAGTACAGTTTGATATCATCAAGCACAAGTACATTCGTAACGTCGTTTCCACGTTAGGAAATGCTTCGGAAAGGTTTTCTTCTAATTTAACATGTAATAAGTATTTTTTTAAAATGTTTTGAAATTGTACATTTTGTTACACAGTAGACTACTTGATTAACAATTATTTCACAGACAAAAAAATATGGTATGCGTATTTTTCCGAAACGCGGGGCCCCTGGTGAATGGGGGCCCCCAAGCAACTGCTTGTTTTGCTTGTAGGTAAATCCGGCCCTGCAAATAATCTCTTTGATACCCAATCAACGTTCTACTTCTATTCCTTCCTTGTTTTGTTTGGAAGTTTGACGTTGATTCAGATCGTATTATAGTCAAATTATAGTGATCGAATTATAGTGATAGATGTTTATTAAATATCTGGTCAACTGGTAAGAGCGAGTTATTAACTGTTAGGCCTAGTGTTTCTAATAATTCACAATTCTTGTAGTTATTTCCGATTTTCCCACCGATTATTGTACAAATGTATTTAGTACATAAACTTTTTGAAATGTATATTATAACGTCTTGAGACATACTGTTTTTTTAAGATTTCATCCAGGTTATCACCAAAGACCATCGTTTACGTTCGATTACAAGCACCAAACATATCCGTTGTTCAGCGCCGACGGATTTTTATTTTGAACACACATTACCAAAGTGCGTAATCAACTCTGTTAGCTGCAGCAATTCGCGTTTTTTTCCTTCCAATTTCCAATCCCTTCTGTGCACCGTTGACACCATCCCCTGGATCAACCCGCGTCGTGTCTTGTCGCGCCCACGGGTCGAGTCTGTTCGGGGCCACGCGGTCTCGGGGCTTATCACGGCGCTCAGCCGAATTCGCGGGGCGCGGGGAGGGGGAGGGAGTCGAGGGGGAGGTGAGGAGAGGAGAGGGGTGTGCTGGCAGTGGAGAGAGGGGCATCGCGGGACGCGACCTCGCGACCGCCGCGCTACGCCGGCGCGGTTCAACGGACGCGAGCGAGAAGCCCCTCCCCCTCCCTCGCCCCTCCCCCGCCGCCGCCCTGACCCGCAGTCCCTCTGCGCCCCGGCCCGCGGCCGCGGCACGTGCCCAGCTCGCGCCCGCGGCATCGGCCTCAGGGCCTTGCAACTCTCCATCTAAACCGGGAACAAAGCTCGAGGGTGCTACTCTAGGAGGCGCTAGTGTCGCCAGGTACAGCTGCAGATGAGGCTCGCCAACTTCCGCACGTAAAAATTAGCTAATTTGTGAGAAATAGGTAAAGCATCTTTTAAATGTTTAATTATTCATAATATACACATATAAGAAACCACCGAAGAAAACCTGAAGATCGGCGCTATCACTTGGAACATACATGCCTGCTTGCGACCCGCGAACTTAGGCAGCACCCACGCACGTTTTAAGCATCGTTGGCAGCAGTTGGTGTTTTAGTTCCTGTAAGAAGGTGCTGCAGGAGAGCACGCCAGCATAATCGTTTCCACCACGTTATATGGGAGTTAAAAGGCCCTGAGCAGCCTCCTTCAAGAACGACTTTAAACGAGGAGAGCCAAAAAAATAAGGTCCTCTATCTTACTGCTATTGGCTGCAAACCTGAATTGAGAGGTTCTTTTTGTGAATAAATGAAAGTGTGATTCTAATGTGCCAAAGATCCTGTCAGAGAATTTAAGTGTGATTGTGTAAGGTCAGAGTATGACAAATATAGGGCGGATATTGATGAAATAAACATTGGCAAAAATTATCAAAAAAATGCTTTGAAAATGCCCGAAATACAAAGGAAAATGACGTAAAAATTGATCAAAACAACTTCAGACGAACAACTCAAGCTCTTGGATATGTTACTGATGTAATCGAGACTTCTTCCTTTTGTTCAAGTGAACTTTTCTCGCAAACTTTTGGTTTGGACTGTTCTTTAAAAGAAAATCTCTGCCTTTATTTATCGCGAAATCGGCCAAACTGACAATGGATCTGATAGGTGTCACAAGAACCTTAGATTATATATTACTCACAACGGCTGATATTACAATAATGAGCGAAGAAATGGAAGAGGCTGCTCAGGAATGCTGTGGTGAACATTTGTTGCACCTCGTAAATATTGTTCGAAGCAAGTACCATTAAAATGATATTAAAATCGACGAAATCAGCAAAAAATACATTAAAAATGACGTAAAAAGATGGAGAATGACTTATTAGCCGAAATAGACGACAAATGCAAAAACAATTATCTATAAAAATGGTTCATTTCCTTTTGTCATAAAATAAAATGATTTTCTATACTAAACGGCATTGTCCTAAAATGAAAACAAAAAATCTGAAGCTCCTTGCTTGCATCAGTGTATTGTGCATTTTGTTCGGAACTGGTGTAATAGGAACCTTCAAGATCCCTGTCGTCTATGAACAACAATCAATATCATCTTAGAGCCATCTTTGTTCAGAAAAAAATCGGGAAGGCAGTTGAATCTTCTTTTCCCCGACCGTACGCCCATGTTGGCTGGTATCACACTTAAGAACGAAAAACATTTTAAAATGAGTTTTGAATGAGTTACGCACATAGAGAGATGATCAATAGCTCAAGTCAATAGCTCTCGAAAACACAAATTGCTTAACAAAATTCTAGGCCACTTCCTAAGAACAATATTCTGGAATAATTACAGAAAAAATGTGTTTTTCACAGATTCAATACACCTACGAGAGCATTGGTGATACTCTGTGAATTATACTCTCTTTTTGACATTACATGAATCGTTACAACTTGATGCATCAAATTAATTCATCGTAGTAAATAACCTTACTTTTGTAAGAGCACAATAAACAAGAGTTTCTAGACGATACTTTGTGATGTAAATTATTTATTTATTTAATAGGTAATTATTACAAACAAATTAGTTTACTTGATCTTATGTGGCTAGTCCGAAGGTCTTTAAGCCATTACAATACCTACATCCTTTCGCGTTCTAATCTTTCGAATTCTGGTATTCACCTCAAATGGTCTCTCCATCGCATCAAAGCCGCGGAAAAGAGACCATAAGGTACGGCTCAGGAAAAAAACCCTGAAGGGGGAAAAACCTGCCGTCAGAAGCCGAGTACATACTAATCTATCCGACGTTTATTTTAACTATTTATTTTCTGGCGCGGGCGTCCCGCCGTCTCCTTCCAGTGCTTGGCCTCCTCAGCACCTGAAATCAAACAGCGCCACAGAAGATCGTCCGCACCAGCGCCTCTGCCCTTATATTTTCGATCCCCTCTTACCTCCCCCCCCTAATGTGCTTATTACTATGCCAGTTTTATTTTATTTATTATATTGACCTGTTACTTACCAATTGACTACGAATTATGACTTATTTCTTAACTGTTTACAAACTTAATATAAAATTACTGATTAACTTACTTATTGTTAGCTTATTGACTTATTTATTTCTCTCCAGTCTAGGCTCCGCTCAAGCTAACCAGTGCTGTTTTCCCACTCCCTAATTTCAGTTTCCCTAATGGTCCGAACCTATCCTAAAAATGTTCTTAATTCTTTCATAAATGTAGACCTTTTATCGCCTAAAATGTTTTGGGCGAGCGTTACGTTCCTATTTAGGAAGTAGAAATTTCCCATTCCCATTCATTTTCTTCTCCATGTTTCGGTTGCACAGCAAATTAAGAGGATGTGGATCCAGTTTTCCCTATCACCGCAAAGCACACATTATCACTTGCGTCCTTTAGTCTACTCTGCATCCACCCCCAACCCTGAACCAAGCGTATCCCCCTCTTGCGTCCTTTCCGTGTGTAATGCGGATGTGTCCGGATGTAAATTTCTATGCGTGTAAATGAACGAGTCGGGCAACTGTAATATGTTTACATTTTTTACGATCTTGCAAAGCACAAACCCAAACTCTTAAAGTGAGACATCTAGAAGCGCCAAGCTCATCTATTGGAAGCGTATTGAAATGTTAGTGGCGGAGAGGCGGTAGCGATGAGACTGAAGGGAAGTGAGGGGAAGTGCGGGGAAGTGAGGCGACCAACAGAATGATGAACAAAAAACAGCAGGGGCGAATGGACGGGGTGGGTCGTGAGAACGAGGCGAACACGAAGGTCAGGGATGTTAAAAGGGTGGAGGGGGGCATAGCGGCGCTGCGACTTCGCAAATGGAGGAGTCGGAAGCGTATTGGGACGGCCAAGTCTTCTGCGTGACCGAAGTGGTAACGATGATGACAACAGAGATGGATTTGCCGGTGGTAAAGAAAGCGAAGGTGCCGGTGGTGAAGGCGGTAGTTATGATGAAGGTGGTGGTAGGCTCTGGCCATTAAAAAATTATATGCATCGTCATTGCCAACAATATTGTTTATTGAAAAAGCAGCTTTCGATGGCTTAGGTTGTCGTTTTGTGGCTTCCATATAGCAGAAAACTGATGATGATGGCTAAGCCATCGAAAGCTGCTATTGTAATAAACAATATTGTTGGCAATGACGACTCATATAATTATTTCGTTTTTGTGGCTTCTATGCAGCAGAAAACTGATGATGATGGCTAAGCCATCGAAAGCTGCTATTGTAATAAACAATATTGTTGGCAATGACTCATATAATTATTTCGTTTTTGTGGCTTCTATGCAGCAGAAAACTGATGATGATGGCTAAGCCATCGAAAGCTGCTATTGTAATAAACAATATTGTTGGCAATGACGACTCATATAATTATTTCGTTTTTGTGGCTTCTATGCAGCAGAAAACTGATGATGATGGCTAAGCCATCGAAAGCTGCTATTGTAATAAACAATATTGTTGGCAATGACGACTCATATAATTATTTCGTTTTTGTGGCTTCTATGCAGCAGAAAACTGATGATGATGGCTAAGCCATCGAAAGCTGATTTTTAATAAACAATATTGTTGGCAATGACGACGCATATAATTATTTCAATGGAAATGCCAACGATAACTCACCACAATACCTATATCTGGCCGTTAATACTGGAGGTGAGGTTGGCTGTGATGGCGTCGGCTGTCGCGGTGACAGTGGTGTTGTAAACGTTGATTGCGGTGGGGGATGGGAACACGTCACGACCGTGGTGATGAAGGCGTCGGTGATGGGGAGGTGAGAGGGGCAGCAATGGCAGCAGCAAGAGCAAAGCAGCCCGCATGCGGTCGCCGACAAAGATAAGCGATTCTCTTTATCTCTGCGCCCCACAATAACTCGCTTTTCTGAGCCGGCGACGCGACGCGACGCGGCGGGACAAGCACCGCCTAGCGGAATCCGACACTCGAATGCGGGTTCGATTTTAGAGGGTCGCCACAGCGGGGGAGACAGACAGCGAGCCCTTGGAAGAAAGCTGAAGCCTTGCTCGACGCGGGCATGGGTTGCATCGCGAGCTGAACATGGATTTCTGCTACAAAGAAAGGAGGGAGGAAAATAGGTTTATATTTGGATTAAAGGTAGATTCCTATATTTCTCTAATATATTCTGAGTTACCAGAACAAGTCTTCTAATTATTCAGTGTATTTAGACAACTATAAGCCATAGACATTTCTTTAACGTCAAGCGACACGATATCCTATCTCCGTCCCTTTTCAGTTTTGACCTTTTAGATTTCACTAAGAAGTTGGGAATGCATTATTTTCTGTGCAAAACGTTCGATATATTATCTCGTTTTCCTCTGAGAAGCGTAGAGAACCTGCAAGACGATTCTTTCTCTTTTCACGCGTAAACCTGTGAAAGAGCTCTCAATCTGATGTGAAGTTGGATAAATAGAGAGGGCCTAGAGAAATCACCAAATCCGTTTTGGAACATTTTGTGGAAAGGAAAGTAACAATATTCCAGATTCTGCACTGAAAATGATTAATATCCTAAAATTTAACTACACGACACTTATTGAAATTGAAATTGGTGATGTTGGCAAAATATTAACTAATCTAACCTCTAAAAAATTTATATTTTCATGATAATTGCCTGCTTTCTGGAAATGTAGTTCTTCTGAACTCTAATATATGTTTTACTCTCAACTAAATTCTTTGAGAGAGAACTTTACAAAATAAAGGCAATGCTTTTTTTGCAAAGTAATATCAGAGAGAACTCACCCTTACATGTGTTGGAGAAAAAGCATGATAAATGCTATTTTGATGTGCTGGCAATTGCAGTTCATCTTATTAATTCATTGCCTTCAGAATAAAGCCACAGAAACTAGCCAATACTAACTGTGATTTTAGATTCAAAATTGTCATTGTGGTATTCGAAAGTTCATAAACGTTAAAACAAACTCGAGTACTCGTTTACCCGTTCCGTATCTTTGCCTACTTCTTTCCTTTTTTGGACCTCTGCTCTTTTTTCTTTCCACTAATTGTAAGTACTAATGTTGGGCTTAAGAGTCGATGTAGCATGGCGACTCAGTAAGGCCTACTTGATGTATAAATTTACAATTTTTTAAAGTCATTTTTAACTAAGAAAAATATTGGTATGATTTTCAAAGGTCTAACAAGATGGCAGTTGAAGCAGCTTCCGTTGTTTTAATTTAAATATAGATGAAATTCTGTGATTACTACGAAATTAAGATTACTACGAAGCACAATATTATTTCTTTATTTAGATCATTTAACTTTCTGTGTTTTAAAGACTTTTCGAACATTAACACAATATCTTACAGGTCACCGACGAACAAAACGTGTTTTGGTAACATTAAAAACTACTTTTAAAAATTAGCGGATATTTTGTCATTTAACACTTATTCTAAGATAAGTGAAACTTGCTAATTCAAAATATGCAAACTATTTGTCACTATCTCCCAAAATTTTTAAGATATACTACTTCAACCATTTATATTTCACTAGAAAAATTGTTATTAAATGAAGTAATAATAAAAGATTGAATCATATGACACGCATACTATTGAGTAATATAATATATTATATTTCAAGGTATAATACACACATAACTGTACACACTGAAAATACTTAATCAAAGGTGTATTTGGTTTGAATTTCTTGGCTGTAGACTTGCGATTGTGCTGAGAATTTAGCATGTCACCCTGAAGTGTTCAGAAATAGTCAGGCAACATTGCTGCACTCTATTGGCCCTGATACGTTACTCCATCACCGAGATTTCCTGGCGAAAACCATGTTCGTCACTGATCGAACCTAAGTGTTCGGGGAAGAAGTCAAGATGTGAGATGAGATGAATTTTGAGGGTTATGTTGTCACCCAGCTTTTTGAAGGCACTGATGCACTTCTTCACAACATTAACTTAGCAGATTTATAATTTCCAAGAAAATTGGCTACAACTGATTTGAATGCCATCCATGCACTGTTTTATGTATCATTCAATAAATCTTGAAAAAGGCTGCAAGCAATTACCTTCTTTATTTGTGGACCTGTGTTCACACCTTCTTTCACTTTCGCCCCTTGCTGCACAGATACCGAAAAGCACCCAAGTAGTCGACTGATGCCTTCACGAAATGTTTCTTGAGTCCCAGCTTCATGTGAAGCGGTGGCATGATTACGTTGTTAGGGCCAATCAACGGCTCATGAAGGACTTTATTATTTTTTTGGTGCATTGTAGTTACGGTAGGACATTTTTTATTTATGTAGAGGCGTTTTCTACCTCTATTGTACCACTCGCAGATAAAACAGCAATACTTGATGTACCCTGGCAGACGTTCTCATGAGAATGGTGATGATTTTTAAATCACCATAGGTACACTATTTATAGTCGTGATAGCATTTTTTTCAAGAAGTAGTGATAGTCATATATATTTTCAATGGGTAGAATATTTAAGCAGTACTGATGGATATTTGTTTCCATTTTGCAATAATAATGTAGCCGTTGCCTATCTGTGATTAAGATGGCAACGCTACATTTGAAGAGCAAGAAGTAGTAAACCTTATAGATAGACGTTCTGAGACGTTTCGAATTGGGGTGTCCGTGCCGACCGAAGCGAGAGAGAGGTGGTGGGAACGAGTGAAAAGGAGTTGAACGACGTACGCCAGAGGAGACGGTACGTGGGCAAGATTAGCGACAGCTAGGCGTCGAAGAGCACTCAGGAGCTAAAGAACTTTATGATGATTGAATCGTAGATCTGCAGCCACAACCAGTGTATCAGGGCTCTGGCTTAGAAACGGCCACTTTTGCGACGCGCCGGACTGGAAGCCGCCAACACGTGAGCCTGGGGAGGCCATGATTCGACCCGACATCACGGAGAAGGACGACTCCGATTCACAAGATCACGATAAGTACTCCCTCGAACGATTAGTAATAACATTGCCCGAGTGAATTGAATAGGGCGTAAATGAAATGCTGAAAATACGGCACTTCTAAAAAGTTTCTATGAACATTCGGGATGTGAATAGGTATTTGGAGGGAATGGAACTTCATTATGTGCTTGTGGGTGGAGGAAGTAGAATTTAATCATTATATAATGGAAATGGTTTACTAATGAAACTATAATTAGGTGTGAAAGTATTTAGTTAAAAAAGAACTTGCCAGAGAGCATAAATGAGATTTCTTTGTGCTGTAAAGGTTTCATATTGTTTTTCAAGAGAGAAATTGTACTGATTTAAATGTTTTTTGTTGTGTAATATATTTGACTATTTTGAAGGGGAATATTGTGTAATTTTACATGAAATAGTAATGTTAAATTAGGTGAGAGGGTAAATTTATTTTATCTTCTATTGAGGATATTGAAATTCATGTTTGTAACCTTGGCAAGAACTTTGCTTACTGTGCTTGATTAAAGGTTACTGTGCTTGGTCAAAGTGTTACAAAGACAGAATAATTGTAAATGAATTTATTAAGTTTCGTTGTTTCCTTCTAGATGAGAGAAGAGACATGTGTGAAGTGATTTTTGTTGTTGCACAAAGGGCAATATTTGTTGTTTTTTGTTACAATAAATGTATTTAAGTTTGGAAAGTTTCTGGATGTTGACACATTGCCGGCCAAATTACTTCGAATTTGGCGCCTTGTCTTCTTTAACAGGGCGTTTGATGTTCTTTGAAGGCGTTTCAAAGGAAAAGATTATACAATTTAAACTTGGCGCTTCCGAGGTAGTCTTAATTTTCTCCAAAAAGAAGCGCGTATTTCTTCTCTGCCGACCAAACATTCATTTCTTCATGCAAAGTCCTTGTAGTCGATTATCAACTTCTTTCTATTAGTTCGGAGCGTCACCGAAAGAGCGCACCAGCTCCTGGATAGCTAAAAATTCCCGCTAAAAATTGGCATTGTCGAAATGAGTTTTCTATGGCAGACGCCGGCTCGCCTTGTTACGACAAGCAAATGCGGAAAGCTGAGTAAAAGCGTTTTGAACGTCTTCAAGGTTTGACCCAGAGTGTGCCAGGCACTGGATGTAGTAGAAACACGTAGCTAAAGGCCACGGAATTCGTAAGGAAAGGGTCAGTTTTCGTTTGGACAGAGGTAACTGTGACTTCTTCAATACGCGTTAATTCTTTCTCCAAGAAACAATCCTTGTGAATTGTGTGTCATTTCTTTTCCAGAACACACTTGTCTGACAAAAACTACTGTGATAGAAGAGGCGATGCTCCATTGCCATTTCCATCAAAAATGCTCTCCCAACTTTTCTTCGACTATTTCGCCGCCTGAACACTGGATAAACACTTCCCTTTCTAATAGGACAAAGAAAGATTCAAAGAACCCAAAGAAAGATCCTTAAAAAAATATATTTTCCAAAATTATTTTTTTAACTGTTTATTGAGAACAGTTATGATCACAGTTATGAACCCTCCTAACAATAAGAGAAAGTGGGGAGCCGGTTTCAATACGTCTTTCAAACTTGTTTTAGTTAAGTCGATGAACAATCGCCATGCTTCAGTGTTGCGTTCCATCCCGAGATTTATCAAGAGACCTTGAACGACAGCACAATAGCAAATATCGTCACTCATTGCAAAGTAATGAGTGAAATCGCTTTAAAATATTACATAATATATATTTTTTTCACACACGGTGAAAATTGTGTGGCGCTGCATGAAAAATGCAAAAAACTAGGCGATAAAAAAATGATGAACGGTGTTCCAAGAAAATTAAATTTTGTCGAGGCCTGACCTTTTAGATCAAAACGGTTTTAAAATTTGAAATAAAAAAAAAGATTTGAAAACGTGAACACCATATCATATATCTATACCTTGTTTATCAGTGTGATTGGAGGCTTCAGTATATATCTAATAATTTTGAATCAAATTAATCCAAGTGGTAGGTAAATATGTGGAACATTATTATCGTGACACGTTAACTTAGTAACACTCTACATTCTTTGATATGATAGGTGTATGCTAGGTATCGTAATTTTCTTATTCCCATTGTTTTATGACAAACATTGTTCTCCACTAACAAATGCAAAAAACAACAACTTGTGTGTATTGTGTTTTTCTCGGATAGCGCTGTTGAAGTAAGGTGCTTGGTGAGTTTTGAGAGCAGGCTGCAGGGTGCGTCGTCAAAGAGATCAGCACTCGAGGGACTGCGTCTGTCCACTGCTCAGGTTGACGCTCTCGTAACAGATGGCGCTGGGAAAGAGGAACCGAACACTTGGACACTCTGCTCTTTCGAACACTTTGTGTCCTACTTTTTCCCTCACGTCAGACCGTAGCACTTGTGGTCACGTAACACAGAGAGACGAGTGAAGCCCTTATATTTGGGAGCCCAGATTGATGCCCCATGAATGTTAACTAATATTAATATTAATTGTACACACAGCTCGCAGTTCATGCAACGTATCAATCAATAACATTTAAATTATCATATGCTTGCAGGTTATTTCCAAAAGTGTTATGTAAGTATCCCTTTTTTTCAAACGAAATAATCTATCTCAGCATATAAAATGTTGTTTGAAATTTGGAAGTCACCGATGATTGCACGTGTAACTTACGTGTTTGCAGTTAATGATATAAATATTAATAATATAAAGAAAACTTTTTTGAAATGTCCACATCCATGGTTACAATCTGGCGGAGACGTAAAGTAACCAGTACTGATGGTACTTCCATGAAAGCGGATGTTTTGAGCGCAGTTTTAGATTGTGCAGGTCAAAGTAGTTTCAAGTCGCATTTACGTTTTTGAAAGGGATTTCCATTACAATTTTGAATTACAATTTGAAATTTTAAATTTGATGCAATTTTGAGGATGATTCCATCGACAATCGCAGTGAACATCGCAGGACAAGCTAGGGAGGGTAGGCAGCACAGGTGTAGAAAAAAGCAGTGTGGATTGGGCAGTTAGGCGAAGGCAAAGTAAGCCAGGGTGGGGATACACAATGGGCAGAATTCATTCCTTTTCTTGTGTGAATAGATGAATACAATAAATAAACACCCGGGAAAGTAAAATTGAATCCGAATTTTAACTCCTCGTGCGTTTTATTCGCAATGGCTTCCTCTAGTACCTTTTGCTATTTACTGATAACTCGAATTAAATTTTTTTCCATATTACTTTGGAAGATCTTAGTGAAATTCTCGAAGTTAGTTGTGCTTGTACTATTATTTGCAATAATATACTTTTGACAGAAGCCTATTATCACTTTTTAAATTCCTAAAATTATAGTCAAAACGTTTTGGTATTACTTTTCTTAAGCTATATTCATGAATTGCAGGGAAAACGCGAGAAACTCGAGAGTTTTTACCAAAACTCTTCACCTATTTACTTATAAATGAGTGTAATAATTCATATGCAAATGTCTTTCATCCAAACTCCATTGTCACATGACTGAGAGGTGCTCAAAGCTATCAAAATGATGTGCTAAGAGCGAACGCCTTTAGAAAAGTAACAACTCGCAGTGTCCGACACTCTAAAGAGTGTGTGAATGGTCATTGAGAACACCTGCGGACCGAACTGGAACTTCCATGAGTGTGTGAGGAGGGAGGAGCGTGTAGGGGGGAAGGGAGGTGGACAGAAGAGAGAGGGGTGGGGGAGGGAGACAACTGGTAGACCACCCGTGCGACGCGGTGGTGAGTCCACATTGCTCCCTCAACTAATTAATGGTTCGGGCGCTCCGGAATATAATATTGCGTCCTGCGGTCGCTTTTTGTTTTCGTTTGTTTGCTTAGCAGGCGCGGCAAGAAAATGCCTCCCTGCGGATAGGGCTGTGTCCATCTATACAGCGCGGGCTATAAATTCAGCCTCGGCTTTGTTCTTTCTCCAGACATGTAATGGAATTCAAATTAATATGTCTGGAATAGGGCAGAGACTAGCATTCGATTATAGCTGTCTTCTACATGGTCAAATGCAGTAAAAAATACGTAACAATAACAAACAACAAATAAATGATAGGGTAATAGTCTTTAAATGATAGCGTTAAAACTTCTCACTGTACAGAAATTAAAAAATGATAAGTGTGGAATTGTCAGACAATAGACGACAAATACCTTATGTAGACTTCTTTACTTTTAATTTCTAAAAGATTGACTGATTGACCTTTCAATACGTACAGCTTTTTCGGATGCCACCTTTCTCATTTTACTTTTTCGTACATATACGTATATACGGTGTTATATTCGTAGAATAAGAAAGTTATGTGTTGCTGCGGCAAAAAAGACAATATTTTGACAGAAAAACTCGTCTTGTAGATCCTTGATCCTGACAAAGTGGATAAGCCTTGTTCCAATAAGCAGAAAACTAATACCTCTAACACATTTGGTTGCCAGGTTCATGGGTCCTTGATACCGAAAAATTGGTTTAGAAAAAATTGTCTCCCTGTCCGTTCGTCTATGAACAATATTAGGACCTAAACTATTCGTAGGATTTTTTACTAAGAGAATATTCCCCGCTCAATCTGGACGGACCCATACCAGACCACTTAGAAAAATATTCTTGAAATTTCGGATGTACATTACATTTAGCCCCTGGAACATTTTCAAACTTTTGTCAAAAATGGATCCAATTTTTTTCTGTAAACGAATAGAAGATATTTGGACGAATAGAGGGAAATACACTTATAAGGGGTGGCAGAAGCTCAATATTCAACTTTGAATTTTTCGAAAATTACAAAAGTTTTAATTTTTTCGTTTTTCTAAAACTACAATATTGAAGACAGCAATTTTTTCTTCAAATGAAATTTGTTCTCCATAGTTAATACTTTAATTCATGTCATGGTCATTGTTTTCTGACAGTATTAGTAATTTTAGCTCAATTGACAGTGATACTAAAAATATTCAAGAGAAGATTTTCTCAAAAACGGCTTCAAACGTTTTTCTTTCAACATTATTTTCGGATAGTTCTAGATGCTCTCAAGAACATTTCCAAATATTTAATGAAAAATTGAATATGGGATAATGCTCTACTCTAATATTCTTAAAACCATATTTCAGTTTTACTATTATTGGGCCGAAAGAATGTGGTCAGGTGGCGACGGGTAGCAGCTGGGAAGGGGGTGAGCTTTGAGAGCTGCAACAATACAATGCCAACTTCTTAGAAATATGAACATCAAATTATTATAATAATAATAACAACACTTATTATTATTATTATTATTATTATTATTATTATTATTATTATTATTATTATTATTATTATTATTAATTCATTTGAAAAAATAAAAGTAGAAATTTTAGTGAAATAAAGGGATATACAAAAACACTTACATTTTGCTTGTGCTGTAGGGTTCATTTTACGAAGTAGGCGGCAGTGTTAAGACGGCTCCTACAAGTCGTTCACTCTTCAACGAAATCACGCTCCAGATACGAAATTTGAAGAAATGTTGGAGGCACTATATGACTAATAAATACTTCCCTAGGATATACCTGGCTTCTCACTGGCTAAATTTAGTGGACAGATTTTGCGGGCAAAAATGTTCAGAAGGCAATACAAACACTACGGGGCCGACAACGGCTACGGGGTGTGGGTTATTACTTTGTTAGCAAAACTATAAAAGCAAATCTCTAGTACGTTTAACCACATAAATACATTTTCTATATTTTGGAAGCGAAAGTATTGATTTTCAAATCAATCAGTTGCTCTTCTCATTTTGTTGGTACGATTATTTATCAAATAAATATTTATGTTTAAAAGATGGGGAAGATATTCTGAAGCATACGAAATCGTCCGTAAGTTGTACTTTCTCCCATATGTCAGGTTAGGTTTTGTACTGTTATTTTCGAAAATAATTCAAATCAAATCAATCGTCCAGTATGAGGAAAGGATGTTCCTAGAAATAGTCATCGTTACGTGCTCTTTAAAGGTGCTGATTTTACATTCGATTTTTGTATCTATTATTACGCAGTGAATGGTAATGAAAATTAAGTTTTTAGATTAATTTAACTGCTTAAAAAAGAGGTGGTGTTTTCAGCGCTACTGCCGTGAATCTTGTGAATTGGTTTACGAAGCAGGTGCCTGCGCAAACGACACTCTTAGCACGAGGACACACATTCAGGGGCGCTCTCCATCCGCATAACTCTGTCCACGCTGGCCGCGCCAGGGGAAGGGGTTCGACGCCGCCAGCCCCCTCCACAGGGCGGCAACGGCGGCGGCGGCGGCGGCGGGAGACAAAAGCCGGCAGGCAGACAAGGGCGACGCGACGCCTGGCGGTGGCACTTTGTCGATTGCGCCGCATCCCTTGCGGTCGCACCCCGCCCGCCCCGCCCCGCTCCTCCGCGCCGCGCCTCCCACTCCACACACCGCATGCCCTCGCCCCCGCTGCCCGCTGCCCGCTTCCCGCTCCCCCCCCGCATCGCTTTCTCCTCCTCGCTCCTGCCCGCCTCCCGCTCTTGGCTCCTCCGCGACGGGCGGCTTTTCCCGATAAACAAATGTCAAACGTTCCCATGACAATCGGATTAATACGGATCGAGAATTTTGATGAAGGGCACCTGGCCTGGAAAACGATTCTTCGAGAGATGAGGTCCCTCGCAAACTCGCGAACAGTCCTGCGATGCGGGAAGCATGTGAAAAGGCTCCGGTAAGTGCCGTTGTCAGAAGCGGACGTCGGAATTTTCCGGTTTAGAAACGTGCGTTTGGAGTCCACGTTTTTCAGACTCACTTCATGAGCCTCACTTTCGGAGAGAGGAAGTTCCGAATTACGCACGGGCCATTCGAGTGACCTTCTGTCGCTTGTCCCGTACGTCTAAAGCAGACGAGCGTGTGGAGATGTGCAGACAAGAGGAAAATAGCCGAATGACATGACACAATTCACGCATGCGAGATTTCGTTAATTCATTTTCAACCCTGTCAGATTTTTTTTGAATTGACGCTCCGTCACGGCCAGAACGCGGAAGTCCTCTAGCTTTGCGGCGTTTACGTTATTACCTGGACCTTTCCAGAATCTCCTAAGAAATTCTATAAAATCCACACCTTCAGTGGGCTTTGTGTTTAAATTCATTAGAATGTTGTTGGTCAGGAACTTACACAAAATCGACTTAACCAATTAAACTCATGAACACACATCGAAGGCTTGTAAATTACGATTAGTAAATTAATACAATTACAGCTAGAACATTGCACAAACTTTCCCGTAATATCTGTTGCATTTAGGTAAAATTATTACGAATTATATAGAAAACAATGCATTACTATTTTTTAAACAATTTTTTGAATAAGTTTCTACAACAAATTGGTTGGAGCTCAACACAAACCAAATTTCTTACATGTTGAATCCCTTGATATTCAAAAATTGATGATAAAATAAACTTGAATTAAATAAATTTTTTAAATAGTGTTTAAGCCGATCTGGATGGCCAAGGTGAGTAAGAACGCGTACGGACTCAGCGCTTCAATGCGAGGGATTGCGGGTTCGAGTCCCGCCTTCAGCGTGGTTGTTTGCCCCTTGTCTTTCATGAATGTGTTGTCATCGCGAAGGGCCTCGCGTTCTGCTGACCCCAGTTCAGAAGAGCCCGCGAGTTGGTTGGTGTGAGTGAAGTGAGCGTGAGTGTGAGCGTGAGCGTGAGCGTGAGTGTGAGCCAGTTGGTGAATGGTCCAACTTCCGTCCCGTCGTGACGTAAAAGGTAACCGGTTGTCGCCTGGATAAAAGCCCTAGAAAAAATTAAGTACTCTTTCTCTTATTTGCTCAGGAGGCTGGCCGGGCGTATACTCAAAAACCTACAGCTACAGCTTTTGAAAGTTCGTAATGTCAGAAGTTGAATCAAATAAAAAACTTCCCTAGGACCCTCCTGTTTTGCTCTCTCAGGATCTAGCTTCAAGCTGTGCCCCCCTCCCCGCCTCTTATTAAATTCACTCTGCAAGCGGTATCTAGGTCTTGGGAGGGAGTAGTATCTCCCCCCTCTTCCTCGCCATTTTCCTTCTCTCTAGTTCTTCAGGTCGGGACTCTATCGATAACCCGTTGAGATAGCCGCAGCCCTTCTCAGCTAGTTAGTTCCCAGCGCCTAGGTGCCGCTGTGATCCGTATATCCTTAGCGGAACGATGGTTAATGACAGGATAGGCTAGAGAATGCATCATGGAACGATCCGGTAGAATGCATATTGGCAGGGGAAACGTAAGTAATCCGAGAAAACCTGCCGCGAGTCTGCTTTGTACAACACAAATTCCTCTTGGAACCGCCTGGGATCAATCTGACCTCTACGCCTCGAGCCACCCCTAAGTTGAATCAAATATAATTCTGAAAATATATATTTCCAAAAAAAAGCAAATTTTGTATGGTTAAAAATTGGTGTTTTTTACATACTGATAACTGATCATGTACAGATGTTAGTGAAGGTTCCGTCCAAGAGCATTCGCTCTTACCCGATCAACGATGTGTATGCTTTATTTGTAACTTTCACTTTTTACTTTCTCGCTACTGCCACTGCGGTAGAGGGAAAGTTATATAACGCTGCGGAAACTAAGTGGAGCTAAACCAGCACATACTCTCTCCCCCCGTTTTTTCACCCAAAATTACGCGAAAAGTAATCAAATTACCAGATATTGTTCAGGCCCTTATTTCAAAATCTATCTTTAAGGAACAGATTTCATTGAGAGAAAAATCTCTATCTTCATAATTGTAGTTGTAGGAAGACGCCGAAAAAAGTTAGAATTTTCTCAATTTTGGAAAAATCAGTGTTTTCAACGAAAATGATACCTGCACCATTCACTTAAGCGTCCTACACAATCAAAGAACAAAATGAATAAAAAACAGTTGAGCCATTTTTTTGAAAATGTGTCAGGACTTCATGTAAAGTACCCCCCAAATTCAAAATATCTGTTTCAATCTCAAGGGGCCGCGACATCAGCCAGATCGATTGGGGAATATCAATTTTCGAGAAATTAGCTGAACGATTTAGCCGCTAGCGTTGTTCACAGACGAACAGACAGACGGATGGAACGAACGGACAGATACACGTTTTGCCGTCATTAGATTTCTTTCCATCAAATACCCACAAAACATGGGTTCTGGCTACTGCACATGTTAGAGGATTCATTAAATAGTGAGCGTTTGAGACGAGTAAGTGAATAGCTCTAGCGGTTCACAGTGAATGATAAGGCTATATTTTTCGATCACCATTTTAATCAGTTTGTAGTTAAAAGTTTCATGATAGTAAAGGATTTCCCCTGTTTTAAATGGTCATAAAACATCAAAATTTGTGAACTACAACTATCACACACATTTTTCACACTCTCCACGGTATCACCCTGAAAAACACAATACTGCAAGAAAACGTCCTGACGAACTTGAAATTTTACAAAGAGATGAGCAGAATTGGATTGAGTCTTAAGAAGAATGTATCAGTCGTGGGCTGCAATAGTGGCACAACTAAAACAATCAGGTATTAAAATAAATGAGTTTGAAGTTTTCACTTTGTATTGAAATGCATCATTCTTGCATTCACACGTCTGACATTTGTTGGTGAAATACTGTGCTGTAAGATATGCTGTTGCTGCTGGAAGATAGACCAATCTGCAATTTTGGAGAGTTCATTAATTCAAATTTCGTATTTTTTGAGTTGTGCCACTACTGCAGAATATGAGCAAAAGCTTATACAATTTTTAATTTTTTGTGTCAAATTATTAACTAGTGGTTCTACAAATGGGACAGACTTTCTCGTATTAGTTTTCTATTTTCCTTGGTTTCAGCTAGCTACTCGGACTTGCCACATACTCTTGCCAGCTGCCATCTATCGCCGCCCAAAGTACATTCTTTTTTGAAATTTTTCGGTTTCTTAATAGTGGAAAAATATTATTTTAAGAACATTATAGAATAGTTAAACCGCGTCCTTATGGCAATTTTCTTTGAAAAATTTGGAGCCGTTTTTAAGCAAATGGCGCTTAAGCGCCACAAAAAATGGAAACATTTTTAGTTTTCGAAAAACTTCGTTTGATATCATTTGAAGCACTTTAACTCACAAGTACAATAGTGTTTACAAATTGCTGGAAATGCGCATATTACCGGAGTGAGAGATATTTAAAAAATACATTTGTGTAATTTTTTAAAAACAAAAAACAAAAAACTCGAAATGGACTTTGTCATATTTAAGAATGCAATTAGCACTATCTATTCAAACAGTTTGAAGAAAACATTTGAAGCTGTTTTTGAAAAAATGACGTTTGAGCGTTTCTGAAATTACGATATTTTTATTTACTTTTTACAGAAAACGATTGAGTTTTCGAGAAGCTTTATCTGGCATTATTTAAAGCACATATACTAATAAATATAATGGTGTATGCAAATTGCCGCTAATGTAAGTATTAATGGCGTGAGAGCGAAGTAAAAAAAATTATATTTTTGTAATTTTTGAAAAACAAACAAATAAGAGAAAAGAGAAATATGGCGTTTATGTCATCTTATAGAGTGCATTTAGTACAATCCCTAACAAAAGTTTAAAGATAAAATATTGGGGCCTTTCTTGAGAAAATATTGTTTTTGTAATCTTTTAAAATTGCACTAATTGCACGCAATATTGCGCGGAAAAAACTAAACTTTTCACAGAAATGCACATTATCTTAATGAAAGAACAAATAATGGATAACAAATTTCATTTGAAGGAAAATCTCTATCTTTAATTTTGTGGTTTTAGAAAGACCCAGAAAAAAATTCAAACTTTTGAAATTTTCGAAAATTCAGAGTTCATTGTTTGTATTCAACGGTTTGTGTTGAATGGTGTGCTCTGAAACACTTGCACCTGTATTATCACTGTATTCGGCTGTCAAACTAGCAAACCCCAAGTTACAGAGAGTGTAAGCCTGAGGTTCCGATATTGAAATAGCGTGTGCTGGGAGATGTTTGAAGAATGGCGTCGAAACAATCCATTTAAATAGTGATTCTATAGAAAGCTCGTTTTGAAATTGTTCGTTTGATGTATAATGTGGGACATTTATTGCGTGGTGAAGAAATTTATCTTTAGTAGAGTGTGAGATGGGGTGGGCAGAGGGGATGGAACTCGAGGGTGGGCGGGGGTCAAACCGGGTGCAGTTGGTGGAGTGGGCGCCACTGGATTGGTTGATTGGTCATTTTAGGCACGTCAAGCGCTAAACGTCATTAATCCCTTAATTGTAGTGCTTATTTTATCGCGGATATGACGATGATCTTCCCCATGCATGGCGATATCCGACGCCGACCTAAACGGCTTGCGAGGTTGTTCACAATCAGGACTCTTCCACCAGCGAGGTGCATCCAACCGGTCTCCCAGCATGTGGGGTAGTATAGTTCATGTAAGAGTAAGTGTGTGCAAGTAAAGGCTGTGGATAGGACAAGGAAGAGGAAGGAAAGATGGCGCGCGCTCCATGGCCCGTTTGTTAGGGTACTCCCCTCCGGCTCTCGCTTGGTGTTGATCGGAGAAACCACGGAATTCTATCAGCCGGCTCGTCGCCAGAATTCTCAAGGTAGATTGAATTGAACCTAGTTATGTAGCTAGTGTCGAAAATCCTGCCACGTTTGGACTAGAATCTTAGGAAATCGCGGCGAGAGGCAGTGCAGTGACATCAACTGCCGTGCAGCGACATCAACTGTCTGATACCAAAGCCGGTGGCGTCACCGGAGCGGGCGGGCAGTTTGATAGAAGATTCTCGCTTCAGCTGTGGGCCAGTGCAGTCGCTCCGCTAACAGCAGCTAGAATTGTTAAGTGTGAAAGTGCAACTCAACATCACGCCGAACGTTAGGAACTTTGTGTTCGAAATAGTGTTCAGTGGTCTTAATTATTCACTATTAGTGCTTTAGTAGCTGAATGAACCACAATGATTTATCCAGCACAGGGCGAATGGTCAGTGAAGCCCTAAATATGTTATATCATTCGGAAGAGTCATCTAACGTGGTTACCGACAAAGGCAACGTGAATCTCACGGACATCATGGAATTCACCGAAATACCGCCTCAACGTCAACACATTGCAAGCAACAACATCCAATTCGGGGCCGGATCATCAGGCCAGCCCGAAGAACGAATGCATTCACAACAGTCAGATGCTTCAGCCCAAACGCATCATAACAAGGTAATGTCGCAAGGAAAGCGAGCAAGTGATAACGACAGTGATAACAGAAACCTTAAACGTGTAACCACAGACAGTCAGCCTCCGGCCGGGTCGAACCTACAAAGTCAACACAATGTAGAAACCAAAAACAGATTTAGTTGCCTAAACGAAGAAATCCCAGATGATCTTAGTGACGAAAATAAAATCCCACCAATTTTTGTTACTAATTTTCAAAATCAATTTTATTTCTTTCGCGAATGAAATAAAATTTAATGTCTCATCCAACTTCACTACAGAATTCAAAAATCAAAAGATTCGAATCCAATCCAATCAGTGACCGACTTCTGAAAAGCAGTTAATTATTTCCTGGCCACCAAAACACAATTTCACAAGTATTTGCATAAAATTAGTAAAAATATACTCAAAAGTGAACAAGAATATTCATCCTTCAAACTCAGAAAACGAAATATTACCCGAAATCAATAACAAATTCAATTCTGCTACAAAAGTTACTCGACTAAATGAAAACAATTCCCCCATCCCAGTAGTGGCAGTAGACTTTGATGGAACTCACGAAATCGTGGATGTGTTAGAAATAAAACAAATAGGCAATAACATAGTAGAGAAAACCAAGGGCCCCCTACAATGTTACCGATAATTGCAATCATACAATTTCATGTGTGTTTTGTGAAGGTGATCACTTATCAGCAAACTGTGAACAAAAGAAATCCACTCCTACATGTAAATGTTGCCTCGGGAAGCATAGGGCTGACCTCAGATCAGTAGAATGTCCATATTATCGAAAAAAATTAGAAAGTAAAAGAAATAATCCAAATGACAGACTTAGGAACAATCCTATTCCCCCGCAGTTCAATAAAACAAACTTTCCAATACTATCTCCTACCAACAACATATCTAATTTCTCACATGCAACAAATATCGACCATCAACAAAACACAACAAACACAAATCACCAACAACATAACAACCTACAGGCAAATAGAAACTACAACAATTTCAATATTGGTAACTTATTCATACAAAACATCACTCAGTTTACAACCAATCACATCATTAATTTTATAAATGCATTAAAACCAACAATTATACAGAATAACCAACAATCAATTGCTATGTCATTTAGCAATAATTATGGATCACCATCATGATATGATTATATTAAATTGGAAAGCTAATGGCATTATCAACAAAAAAGCCGAATTACAACACTTCCTACATGCTAACAGAATTGTTATATCATGCATCACAGAAACACATCTCAACCAAGAATCCTCACTTTTTATTCAGGGATACACAACAATCAAAGCAGACAGACAAAACTCGAAAGGTGGTGGAGCATTAATACTAATCATCTGCAGTATACCACATCACCAGATTACTCTACCACACACGCCCGGACTCGAAACAGCAGCAATAAATGTAAAGTATAATAATAACAGGACAATAACAATACTAACTGCTGACAAACCTCCAAATATAAAAATCAATAATAGCAACATCTCCACACTATTACAACTACGAAATCCATTCATTATTGCAGGTGATCTTAACTCTAAACACTTCTCATGAGGAACATGAATCTCAACATATTATCACCAACCGAACCCACTTACTTCCCATATGATCCAAACAAAAGTCCAGACATACTTGACATAGCAGTCACAAATATTAAAACTCAATTAATTTCAACAACGAACCATGTACTAGAATCAGTCCACTTACCTGTAATAATATCAACTCGCGTAGAAAAGTCTCCCTCACCCCCCCACTCACTTACAACATTAATTGGAAGTACTTTAAAGGTTCTATAAATAAATCCATACCCCTATTTCACATCCTGAACTCTACCCAAGAAATTAACCAAGCCATCATGACCCTCAACAATATAATAATTAGTAATATTAACTAGAGTCATTTTGAAAAAACTTAATGTTAACAAAATAGTGCACAAGCCGCTCCCAAGTAGTATAATTAACTTAATCCGAATAAAAAGTCAAACAAGAAGACTTTGGAATTCCCTAAGAATTCCTTCTAAAAAAAAATAACTAAATCTGCCAAAAATATTTGTAAAAAGGTTCTAAACAGATATAAACAAGAGCAATACAATTCCTATATCAATAGCTTAAATACTAAAAACAACTCTCTAGGGCAGTTTACTAAGAAACTCTTTTAAAAAAACACGTATTCCCCCATTAGCAACTAGTGATGGTAAAAAATACTCCCAAATGGAAAAAGCTGAAGTATTGGCCTCACACTTTGACACTTTCACCTCCAATAACTCCCCCAAAGATCCGAAACACGACGAAATTATGTCAATGTTCAATGCTCCCCTATATAATGTTCCCCACCAAATACATTCATATCCCCTAATGGATAAGAAAAATAATGAAGGATATGCCAAATAAAAAAGCCCCAGGCCACGATTGGATCAACACAATCATTTAAAAAAAAAACTACCGGAGAAAACCATTTCTTTTCTAAATAACATTTACAACTCTGTATTGAGAACAGGATACTTTCCTCAAACATGGAAACACTCACCTAATAGCGAAACCAAACAAGAATCACTCAAAAGCAGAGAATTACAGACCTATCAGCCTGCTACCTATAATGTCAAAAATCTTAGAGAAATTAATACTCATAAGATTGAACAAACATATCAAGAAAACAAACAGTATACCACAGCACCAGTTTGGCCCACCAACTGCTAAGGCTTACGGAGCACATTCACACCGCATTCCAAAAGAGAGAACATACCATCGTTGCAATTGGAGACATTTCGCAAGGATACGACATGGCACCCAGCTCTCTATTTTAAATTAATTTCAATAGGTACACCCAAATATCTAGTATTTGTTATCCTTAGCTATATAACTAATTGAACATTTTCAGTTTGTCGAAGGCCACTGCTCCAATCCAAGGAAAATTTCCCCAAGGTTCACCACTTTCCCCCACGTCGCTCAATTTATAGACAGCAGATATTCCTACTTCAGCACATATAAGCATTGCTCAATTTGCCGATGACACTGCTCTGTATATTTCAGGAAACTCTTTAACAACTCTTTAAACACAGCTTCAAAACCACTTAAATTTACTAGCAAATTGGGCTAATGTCTCAAAAATAAAGTTGCACCCAACAAAATCTGTAAGTCCCATCAAAGTCTGGTAGCAAAAATATTCACATTAAAACCATTCACACACCCTCTTCCATTCTTTATAAATATCAATTGGACACCAACTAATAAAACAATAAAATACTTGGGCTTAAACTTCGATACCCGACTCAACTGGAAGCAACATATAGAGGTAAAAATTCAGCAAGCCAAAACTAAACTAATTCAACTCCGACCCTTACTGAATAAACACAGTCAACTCTCCAAATCCAATGCTCTATTACTCTACAAAACAATAATCCGGCCGACATTACTCTATGCTTGTCCCATCTGGACCAATGCTGCTAATTCCAACCTAAACAAAATACAAGTTATTCAAAATAAAATTTTAAGATTATTTACAAAAGTACCATGGTTCATGAGTAACAAACAATTACACAATGATTTAAATATAAACACAATAAAAGACCGAATAGCCAACCTCGCACACAATTTTTACACTAACCTTTCCCTAATTCAATCATCATCCTTTTATAAACTAGGCAAAACTCCCAATTATCAAACGAGAATTAACAACAGATATCTCCTCCATTCATTTTATAAAATGTTCGCAAACTTGGAATAATACTAATCTGAGGTGCTTCCTGCTTCCTCTCCCAGTATATTTTCTACATAATTGTAATGTATAATTTTAAGTTGGGTGTAAGTTAGTATAAGATAGATTAAGACCATCAATTAATATGTAAACTGAACAATGTAATGTCTACCAAAAATAAAATTACAATAATCATAAAAAAGTTTGATAGATGATAGCGATAAATACCCGTCCAATGCCGAGTAATCAGCACGTGGTATCTAGTGAGATGACTGTATAACAAGCGTGTGTAGTGAAAGGAATGTGTCTTAGATTGAAATATCTCACATTGGCAATGCCCTAACGAGATGTCTCAATAGAAACTAGAAAGGAGAATAATGGATAACATATAATTGAAAGATAGGAAAGTTAATTGAAATATTTATCTGTCCTGTAACGTTACATTTTAGATATTCGTGAGAATAATTCTCAATTTCTTGACACTGAAGGTTGCAGATTGCTTCACAAAAGGACTTTCTGATGCCTATAGTTCAACATTTTTCCGAAGGGTCCGTATTAAGCTTGGCTCAGTCAAGAAAACGTGCTCTGTTAGTAGGGTAACTTTCGCCTCATTTCGAGAATGCACATTTTATAATTAATGTCTAGTTAATATGTATTAGTAACAACAAAACGATATATCTTCAGTACTACGAAAATCATTTAAACGATATTAGATTCGTCCGCATAAATTCTTATTTTTTAAATTCATTTCAAAAGAACTTGCGAGGAAATGACGATTGTCAGTAACATGTGTGTCACAGATATCATTCATGCTATGAAAATGAAGAATCCACTGAAAACAATCTATGAAGTACGGGCCAAAGTCGGTGCCTTGGAGGTTATCACAATGTTGTGCAATATTTTGGGTAGGTCAATGCCTATGAATGCAGAATCACTTGGACGGTTCTTCTGTTCCTACAGTCTAGTGTACATAATGGTACTTTTTACTTCGACTAAAATGTGAGGGAATGAGTATGTGCAATGTTTCAGGTAATGCCGCAAAAAATTTTTCCAATAGCATTTTAGAACGGATATTTTAAATCTTGGGGGTTATTTACACAACCCCTAAAGGACATTTTTTTAAAGTTTTCCAAAAATGACTCCAATTTTTTTCTGTGATTTTTTTGATCGCGTAAATCACACCATATTTATAGAAACGCTTCAGGCCCGAGTATTATTAAAACATTTAATCCACAAGTAGGAGTTTATGAATGAAGATAGAGATTTTTTTCAATGAAATCTGTAATTGAAAATTAGATCTTTAATCAATGGCTTGTAATTTTTTTTCAAAAATATTAATAAATTTTACGTAATTTTGATTGAAATCACGACAGCTTAAAACATTTTTTTTCAAAAACGGTTCCAAGCATTGCCATTGAAATTTTTGATTTATCAAAAACTACATATACAGAAGATTTTGAGTTAAAAATACGTATATGAAAATTAAAAAAAAAATCCCTTACTTTAAAATTCGCATTTCACATGTGTTTCATAATTTAATTCATTTTAGGATACAAATGTTTTAAATAGTCTCTAATGAAGCTTCTCGACATCTCAAATATATTTTCGTGTGTAAATCACTCGAAAATGGCAAAAAAGATTTTCTTATTTGGTTTTTGAGTCTCATACATTTAAAAATTATGGAAATGAAAAAATTGAGAAAATGTGAAAAAACAGATTGTTATATAACTCAACGTCTTTAATTTATATTACGAGAAAGAGTTCTAAAACATTGTGCTAATTTAGGTCTGTAAATATTATGTTCTACATTATCTGTAAAGTGATTTAATTTACACAATATTGGTCATTAATGAGTGCGTGAATGAAAGTTTTTAAAGCTAAGGAAATTTCCCAACCTTGTTGCTAAGGCAACGAATGCTGTTAAATGTCATTGAGATAAATATATTCAGTGTTGCTAAGCACATTTTTGGCAATGTAGGTAAGAAAAATATTAATTTTACGTAAAAAATGGATTGTAGGAGTAACTTTTTATGCAGTTGATTGGTTTTTTTATGCAGTTGAATGAAGAGGGACTTGCAAACAATAGCTAAAACATTGGAGTTTAATAACCACCTACTTAATACAATTTCAACTAACAGTTACAAATTGCACGAGAAATGTGCCATGTGGTAGAATAACTAGTATTTTCATAAATCAATGCATCGGAAATATCGTTAGTCGAACACCCATTTAACAAACGGAAGGAATATCGTTTAAAATATTTGTAAATACTATTTTCCGAAATCTCCGTTTAAGCTATTACCAATTAAAATTTTAAGAAAATCTTCATATAAATCTCTTCCTAATTAAACGGCAATTTGGAGTTTCTACATGGCGTTTGTTCACATTACCACTTAGAAGAAAGAGGATTGGAAAAAAAATCATCAAATAACTTAGCACGACTTTTCAAACGTGATGCACGAGTAAGAATCAAAACAGTACGATACATCTGAAGGTATGTGATGTTACTCTTTTATTGAGGAAGTTATATAAAATTTTAACGAAAATATTCCATATATTACCGATAAGAAAATAAGAGCATTATATTACATCTTGTTTTCAAAATCGAATTTATCAAGAAATAAAAATTGAATGTATTCACAAAAATATAGACAGCATATTTTAGGCGTGTTTTCAAAACCTTCGTACGCGTAATATATCATTTTGTCCCTCCTCGTGTTAGTGTCAGGGGCTCCCTGGGGTGCACCTTGAGCTCGCTTTCTGTCAGTGTGTGAAGAACACTGGCCGACATTCTGAGGAGTTCCATCGATAACCTCTGCCAGATGAGGGGGCGCTCGCTATGCGTGATTTCCTTATCGAGATTGACGTGTTTTCTGGCCGCATGGCCTCTGTTTGGAAGTTCGGCAATCGCCAAAGCCAAGTCTTCACACAAAGGAAGTATATAACATCCTTAAGTCACTATAAGTTGAAGTAATGAAGTATATGAATGTAGCATATTATAGTAATGTATATATTGAATGGAATCAGTTAAAAAGTCTCATTCATTCGGACACATTGCATGCAGTCCAATGGTGCTCTAAAGTTTATTTAAGAAAATTATTTTAATCTTCGAGTATATTTTTGTTGTTGTTACGAGATTAATTTTCAATATGGTGGCTACAAATAGGAATGGTTGTGGTACACAAAGGGTCACTGATAATAATTTTAATGGTTCATTTTTGCAAAATATAGTTTATTTGTAAGACGAGAAAGTATTTTCCGAAATGCGATTAGCGTTTAGAGAAATACTTTTCAATTCAGGGAAATATATTGTATTATTACTTTACTAATATTCTGCGTATGCAATGTATGAAGAACTTCAACCAATACCAGCCGTCTAACAGGAAGAAATTATTAAACGTGTCAAAGTAATTCACAACACCTGCACCTGTTCGTCTTTCATTAGTCACTTGTATTTATTAATGTGAAAGGAAGCTGGGATTCTGTGAAGGAAAGTATGAAGTTTCATCACAAGAACATCAAAAGAATCAGAGCTCAAATATTTTGAAATGCCTGGACTAATGGTAATTCTGTTTTTAATTATTGTACATTTAATTATTTAATGTTCTTTAATTTATATTTCTAGAGATGTTGCTTGTTTCTTTTTCCAAATATTTTAATGTCTGGAAAAATATTATTTAATTAAATGTAATTCTCCGTGTATTTGGGCTGCATTGTAGTCGGCCGGGGGGGGGGGGGGGGCTGAGTAGAACCGGATGGAGCGGGCGGAAGGGGAGGGACAAGAGAAGCGAGTAAGGTGGGGGGAGCAGCGGATCGATTGATTGAATATTTCATGTTTCCGGTCACATCATCTGCTATGGACATAAGTGCACGTAAGTAGTTCAGTGCTTTCTTTGTCCCGGGTGATGATGGGGTCCCCCCTCCTAGGTGGTGAGATCCGACGCCGACCTTCAGGGCGACTTGCGGGGGACTTCCCCACCCAGGTATCTCCCTCCAGCGGGGAACGAGGAGCTAAAGAAGAGGGTTGAGCGAGCGGAGCGGACGGCAGAAGCGAGGCTCAAAACGGGGCCGAGCCCAGAAAATGGGCGATGCAAAGGGCGGAAGATACGCAGGTAGAGTGACGGTGCAGGTAGAGCGGAAGGAGGGGTCTGGATGGGAGGGGTGAGTGCGGAGGCCATTGCTGAGGGGGAGGGCGTGGGAGGGCGGCGAGCGAATCGTTCGGGACGGGCCGTGCTGTTTAATAGATGACTGTGTTAAATAAATACCCGAGCAACGTCGGGTAATCAGCTAGTGCTTGCTATTGAAGAGGGAGAGTAATTGGTGAAACATGTTGCTCGCCGAAGCGGGGATAGTGCACGGGGGGGGGGGTAGCGGACACAGGGCGGAGCAGAGGGGATGCCAGGCAACTCCACATAATCAGTTGTATTTCTATAAAATCTTCTTTATGTATAAGCCATGGTTTAATTTATTTTATAACATCAAAATTCAAGAATTTGGTGTTCACACAATTACAGTGAAATAAGAGAAAACACCGTTGCAATCCCAGCACATCGGTATGTGGTTCCGTGTTTCACGAGAGCGAATCACAAGACCAATCTTTCCGTAGTTCAATTTAATCGGTGCAAACAAAAAGGTTCCATGTCACACTTAGAAGGTTTTGAGTTAATGGTGGGAAACTGTTCTTAAAATATAAATTCAACTTTCTATGCAGAAAAGTTATTTGTCCGTGACATCTGGGACGTCGGAGGAGCGCACTTCAACTATTAATATTAAGAACAAAATGTTCGATGTCCGAAATTTTGAACCCCTTTGTTTCTCTTCTAAATTTGAAGCTCCTGAATATCGAACGTTTTTGTTTTCTCCGATTTAATTGATTTGATGTCTCTTCTTCCAAGTGTTTGTGAAGTGAAGTGTTTGTAGTTGTTGAATTATTGTTGAAAACATAATGCTTCCCAATTCGAAACTATGTGCGGCTAGTCCATGTGCTGTGCTTTTCACATGCAGTATCCCGAGGATGAGAATTCATTCTAATATTACTAAATGTATATTAACAACTTAGACCCATTATTTAATTCGCAGACAGTGAACGAGTCCGTTTAGTTCTACATCATATTAGGGATTATGCATTCTGATCATCCAAGCCACGGAGTGAGTGTGACCAGAAACTAAACTCCAAAACATGTAAAAGTATGCCCAGATAGATCTAATTTTGTAGATTACGATCTAAGTTACACATCATTGTTCGGGACCTGAAAACTAGATTTTAGGGACCAAGGACGCACATATTCTGGGTTATGAATGGCTGAGGGCCTTGGAAAATTTTCTGAACCACTTTATATAAAAACGAACCAACTTAATGTAATATCATATGTAATTTTGGGTGTAAAAATCAACACAATCCTTCATTTTAAATCACCATAAATAATTCCTTCATAATTTCGTCCGAAAAAGAACGGATAGCATAAGAAAAAGGTGGAGTAATTTTTGAATTTGTTTGCAACCTGAATTTCATCGTATAGGTGAATTTTCTCCTAGATGGTAGTTGGCAGTATGTTAAATGATTCGAGTAATAATAATCACAATAATATAGAGTCTGAACATTACGAAACAAATGAGTTCGTCATCAAAAGAAGCATTTTTTAACAAAATACATCAGAAATATTTGTTCATCTCATTGTGCAGATCACGTTGGAGTTTATTCACACCCGAAGGTCGTCAAGATAAATGTTTGTCAAAAGCTTGAGAAATAAGATTTCTAAAGACACTTCATTACTCATCACGTGGAAGACGGGATTAATTTTAAAATTGACACCTGCGTAGAGCAAAAAGCAACTTACTTGATAATTACAAAGCAACTTACCATCAAAATAAAAATAAATGTATCGGCAATAACAGTTGAAAATATTCGTAAAATTATACATCATATTTCTCTATAACATTGATCTACCGTAATCACTCAACGTCTAGGGATGTTGCAATATTTGGTTCAGTCTACAGATTATTGAATGTGCAAAATCATTATCATTAACTATGAACTATTTGATTTACAATCAAGGTATTTTAGAAAACATTGTTTTGTTTGAAATATTTTTATATATATTTTTGTCTGAACTTTGAGATGTTACTGCGAGAACCATAGTCGTGGCTGCATCGTCACTTTGTGTTGTCAGTAGCTCATTTTACCCTAGGATGTGAAAAATATCGTGCCGCACAAAAAATGACGCGCGTGTATTTCTTCAAAACCATTCCAGCGTCCATCTAATACGGAACAATCGTCACGAGGCCCTCGTGTCACATCCCGAGGAACATTCTGCGGGAAGGTTTTCCCTGATTTTGAAACATTGTACCGGGAGAGTTCCTCTTGCTTCATAGCGGATTAAACATTAAACGAATCTAATCTCCTGTGAAACGGCTTCCTCACTCCTCAGTCCCCTCCTCGGAAAACGCAATTATTCAACTCGAATCAGCTCCGCCCTCATAAATCTCATTTCGCCAGCTACCGGAAGCGGAGTAAGGAGGTCCCGGAAGAAGCAGAGTGACGTCAGACCACCATCTCGAACAAGAGGAAAACAAAATACTATCGGGGAAGTTAAAAGCGAGCACGAAATGAGTTAACTTCTTCCGTTCTCGATATTTGTGTCGTGTATCAAAGGGTTATGTTCAGTGTAACAAACCACTTTAACTGCGAGTTTAAAATGCAATATTTTAAATATGTCAATATCCATAAAGGTTCACGAAAAAAACTCCTAAGAACATTTATTATTAATATTATTTTGGTTAGTGTTGGTTTTCAAGAAAATGATTCTTTGAGAAAAAATAGTATTTTCTGAATTATTATTATGTAACTCGTTAATTATGAAGGTTTATGTGAGTCTACTAACCATAAGTTTGAAACTGATCTCCTTTTGGAGTTTTTACTTCACGATTTTCTTTTCAGCAATTTTGTTGCAAAGCTGCTTCGAAGTTACCTCGAAGCCATGGTCTGTTTATGTGCTACAATGGCTATTCTAGTATACACATATTCACACGCAAATTTTGTCGCTTGTTCGGATGTTCGCATAATAACTTTAATACACGTCCCTGAACTGTATTTACTATTAGCGACACTGCACTGGCAACATTCGATATGAATACATAGTCCTGACACAATGCTATTCGAAGATCCAATCCCAAAGCCCTTGAAGTGGATGAAGGTTAATGCTTTCTTTTTCTGTTGACCAAGATTCTAAAATGCCGCGAGATTTAAGAGCCTATAATGCACCTTGTTTTAAGTAATGTACGATTTAATAGTGTAAATTGTGTTGTAGATTGCTAGGACATATCAGTTCTTTGCAGCACTGTCTACATAATTCTATATTTCCATTATTTCCCTTTGTGGAGTAGCTCTAGCAAATTAACGGTATTGTATATTTATGGCGTCTTATAAATTGTTCAAAATGTTCAACTTTCCTTAACGTATTAAATACACGGTTTATTCCATAGGATAGGTGACTGATTTTATTTTCACTTGATCAATCGCGCCGTCAGGAAAGGATATATAAGTTAACTGGTTATTTTTATTATCTTTTGTAATCAACTCAAAGCGTTGATACCACTGATTTTCTTTTAATAATAAAATTTTGACAGCATTTTTGATGTTCAGTCGGGAAAAGACCAATGGACCAGAGTGCGAGCATTACGTCTTGTTTTAAATGGTCTGAAAGCACAACAGAAACGTTTGAAATTTTACAAACTAGCTACAATTTAGCGAATCAATGGGCCTCCAGAACTTCCTTTTCGGGTTTGCAATGGCTAGTGATGGTTGAAATAGCATTGATGTTGGTCGCCGGCCAGAAGTGTCATCGACAGTTTGAGAGTAAGAAGAATAAGAAATTATAGAATTTATAGAATTTCTATGTACATTATAAAAAAATATTTCGGACCAAATACGGGGAAAATTTACGATTTAAAATAAATGAAGAGTATTTTTGTTATTGGCCAGGATTGTCAGATGCAATAACGTGAATTATGGAATGGGAGCATAAAATTATGGTATAGTATGTTACGATGGAAATGAACAAAATTATGGTACAACTATGGTACATTTTGTAGTTGTATATTCTTTTATACGATCTTACACTATAAAACTTTATACTATACGATAAATGGTTTATTGGGAAACTAACGCAAGCATGTAAATCAGGTATAAGAGTACAAGATACATTTGGTTCTAGGGCTTTCGGTACCACATTTCAGAGCGGCCCTCATCCATCATTCTCATTTCTTTTAGTTTTGTTATAGTTCTGGCAAAAATGTTACGGAAAGAATTGTTGGGCAAGTTACGGCAAGTTACTGTTTGTTTTGCTATTGTAAATAACCATTGAAAGTATAAGACACAATTTCATAGGTCGCGAGGTCCTTTCAATGAAATAGATAACATTCAACAGCATTGTTTGAGTTGGCAATGCTCCCGTGCGCGGCGCGCGTGCAAAGATGGAGCCGGCGGGCGGCGGCGTGGCGAGCGCGGGGCATTGTTGCGCGGGGCGCGCGGGGCGATTGGGCGGCGCGGCGCGTGGGTGCGCGCTGCCATTGGCGGCGACGCGCGGCCAATGGGCGGGGGCGGAGCGCGCGCGGCGAGCGCGGCGCGGCGCGGTGCTGCGCGGCGCGGCGCGGGGCGGCGCGCGAGGGCGCGGGCGCGGGCGAAGGCGCAGGCGGCGGCGGCGCCGCGACGCTCAGTCTGCCGCCGGCGCAGCCACTGTCGGCAGCCTTCGAGAGCGCGCCTCCGTCGCGACGCCCCGCGCCTCCGACGACGACCACGCCGCCACCGCCACCGCCTGACAGCGCCGTCCCTGAGGGCCTTGCACGTGGCCGCGCCGGACTCTGCCGGGTGGAACGGCCCCGTTCACGCGCCCGGCTCTGCGGGCAGCACCTCGCCGCGCGGCGAATGGAGAAGGGTTATCTCCGCGTGTGACGCGCGCCCTGGCGACCTAACCAAGTCCAGAGGTCGATGTAAAAACCGACGAAGCGGTGGTCTCTTGTTTGGGCTTTTCTGGCGTTCGCGTGGACACTTCGCCTCAACGCGTTTTCCCCTCTCACGAACAAGCGAGAACGAGGGGTGGCAGCCGGACACTCGCGAACTCCGAGTGCCCCACCTGCGCAGGTGGTATTTGCGGGTGGAGAGGTGCCGGTGGGCGTGTGCGGGTGGTGCGCGGTGCGGTGCGGGGCGGCGCGGGTGCGAGTGCGTCAGCTGAGTGTCCGGCGGGGCGAGGCGCGGCGGGGAAGGGCGACCGACCGGCCGGCGGGCGCGGGTTATCGCGGCGGCCCGACCGCCCACTGCGCTCAAGGCCGCGCGCGGGCGTTGGCGCTGGAGCGCTGCACCCGGAGGGCGCGAGAGCGACTCCCGGCGAGCACGTGGGCTCAGGACACTATCGGCGACTGCCGTCTCCTTCTCGCGAGTGAACGAAGCCCTGCCGCAGTGATCTGAATTGTGGAGGCTCTTGGTGACAGACAAGGATTCTGAAACGTTGGCATCTAGTTGCTTATGAGATTTAACCAACAACAATGTGTGGAAAACATTTTTGGACAGACTGGTAACAGTGCATAGTGCACTGGTAACAGTGCTGGAACAGTTCATATTACCGAGCCCCAGACGCGAGGGCCTGTGAACCGGTTCACGTACTTTCGCCAAACCCGCACAGTGCAAGCGACCGCGGAGCGCGCCGTGGCGTATCTTCCGAGTGCGCTCCCATGCGCGCCGCTGGCCGTGGCTTTGCAGGACCGGGGCAGCGGGCGCGTTAGTGCGATGTCAGCGAGTGCGCGTGCGCGCGTCGAGGCGGCGCGGGACGTTCGAAGGGGCGGGCGCGGCCGACGCGCGCGCTGGACGCTGCCGCTGGCGTTGGCGCTGGCGCTGGGGCTGGGGCTGGCGGGCGCCGGCGTGCGCGCGGGCGAGCTCACCCCCGGGCGCGAGGCCGCCGTGCGCAGCGTGTTTCGCGACGTGCTCAAGCTGCGGCCGCCCGGGGAGCGCGACCCGCCGGCCGCCGGCCCCGGCCCCGCCCCCGCGCCCGCCGTCGCCCCGCGCCATATGCTGGAGCTGTACCGCCGCTACGCCGCCGGAGGCGCGCCCCGCCGCGCCGCGGGCTCCACCGTGCGCAGCATCACGCCAGCCACCGCTGACGGTGAGTTCCCCCTCCCTTTTTTGTTTTCTTTTTTTTTTCATTAACTGATTCGTTATTTTGTGTTTCCGTGCGCGTCAACTGCCGTGCTTTAGTCACGTAAATGGAGAACATTTTATATCGTGGGAACTTGCATTCTTCCCTGCTCGCTAGAAAGTGATATCCGGGGCCGACGTACACGTATGTGTCTCATGTTTCCCCCTCCAGGTATTCCCCAAAGCGGGGCAGCGTCTCTGCCGAGGCAAGTTCTAAGCCCCTTTCTGGTCTTCCGGCGTGTGTGGTCGTGTAGTGCATGTGTACACACTACTCCTCATTTCACTTGTATTGATGAGAGACAGTAAGTGAAACAACCGTTAGGAATAGCCGGCCGATATAATTCTCTTCCTGACAATGGATGAATTCGACGAAGGCGATGTAGGTAGAGTCGAAAATTAGCCACCGTCGAGACTGAAACCTTGGAATCTCCTGATCAGAGATGCTGCGGAGATAACGGTAATGCTGTCTGTGAGCTATCACCGCCGGGTTTTGTTTTTTATGTTAAACTTCTTTTCCCGCAGTATATACTGCAATACCAAGAATACAAAATTTAAGGATCAATAACAAATAATTGACGCCATAGCTACTTTTCAAAAACAACGAATATAAAACTTGTCAGTTATAGACTCGGTGTGAATTGCTAATTATCCGACAAAAGGAGTAAGTTCTTTACACGCCAAAACAACTTCTAGTACAAACAAATTGGTACAAGAGAGCACTATTATGACAACTAGTATAATGATAAGAAGCAGTTACAGGTTCTTTGAAATTATTTAAATATTGATATACTGTAACCGATGTTGTCACCGAATTATCCAATGGCGTTGAGTTTATTTATACCCATTTTTAAAATGAGGAAAAAAGAAATTATAATTTGGAACTATTTGGTAAAATAAAATACTTTTAATTGTTGCAGGATTATAAAAGTCCCAATAATAAAGAAAAATATTAATAAATTGTTGTGAAACAAGGGTATATAAATACTCAATTTTTGTTGTACAGCAGTTTAGTCACATTAGATACGTATCACAAACAATACATTTAGGTACAGATACTAGATAATTACCACATTGGCGTCGCAAAAAGATAATTATCTGGCTATACTACGCGACGGAAACAAAAAAATATGGTTTTACTTTTGTATTTACCTTGGAATGACTAAGAAATAGCCATATCAGCAAGTAGATGTGTCTCATTGTATTTGGTAAATTAAATAGTTAACTTTCAGGAGTTAGTTTTGACGTCAAGCGCCTACACTGTGGAGCTCGGAATTTATTTTTTTCTGCTACAGATTATTAATAATGCTGGAAATATTAACCAAATACTAAATGGAGTGCCATAAAAGGAAGATTGCAAATGTTGATACACTACGAAAAAAATATTTTTCTGTACCTACTCCTGCTATCTTTCTAGATTCACTTTTCATAAACTTTTTAACATTCAAACACATGATGATTTCACTTGAGCTGATTTTCTTAAATAAGGAAGACTTTCCATTTAAGTAAATTTTTGCAAGTAAATAAATTACACTGACACTTGAAGTTATTATTAAATAGAAGTCCTATAAGAATATTCAAACGTTCCAATACGCAACAGTTGAATAGCGTATATTAATGACGCGCGACCTCTTCCATGGAGCCTTGTTGTCACATGACATAAGCTGTGTCGTAAGCAGTGACACACTGAGAATGGGCATTCAGTCACGGCGCGAAGAATGGTAGAATAAAGCAAATATTTTCAGGCAAAATCGAAACAGTTTTTTATTATTTTTCCCAGTCCCTCCTCCGGGTATCTAGCGAAATCATTGATACCTTTTAAAAGACCGGAGTGGACTATTTTTCTTTCAATTTCTGGACACATTGGAAATGAGTAATATACTAGATATTCTTATTCACTGCATCCGATAGTTCCGTACTGCATATTTCAATGGTTTAGAAAGAATTTCCGACCAATTTTATTCGCCTAACAAAGTCGTTGCCGCGTGGTTCTCTGATGCAACAGTGGCTGATATCTTACGTTGTTTGTGAACACAACTGGTAATATCTGGAAGATAACTAGATGTTTTGAAAACTGCCATTTGTCATTGTGAGTAGAAAATCGTCCTAGAGTTAGAAAGAAAATGCGTTGTTTTTGTATCCCATCATTTGAAGGGAATGTTTAGTTGAGGGAGAACATCATAGCTAGCCAATAATAATTAAAATATCTACAGTAAATCACTTTAATTTTTAGTGTTGGACAATGTTCAGAAAATGCATTAATTTATCTACATACAATTGAATGGATATTTTAGATCATTTACAAATTTTGTTGACACTCCTACTCCCAGAATGTTCAATTTTAGTTCTGACCTTGCGTCGACAATAAACATTGGGTGTAATCACTAGGTAAGCAAAAGACACACTTATTTTTGTCCTCGAGTGTCATGAAAAAGTTGGTGAAACTTTTCTAGACACCGAAGACCGGGAGTGTTGGTACTATCGTACTCACTTATCAGCTCAAGGCAATATTTGCAGTGTCAGGGCGACGTAATGAGCTTCTAATTTCATGATACATCGCACAATTCACAAGAATGGTTGAGGAATGTATTTATTGATGATTCCTGACTGAAATATTTTGCAACTTGGATAAGAAATAACACTCTGGGTTAGATCCGCCCAAAGTACTAGATTCAGAGCATCGTGGCGCGGCAAATGCCCGGGGTATCGCTAAGGTCAATGCCTCCCCTCAGGCGTTCGCTGTTCCCGAGATCAAGCTGAAAGAGATTGTACCGAAAATCCAGCAAACGAAACAACGTTTCCAATTCATTTTATTCAGGTATAATTATTCTATCGACATATACAAAACTTGAGTGGTATATATTTTTTATTTTTTTGTTTCTAAATCTAAGTTTTGTTTGGCAGAATAACCATAACCATCAAGGAAAAGCTGCTGATACACAGAAAGAAGAACCTTTGTTTCCTACAAACATTAACCCTCTGGCGTACACTATCCGATTACTAAAAAATATGAAAACAAAACAAAGGTGATCTCTGTCTGGCCGTCTGAAGGAACGGTTTGAGACAAACGTGCCATGTTGGACGAACTGTGTCGACAATCCCATCTACTAATCAAATCTCAGAACTGAGCTTGCACTGCTCACAGAACGCAAACTTTATGCTCGCGGTTGCTCTGGCCCCTGGGCTACTGTTTGGGGTAGACTTGCTCTAAGAAATTAAATTATCTTCATTGTACGTTCGACAATGAGAGTATTATTGTCATTGAGAAAGAATAGCTTACTTCTCCAAGTCTAATTTTACGTCTACCTTGGCACGGGGTTGTTCGGCTCTTCGGCTGAAGACTTATCTGTGAGACTTCCCCAGGGCAGAATGCTTTCGTAGCAGAAGAAAGCGGTAGAGAGTTGCGAGCAGTTCCTGCCAGCATATGTTACACATCTGCAGAAGCCCTTTTCTACTTTTAGAACGTTTTCATTGAAACTTGCAGCTTCAACGTTTTCACGCTTTAACGTTTTCATTGTAACTCTTAACATTTTTTATAGTGTACATCAATAGAATTATGGAACATTTTTATTGAGAAAAACCTCACATTTGAATAAGAACATTTCGAGAGTGGATAGCTTTTTTTTTGAAAACTTGATAGTTACAATAATGAATAATATATGTATGGTATTTCTGACGTCGATCCTCGATAAAACATGAGGTATTGAGGATTTTTAAGATGTATTTACTTGGTGTTGTGTCGGAAGATATGTTTATGCTACGTTTCTACACTTGTTATGGTAATACTCGTTTGCCATCTAACACATGTGGAGTGGTGTTACCGATAATCGTCTCTTAGTCCCTTTCGTCGACTAACAAATGTATATTCCAAGCATCCGAGTGTGTCGTAGTCTCCATCGTACATTAAACTTTCCATTTCGCGTTTGAAAGTCTTCCGACGGTTCCGCGTCTCGCCAAAACGAGCTGCCGTGACTGCGAGGGGCGCGGGCCGGGCCGGGCCGGGCCGGGCTGCGGCGCCGACCGCCGACACGCCCCCGCGCGCGCGGGGCGTGTCGCGCCGTGTGTCACGCGCTCATTTATTCATCGCGGAGGGGAGCGCGGGGCGGCGCGTGTCGCGCGGCCCTCAGCCGCCGGAGAGCGATCGCCCGCGACGGGCCCTTTCCCCTTCTCCCTTTCTCCTCTTCCTCTTCTTATTTATCTCTCCGCTTTCCCTTCTTTCCTTTTACTCTCCTCCTCCTCTTCATGTTCTAATCTCCTACATTCCTACTTCTTTTCTTATTTGCTCTCCTTTTCTCCTTGATTCTATTTTATTTTCCTGCTCTTCTTCATCTTCTAATCTCCTTCACTCCTCCGTTTATTTTTCTCTCCTTTTCTCCATGCTCCATATTATTCTCCTCCTCCTTTTCTTCGTTTTCATCTTCTAATCTCCTTCATTCCTTCTCCTTTTCATATTTTCTCTCCTTTTCCCCCTTGCTTTTTTTATCCTCCTCCTCTTCCCCTTTTCCCGATTCTTCTTCTTCTACTTCTTTCCTCTCTTCTCTTCCTTCTCGTCCTGCAGCATTTTCTTTCTGCGTCTTTTGTTCCTCCTTCTTCTTCCTCTCTGCTTATCACTCCCTTATGGCATCTTTTGCTCCTTCTCCCTTTTCTTTTGGTTTCTTATTTCGCTTTTGCTTGTTCTCTTCTTTCTTCTCATTTTCTTCCTGCTTCTTTCCTCCTTCTGCTTTTCTCTCTCCTCTTCCCCCCTCCTCATCCTTTTCTGTTTCTAATTATCTTCCTGCTCCTTTCAGTTTTTCTGCTCCTCCTACTTCTCCTAGTTTCATATTTATGACAATACTGGTGAGTCATAATGCAGAGATGAATTATGATTTAGACGATACAATAAGAAACGTGGTTGTTTGCTTTTACTTATTACTGCACTATTGGAAAGTGAAACATCGCTTTACCCCCGGGAAATATTCTGGAACTCAGGAACTTGGAAAGGAGGCTGAGGCGACCTCAGAGCCACCCTGAATGGAAATCACCAGATAAGAATCCCAGTAAGTCAATCACCAGATAAGTCGGGATTCGAACTTTGGTCCTTCAGGTCTCGAAGCCAGGTCTCGCAGCCAGGTCTCGCAGCCAGGTCTCGCAGCCAGGTCTCGCAGCCAGGTCTCGCAGCCAGGTCTCGCAGCCAGGTCTCGCAGCCAGGTCTCGCAGCCAGGTCTCGCAGCCAGGCCTCGCAGCCAGGCCTCGCAGCCAGGTCTCGCAGCCAGGTCTCGCAGCCAGGTCTCGCAGCCAGGTCTCGCAGCCAGGTCTCGCAGCCAGGTCTCGCAGCCAGGTCTCGCAGCCAGGTCTCGCAGCCAGGTCTCGCAGCCAGGTCTCGCAGCCAGGTCTCGCAGCCAGGTCTCGCAGCCAGGTCTCGCAGCCAGGTCTCGCAGCCAGGTCTCGCAGCCAGGTCTCGCAGCCAGGTCTCGCAGCCAGGTCTCGCAGCCAGGTCTCGCAGCCAGGCCTCGCAGCCAGGTCTCGCAGCCAGGTCTCGCAGCCAGGTCTCGCAGCCAGGTCTCGCAGCCAGGCCTCGCAGCCAGGTCTCGCAGCCAGGTCTCGCAGCCAGGTCTCGCAGCCAGGTCTCGCAGCCAGGTCTCGCAGCCAGGTCTCGCAGCCAGGTCTCGCAGCCAGGTCTCGCAGCCAGGTCTAGCAGCCAGGTCTCGCAGCCAGGTCTCGCAGCCAGGTCTCGCAGCCAGGTCTCGCAGCCAGGTCTCGAAGCCAGGTAAGCCTTCATAAGTTTTTATGCAATATTTGGATACTATGTAATGTCGTACTTAGAATAATTAACAATCCCAATAATATTTCCAAAGTATCAACTACTGCTAAATTCCTCCAGCTTCCATATAATTACCAACACACTTGCAAATGGATGTATGCACGGTGCATGTATTTGGACTCTATCGATTTCCTTCCAACTGTACGATGCCTTTGGGCGGGGGAGTTCACTGATTGGTACATGGTCTGCCCTTTGAACTGCGGCCAGTGTGATTCTCTTCCTCCCTAACCGCGCTCCTCGTAGTGATCCTCTCTGGTGGGGTTCATGAGCCCTTGAATTGCATGCATTGTTTTCTACATATTCCAATGAACTGACTACCCTTATGTTATGCCGAATCTTTAGAAAGAACAATTTTGACGTCAATTTGTTGCTAATTCTCTAAACTTCTTCGAATGTGTCCTATTATCTGAACGTTTGGTTTTGTTCACAAAACATGTTTCTTCCTTAGCATCTAGGGGTCTCAATTTTCGAAAAATTCAACTTTGTCAAGCATAGTAAAAATATTTAGGAAGTCAGCAAATTTTTATTTTTATATCTTTACTGCCAATGACATTCAGTGTAACTATAATTTTTTTATTATTAAAAGGGTAATTTCCCAAGTTTATTCTATGAACAAAATGTGTTCTCAGTTTTTACTACATTACTTCACTCTCACCGGTAAGGTTCTTTCCATTAAACTCGAAAGCGACGACATGACGAGTCTTGTTTGAGAATACTCTGACAAGTTTAAATTTATTTGCAAACACAGTCTGGACAAAGTAAATTCCTGTTGGAACAATCAACTGACTTTATTTGCCGATCAACGTACACATTCTATTTAGCGCTTTCGATTGTCTTATTCACGCACATAAATTCATTCACACGCGTAATATTTGTCTATCATAAACAGGTTGGTTCAAATTTAGTCAGTATACACGTCCATCCTAAATTAATCTTTCAAATTTACAATCACAAACGTAAAAAGTACATAATATGTACTAAATTAGGATTAAATTATCTAGAATTTTATTCTACAGCTGAATGTCTAAGAGATTAAAAATAATAGGTTACCAATATTAGTTTTATGAGACCAAGCACATAGTTTTCTTAATTAATCCAAATGAGCACATTACAGATTGAAGACAATCCGGTCGGGCAGTTCTCTGACATGGCTCTCGTAAGCTCCAGCCACTAGCGAATGAGTCATCAAATTGCACGTGACCACCGGTAACACTAGTGGACTTCGAAAAGGCCTCGGAATAGGCAACCCTGTACTTTACATATTTAACGAGCGCATTAAACCTAGAATAACACGTCTCGGCCGACGTCCCCTCGCCGACGCCTCTCGAGGCCACTTAGCACTGCGATCGCGGGCGATTCTCATCCCAATTCTCACCTTTTTGTGTATTCTAATGACCCGTCTAAAGGGTCCTACAACGACTTTCGTGATACCGAGGTTCGGTTCCTCTCGTCTTTTTGGCGTGCTTCAGATCAAAGCAGGACCTCTCCGGAATTTTGTGACCCTGCTTCGGCGATCGAAGGTTTAAGGAATGATGCTATCCTTTAACGATCGTGAAAAATGTAACACGCACTTCGTAACAGGAGTTAAATTTTTTTGTGTATTTATTTCGCGTTATTTAAACTACTATTTCTTATATTAAAAATTGATAAATCCTAATAGATAGCAAGTTCTCAGAAAATACAGAATTTTTAACTCTGGACATGCTTTCGCAAAGTGTTGGTATTCATTATTTGGTAATTTAAATTGCGTAAAAAAACGTTATATTTTAAGTCTCACACAACGTGTTAAGATAAATGCATAAAGCTTTCAAACCATAAAATAAACATACATTTTCTAAGATGACATGCACTTTTTCTCTATTTTCAATGATTCCACTTTCCAAAAATGTTTTTAATTCAATATACATAATAATAAATGAATACATTATTGATTAAAATATTCTCTTTTTTCATACATTATAATTTACAGCCATTTGATATTATTATATTCAATAATATTATATATTTTAGTATTTCACATTAATCATAAAAATGCTTATAAATCTTCAGAAGGAAAAGATAATTGCAAGGAAGGAGCCCAAGTCTCAATTATCATTAATTCACAAATTCAGAATATTTTTTTCTAGGCTGAAATATTGTTAATAAGAAAACATGATAATCATATTAAGGTTATAACACAATGAAAATATCTTTTTAATACACGAAAAATAGTTACACAATCGAGAGCATTTTCTCTTCAGAGAAGAAGGTTTTGATAGAGAACTGAAGACCGAAGTTGGAAGACAAATGAAAGTGACAGCCCTTTCTAGCAACTCTTCTAAAGGTCAAAGGGTCGATGTCTTGAGAACCAATTCAATTTCTTCTCAGCAAGAATTCGCTGAAACGAGGGCGTTTAGGGAAGAGCGGAACGAACAGAAAAGGAAAATATCGCAGCGGAAATTTCCCGTAAAAAATGAAAGAGGGAACTCGACGGACGGTTCCTAGGGCGAGCGGCGCACAATCGGAGAAGTCTCAGCCAACTTCCTGGGCGAGGCATTTGAAGAAAAAATAATATTAGGATTAATTAAGTTGGGATGGGGCGAGCTTTAACGCTCCGTTGACTATCGGCTAACTAGCGCCGGCGCCTTCGGGAAAGAGACCGGCGCAGTAGATTTCTTTGCCGGCTCCTTGAAAGAAATGAATGGGAAGTCTCTGGACCAAGAACTAGAGCAGAGCTTCGGCGAAAAAATATCGCAGTATTCCATTGCTGACAAAAAAAATAAAAAGACCATGATTGAAAATGTAATGAATAATTTTGCTTAGGAATGCTTCAGTTAATCGATATTCTCATCCAGGTGAAAGTAAATGGCCAAGAGGGGTGTTGATAGGAGGTGCGTGATAAAATATTACAGGCCAACATTGCAAACGTCAGGTTTTTGAAATTAAGTGAGCAATGCTGAGGAACCACTCAACGCGATTCATGTTCACTAATCGATTCAAAAGTGTTGAAATTTAATTATATAACAGATTCTATGAACTTCAGTAACGTGATGTAGGGAATGTAGTGTTCAGTCAGTTTTAACAAATGTTATTTTGTTAATAAAGTTCCGATTACTTTATTTAGGTTCCCTTCAATTTAAATGTAACATTTGGAACGATCTCTCGATAAGTACTTTAAAGAAAAAAATTCTGAAACATGTTATTTTTTTAGAAAGAATTGCTAGCTTCTTAATTGTGTCGTCCTGAATTGCTAGGACTGGTAGCAACACAGTACACAACCTTGTCAATATCTATGAAATAAAGTGACCGATAATCTCTAAAATACCAGATGTTGGGAAATAATAATGAGAGTCTTGTGTCATTAGCTCTATTTCCAATCAAACAAGCGGGAGGCAACAATGAGAGATCAAAAGAGTCAAAAGGGTACTTGGTGCAGTGGCAGTTCACCGTTGACGCCGAGAACAGTAAATGACAGATGATTTCAGAACTCAGAGATTGGTTCCAATAAATACTACGTACAGAATATTTCAAATACTAGGCGTTTTATTTTTACAAAACTTTCAATATCGAGACAAGAGCTTTTTCCTTTTATAGTGATTAAATTAGGAAATATAAATAATTTATACATGCTTTGGGTCGTCTGTTGTTAATTACTGTCCAATACTATTCAACAAACAGCCGAAAGGGACAAGTCCATATTAATATTCTTCTCTGTAAAAAAAAAATTTAAAAAACAATCGCAAGATCTGAAATGTTTGCACAGTACTATGATATTTTTTTATTTCTGGAAGATAAATGTCACTTGGTAAAACTTTATTACAAAACGTCTTTGTGGGGCTTCTTTTTAGTTGCAATGGACAAAATACCTTATGGGTCAGGCAAGCATTGCTTAGAAGTATTAAGTTTCCAATATAATTTCCAGTTACGTTTTACTTAGTTGAAACTTTGCTTTTGTATTGACTTTCTTATAATTTTCTCGGTTCATTTTGTCTTATATTTTTATTAATTCATAATATTAAATTTAATTTGAAATAATATTTTTAATGAGTTGGCTACTTTCAATTTAAATGTTTCTTCTTCTGTTATTGAAACTATTACATTCCATCTTTGTTGATGTTAGTGGAATGGAGGCAAACCTGTAGGAACAAGTACTTTGAATTATTTCACTCACTACAAAAGATATTTCCATCACTATGTTGGATATTAATTTTTTTGTTGATATTCAAACATTTATGTTAAAAGTTAGTATACGGAAACGTAAATGTAAATTTTGTTTTTGATTATTAAATTTTTCCATACAACCGGACAAAAAAACAAACAAAAAAAAACAACAGGAAAAATAATTTTCGGTTTGTATTTTCTTAACTTTTGGTTAACAGAACGTAATTACTTTAAAGGTATTTTCATTGAAGACACGTATTTCAAACCCTTCGTAAGTTTGCACCACTTTTTCCTTCAAGCCATGGTCTTGGAAACCAAAACTGGAGTCCTTGCAGTAATTACGCCTAATGGTTGAGGTCACTGGAGGTAACTGATAATTAATTTTTTTTGATTTTACGTTTCCATAACGTGCAACTTCCCTCTAGTAATTAAACAATAATTTATATTTGTTTTGAAATTCATTCTGCGGGACAGTAAAGATGGTAAATAAATAGATTTCTAACGTTAGCATTGTAATTTAGAACTTTAAATCAAATTGCTGCATTAATTGTCATTCGAGCAATGTGTGAATGTAGTCCGCACAATGTATACGTATTTATGTGGCAAACATGCATAATCAAGTGAGTATGTGTGTGACGTAGATACATAGACCAATACAAGCGTCCTACCCGACTTGGCACAGGTGAAATTTGCGATGATATATTGATTATTTCGTTTCCGAGTGTGTCAACGGCTATGGTCATTATTCCCGTAAATTTAGTGGATGATTTTATCACGGGAGATGTGGATCGGGGCATCAACTGATGTCATTGATGTGCCTGTGATAGAGAGGTTCTTACAGGTTCGAGTCCCGACGGGGGCAGGGTTTTCTACACTAGCTAGAGAGCTGGATCGAATGCGGTCGCGGTCTGGAGGCGAATTCTAGCGGCACGCTGCTCTGATCGGTAGTTTTCTGTGGTTTCTCCTGTCAACACTAGGCGAATGCTGGAGCAGTACCTTCACAAACGGGCCGGGTCGCGATCTTGCCTTCCTCTTCCCTATTCTATCCTCTTCCTTTTTACACACATTTACACTGACATGCACAACACTACCATACATGTCGGGAAACCGGGAGATTGCTTAGATTTTGTTTCGGCTAAGGCGATGCCCTTCTAGTGGGAGACACCTGGTTGGGGAAAACCCCGCTAGCCGACGGGCTTATCGGCGCCAGATCTCACCATTCAGCGGGGGATGATCGCAGCCCGGGAAAATAATGTACTACACTTACGAGACTAATTACCTTAGACTTGTAGACATGGCCGGAATCGCTAACCAATGAGTCAATCTGACCTGAAAGGAAGCAGTTCGTCCTGTGGAAGGCTGCAGTATGACATCCGAAACTTTGGCATCTGTGCCTAGGACGCGGCGTCTCCAGAACAGTGAAGAAAATTCAAGCTCCAAGCTTCCGACTACTGTCCCGACAAGTTGGTAGTGTAGGGGAATATATTGGAGAACTACATTCTGAAAATACTCTTCCTTGATATTCGCAATACTATTTATCAATGTAGCTCAAAGACGAAGTAGCCCGTAGATAGCCCAGGTAGCTAAGGCTGAAGGGCCGTGGTTGCCTTGGTCGCCTTGACTTGACGTGAAGGGCCACTGGTTCGAATCCCACAGCGGACATCGATGGTCGTGTACCTTTGTATGCATGTTCCGCTACTGTTACTTCACAGTTAAAAATCTGATGTTGATTTACAGTGGTCGCTCTCTGACCATAGCAGTTGAAAGGAGACCTTTAATAAGTACAAAAAAGTAATTTGTTCTGATGAATGCGGAATCGAACCCCTTCACTGAATTAACATTGTGGTAAGCCGTCGCTTTACTTTGATTACTGACAGAAAAAAGTAGCTATTTCATCCTTGTCAAGAAACTCTTAACATGTTAGTCCTTAATAAGAGGTGAGAATAAGAAAATAAGTATGTTTAGGATTGAGAAAAACATTAGTTATATTACTTTTATGTTTAAAAATGTATGCAAACATTCTACTTTGAAACATGGAATAAGAAAAAGATGCAACTGCAACGTCACCGTAGTTTAAAAGAACATTGAGCCATTATTAAATTCACAGAATTTGCAATTAATCATATTTTCCTTAAACACATTTCCGGCCTCTTCACCCGTTTACCTTCCTTTGCAGACGGATCTTCCAATTAAAGAGTAAATTACGCCACATGAGTCAGTTTTGAAGCAAACCTTTTCTTAGGTCACAAAAAGTTGAGTTGAGCGTGCATCACAATACGCTGTATCATGTAGAATCATACCTCTGCAAGGATATCCTCTTCTTCTAACTCGTGAAATAATCCGTCTCGTTTGCAAGTATTCTTGTTTGTGGTTCATAATATGTATGACGAATTTCCTGACGAACGAAATATACTTTGCGTCAATACACATGGAGACAAATATTCAAACATTTTTGATATCGGTAAGTTTAATGTAATATGAGAAAATTGATAGAGAGGGTTGAATTTTTAGCCGAGAAATACGGCACTGTCACGAGGAAATTTTTGAGAGTTGTACCATGTTTTTAATTGTTCTGGGATCCTTAGAGAAAGAGTCACTCTCCGCTTTTGTTTGTCAACAAGAACTTGAAGCGGGAGTACACGAAATCATAGTAAGGTGAAGTAAGTGAAGAATAAGCCAAAAGGAGACAATGGAGAAACTTTTGTGGAATTGAATGAAGGCGAATAAGATCATTGATTTATATCATAAAGTAAAATGACGTAAGATGAGTTTTGAAAGGACAAGATAAATAATTGAAAAAAAGATAGAGTCGAAGACCCAATAGAGGATGAAGAGAAGGGTAGATGTGTAGCAAGATCTAAACAATAATTCAGACAAAAAAAGCGAAATTGAAACGACAAAAAAGGATGACAAATAATTCGTGACTAGGAGGAAGAATTTAAACTTGGCATGTAAAGCGGTTCATCCCAGTGCTGTGCCGGCGTGCGCGTGTCTCCACTTCTTAAGACGCTCGTGCTCTCATCGCTTTCCGCGCCTCCCCGCTCCGCGCCTCCCCGCTTCGCGCGCTTCCCCGCTCCGCGCCTCCCCGCTTCGCGCGCTTCCCCGCTCCGCGCCTCCCCGCTCCGCGCCTCCCCGCTTCGCGCCTCCCCGCTTCGCGCCTCCCCGCTTCGCGCGCCTCCCCGCTCCGCGCCTCCCCGCTCCGCGCGCCTCCCCGCTCCGCGCGCCTCCCCGCTCCGCGCGCCTCCCCGCTCCGCGCCTCCCCGCTCCGCGCCTCCCCGCCCCGCGCCTCCCCGCTCCGCGCCCATCTTTGCGTCGCCACGCTCCTCCTCATACAACGCCTCACGCTCCGCAAGGCCCCGTACCTTCTCTCCTCGCGCCGTCCTACTCAACCCCGGGCCCCCCAGATCTGCTCCACCCCGCCCCCTCCCACCCAGTTCCGCCCCGTTCCTCTCCTCCTAGTCCTATCTCAGCTCGCCCCATCCACCCGCTCCACCACGCCGCCTCGCCCTCCCAGCTCCGCCTAGCTCTGCCATGCCCCAGCCCGCTCCGCTCCACCTCACGTCGCCCCGTTCAGCCAGCTCCACCCCGCTCTTCGCCTCTCCGCTCTGCCCCGTCCCGAGCCATCTCCCCCCTTATCCGTCCCGCTCATCGAGCTGCCCCCCGCTCTCTCAGCTTCTGCCCCGCCCTCACCTTGCGTCATCCCGCCCTGCGAGCTTCAGCCAGCCTTTCACCTCCCCGCTCTACCCCACTCGAGCCATCTCGCCTCAAGCCGTCCCGCCCACCCAGCTCCTCCCCGCTCTGCTCCGCCCCAAGACGTCTCGCCACGCGCCGTCCCGCCCACCCAGCTCCGCCCCGCTCTACCCCGCCCCGCCCCGCCGTCCCGGCTCGCTAGCCGCGCGTTCCGCTAGAGAGGTTCCCGACGTTTCCGCCAGCGGTGAAACACATAACCGGGAACGAGCGCTCCGGTTTCAATTTGTCGACCGCCGCCGCCCGCGCGGAGGGGCCGGATTCGGAGCCCATAAAGACGCCGAAAGCGCGCGGCTCCATTAGGCGCCGGCGGGGGCGGGGCGAGGCGGGGCGAGGCGGGGCGGGGAGGAAGGTGCGGCCGGGGCGGAGACGGTGAATGTGGATGTGAAGAGGGGGCGAGGTGAGGACGGGCCGGTGTGAAGAGGGGCCACGTTCAGGAGGGAAGAAGGCGAGGCGAGTGACAGACGCGAGGAGGGGGACTAGAAGATGTGAAAACAAATGTAAGAGTTAGGGCGAGGTGAAGAGGGAGGAAGAAGAAACAGCGAGAATGAAGTGCTGGAGGTAGATGATCGCGGTTGCCGAGGGAGAGGATGACGATGTTGATGATGTAGCGCGTTGACGATCGAGGTACCAACCGACGTGGTGACTTAGAAACGATAGCAATGTCAAATGAGACGCAGGTAATGGAGGATGTGGCCGAATTGAAGGATTTGAAGTGGCGGTGGGAGAGGCCGTGAAAAAGGAATTGTTGGAGGTGAAATTGAGTGGTGATTGTGCATGTTGGCGTGATGCATCGGTCAAAACTAGAGAACGGCTACTTGGCCAAAGGATATCGTGCTGATATATGCATTTTACCTTAATTATTCTTCCTGAGACCAAAATTAAAGATGGAGATAATTGGAAATTCTTGATGGAGACAAAGGGACAATGTGAAGATTGGAAACCTTGCACAAGTTTCAACTTAAGCCGAAATAATAAAGAACTTCAAGAAATTATCTCAGTAACAATGTTGATGTTGACAATGAATTAAATAAATAAATAAATCATTTTTGAAATTTTTACCTATATTCTAACCTGAACATGTCACTAATACCATCAGTGGATTCTGTTTATTCACATACATTACTTTGACAACCCTCTATTTTTCTGTTTATTCTTAAATATTATCAGAAAGTAAGAAAGCATAAAAATACATTATTTTGTAAAATTTAACAGAATAATACATCCTTATAGCTGAAATTATGCGTTAAGGATAGAAACAACCTTATCCTAGCTGATTGTGACGTAAGACAAATTTTGTTATTCTTATCAAATAATGAGTTCCGTATTCAGCAACAACGTACGTCTTCTTGTTAATTTTGTTGATAGCTTCATATGTCGGCTGATGAGATATGGATAAGAAATGGAGTCGTTTGGCGTCTTTCCAACGAAGCTGCTGCCAGTGCTGGCCGCACTCGCGTCCGTTTCTTCCGTGATGACATTTTTCAAACAACAAGAAGTTTTCCTTTTTTTTTTTTTTTTTTTTTTGTTTAATAGTGTACGCGAACTGAAATTACTTCTATGTGCTTAACATTTCACTGCTTACTTGTCTGCTCTCTCGTTGTATTCACTGACATACATGCACTTTCTTCGTTTGTTTTTTTGTGTTTCTATCCCGAAGACTTCACTCTGTTAGAAAGTTTTGCAGCGACTAACGAAGTAAGTCAAGAAACATGCAATAGTTTAAGGAATATGAAACTTTGAGAGGCGTGGGAGTAGAATGTAGGTGCATATCGGTAAACTGAGAGAGACTTTAAGGATGGACGAAGAGAAATAAAAAATCTTGAGGGAACACGGAACGTTGAGACACGATGAGTCGATTAAGAAATTGGGGAAATGAAGATATATGAAGGAAAATAATGAATCAAAGACGGAAAGTAACAAGAAGAGATGAATAGAAAAAAACACGTGAAAGCTGAACTTCGTTATGACGGGACGATAATGTGAAAGATAGGAAATGATGCGAAATGGATGACAATTAAGAGATGCCTGGCATCGCAGAGCAAGAAGAGTCGGAGAGAAGAGACGCGTAGGGAGACGTCAACGCGGAGGAAGTGTGAGGCACCAGGAACATGAGGAGGACATGCAGAGGCATGACGTGACCTAAAGATGCTAAATGGTACGCGCAAATAAGAAGCGGTTTTGTGCTGCACGCAAGCCATGATTGAGTGATTAACTGACGGTTTAGCGTTTACGAGCACAACTACTGTAGTTATTAGTTCCGTAAGTATAGTACATGTCATACCTCAGGAGGTGGCGTTGATTCTTCCCCGTTAGAATGTGAAACACGCGCCGACCTACAATATACGTTGCCTTGCGGGATTTCTTTATTCGCAGATACGTAATTACATCGGAGCATCACTCTAGTCGAGAAAAAATTTAATCTCTCCTACTGTGCAGTAGTGTAAGGACATGTAAAATGTGTGTGTTTTGGTGTGTATAAGGAAAGAGTAGACAAGGAGTGTGAAGAATAGGTCGCGCGTGGCCCGTTTGTTAAGGTACTGCTCCGGCGTTCGGCTTGATCGGATAAATCTAGAAAATATGCTGATCACGGACACTAATATTTCTCATCCTGTCAGTGGTTGATTTCGCCATAACTCTCGAGTAGCTAATGCCGAAAGTCTGCCACCGTCGGAACTCAAACCCAGGGACCTGCTGGTCAGCGACGCCGCAATGCTGCCTCTGAGCCATCTCAAACAGTGCGAGGGCGTCGAGGGCTAGCTAGCGTAAGGGCGAGGGGTGGGGTGGCGTGGCGTGGTGCGGCGGTGCGTGGCGGGCGGCGAGGTGGACGGCGGCGCGGCGCGGCTGGAGTAATCCCGTCTAAGTGGCCGGAGGCCGACCGGCGGCGGCGGCCGTTCCACGTTGCTCCGCGGATTGAAATAGTAGCCGCGCGGTCGCCCCCGCCCCGCCCCCACCCCGCCCCCGCCGCTTCCCGCGGCCCCGCCGCCGCCTTTTACACGTGTGCCCGAGCGCCTTGGGCCGTAACGAACGGCCGGTGGCCCGCCCCCGCCCCCGCCCCCGCCGTCCCGCCCGGAGCCCGCTGCACCGGCCGCACTCACGCAACAGGCGCGCCCGCCGCCCGCCCGAGACGTGATCGCCCTCCTCGCATTGGCCCCCGATCTACTCAGCCGCCGCCGGTCCATCCTTCTTGCTTTTATTCCCCACTTCTTAAGGCCTTTTATGTCGTTCGTGTGCTTTCCCGTTCCTTAGGTTGTATCTCTATCTCCAACGGGCAAAGATGTGCATTCTATTCTCACTTTCGCCTTTCGGAGTCTTCTTTTTCTTCTTTTTTTCTTTCTTCTTTTTCTTCTCTTAATTCTATTACTTCTTGTCGATCCTGTCCCTTTTCATTTAAATCCTGTTGATCTCAACCTACTCTATCGTCTTAACTGTAAATTGAAGTGTATTTTCTTTCTCGTTTATAGATAAATAATTTGTTTGGATAGTTTATCGGGAAACTATCAGATCAAATTCGATTAACTGACTTGTGTACACTGTACTAATACTTGTCTTTGTAAGAATAACACTGGTGGAGAATTACATCGTAAAGCGTTGAAGGACTCGTTCCAGTGGAGTGGCGGAGCAACAAAGATTACAGCGCTATAAAAGGAAGTGCATGACGCCATAGCTTAATAGTGGGATGTAACGCGATCTCTGAGCGTCAACTCCACCACTGGTCACGCGCTGACGGCGCTGCGCACGCAGGTGACACGGCCTCTCACAGCAGCTGCTGCTAGGCGCGAAATCCGCCGTGCGTCACGCTCATGGAACGCTTACGGAAAAAAGGGGGCGGTTGGTGAAAATGCATTCAAACGCACTTGAATTTGCGAATTCACGGAATAGTCAAGTAAATACTCATCAATTTCGTCAGCAAATTGTTATTGAGATATTTGAGAAGGAATTTTCTTTCGCTAGATAATTTTAATCATGATTCACTACTCAATATTTAAGAAGCATATATCAGTAGGGTTAAGACTTTGATTTTCAATGTCATTATTTGGAGGTAAGGTACCTAGAAACGTAGCGAAGAGAGATTTTTCAAATTTGTCTAGTAGGTTTCATCTAATCCTTTCATTTTCCCTACTTCATTTTATTTCAAGTACTGAAAATAATACTTATAATTTTAAAGAAAGTTATTATAAATAATGCAATAGTTATTTATCTTACGTAATATCTAACAGAGAATATTCTTTTGCAACTTAGTTGTTTATTCAGTAGCGAGTTGCTAACTAACCCATAATAATCTTATAGCCACGTGTAATATTTATTAATATTATTCGATCTCCTTTTTAATATTTTGAAATATTTTCTGAATGCCTGTATAATTAATGCTGTTATATTGTTTTCGGTGGTACCCCATTATTACAACAGATGTAATAATGAGCCATATTATGAACCGCACCAACCTCTATTTATTGAATACAATAATAATGATTCATTTAATGTACTCGGAATACGTAAGTAAACAGCGTATAAAAGAAATTGTGTAATGTAAAAAAAAAATTAAAAAAACAATTCCATGATCGAAATTCACTCCTATTGCGAGCCGGCGGGCAGGAAAAGCGGACGGCAAAACCGGGCGGGAGTGGCGCCCCTCGCAGGAAGTCCCGGGGGCGCGGGGCGGCGGCCCATTATCCCTCGGGAGCGCCCCGCGGAGCACTCCAAGTCCCGGCGCGGCGCGGCGCGGCCCGCCCCCAGCGCGGTGATGAAGTCCGCTGCCCTGGAAGGGTTGACGCGCCACTCCAGCTCCAAATTTACGACCGCGCCGCCGGCGGCGGCGGCGGCGGCGGCGGCGGCGGCGGCGGCGGCGGCGGCGGCGGGGGCGGAGCGGGGGGGGCGGCCAGGTAGGCGGTCGCTTCCGTCACCCGCCCCCGCCCCCGCCCCCGACGCGGCTCAGGAGACCGCCTAGACGCTGTTCCCCGAGCAGGAGGGTGGGGCTGGAATGCGACTGGCAGCTCGCGGTGCCGTGCACTGAGCGGGAGGGAGTGACCTCTCACTCGAAAGCAATGATCTGCCCCGGAACTCCGTTGCTTTTAGGAAGCAAATTCTCGCGTTCCCCTTCACGCTCACAGATCGTGGCACAAATCGCTTCACAAATCGTGGTTATCTACGCAATTATTTGGGATGGGCGTATTTGGGCGATTTCTTTAATTATTATCCTGGAATATTCCATCCAATCAAAACCTTTTTTTCTCGCGCGTTTCATTTACTTTCCACATGGTCAACAGAAGAAAAATTTCCAACGAGAAGGGTGATTGACTAGAAAGAAATTAAACAAGATCCACCTCACACGTACTACGTACACGTATGTGTTGAAGGATACCAAACTGTTTAATTTGTGTTCGCATAGTCCGAACGCGGACAGGAGAGGCTGGTATGTTTTATCGCAGCATTACCTGCAAAGTTTGTGATTCATATTTGTAGAATCGGAGATAGGGCTGACTGTATGTTAAATTTATAACACATAACATTTTAATAATTCTCTGTACTCTCTGGAAATGATTTCATTTAGCCTCAAAAATCCATTTCATAAATTCTCTACCGTCGGCAGAGAGCAAGTCTAATCCAGTGGAACATGTAAAAGGAGCTCATATGGCGTAAGAGATATGCCAAACTCTATTCAGAGATTAAAGTCCGAGAAAAAGGAGCAATCAGTAACGGCAAGTTAATCTATAGTTTGATAAAATGTTTACATACTAGAAGCAAAAAGAGGAAAATAAATAAATAAAATCGTCATTGATAATAAACATAATTAATATTTAAATAACAAAATAATAAAAAATAAACATAAATTATATTAAAAAGAATTTTGTTAATACATTTTGGGTTAATACCTTTTGGGGTAAAACGGTTATTTTAAGAGAGAACCTTTCAGAATTCTGACAAAAGCAAATGAAAATAAAAAAGTTGACGATGAATTTGTGGCGTAATTTTTACGATTGTTATATAATTAATTTCAAAATACATAAGTGCAAGTAATAAAACATTTATCTGATAATTTTTTCAAAAAATATATATAATATATATACCTATATAATCTATATAATTTCAACCAATGTTCAATATAACCAACTTAGATTAATTTAGGGTTGTGTTGGGGGAGGGTTCTAAATGAAACATTCTTCTCAGGGGGTGTTAGTGTTAAACGTTTGTTACAAAAGGAAAGAGAAAAAAATTATAAATTTTGAGAGGGTGCTTTTAAGTTGGCCCTTGGAAATATACAAGAGATATCTAGTTTTGTAATTGAAGGGTTTGGGGCAGTAAACAAGCCCCTTCAATTACTACACCAAGAGTGTCAAGTTCCGTCGTAACTGTTCTTGAATTCAAAAAATATGTGCAATAAACTTAGAAAACGATGGCACCCATCGAAAAGACGTAGGCGGCAGCGATTAAAGTAATAGTGTCAAGCAATAAGATCTCTAAATCTATTAACCAGTTCCGGATCATCTTCATATTATTCCTTTACCTACCTTTTCTTATAACATTTTTGCGTCCACATTGCTACAGTCTTAATGCTATAAAACAAATAAATATCTTTTTGAGAATATTTTACATTGAAAATACATTGAGTAAAAAAGTGAAATGGTTGTATTGAAAGTCGTGACGAACAATTTATTGCAAATCAGAAAATACTTATTCAGAAAACAAACAAACAAGTATACTACCTTAACCTATCGACTTTACGCCACAAGTATAGGTACCGTGGCTCCATGTGTTTCAATCAATGGGAGTCCGGTGTCTTCGGGATTTATAATCTGCCTTGTGCAGTGTCATTCAGCAAGTTGCTGCAACTTCTACTAAGCTACTACTGCTAGTAATAATAATGATATAATAATAATGATATAATAATAATAATAATAATAATAATAATAATAATAATAATAATAATAATAATAATAATAATAATAATAATAATAATAATAATAATAATAATAATAATAATAAAGTAACGAAGAGCACGGGATACGCAACGGTATGATATACAGTAGCCGACATGTCGCTCGTAGAAGAAACGTAAAATATTGAATGATAAGTGTCCCGCCTCTGCCACAGCCATCCGTCGTCGCACGGCGGTTGTCCTGTTCGTTCCGAATAAGGCCTCCTGGCGTCTGGTTTCGTCTCTCGGCTGGGCTCTTCGCGCGGGGGCTGCGTCACGCGTTAAACGCGCCTGGCCCCGCGCGCGGCTGCTCGTCGCGGGAAGCGGCGCGGGCGTTCGGGGAAGGCCCCCCTGGCGCCCCGTAATGACAGGGCGCGCCACCAGCGCGGCGGCGTTGACTCAGCGCGGGGGGCGCGCGTCCACGCCGCCCGCCCTGACGCACTCACCCACCCAGCGGCGCCACGCCATGCCACGCGGCGCGACACACGGCGCCACCGCCGCGCCTGACTCACGCGCGCTGCACACGCTGCCCTATTAATTGCGGACCGCCGCTGCGACCGGAGTTCGAATCTTGGGGCGTCCCTGGCAACCAGCTGAGGTGCCTCAAGGCATCAATTGATGGCACTGCAGTGCTTCTGACAGGGCTGTCCTAGTTCGAGTCCCGGCGATGCCAGGATTTTCGACACTAGCTTGTCAGCTAGGTCGAATTCAGTCGCTGTCTGGAGGAGAATTCTAGCGGCCGGCTGCTCTGATGGGTAGTTTTCCGCGGTTTCTCCGATTAACACAAGGTGAATGCCAGGGCAGTTTCATAATAATTGGGTCATGGACCGTGCGTGATCTTTCCTCTCTCTTCCTTGTCCTATTGTGGCGTCTTTGCCGGGGCAAATAATTACAGACGTGAACGGCTTGTAAATATTTAGTATTTATTAGAAATAAGATATTCCGACACCATAACACTATATACAATATTTACAATTGAAGTTAACCGTTACAAGAAGGAACTTTCCCTGGTTACCACCACCGCTGGCCCGATAATTAATTACCATCCCCGGTGTGATGCACCAGTACCTTACGCGAGCATACATGCGAGTATGCCGCACCTGCTGTCACGACGTAGCACGCCGGCTTCGATTCCCCGCCTCGGTAGCCTATGCATTACCATGCAACGCCGCGCACAACCCTCACGACGCCCTACCGACGCGCTCACCTCTGAAGAATCATAAGAATAGAAGGCTGCTTTCAAGTCGAATTCTGCTTATATACCCTGTGGCAGGTTGACGGAAGCGCGTCACCCGCAGTGCCCGCCAGCGCTCCTCCGCCGGCTTTGGGGTTCCCAAACCTGCATTCACGACACGGCATACCTTTGTGCAGCCCCGCGTCACTTCCGCCAGGGCTGTCCACATGGCTAATATAATACGTTTGTACTGGCGACAGATATGACGCCACAAACTCCTCTATACCCCACCGGGAATTTTCGTCGCAGTTGCAATCAACACAGAAGGAAAATTCCACAAGTGTGAAAGTCCTAGGCCGATCGGCTCACATTATATACAACTGCGCCTGACTTGGCTAATTACACAGATAAAGAAACAAACAGAGAAGGCCCTACTAACCTACCCCATTGACATATTTTTACTCTACATTGTATATTGTACTTGAAATATTAAAAATCTTGCCGTACGGTCGGTCCCTCTTATGCATTGTTAAGAATTTTCAGCCTGGTGTGGTAACCTCAAATAACCATAGTATGTTCCTTTTCCTTTTACAACCAAATTCTTGAATTAAATTAATTTCGTACAATACACCCACTACCAAAATGACACATACAATATTACCAATATAGCCACAAACATTACATCAATAAACATTCAAAATCATATACAGTTCTATACACACAAACTGACACACTGAATGACAAAACCCTATACAGTGATAAATGCACAAAAACAACAACAATAACTAACTTTTACCCTGTTTTACATTTAAAACCACATACAGTGATACACTTAAAATGAAACAAATAAACAAATTTTACATCTCTCTCTTGAAGGATTGTACAAAGTTTTTCTTCTTGCCAGAATGAATATAAATGAATACAAAAGTTCATGATATTTGCTGGAAACTATTCTTTCGTAGGTTTCTTGGGAAAAGTTTACTCAATCTTGACACAACACAACAAACATCAAATTCACTTATACATCATTCTTCTTGCACTATTTGTTTTGCACTGTGTTCCAGTGTTTTCGGCGCACACGTATCGGCATTGCCGGGTGCAGTGTGCCCCTCTACAACTTCGGACACTGTCTGGCGCTCATTTTCAAACATCCTACTGAGAATGTCAGCATTTACGTTTAATATCCCTTTCCTATGGCTTATGATAATGTTGTAATGCTGAATCGCCAGAGACCACCTAAGCAATCTAGGATTATTCCCAGCATTCTGTTGTAACCAGACTAACGGGTTATGATCCGTTTCTATCTTTAGCAAAACATTACCGTCTAAATAGTAACGCAACTTCCCTAGACCCCAAATTAAAGCAGCACACTCTTTCTCCGTGGTGCTCCATTTTAATTCCCCGTCTGAGAATTTTTTACTGAGAAAAAGAATCGGATTTTCATTCCCTTCCTGATCTAACTGTGATAACACAATGGCTGCTCCCCTAAGTGCCGCATCACATTGCAGTAAAAATGGCTTACTAAAATCAGGTGCATGTGTGACTGCCCCCTGACACAGTGCGTCGCGAAGCTGTATAAACGAGTTTTCGCACTCTTCCGACCACCGGATTTTGCCTTGCCTATGTGTTCCCCTCAATAGATCAGTGAGCGCCGCTGATTTCTCCGAGAAATTTCTGATGAACCGTTTATAATACGATATCAGACCTATAAATTTACGGATTTCCTTTTTTGTCGTAGGCCGTGGATATTCTTTTATTACTTGAACTTTGGCTTCATTTGGTCTCATCAGACCACTACCAATCTCGTATCCTAAGAACGTAACCGATTTCCTAGCGAACTTACATTTCGCCGGTTGCACACGTAAATTGGCCTCACGTAACTTTTGGAATACGATTCTGAGATGTTTGCAGTGGTCATCCCAGTTGTCGCTAAAGATTGCAATGTCGTCCATATATGGGACGGCGAACTCCGCGCAATCTTTCAGTAATGCCTCCATAAGCTTACTGCAAACGTATGGTGCATTTTTGATGCCGCAAGGCATCCTGAGGGGTTTATAAGACCCGAATTTTGTCGTAAAGGTGGCATACCGTTGAGCGCGCTCGCTCATTTGGATCTGCCAAAATCCTTTACATAAGTCAGTTGTGGTTATGATTTTGGCCCTCGCAACTGTTTCAATTCGCTCGGCTAAACTCGGAAGCGGAAAATATTCCGTACGAATAACCTGATTTAACTTGCGGTAGTCAATACATGGCCTGGGTTTTTTTCCGGGTGCTTCCACCAAAATCATGGGGGATGTGAAATCAGAATCTGAAGGCTCGATGATACCATCCCTTAGCATTTTCGTGATTTCATCCTGGAGGATTTTTGTTTGGCGATGTGACGTGCGATACGGAGCGCTCCTCACCCTAGCATTTTCGTCCAGCAATTCAATGTCCATCTGAACGTTCTTTGTGAGCCCTGGCCTATCAGAAAAGATGTCCCTAAACTCAATTACAAGTTCTCTCAGCCTTTCACTTCCTTCCGGCTCCATTTCTGTGCCTGCGAGCATTGCCTCTACATCAAATTCCTCCGGTTCTAATTTTAAGGCGTATTTCTCTATTCCGTCCTCCATAAATTCACCTATTTCTTGATCGACAATAAAGTTAACATAATCTGTCCTTTGTACGTATGCTTTGATCATATTGACATGATATACCTTGCCTGTACTTTTGTTCGGCATTTGAATGACGTAATTCGTGTCAGACACCTTCTCTACTATCTCTCCCGGTCCTATCCATTGCACAGATAATTTACGTACCTTGTTCGGAGCAAACACTAATACTTTGTCTCCTACATTAAATGTGCGTATCACTGCTTTCTTATCATACCAGGTTTTTCTTTTCACCTGAAGTGCCGATAGTTTTTCATGAGCTGCATCTCTAATTACCTTCAATCTATTCGCCAGACGAAATATATACTCCGTTACCTCGCTACTTTCCGGCTCTATTCCAGAGAGATTCTCGTAAAGCAACGTAATAGGAGTCCTTAAATTCCTACCAAATACTAATTCTGCGGGCGAGAATCCAAAACTTTCGTGAAAACTTGTTCTTAAAGCGAACAATATGGCCGGGATCTGTTTTTCCCAGTCAGTTCCAGCTTCAAGACACAGAACTTTGAACAGCCTATTCATAGTACTATGTACACGCTCAACCGGATTGGTCTGCGGATGATAAACTGAACTATGGATCAATTTAATTCCAAATTTATTTGCGAATTCTGCCATCAGCGTGCTTCTGAAGCACGGGCCTTGATCCGTTTGAATTTCCCGTGGGAAACCGGTTCTGCTGAACAACTGCAAAAGCGCATCAATTACAGTAGGAGTTTGAAGATCTGGAATCGGTATTGCTTCGGGGTACCTCGACGCAACACAAATAGCAGTAAGTACGTGGACATTTCCGGTACTGCTTCTCTGAAACGGGCCTATCGTATCTAAATTTAATCGCGAAAAGACCTCTCTTATAGTGGGGACCAATACTAAAGGTGCCTTCTTCCGATCACCACTATGACCTACGCGCTGGCAGCTGTCGCATGAACGCACAAATTGCTCCATCTCTTTAAAACAATTTGGCCAGAAGAAATGCTTAGACAAATTGTTCTTCGATTTAGCTATTCCTAGATGAGCACTGACAACTTCATGACAAATCTTTAATATAGGCCCACGAAATTTACCGGGCACAACTAACATTTCATAAATGTCGCCCTTTTTACTCTTCCGTTTCTTAAATAATAATGAATTCCTAACAAAATAGGTATCTCTTTCCGATTCTGCTTTTACATCCTTATACTTTTCAAACAAAGTATTTACACTCTCATCTCCCTTCTGCGCCGCGCTGAATTGTTCCGTATTTACCTTCAACATTTTAGCGATCGGCACTGCCAATTCTAATTCTTCTCCGTCTGCTAACAGACAGATTTCCGGGAATTCCTCCGACGGCTCATGCTCGTCTTCGCCCGGCTTTTCTGTGCGGTCGCCTTCCGCCTCCGGCAATTTTACCTGCGAGTTCCCCGAATCATCTGCTTTTGTTCTGCCTTCTGCCGCAGCCTTACTGCGCGTCATAACCATGTTCACAGTTTGTTCTTCTACTAAGCCCTGTTTAATATCCTGCAGAAGTTGATACGTTCTGTTACTTAATAGATAATAACTAAGTTCGTTTTCCTTCGGCACTATAGCGGCCCTAGTACCTAATTCTGAATTTAGGCGAATTTCCGCCACCGGCAAATTAATGGCAGTTGAATGAAGCGGCTGTTTGATCCAGACCGATTCGCCCGTATAATCACGATCTGTGACTAGATTCGCGGATACAAGATCAAATGACGCGCCCGTGTCTCTCAAGATTTCAGTCGGCTGCTCATTCACGGTCCCTGTCACAATGTGCTGCCTCAAGAATTCCCTTGCCTCGGGTTCACACACGTGATTTACTTGATTGCCCTGTTTCCGCGGACAGTTCTTAATCAAGTGCGTTGTTGACTGACATTCGTAACACTTGCGGACATAAGGTGCCTCGAATTCTTTCTTCGCGCTATGTTTCTCTAATCCATTAGTACTTCCTGCCGGCTTGGGGGCCACGTGAGGAGCAACAGGTGCCCTGTTGTTTCCGTGTTCTTTCCGGAATGTTCTTTCCGGCCGGAAAGATGGTAACTGTGGCTTCTTCCACCCTTGCCGCGCATTCTCGTACGCATCTAGTCTTTTCGCGAAGTCAAGCGGATTCGAAAATTCGGCCCATTTATCCACAAAGTGTTCCCGCATATCCCCTGGAACTTTATGCTTCATTTGATCGGCCACGATCAAATTCAATAAACCCTCGAATGTGTTTATTTTAAGTCCCGCTACCCACTCTCTGGCATAATTTAGCAATTCCCTCGCGAATATGCTCCAAGTCGCTCCGTTTTTGCTATGTTTCCTAAATAGTTGCCGGAATTTCTCGGCATCAAACCGGTACAATTCTAATAATTTCAATTTCAACTCCGCATAATCTAACGCTTCTTCTTGTTCATCTAAAGTAAGCCATGTGTTAACATTATGCGGAAGTAATCCTATTAAATTCACAACCCAATCTTCTTCGCAGATTTTCAATTGCCTGCACTGGCTTTCAAACGCGCTCAGATAAGAAGTGATGTCGTCCTGCTCTCCTTTAAATCTACCAATTATTTGGCCTATTCTAATATATTCTCTCGCGTGTTCCGAGCGCGCTTCCGAACGAATCTCAGAATTTGTCTCGCCCGTCTGGGCAGTTTGCACTCTCGCAAGTTCTAACTGATATTGCCTCTCTTCTAATATTCTCCTATCCTCCCTATCTCTTTCCTCTGCCAGCATTCTATCCTTCCTATCTCTTTCGTGCTGTTGCCCCAATTCCTCCGTTAATTCAACGGAATAATCCTCATGCTCTACTATTAATTTCTTTAAAGTCGGATTTGTTTCCGATCCATCTAATTCTATTCCTAAATCCCTGGCGATTCGGATCATTCCCTCCTTTCGAAATCTCAGTAAATGCGCCATTGCTTTCGAACAGTGCCCTACGCGTTGCAAAAGAACACACTTACCCTCAGCTTCCACTGCTTGCACGTGGCTGCTTCCTGCTGCTTATGCGTGCACGTTCGGCGCTGACGGATGTCGTGATGAGATGGATGGATTGGCTGCAACTCGTCCTTCCTTCCCGTCCTTCTTCTTGAAGTTTCGCCCCGCCGATGTCCTTGCACGTTTTCGTTCGCGTTTTACTTAATTTCGCGCACTATGAATATTTGTACGTCGAAACTGTTCCCTGGCTCAGTCTTGCTCGCTCGCCCACTATTTAATCTTTCTCCGGCGGATACCTGCGGCCAAATTTACTTTCACTTCCGCGTGCACGATCCGCTGTTCTGGATGACTGTCCCGCTGGTACTAAGCGCCCTACCTGCTGGGTGTTTTGTTCGTTTCTATAGCTGTTGCTACACTACCGACCGAACCTAGAACGTGAACCGCAGAATTCTATCACTTCTACGCTCACTAATTACCCATGGACGGATGAAGCCCCTTACTGGCGTAATTATTCTACCTGCCGTTCCTGGCGTGCTTCCGTGTGATGCTGCCTACCACAGACAAACACCGCACATACACAACTGCGTGGTCGTTTACTAACCATAAACTGCGTGCTTGAACCGCAACATACACTACACTTGCATGGTAGTTTCTGAACCGCTGCCTACACTATACTACGTGGTAGTTCTTGAACTGCTGCCACCATTCTACACCTACGTGGTAGTTCGTTATCCGCTGCATACACTACACGTGCGTGGTAGTTCGTTAACCGCTGCTTACACTACACGTGCGTGGTAGATCGTTTACTGCTGCCACCATTCTACGTGCGTGGTAGTTCGTTAACCGCTGCCACCATTCTATCCCTCCTACGTCTGTGGCGTCTTTGCCGGGGCAAATAATTACAGACGTGAACGGCTTGTAAATATTTAGTATTTATTAGAAATAAGATATTCCGACACCATAACACTATATACAATATTTACAATTGAAGTTAACCGTTACAAGAAGGAACTTTCCCTGGTTACCACCACCGCTGGCCCGATAATTAATTACCATCCCCGGTGTGATGCACCAGTACCTTACGCGAGCATACATGCGAGTATGCCGCACCTGCTGTCACGACGTAGCACGCCGGCTTCGATTCCCCGCCTCGGTAGCCTATGCATTACCATGCAACGCCGCGCACAACCCTCACGACGCCCTACCGACGCGCTCACCTCTGAAGAATCATAAGAATAGAAGGCTGCTTTCAAGTCGAATTCTGCTTATATACCCTGTGGCAGGTTGACGGAAGCGCGTCACCCGCAGTGCCCGCCAGCGCTCCTCCGCCGGCTTTGGGGTTCCCAAACCTGCATTCACGACACGGCATACCTTTGTGCAGCCCCGCGTCACTTCCGCCAGGGCTGTCCACATGGCTAATATAATACGTTTGTACTGGCGACAGATATGACGCCACACTATCCGCACCTCCTACTTACACACTCATACACACACACTTACATGCTCTACACTACCAAATAAGTAAGGAGATCAGTCGGAATTATTTCCGGCTGGAGCAGAACCTCGCTGGTAGGAGATATCTAGCCTCCCGTTTTCCTTGCCTGTCTTTCCCTCGCTACATCATTCATAATATATCATAAGAATCTTTTATCAAATCATTCACTGCATTGACTACACTACTAAATGTCTACAAGGTTTAGACACTGAATCATGATAAAGAAAACACTAAATGTCCCACAGCTCCCATTTCAGGGCACCACACATGCAAGTTTCAGAGAGTTCACAGTTACTGCTTGTCGAATACTAATTGCGCGAGGCGTTCGGCCAATATTAGCTTCTTTTGATGTGCAACAAAAGACCGATTCGCGAGTTCCAAAAGATTCGTGCTAGGCAAAAGGAAAAACAACCTATCCTTTCTGCTTAGGAATCGGCGAGCAGTTACTCAGGATTTGTCACATAACTCATATCTTAACACAGAATTATGAGAAACTGATTCCGAGATACAAAAGGCAGATGTAGTAGATTAGATGGTTGCTCACACAGATTTTTCACCTTAGTTCGAAAATATTTCTGCGGGTAGACTTAGAATATTATGTCACTCTTACAAAATAATACGATAAATTATGTGAGGTTACAGCTCAACTAGATTATATTTGCAATGAGTCACCTCTGGAGTCCAAAAATATCTACACAATGTGAAAAAGATATCAAGGTATCAGGTATCAAGGTTGATAATGTTTTACTTGCAAGAAAGTTACATGATAGACTACAAGGAATTCAAGGTTACCTTCTACCAACCAAACAATTTTCCATTGCAACTAATCGCGTTGCGAATATTCGGTCTCGATAGTATGGAAATGGGCTGTACGCGGAAATGGGCCATCGACAGGAACTCGGCAATAAAATTTCCCTTGATATTTAATTCACTCCTCCACCTTCAGAATGCATTCAGAAAATAGTGTTGGAATCTTGGAAATGAGATCAGGGCAGTGTCACAATCATTACCACTGCATGTAATCACGCGCTGGATAGCCAGCGAGTCCTTTAAGAGGAATCAGTAGTTGAAGGATTCTCCAAGCAGACTTCGAAAAATGCCCGTAAAACTTTCAAAGCTAAGGCTCTACAATGACCAGGATTCGACCCAACGAAGCTAATCGGTCAAAAGTTTTTCAAAGTTCATTGCCCATTGAAAAGTACAACGTAGGGGCCGTTACGTTACCGTTAAGTTAGGAGTCAATTGTCTTATCCTGCTACGGAAAGTTAGGACTAGAGAAGAAGAAACTTAAAAAGGGGAAAAGAAAAAAAGAAGAAAAGAAAATGGAAAGTATGAGAAGAAAAGAAGGATAAATGGTTTTAACACACTGAAATCAGATTCCTTATTATGTCACTGCATCCAAAAATAAATGAACAAGACTACGAAATATAGAAGAAACAAGACAGAAAAAAGAGAAGAGATGAAATAAGGTTCTTCAGGTGTTGTCTTACGTGTCACAGAAATCTAGAATGAGGAAAGCGAATGAAAAGAAAGCAGAGAAAGGATCGATGATAACGAAAGCATTTCCTCAGAGGCCTTGAATGCGAACCCAACCACAGTGTCTTGCTGGCCTGTTCCTCGGCTCGCAGATGGCACGCGGAGCACCTCAACGGGGTCACAAGTCGCACGCGCCGCGGCGCGCAGCCGCCACCGCCACCGCCCCCGCCAGCCGCCTCTGACCTCGGCCTCCGCCAGCCCCGCCCCCGCCCCCGCCCCGCCCCGCCACGGAGACCTCCGGCGACGCACGCGCCCGCGATAGCACAGACGGCGGCGGCGGCGTCTAGCGTAGTTCTTGTGGGCGTCTAGGCGCAGCGGCCGATAAGCCACCCGGTGCGAGGCGCTGCGGGAGAGTGGCAGAGCGTAGAATGACGAGGAAAGGGAGAGAGGAGAGGGGAAGGCGGAAAATGGAGTGGGACAGGGGGCACGCTGAATGGATGGGGGGGGGGGGGGGGCTAGGAGCGGAGCAGGCGGGGCCGGGTAGGCGGTGCGGGATGGCAAGGCGGGTTGGCGGTATGTGGCGGTGTGCTTTCCCGTTACTTAGGTTGTATTTATTTTTCAAACGGACAAAGATGTGCATTCTATTCTCACTTTCTCCCTTCGGATTCTTTCTGTTCTTATTATTTTTCTTCTCTTAATTCTATAATTTCTTGTCGGCGGTATGTGGCGGTGTTTAGGGGGATGAATGAGCAGGGTATGTTGGGGTCGGGAGGACGGGAAAGGGTAGGCGGGGTTGTGTAGGCGGGGTTGTGTAGGCGCGGTTGTGTAGGCGGGGTTGTGTAGGCGCGGTTGTGTAGGCGGGGTCGGCGGGCAGGGAGGTGGAGGCGGGGCGGTGTAGGCGGCGGTGTTGGGGGCAAGGTAGGTGGGGAGATGTAGGCGTGGCAGTGTAGGCGGGGGTGTAGGGTGCGGAGTAGAGGGGCGGTAAGGTGGGCGGTGTAGTGGCGCAGTGTAGGCGGGGAGATGTATGTGGGGGGTCGGGGTATGTGTGGCGGTGTCGGGCGGGGCGGTGGAGGCGATAGGGCGCCGGCGGACTGCCATTCATCGGTTCGCGTCCCGAGCTCAGCCGCTGCACGTGTCTCCGTCCGGAGGCTGCGACCGACCGCAAAAACCTCAGGTCGTTCCGACTAGACTGCGCGACTGCGCTTATCTGCCCTCTTTTTCTTGGCCTTCGGGTATCTTTATTGTAATTTCCACCATCAACTGCTGTGATTCAAATGCACTTAGAGTATCACTCAGGGCTGTAATTATGGCCGCGATGGCTGTGATTATTGGTCTTTGTTTTCTTCTCTTTCTCTCATCAATGTCAATTTACAACTGGTGATGAAATCCTCAGGTCTCCAAGGCTTCGTTTTAATCTCCGGCTTTGTAATGTTTGTGTTGCTACCTTTACATCAGCGGCGGCTCGTACAGGATTCTTAGGAGGAAAGAAGTCGTTCCAATACTAATACAATAAATGAAACAACAAATTACATTTCATGCAGATGTAAACATGAATTCATTGTAGTTATCAAATGTTTGTGTAGTTATTGCATTATTTGTCACCTTGGGACTGGACAAGGGAAAGAGATGTATCGGATCGATTTGCCCTATCACCCAGGTGTCCGCCAACTCCCGGCGCTGCCACGGGAGTGAAATGACATTACAATGCGTGTCTTCTATGCCCATGTCCTGGCCCATAATTCATGCGCATGTGGGCACCCAGCTGGTGCCGGTCGCCGATTGTTCATTTAATTCTAATAGCTTGCAATGTATAACATTCTAGAGGAGCGTGTCCTCTACTCATCCCGTAAAGCTGTATTAAAAACTTTCCTCTTCTTACCACCGCAGCGCTGTGCCATATGGGCCATTACTACATGAGGAGGAAACGCTGAGAATCCCTTCCTCAAAAGGATATCGAGTTTTCGCGTCGCCCAAAAAGCGTGTCCACAGTTTAATAGTTCGATCAAAGACAATTTCCGGTAATTATGAAATTTCAAAAATGCATTTTCCGTCTTATTTCAAAGGAAATATTTTATTCGGAAATTACATCAAAAGAAAAAAAAATGTATGAAGAGGACTTTCCTCCCCTGAGTAAGAATGTAAAAGAAGATGGCGATTTTAAATGATTTAAAAAATATCGACAATACCAAGTAAATGCAATACTACTGGATAGGAAATAATTTGGCAACAGTGCATCAAAAGGATACGGGCCAAAAAAATTACAATTTTGTAAATGTGGCTAACGAATCACCAGGCCTGTAAGCAACCCGCAGCACATATATACTACAACACACGTGACCATTTTTCGGATTTCGAAAACTCTGCATCAGAAACTTTAAAACTTCTTTTCTAAGCGAGGGAGAATAAAGATTCCTGAATTATTTATTTCGATGAGTTTTAATTAGTCCCATTAAGGGATGGTGAAAACCCTGCAGAACTTCGAAATCTATAAAATTAACTAGACAATTTGATATGCTATTAATTTAATCGCACAGATCTATGTGATAAGCAAAATCAGAATGTTTACCTGCCTACAATTCCGGAATTCCATGAAACATTAATTTTTGAGCCAGGCCTTTAAAATCGGGGTCAGCATTAACGTTATTTTGATTTTTAAAACAATGATTTCCAAAGAGCGTAATATTCTCATTACTTCGCTTTTTACTTTAGCGCCCTACTACGTACTACTTAAGTAGTAAAGGGAGTGTTGTATTGCTACGATAAAAAATAGGCGATTTTTCAACAGAAAACTCATATTATGGCCCTGGTACCGAAAAAATGGATACTTTTTTTCCCTTGGTACAGTAAATTATTTCCTCTAGTAGGTTCTGAAGTCAAAATCAACGTTCTGTAGGTTCTTATCCCGAAAACTTGGTTTGCGGCATAACGTCTGTCTCTGCGTCCGTCTGTAGTCACAGCTTGTGCCTAAACCGTTCAGATGATTTTCTACAAAATTGATAGACTCTATTGGTCTGGCCGAATTTAAGGCCCTGAGAGTTTACATGAAGTATCAACATTTTCAAAATATTCTCAAAAATAACTCCGAATTTTTTATTAACTTCTCCCTCCAATAGAGCAAAAGAAGCTTAAAAATGGCGTAGGTTTCATTTTCGTTGCACTCTCAGCATTTTCGACGATTGTCAAATTCAGAAATATCATAAATAAGTGCTGTTTCAGCACCGCTTGTTCTTGATAAGACATTTCAATACCTCCCTTCCCACATTCTTAAATGTGATTTACACCATGTATGGTTTCCTTCCTGTCGTTAGTTTTTCTGATTCTCCTTCTTTTTACTTCCTTATTATTGTCGGATTTGTCTTCTATAAACCTTACAACAGTTTCTATTGTTATCAACATTATTTATTGCTGTATTGACCACTAATTATGCGGTATTGACCATTTATTGCGGCTCGACCTCCATTTTCTGTCATTTCACCTTCCTCGCAAAAAAATTAGGCCATCCTCATTACAGCTTTAATCTTTATCTTTGCCATCTAGATATTTTTTGTAAAGTTTCTATTAAAGCTCCTCTTTGTCCTCCTATCACCGTAGGCCTCACGGTAGCTTGGAAGTTTTCCTTCGTTTTATTTGAAAGAGCTAGTTAAGCTCTCTCATTTTTTCTTCGCTTCATGCAATAAAACGCTTTATGCAGTAAAACGACTCGTTCACAATAATTCCTCTTTGTTTACCTGAATTTTGAATGTACCCATCGGGGTTCCACATTAGTAATAGCGGAATAAAAAGCAAAAATTTGTCATCGTGCCATGGGTCGTCCCGTCTATACATGAAAAAATTCATGGATTTTTATGTGATTATCACATGCCATCGTCACCCTTCAATCATTCAGTTTCTTTGGATAATTTCCTTCTTCGCCCTGTTGCATCTTGGTTTCAATGGAATGTGGAATATTCTATAATTGTATGGAATATCAAGGTCGCGTTTTTTTCAGTGGAATGTGGGATCTTCTGTAATAGTCTTTACTAAGATTATGAAGGGATTGGTCGGGAGTTCTTTAATACCTAGGAACACGAAGAGGTCTTGGAGATTGGAAATTGCTTAGGAATTCTTGAACTTTTGTGAATGTTATAAGAAAACAATCCATTTATTCAAGGTTATTCAACAATATACTTCACGGCTGATGTAAAAACACTGTGAACATGAACTGTTGTTTCAAACACGACAAGATCATAAATTTCCTAAATTTATAGATTGCGCGCGAAATAGAGGAATTTCAGCGTTAGCATTTAGCTGCCTTCTCTGGTCTTGAAAAATGAAGAGTCACTTGCTAGTTGCGTCTTTGATAAGGCAATCCAGGTAATACAGGCGCCAAGGTCCCGCGAATTGAGCGCATCTTCTGGTCGGTGAAGGACGCGGGCGCGGGACGGGCACCCTTTGCAGCACGTGCCGCTCGGCGTTTGTCATTTTTCAGCGCGACGCGCCACCCTTTGAACCTGCACCTTGGACACCTTCTCCTTCCAGGGAGTTTGGTCAAATAACATATCGGATAAATCTTTCACAAATGAAGTGATGGAATAGCAATAGCCTATTTTGTTTATTCAGGTTATTTTTTCCAAAATGTATATTTACGACTCTGTAATATTTTGTAGACTATATAGAATCAACGACGACAAAGCAAACAAAGAGCAACATAAAATAAACTATGTGGAAGACATATTTAGACGTACGCTATGAAAAGTGTAACACGACAGATCAAATAATGAACTTTTGTTGACAGCCACTAGTAAAAGTGGTTCTTGCAGGAAACGTGGAGCGTGTTAAAAGTTAAATTTTTTAGCACTTTTGCTAAAATTAACACGGTTCTCAAGTGTTCAGATAAATCTGATTGCCACATAGAAAACAAAATACTTTCGTGTGGTCGCACCAAATATTACTAACCTTAATATATCATTACTTTGCATAGTTAAATAAATATAAAATGAAAAATGATATTTTTTGGATAGACACTTAAATGACACGTATCCAAATACGTGTCATTTAAGTGTCTATCCTTTTCACGGACGTTTTATGGATAGTTATGAATACAATAAGTACTTCTTTGAAATGAACTGTAATTATGAAAATATATAATGAATTAATTGAAATTATATAATGAAATGTAATTATGGAAATAATATTGTTAGTAATTTTCTACCAATTTGTTGTATTAAACTCTGAAATACACTAGTCGCAACGAGTAGTGGGAGATGGTAATATTCGATAACAGGTTCCAATTAAAAATATTTTTGAAGAAAGTTAATATTAAAAATAATACACAAATTATTTTTGATGCTATACTTAATTATAATCTTATGTTATTACACAGTATATTTGGTTGAAAATGTATCTAAATTATATGAATTTTGTCTCTGGTGCCTTTAATGACTTTAAAAAACTCCTTCTGTTATCAACATTACGACTATAGGATTTGAATTGGAAAACAAAATGTTCAAAATTATGTCAAGTTAGAAATTCAATACTGTATTCTTCTCTTTTTCTCAACAAGTTGAAAAGAAAACTTGAAGTAATTTTATTAAGACTCCAAATCGGACATTTTCATTTGAGTCACTGTTATTTATTTAAAAAGAAAAATCCTGATCCGTGTTCAAATTGTGGTGAAATTATTTCTACATCCCATTTACTAGTTGAATGTCCTTTAACGAGTGATATCAGGAAAAGATTCAAAATTGAAACAAAGATACATTCTATATTAAATTCCACTTCGTAGTGTCAGTGTGTATATATATAATACATTTTCTTATAATGTAAAATTGTAAAACTGATTGTGATCTCATATTATCATGAAGTTGCCAAGCGATCTAAAATAAAATAAAATGAACAAACAAAAGTTTTGAATATTTTAAAATATTCTATGTTAACCGGTTGGTAGGATGACAGGAACGAATTTCTATTATTGGAAATTGACAACCGGAGACTAAAAAACGTCTTCTACACTAAATGCAATACTGATAGTCATTTATTATTATCTACGAATGCTCACCTTCTATTCGTTCTTAGTGCTACGTCCGGCTCTACCTCAGAGGCTGAGTAGATCTCCCAACTTGCACCTGTGAGTGGGCGTACGACAACCAAACATTTGTCCACTCTCGGCACTACGAAACGCAGTAACATAATCTCATTTGTGACGCGTGTGTGTGTTCATCCCCCTTCCCTCTTTTCTTGAAATTCTTCTTCGTACGCGATGGAAATAGCCTGAATTCCATGAATCGTAATCGTGAGGTGTCTGGAACCTCAAGTTTATTTGGATGTACGAAAGGTGGATATCTTGGCAAAAGTTCTATGGGTGGAACAATCCCGTTCACTCTTCCTAAATTTTAAGACCTACGAAACAGTCCTTGGCTGATGGCGGCTATCCTAAACAAAACATCGATTAGTGTGCTCAAAACTTAAATAGAATTTTGTTACTATTGAGAGGTTTGTAAGCAATGTCCGCAAAATATTCTTATAATCATTTGAATCTAATTTTAATGAACACGGCATAATATGATTTTTGGAACTCCAAAAAGGCAAGGAAAAGGAAGGAAAGATCGCGCCCGATCCGTGGCCCGTTTGTTAGGGAACTGCTCCGGCATTCGACTGATGTGCATCGGAGAAACCACGGAAACTACCAACCACAGCAGCCGGCCGCTAAAATTCTCCTCCAGTCAGTAGCTGAATTCGATCTAGCTTTGTAGCTTCATACGGTCGAAAATACTGCCACTGTCGGGACTGAAGCCCTAAGAAATCCCGTTCAGAGGCACGGGAGTGACGTCAATTCATGCCCTGAGCCACCTAAGCAGGTTATTTGTTTGAGAAATTAATCGACGTGAGTCAGAATCGAAGCCGCTTTACTTTCCGTGGCGAGCAATATCTACACTGAAAACTGCAAAATGAGAATGTTTAGGAATAACAGCTCAGAAAACTGCAAAAGACGGATGCTGAGGAATAACACGGTAAGTTCTGCATTACCCCACTTCCAATCCGTCCTACTTTCACAGGCTGAGGTTTCGACGAACTATAATTCATTCAAGGTGGATGCGTGGGCTGGCAAATTGCAGCGACTACTCACCTCAGAACACGTGAGAGATTTAAGCTGAGTTGAAAGTGCTGCGTTTCATTTTTAACGACTTCGTGCACTCTGCCGTCTAAAAATATTTTTGAGTATCACAGACTATTATGAAAATATCGAAGAATTTCGTCAAACATTTTAAATGTTTTAAATATAAGAACTGAAATATCCAGCTTTACTCCGAAAAGTCAAGGTCTTATATACTTTTTTGATAATTTAGGGAAATTGATTGAATGAAACAGTCATTCAAATATCTGCCATTGAAGTCTAATTGCAATCCAGACATTTTCAATATAGTTGATTTTAATACAAAAACAGATTCTATTTCTTGAATTTCGTAATTTACTAATGAAAATTTTATGATCCAACACGAACACCTTTTCTAAATATTGCACAATGGAATGTTCTCTATAAATTGACCACTTTAATACTTATTTAAAAAATATCACTTCTTCTGAAAGTTAATCGTGCAGCAGGGAATTAATTTCGAGGATTAGATTGATCGAGAGGGTAGAACTAAGAAAATGAAACACCAATGAAACAAAACAGCAATTATCAGTATATGATGTTGACAAAGCCACGGCGATTTGTGAAGGAGAAAATCAAAGGTTTGCGAGTGTTCATTTGATTACAGAAAAAGAAAAAAAGTGGCCCTCTCAAACGAAAACATATCCACCCCCACCGTGGAATGCAGTGTGTATCTCCTAAGCACCGAAAGCTTTCCGCTCGTTCCCTTCGGGGCCACCGCAGCGCTGACGCTCGTGGCCAGGTGGGCCGGCGGGGCGGCGCGTGGGCAGCGGAGCCCATCGAGCGCTTCTTCCCGGCCCGCGTCTCCATAAACTCCGCCGTCTGTTTGCTTTTCCGCGAGCCGGTGGGCGCGGTGGGGGATCGGCCGGGCGGCGCGGGCGCATAATTCGGATGCGGCGGCGGCGGAGGGGCGGGCGGCGCGCCGGGCAGGCCGCCACGACCACCTGGTGGTCGTAAATCAGCGCAGTTCACGGCGTCCCCGCTCCACCCCGCCCCGCCACGCCCCGTCCCCGCTCCGGCTCCTCTCGCCCCGCCACCGCTCGTCTCACTTGTCTGGTTGGAAATGGGAAAATCTGGTGTTCGGCGCCATTCTTTAAAGCGTTGTCTCCCAGGGAAAAAATCAAAAAAATTGGAGCCATTTTTGAGAAATGTTTGAAAATGTCCCGACTTCTCTCGCCCCGCTACTCGTCGTACGCCTTTCGTGTCATCTCACACGGTGCACCGAACGGTGGTTGGAAGTGAGAAAAGGAGGTGTTAGGCGCCATTTCTTAAAGCAATGACTCACAGAAAAGAAATCAATAAAATTTTAAGAAAATTTTCAATATGTGATTAATGTTTTTAATGTAAAGTATCTCCGAAAATCAAAATATTTGTTTCAAATTCGCAAGGCCTTTCGTTCAGCTCGAAAGGGGAATATCAATTTTGGAGCAAATCGTCTGAATGGATTAGGTGCTAGCTTTGATCTCTGCTGGCCGGCCTGATGGGCAGACGTTTTGCCTTCATCAAATGTTTCGATGTCACCGTATATTCTCACTATACAACTTGTTCGAGGAAATAATAGGTATAATAATGGTAGGCAACTCTTAATATGAACATATAGGTAATATGAACATAATATGAACTGAGCTGATATGTAAAAAAAAAAAAAAAAAAAAAAAAACAAGTAAAAGGAGACAATTTCTATTTTAATCGATTCATTTGTATGTGATTGTTTGTTGAAATATACCTTGAGAAAGGTATGTCGCACGTGCTCGGGGTGTTGTTTGGACCTCCTGAGCAGTGCAGCGTGTGGTGAGGTTGAGTCGAGGGGAAGGAGATGGACGAGCGAGCGTCGGAGAAGTGATTCCGGGAACCGTGGGAGGGTAACGTTCAAAGTAACGCGGCGGCTGGTGGGAAGATTGGCAGGACAGCAAAGCGAACCCACGACTTCCAGCCTGACAGACTGAGCGGAGCCCCTGAGTAATTTGGTGGTCGGAGATTCTATGATTCATAAAACAGAAGTTGATAATTTTTTTTTGTTAGAGAGTTTTGCAAGTTTAAAATAATGTAGTTTACTGAAAATTAGCGACGGAATTAACAATCTAAAATGAAATCCTGCAAGTAGAGGAACTGCTGGGAAGTTGGGCAGTCAAAATGACATCAACTATGTTTCCCATATCTAGAATCTGGTTACACATTTTTTTGAATTGCTGTTGAACTATTAGAAAAATGTCTGTTTTCCCGCGTAGGATTACATAACTCTCTCTTCTTACGAAGTTCCTTCGTAAAGCGGGAAAGTAATTAAAATTTTATTCCATTATTTTATATCATGAATAGTATGATGTCCCTCTGCCAGATAAGCTAAATAAAATTTAAAAAATAGCAATTAATGATTCACCGTTATTTTATTTCATATGCATCTGGAGGAGAGTACCACTGACGTTTCATTTTCTGAAGGCTAGGTATGTCAGAACCAACGCATATGTACGGTCCCTGGATGATTCTACGTCATGAATGTACAAAGGTTCACATACGGGATATATTGAGCTTTCAAGAAAGTTACATATATATTGATTACATCGTTTTACATGAACTGGTTTTAAAATCATACAAAGATAGTTAATTGACTAACTGACCATGAAACGTTGAGAAGGAAAGAAAAATAAATAACACATAATTAACCACAATTTAGAACAAGTAGAAAACACACATTCAAATTCAACATTCAAATTTTACGAGGAAAGGTTTGAGATTCTGGAACACATTGAAGATGAACATCTGCTGCGTGTAGTTTCGGACATAAAACGTAGTACGAAAAGTGCGTGAAAAATGTTTCCGAGAAACAGTTGTCGAACCTTCTGGGAAGTACTCTTCTGCTTTCTCCGCTTTCATCACTTACACAATTCTTCCGCCCGTCGTGTTTTCACTCACTCTCTGAGCATTCCAACCGTTTTATTCACGCCATTATATGCATGCGAGAAGAACTTGTGTTGTCTGAGTGTGCTGACACGGAACAGAACACATTCTAATCTATACGACACACATTCATGCACACTTCATAAAAGATATGAAAATATTAGTTTTTTTTCGTTTGGACAGTTTCCTTCTGCCGTCTGACAAACGTCTGTTTGACTTACTGGCCCTCTGTGTTAGTCAAACGCGAGTGGGACTTGTCACCAGCAGTCACCAGAACGCTCGCACAAAAGAGGCAGAGTATATAAATACGCCGCGCCATTGTTGGAATGATGAGACCCATATACCTTCTAAGACGTCTTTTATAATTTCGAATAAAACACAACAAGATAAGCTGTGGTAGGTTCGACTCATCACCTATTTTTGCTTGCAAGGTCGCTTAGTTGAAATGTATGTTGGATATCCATCTCTTATTCATCGAAGGGGTAAACATTAGTAATCAAATGGTATAAAAATAGTGAAATTGCCCTTGTGAGGAACAAATCTTTTGGTGAAATTCCCAAAATATATTTGAGAATGGCAACAAGTAGAAACACACGCACTGCAATTTTTTCAAGAATGAAACATCTACACATATACAACGTAGGCAAACTAGTTTTATTTCAACGCATAATTTCTCGCATTATTTATAACTTTGCAATTTTCGAAAAAACACAGTTCAACGAAAATGAGACTTTCGTCATTCTTTTAAGCCTTTGATCTATTAATGTAAACAATGAATAAAAAATATTCGAGCCGTTTTGGATTTTTTTCGAATTTGCATTAATTTCACGCCGAAATTGATGCCAATTTCAAGAAACTGTACGTGACCTTCTTGAATGGTCTGAGTTTTAACAAGAAATTGTATTTAAGACAGAAATTGTAGTTTTGAATGTTCACTTTTTTGCAGTTTTCGAAAATACAGAGTTCGTCTGAAATAGGAATTGCACCAATTTTTTTACCGTTCTTTCATACATACGAGGAGAAAATTTAAAGAAACAAATTGTAGCCTATTTTTAAAAAAATGTTTAAAATTTACCTAAATATCTTGCAAAATTACGCAAAAATTACTCATATTTGTGAACAATTGTACATGACGTTATGTCAAGATCTGTCTTTAAAGAACAGGTTTTATTAAGGGAAAAATCTCTAACTTTAATATTGTAAATCCAAGAGGACGGTGAAGAAGTATTTGAATTTTTGCAATTTTCCAAAAATCAGAGTTTTCCAAAAATCACCCCGAAAATCGAAATAACCGTAGCAAACTCGCAAGTATCGAAGTTCTTTGAAATAGAACGGCTAACATCAATTTTGGAAAAAATCGGCTGTACGACGCCAACGTTGAGCACAAAGAGACGAGCAGATGGATGGGCAGACGTTTTGCTAGCAATCGATTTTTCGGTATCCAGAACCCACTAAACTTAGATTTTGACTATACCACGTGTTAGTACGAGGTAATTTACTACATAGAGGACTAACGCTTTTTTTTATAAGAGCAAAAGTTTCCCTGTCTAAAATTCGCCGTTTTTGGAGCACGATTTCAGTACTTACACTTACTCTTCTTACGAGAAGAGTGAGTAGGGTACAAAGTGGGTGTAAATAAGTAGGGAACGAAATAAGGTGAGAATGAGGTATTGCATTCATGAAGTTAATTCTTGTGTACAATTAATACCACATGTTTAAACATTTGGACTATCATGTATCGTTTATTCGAAATTTATCGAATTTCCTTCACCTTCCGAAAGAATTTGTTCTCTCCATCTTCGGCATCCTCTAGGTTACAAACTTGAAGCTACAGCTGCTTCCTTCCCAGCCACTGAGAGCCATCGCCTCCAGGCCTCTCAGGGGCCGTGCGGAAGTAAGACGTCCGAATTGGCAGCAATTGAGCGGCGAATTCCCGGGCGCCCAATCAGCGCGCGGTAAATCAGTGGCGGCGGAGTGGCCCAAGGGGCCGAGAGGGGTGCGGGAACGAGCGGGGCTCCGCCGTGCCGTAACTCGCCCCGGGTGGTGCGGGCCGGGCGGGGCGGTGCGGTGCGGCGCGGCGGCGGGGGGGTGCGGTGCGGCGGCGGGGGCGGGGCGGAGCGGGGGCGGGGCGGCGGCGGGGGCGGGGCGGCGGCGGGGGCGGGGCGGTGCGGCGGCGGGGGCGGGGCGGGGCGGGGTTGGGCGGCGGCGGGGGCGGGGCGGGGCGGTTGCGACGGCGGGGGCGGGGCGGTGCGGTGCGGGGCGGTGCGGGGCGGGGCGGGGTGCGGTGGGGTGGGGCGGATCCCCGGGCGCCTCAATGGACAGGTCGCGGACCAGATGAAAGGGAACCCCCTGTGCCGCCGGGGCGGTGGCTGGGCGATTTATGAAAATGCGCGGGCGGTAAATGAGCGGGGAGCCGGACCCTCAGGAAGGCTTGGGTGGGCGAGAGCGGCCGGGTGGGAGAGTGAGTGTTGGGGGGAGGGGGAGAGGTTGCGAGAGTGGAAGACTGGGAGAGTGAACAGGAGGAAGGACAATCGAGTGTCTGTGTGCGTGTGGGTTTGTGGACGATTAGAACAGTGGAACAGTGGCACGTAGGGCAGGAGGGCAGGGAGGAGGGCGTACAGAAGATTGATTGATTGTTTCACTGATTCCGGGTACGTCAACTACCAGCGTCATTAGGCCCGTATGTGTAGTTCATGTTTTTGCGCGGGAGGGGTGGGGAGGAGGTGGTGATCTTTCCATCGTTGTACGGCGAGACTTACCGCCAACTAGCGAGGTTTTCCCGCAACCAGGAGTCTCTCACCAGCGGGGCACCACCCCAGACTTCTAAACTCCCGACCGGACCCGGCTTCTCTACTTGTTTAGTGCGTGTTAGTGTGTGTGTAATGGGAGAGGATAGGAGAAATAAGAGGCAGCAAAGAACGCGCGCAGTCCGTGGCCCGATTGGTAGGGTACTGCTCCGGCGGGGGCGGCGGGGGCGGCGGGGGCGGCGGCGGCCGAGTGGTTGCAGAACCGCCGCCCCGCCCCCTCCCGCTTCGCGGGCGGCCGCTGCCCAGGGTCGCGCGGACCTCCCTGGAGATGGTATCGCGCGCAGCGGGCAAGACCCCGGGAGCGGCCAGGTACAAACAGCGCCGACCGCGCCGCGGAATTTGGGCAGCGCTCGCGAGCCCGCCCGCCCGCCCGCCCGCCCGCCCGCCCGCCCGCCCGCCCGCCCGCCCGCCCGCCTTTTCCCGGAAACACTTTGCGGTGGAGCGGCGCGGCGACTTGACAGCCTGGACGGCGGGGGCGGAGCGAGAGGACGGAGCTGCGAGGACGGGAGATGGGAACTTGACTCTAAAAGCGGTGAGGGTGTAGGGGACGGTGTGGAAAGCAGAACAACAGCAGCAGCGGCGACGGGAGGCGGCGCGATTGGAGAGGTCGGAGGGGTTTGGGTCAGGAGGAGGATAGCGGGGTGCGGTTGTCAAGGAGCGGGATTCGGTGAACACATGGAGACAGTGAGGCAGGAGATGGGGAAGTGTGGAAGCGAGGAATGAGGAATTCGGTGAGGCTGGTCAGACAGGCACAGATTGAAGCATGGACATCACTTAGAACTACGGATTTAGATGGGAGGCGACTATTTAATCCGTCACCGGGGAATTGTTGCGGGGAATAGGTGAGACAGGAAATCGGTGAGGCGGGGTATCGGGTTGGGGGAGGGGGGGTATTGGTGAAGCGGGGATTCAGGAAGACTGGGGATCGGGGCGACGGGGAGTCGGGGAGGTGAGTGGCATGGAATCAGGTCGGCGAGGAATCCGAGCTGTAGGGTGGCAAGGGCAATAGGAATGCCTGCTTGGGTTTGAAGATGTCGTAGGAGGTAACGGGAGTTGGGGTGGGGGGTGGATGGGCAGGTGGTGATGTGGTTGCGAGGGCGGGGGCTGTTGCTAACGAGGCCTCACACACCGCTGCATCCGGTGGCGAAGGGCGATAATATGTGATGAGTGCCCCGCCGCTTTCCACTCCAAAGAGTCGGCAGGCCTTTGAAGGCGCGCGGCTTAATGCTATCCCAACATCGTCATTAAAGAATGTTTAAAAATGGCCAAGAAAGTGGGTGGTCTCAAAAATGGGGGTTATTTTCTACCTCCTTGTGAAGACAGATGATGAAAGATCGAACAAAGACTTCTTTTCTGGAGTGACTGCTATTTTTGTGAACAGGTGAGTCACAATGCTTTGGAATTCGAACTACATGACGTACAGTCTCTACACAAAAATATTTATGAAAGTATCAACAAATAAGTAATTTGAATTAGCCACGTAAATAATATTTTCTTACATTACTTTTATACTTTGGAGCAAGAACTGCAAAAGAATATAAGTTATTATCGATAAATTTAATTAAGTTTGGTTAAAATTATTTTACTCTTTTCCTGTACCTTAAACTAAAAATTAGAAGATGTGTAATATTAGTGACGATGAACTAACATGAAATATCCAAAGTATATATATATATATATATATATATATATATATATATATATATATATATATATATATATATATATATATCATGGAATTCATTTATTTTATGTTCATTCAATTCAACTATATTTATTCATTTATTCATCAATATATTTCATTCAATAAATTTCAATCAAACTTTTTCTTCAATTTTGAACCGACTTAAAAATGAGTCGCAAATCATTGCTACCGAGATGATTATAATTAAAATAAATTCATGTTAAAGCTAGTTTCCTAATGAAAATATCGCTCAGAAATCAGGATCTTAATATTAAGTATTGAACATTATTAATTGTTGGAGATACTTTTGAGGAGAGAGAGAGAAATGAACTACTTTCCGTGATTATGGTGACCGAATTTTTCGTAACTCTTCGCGAGTGCATTGCATTGCATTTCAATATAGAAAATAATAATCTTAAACAATGGCTGTTTTCCTTACACGGTTCTCCCTTTCATTGTTAGTACTAAAAATAACATTGGTTCCGTTAATTTTTAGATAGAAGACCATTAAAATGCATTAGGTCTACGTGAAGAGATAAATGAATTCTCTCGTGGCAAGTGTGAGCAAATGCTGATGTGAGAAAGTTTCCTATTCTGCACTTCTTAAGCTATCGACGTGTTATCGACATAAACTTGCGGAACTCCGCAACGCAACTTGGGCGGCAACGCGTACTACTTGTCTTCCAATTACGGCAACTACGCCCATGACCTCACGCTATTGTGTAGGTTTTCCCAACTCTCTCAGATCTGAAAACGTGTTCTAGAATATACAATCTTGTTGCGTGAGTAAAATGGAGCCCAATCTGACGGATTTACTACCACTTCCTTTCTCAATACTAAATAAATCCATCATAAAATATCAAGATTCGGTAATGAAATAAAAATAGAGATAACTTTGCAATTTATCACTGTCAACACATTCTAAAAAGATGAATTAAAACAAACATGAGATTACGGCTATTTCAATTATTACAAACATGAGATCGCTACGCCACAACTGCCTTAGCGATCTCGGCCACCGTATCGGCTAATAACATTGTTGTTTCATTAACTTGATGAAAATAAGTTTTTGAAGATGAGTATATTCATTGACAATGAATTACGCATCTTTGATAATAAATATAACACATTTGTTTGTGGTTTTATCAGAAACTCGTTGAACACGCATTATTGTGTTTATTATTATTATTATTATTATTATTATTATTATTATTATTATTATTATTTTGATACATCCATGTAATACAATGGAGTTTAATTTGTCGTTTTCGTAGTAATTTAAATTGTCGTTTTCGTATGTTAATTTATTATGAGTATTTGAGAAAGGTGGTGAAAATACATTTGAAAAGTATATTTTATATTTTCAGATTGTAGGTATGTCAAAAATGTGAATCTGGTTCCAAATAATTTCATTTCATTATGCTGTCTGTAAATACTTAAGACCGCATGATATTAGAGTTTTGGAGTTCACAATCAAAACAAGGTGTAAGGTAGGTTCAGAGAAAGTTGAAGTATTGGATTTATGTACGTGAGTGTGTTTATTGGAGGTGTGTATAATTCAGTGTTTATCCTGGATTGTGAGAAAGAACTTATAACATTTACGCTCAACTAGAGAAAAGTGAAACAACATTTTCAATGATGGCAAATTTGCTAGCTGATGTTAGCTAATATTTCTCTAGAGAAGGAAACATGTCTTTGAACGAATGTCTCTCCCGAATGGAAGAGACTAGTTTTTGCAGCCATGAGAGACATCTTGCCATGCCGATTATGTCCCACAAAAAAGCCAATTCTGCATCTGCCTAACATCTAGCTCGGACAAAGCGCGAGCATAATTCGCGTCCTACGCAACGGCCGCTGGGAGAGCGAGGAAAGAGCCGCCTGGCCCGCCAGAGTCTATCCATTTCCGCAGCGGTGGCGTCGCTCTCAGTGTCTTTCGTCATCTCCGCGGTGCGCGCGTGCTCGCGCCACGGGAGCCAGGAGCGCCCCGCCCCGCCCCCCCGCCTCGCCCTGCCCCCCCTTCCGCGGCTGACGCTGCGGCTGACGCGCGCCTGCATCTCCCGGAAGCTCTGCCGCGCGAGAAAACGCAAAGGGCGCGGCGCACCGCACTGGGCGCCGAGGTCTTCTCCACGGCCGTACGCGCTGAGAGGGCTCAGTGATAACCTTTGCCGCTGCCGCGTCTCTGCACGAGGATTGATGATTTCGGGTTTCTGGGCACGTTAACGGATGTGGTCGTTAGTCCCGTAAGTGTAGTGCGTGTTCTTCTCCAGCTAGGCGGTGAGATCCCGAGACGACCTACACGTCAGTGGGTTTACCCGTTCAGGTATCTCCACCTGCGCAGCAACGCCCCAGCCGGGACAAGCTGCAAGCTCCCCACTGGACTCCCGACATGTGTGGCAGTGTAGTGCTCGAAATATGTGTTAGTAAGGGGTGAGGAGAAAAAAAAGAGGAATGAAAAATTGCTTGCTGTTCATTGCCCGTTTGTTAGGATATTCCGGCGTTAATCGGAAAAACCACTGAAAACTACAGATCAGAGGAACCGACTGCTAGAATTCTTCTCCAGTGACGGCGGAATGCTGTCTAGTGTCGACAATCCTGCTACGATTGGGACTCGAACCCTAGAGCCTCATAGTCCGAGACACTGCATTGACATCAGTTGATACCCTGAGCTACCCCTCCGGAAGATCCTAAGATTCGAGTTCCGACTGTGGCAGATAGCTAGAATGTCGAATTCAGTGTTTGGAAGAGAGTTAAGGCGTCCTGCTGCTATTATTCTGGTTTCATATGTAGTTTTTCTTGTTTTCCGACAAATTCCAGGTGAATGCCAGAGCAGTAACTTAACAAAAGGACGCGCGATCTTATCTTTCTCATCCTTGTCACATCTCTCATTACACATACACATATCCACAGGCACTCACCTGCATGCACTACACTTGCAGACACTGAGAGTGGTTGAGAACATGTCCCACCTGGGGGGGGGGTGCTCCGCTGGCGGGGAAACCTGGAGTTCGAAACCCCTGGTGGACAGTGGATGAGGTCTGCCCGGATTGGGAGATACGATGGGGATGAAAATGAAGATGATGATGATGAGGAGGAGGAGGAGGTAAAGGAGAAGAGAAAAACGCGCGCTGTCCAAGTCTGTTCTTTAGACTGTTGCTTCGGGATTCGCCTGGGGGTCCAGAAAAACCAAATATCAGAGCAGTTTGCCAACGAATTTGACTCTGGTAGCATCTACAAACTCACCAAAGATGAACACATCAACCATCAACTAAATTTTGACCACTTGTCTGAATACAACCCTCGACCTCACAATCACTGGTACGCTCGAATCCTAAGGCGATGCCTTTATGCTCGCCTCTTACGTTGTTCGACAGTTTTAATATGTAATCCATTGAAATATCGTGAGAGGAGATTATTTTCTCGGATGTATGAGCTTCTTCGTCTCAGAGAGTAAGTATTAAGATTCTCCAGGCGCTTCATATACTGTGTTAATTAGTCACGTGTGTGTTGTCATGCAGAGGCGGCGGTGTTCCGTGGGTACACGTGGGGACACGTGGGTAGCTTTTCGCGCTCCAGTTATCTCCCACAGAGAGGCGTCACCCTATCCTCTATGCTCTCGATCGGGTACAGTCTGAATACACAAACATGTTTAAATCAAATTAAAATATTTTCATCCTCAAAAAATTAAATAAAATTCAAAAATCACAGGTCACAGTTTTCTTATTGATTATTTTATTGTTATATTGTCTCAAAGTTATGATAATGTATGAAAAATGAAATGTCCTGAAAACAAATTCTTAAACAGGAAATAGACACATTTCTTTTAAGTTTCTAGTTAGATGAATTTTCCTCTTCCCTACATGTAAGTTGCCGGCGTTGTTAGCCGAATTGCGCGACTACGCTCTATGAAGTCACGGAAGTTAACCAATTCGAGACGTCACTGAATACTGGACGGGTGACATGAGTACTAATGCTCCTTGGCCGAAGGGGTGAATGACATTGTCTGACGGCGACGTTAAGAGACGAACGACAAGAACTTCTCGGAGAAATACTCCAGATTTATACTCTCGATGCCCAAGAAGAGCTAAGAGATGTGTGGCAAGGACGCAGCAAATTAAAAAAGATCGACGGAGAATTGAGACTCTTGAAACGAAATAATGGTAAGACATCTGAAGTGCCTTTGTCTGGAGAAGCTATTGAAAGATGAAAGAATTCTATACATCAGGTGGTCAACACAAAATAATTATTTATGAAGTGAGCACGAAGAGCTCGTCGAATTGCGGCCCTCGGCTTATCGGCTTTGTATCACAACCTTTTCTACTCGCAAAATAAAATCACTTTTACCACGTATGTCATACGTTTTTAACAGACTTACTGACTTTCCTTTTATTTTAATTCAAGTAAACTAATCACTTAATTGGATACTATGTGTGATATGTTATCACAAGTATGTAGAAACAGGAGCAATTAATTCGTATAAATATAAATACGAACAATAGAAACAATGAGGGAGAGATGAGAAACAAGGAAGTGAATTTCAATTAGAAAGAAAGGAAGGTCAACAGAATTGATAGTGGGTTGATGATGGGGAGAATATATAATATATTTAGTAAATAAAACAGTTAAAAAGACTAGTGAGCAAATTTCGTGGGTGAGAAAATAAACTAAGAAAAGTCTTACGAACAAGAACCAGATAATAAACGGACACGGTGCTAAAGTGCAAGTGACCAATCAGGAATTAGATGGTGTGCGAGATATCGAATGGCCGACGCACTAGAACGAAGAAGAAACGCATTTGAGTGCAATTTCGCGCAACACAAACAATCGGGGCAGATGATGGTTGGACGCGGTAGTTTTGGGAGGGAGGCGCTCTTATGACGGGGTAGGAGTCGGACGTAAAGACGTAAAGAGATGTTACGAGCCATTAATTTTTTTTCTAATGATTCATGAGTAGGAAAATGTATAATAAGCAGGGAAGATAACTGCGTGTGTGGAGGACATGGATACTATTGGATTGGACCAAAATCAACAAAAATGAAAATGTATTAAACTGAACTGGAGACAGAACAATGTCCTAGATTGCAGTGTCTCTAACGGAAGGAAAGTAATAAACCGTGGGAAATTTTTTTTGTATATTCATCATTGTAGGAAGACCAAGTCTTGTATTAACTTAAAAATTCTAAATGGAATATTGTCCATGCCTGCAAAGGGGACGGGTCTAGAAAGAATATTACAAAATGATGATAAGGGGGTTTTATAAATATTGTGTTTTTGAAATTGTTGTTATCAAATGGAATATTGGGATATAATATGTATGTTTCACAACAGAATACAGATGGAAATGTATTAAACCAAAGTAAGTATTATTATTTCTGATCATCAGCAAATGAGAGTTTCCAATCTTGCGTAGAGAAGAAATAAAAAATTGCTATAAGTAAATATTTCGTCACCGAACATCTGTATAGACGGTCTCTCGGACTCATATACATTTTTTATCATGACGGGGCAGTCTTGGCACAATCTTCGGGCTAGTGTCGGGTACAATTTCAAATAGTTATTTAAGCAGAATAAGTAATAAAAGAGTACCTGGGTCAGACAAACATTTTACATAAATTTCAATTACATCTGATCAGACGAGAGTACTTAGTTTACTTTGTTGCATTCAGTTTTATCTGAACATTTGAGCATCGTCTCACTTTTAGCACTAGTGCTAAAAGTTGAACTTATTCCAAGTTGTGCATGCCCTAAAAGAAATCGCTTTTACTAGTAGCTTTCTAAAAATCATATTTATTGTTCAAAAGATACTCCATACCTTACTGTACTATGTTACTATATTTGGACAGTGTCTTGTCAACCTCTAGCAGAAATGAAAGTGGTAATCGTCTTAAATTTGCTTCTTGAATGGCTTAGCATTGTATAATTTCAAAGGCATCAACTATTCAAGAACATTCACGAACGCCGCCATTTCGCAGTTCTTTGAGTCATTGTTTTCAAAACAAGACGTATGGACATGTGGCATTCTTTCGTCAGTGGCAGTTATTTCGTTAGATTTTCCTGCATTGTTTCAGAGATGCACCCAAACATTATTCTACTCCTGTTGATAAATTGATAATACAATATTGTGCAGAAATGCAAAACAATTCCTCTTGTGTTCTTCATACCCATGTGCATCATCAAAAAGCAATAATATCTTAGAAAACATAATTGTATGTAATATATTTAATAAACAAAGATATAATAACTTTTTACTTTAAAAGATAAACTTTATTGAAATAAATTACCTTTCAAAACAAAGTTATTCACATAAATTGAAAACCAATTGTTTTCTCCTTCATATGTCGTTTATTTTGCTAAAGTTGGTGTTGGTGTCTTTACAGGAATAGCAAGATTAATGATTTTATCATCTAATTAATCCTAACACCCTGAGCTGTAAGGTTCGATTCATTATAGACAATAAACAGTAAGTAAAGTTCAATATTAGAAGTCAGTCTACAAACACGTAGGTATTTATCGTGTGTTTGTTACAAGTTTCAGTGACTCAACCTATCAACATCACTTACACGCGACTTTGATGACAATTTTTTTTTATTTAATCTCCTGACAAATATGTAGTAATGAGTTGTGAATATATTGTTCAAAACTGACAATGTTTCATACATGATTATACCTCCCAATAGGGCTCAATTTAAAGACTCACCCTCCAAGGTTTGAAATCGTCGAACTATGTAAAGTGTTAATTTATCTTTCTGAAGAAATATATTAATTTATTTTGTAAATAATAAAGAATTTACATGTTTCTGGGGTGAGTATACGTTTCTGAAATGCAAATTTTTGCATAGAAAGTATTTTTTCAAATCAAATTTTGAGTGCTTATTTGCGGCTTAGAGATTCGGAATATCCAAGGAGTTTATTAGACACAACATACTAAAAATTCTCTTAGATTATTTTCGAAGTTTCGACGATTCCTCCCTGGACACTCTGCATACATATCACGATATAATATTCTGATTAATGATAAATAATGTTGGACGAAAAAGTAATATTTTGACAGACAAGAAGGAAAATGCTCTTTAAAATCGAAAGTATATTGTAGAGCCATAAAATGAAAATCGATGAAATTAAATTAACACACTTTGTTACTTCAGGCGATATTAGGTACTCAAACTATTAATATATGTATAAAAAATAAACATTTAGTGTTTATTTTGAATCGTTTAAATCAAATTACTGTTTCATATTATACATTAATATAAAATGTTTTAAAAGTAGTAACAATAATCATGAATTAATCTGGCATATTATAACTACTAACAAATCCGGCTCCTCGGTGATATGAACAGTGTGCTAGTTTTCTGTGAGGCGGTCCCGTCTTCGATTCCCAGCCGGGACAAAAATGAAGCTGTAGGTTTCTAGTAAAAATCGTCTAAAGTTTTTCTATACCTACATGAAGAAAGAAAGCTCAGGCTGGCCAAATGAGCTAGGAACGATGATGAAAATACCTCATGCTCGCCGCATGTCTCCATTATCCCAGACGTGGATAATAAATAAAAACAGGCCCCGCTAATGAGAGATACCTGGGTAGGGAAAACATCTCTAGTCGACGTGTAGGTCGGCGTCAGTTTGCACTATCAAGCGGAGGAAGATAACCCCCTTCCGCGATACATCATGCACTATACGTACTGGACTAATGACCTTAGCAGTTGACGCGCCCGAAATCGCTAATAAATCGATCCATCGATGCGTGGCGTTCGTCCGCGGAGACTCGTGTTGCTGCCACTGCGCCGGTAGCGCTGACGCCGTCGCTGGCAGCGGCGTTCCAAGGAACGTGATCGGCGGCGGAGGGGGGAGGCGCTGGCCTACTGCACGCACAATCACGTCCCGATTTTTGTCGGAGCCCTGCTGAGCTATGTCTGGAGATACGCCTCTCTGCAATGCACGCGCCTTGTCAATCGGCCGACAGGATGTGGGCAGCAATCCACGCTGCATTAGTGCGCCGTAAAGGGTAATGGGGCGTACTGCGCCATTAAATTGCTGCAGTCGCTGGAGGAAGGTATTAAGTACAGATTCCGGAAACGAGTAGCTGAATCATGATGTGAACGATTTTAACGTTTTTACAATTATTTAAAAAGGCAGAAAAGGGATTCTCATGTTACGCTATCTGAGGACAAAGTTAAATAAAAAAAATTGGAACCATTTTTGAGACAATTTTGAAAATAATTTTGAGTCTTTGTGTAAAGTACCCCCCAAAATCAAAATACTCGTTTTAAACTAGTAGGACCTCGATTTCATTCAGAATGATCGGGGAATTTCAATTTTGGAGATTCAGAACGGTGTACGAACCAACTTTGAATACAGACAAACACCAAACAGACGGGAAGACAGGTAGACAGACGTGTTTTCGTCAAATGATTTTTCGATATTAAGGAATCGACATAATGTATTCTGACTTGGCGATGTGATAGAGGAAGACATTTTCTAAATGTAGCAATAAGATTTATCCAATTTTTCGTTACCAGGGCCTCGCAATAAGAGTTTTTGTGTTGAACAATCGCCGATTTCCTACGCACGATTAGAGTACATTTTTGTTATGAATTATGGCAAGAACGGGAAAAAGGTGAGACTGAGAGAAAAATTCCCTCTAAGATGAATTTTTATGTACATATTTGTGTCGACGTTACGAAAAAGAAAGTGCAAATATTTGAAATTATTGGTGTATCTCGAGGCATAGAGAGTACAATGTACTCTCTTGAAAATATTTTTTGCAAATAATTCTCGCCCTATGCATGTAAATTATTGTTATAGGCTATAGTAAAAATATAATATAAAATATTTACTTTTCCACTTTTTAGTAACGATAATTATTTTCGAGATACAGTGCGATGAAAGGATAACAATGAATTCATTTACGAAATAACGCTTGAATACACTGAAGAGGATGTGTAGGGTACTTGTCTACCCAGATTAACTGAATCGGTGCAAATAAAAAGGTTCAATATCACATTTTACCAATTTTAAGTTAACGGTGGGAAACTGTTCTTAAAATACAAATTCAACTTTCTATACATAAACGTTCGTTGTCCGTGAACTCTGTGGCGTCTGTAGAGTGTACTTCAACTATTAATGTTAAGTGTCCGGAATGTCCGGAATTTAGAACCTTTTGCATGCTCTTCAAATTTTGAAACTCCTGGACATCGAACGTTTTTGTTTTCATCGATTCAATTAATAAGAAAATTCTAATATTCAATTGTAAATTGACGAAAAGTATATAATTTATTAACATTTTTTATAAATAATACTTGTTATTAATGACATCAACAATTTATCATTCTAGTTTAATTGACACAGAAGATAAATAAAACCGATATAAAATTTTCGAAAAATAGCAATAATAATAATAATAATAATATAATAATAATAATAATAATAATAATAATAATAATAATAATAATAATAATAATAATAATAATAATAATAATAATAATAATAATAATAATAATAATAATAATAATAATAATAAAATGAGAATAACGTTTTCGGATCGCTGTTTTAAATATTACTATTAATAAAGAACCATACTTCACATGTATCATAGGTAATTCGTATGTGACGTAAAGTAAGGGTCATTGACATTAACGATAGAGGGTAATGTTGATGGAGAAGAAAATTAGTTAATACAATACGTATTCAAAGTGATTTCTACTGGGAGGCGGAGTCAATATGTCTGATAAAGTAGAGATATTTGATTTACATTGATGTAGAATATAGGAATCAGATCAAATTGTACCAAGTACCCCAGTAACGAGATCACATCACGCGAGGTCACATACATGTACCCTGCAGAACATATTTCCGACGTAATTGCCTGTCTAATGAGGTGGCAGGATGTGCCAATTGAATGGGCAGCAACATTTGTGATTACTAATTTCCAATGCGCGCAGAAATCGAAAGGAAACTCTACAGCCTATGGCCACGTGAGGGGTATTTATGATATTCTTTTGATATCTAGAAATTGGGGGAAAATAAAAAAAACAGGGAAACACTTTCTATTTTGACTGAAAAAGGCAAATATTTGATTGTGGTTTTCTCACGTAACTACGCGTACCGACTACATTCTCACATTCTCTGCGTCACTGTTTCCGAGTACCCCGATGGAAGAATGGTTTGCTTGTACTGGCCTTTGAATCCCCAGTGCGCGGGTTCGATTCCGGCTGAGGCGCTTTTCGAAGGGCGAAACCTTCCACTGTGCCATGATTGTGCCATTGGAAAAGAACCCTGTCAGGTGACGCGACAAAATTAAATACCGTTGACAATTTTCCGTCAAAACGAGATCTCAAGTTCTTCCAGCGAGACAGTTCGGATATGGTTAACTGAGATCGATTTTTAGTGAAGAATTGAGAATCACTCCCAGGCGTACCAGGGGGCGCCCACGGGCGCGTCTACTCGGGAAAGTACCCGTAGACCCGCACTGTGGGTAGGCTTTCATACGATAACGCTATAAGAAAAATAAATATTGCTTACGATTCAGCTGATGCCATGCGACAGAAAGGATTCAAGGAAGGGACCGCCTACCATTATAATATCGTATTCAGATGTTGCGTTATGGTACAACAAACCTTTTGATCTTCTTGTAATGTAAAAAAGTGTTTTTACAGTAAGTTATTGGAGAATTTGTGATGAATGTTTTTGTTAAAATATTTATTTTACTACTAATTGTTCTTGAGGTATGTGTTCGCTTGAGATACAAGTGCGTATCGAAATACCATTTTGTGCGGCCTGGTGCAGGCCTTTGGGGTGTGATTTAAATCTTCATTTAATTGGTGGGTTTAATCGGCGCGAGCGTCCTGCTGGCTGGGCCAGCCGGTTGTTCCGCGCCGCGCCGCAGCTTCGGCTGGGCCGGTGCTTCTGAGGCTGAACACCTGTGGCGAGTGCGCTTTGTGCGAAGATCGCTCTCGTGTTGACGTTTCTACACGTGTTGCCTCTCCGCCGCTCCGCGCCGCGCAGCGCCGCGCCGCCCCGCGCTGTTTCGCCCATTGTTCGCGTCTCGGGGTCTGCAGCGGCGGCGGCCGGCGCAGTAGTGCCTGCAGCGGAGAGGGTGTCCGGGAGCGCAGGTGCGGGGCCTCCGCGCCGCGCCGCGGGCTCCCGGCGAGGGGAGGGGGCGGGGGAGGGGGCGGGGGGAGGGGGCGGGGGAGGGGCGCCGGCCGTCAGGTGGCTGCTGCGTGTTTGCGCGGGCAGCCGCACTCGCACGGCCCTCCACAATGGCCACGAGAGGGCCCTCGACGCGGCGGCGGCGGCGGCGGTGGTGACGACCCACAACGACGACGGTTGGAGCGGTGGCAGGGGAGGAGGGGGAGGAGGCGGCTGTGGCGCGGATGGTGACGGTACCGTATTGACTGTGGTTACATGCAGCGAAGGAGGGGCAGTGGCGGCGGAAGCGTTGGCGCAGAGGTTGGTGGAGCTGGGGAGGCGGTGGAGGAAGTGGCGTTGGTGAAGATGATGGCGGAGTCCATGGAGGAGGTGGCGGAGGCAGTGTCGAAGGCAGAAATAGTTGAAGCAGAGAAATCAAAAACGTCCGATGCCCAGGAGCTTTAAATTTTGAAGAGCAAGCAAAAAGGTTCTAAATTCGGGATATAGATAATTTTTTGATAACATTAATAATTGAACTCTCTACAGACGTTACTGACTTCATGGTTAACGAATGTTTTGCATAGAAAGTTGAATTTATATTTTAAGAACAGTTTCCTACCGTTAACTGAAAACCGGCAAAATGTGACATCGAACCTTTATGGTCGAGGTGGTGATGACGATGAAAGTGTTTGTAAGGGATGAAGGCGATAATGAAGACGAGGGCGATGGTGTTGGCAGAGGTGGACGTAAAGATGAAGGCGGTCGCAGAGGTGGAGACGATGGCAGTGGCGGTGTCGGTGGCGATGGCGATGGAGGAGGATACAGTATAGGCGGGGGAATAGGCGAAGGTGAATAAAATAGCGGTAGTGGAGATGGAGCCGATGGTAAAAATAGGGGCGATGATGAAGGCAGACTTATGATGAAGATGATGGTGAAGGCGTTGTTATAGGCGGGGATCGAGGCGATTGTGAAAACGGCACCGGACGATATAACTGAAAAAAGGCGGCGTTGAGTGGAGTGGGGGCTGATCGACATTGGCTACGATGAAACCAATGATAGAATCAAGGTCGGTCGCTAGAGATATCTCAGCAACTGGTCGGTTTTTAAAGTACTCGTTATTGCGATGGGGTGAAGCTACAGTAGTGTAGAAATATGGCACTGGGCGTGGCTGAGGAATCGGTAATATTGATGGTTGTGTCGATTTTTTGTTTTTAGAGATTACGTGCACCTCAACTACCAGGGTTGTTAGTCCCGTAGGTGCAATGCATGTTTTTGCTTGGGAGGTGGTGGTGAATTCCCCCGCTGTATGGCGAGATCCGGCGCCGACCTACCGCTTGCGAGCTTTTCCCCAACCAAGTACACCGCCCCAACCGGAACAAGCTCTCAGCTCCTGACGTGTGTCTCCGCATGAGTGGAAGTGTAGTGCCTTTTAAGGTGTGTGTGTAAAGGTGAGGATAGGATAAGGAAGAGGAAGGTGAGATCGCGCGCGGTCCATGGCCCGATACTGCACCGATATTCGCATGGTGTTGATCGGAGAGACCTAGGAAAACTGTTGCGTAGATAGAGATGGCGATCATCGTTCATGATGGTTGTCGGAGTCACATAGAGAGAGTACGATTCCTTGTCGATTTCTCATCCCTGGCGGAGAAGGCAAGATCGACGACATCAGGGGAAATACAGAGGCAAGTGTTTTGTTGCTTCTGCAACATTAGAAAATAACATGGGCATAACGGACCATTGGAATGATGGTACAAAAGCGGTGGGAGAACGGTGTGAATTACATTAAAGTAATGATGAAAGAAATTGGAGAAATAGTGGTGAAGTAGACGCATCAGTGCCGTGAAGTCAAAATCGACGAAACCTTTGGCTGAGGAGAATCAGTGTGCAGAAAGAGCACGTGTGGAACCACTGGTGAACAGAATTTAAAGTGTTAATGTTCAAGAAAGATGAAGTTGAGAGGAGTGTCAATAGCGTCGGTGATTGCGATGATGGTGACATTTTTATGCACCAAAAGGCTATTTTATGTGACTGAGGTGAATGATGACAATGAACGACTTCAATCTAGATACGCAATTGTGGTAGTAGGTATGGAAGACTTATTGTGCCTTTTGCGACATGATATAAGGGGCGCTGAGTAGGGAATTTTTGCACGGCATAATGTTTAGCAATCGATTGCAATTTCGATTGCATGCGCAGATGCGCAAAAGTGATGCGAAATTCGAACTGCTCGTGCGCAGACGTTCGATCGTGCAGTCGATTGCAAAAACTCCCTCGCGTCGACGGTTCTGGAGGAGGCGACTGGCAGTGGAGGCAGCCCCGGTGGGATCCGAGTCCTTGACCGGAAGCGGCGTCGGCAGCGGAGGCTGGTGGCAGGGGCCGCCTGCCTGCCTGCCTGCTTGCCTGCCGTAGTGGACTGGCCGGCTGGCCGCCCGCCGCCGCCGCCGCCGCCGCGCGCACCTGGGCACACACCGCAACACGTGCGCGCGCTGCCGCGGCCGCCACCGCCACAAACACGCGTGGCACGCCGCAGCCTCCGTCATCCTCTGCGCCGCCCGGCCAGCCGCGCCGGCTCATTTGCCCGCTGGGCGGCGCGGCGCTCGCAGCTGCTCCGCGATGCGAGCCCGCTCCGCGCGCCGCGCCCCTGCGCGGACCCAGCCGATCATTGAGAAAGGGGGGGCATCAGAGATTTTTGTTAAATAATACACATATTTGTTATATATATATATATATATATATATATATATATATATATATATATATAATATATGTAGATGGATGGATAGATAGATAGATACGTGATGTCCAGGGAGGAAACGTCAAAACTTGGAAAATAAGCTCTCAAGACAATTTTAAGCATATTTTGTATAATAAACTAGTTGGATATTTCAAATGGCTAAGCAGATATAAGAACTCAAACTTTGGTTTGAAAAATGCTTACTAGGCAAACGTTTGCATTGCACAAGCATAGAAACACTCCAGAAACATGTAAATTGTGTATTATGCACAAAAGAAATGAATATATATGTTCATAAAGAACAATTAACTCAAATAAAAAGCCCCCAATTTACACATTTCGACTGCGACCCGATTTCTAGAAAAGTATGGTCAAGGTATGTTTGCCGGGAAGAAATAAATAATTTTTTTGTAGGAATTATAACTACGGAATCTCATAGGATTACACACCATTGGCAAGTGTTGACGAGTACTGCTGATTAGCTTACTGAAATGGAAAACATTTCAAGAAGCTGTTATGTAGTATGTTAAAAAATGTCAGATGGTGAAGCAAATGGGCACAGAATAACAATAAACAAGCCTGCATGAGCAGAATTAGAGAAGATTATTAATTTTAATTACTTGCAGTAATCGTGATCGTTTATGACAGGTTTACCGGTGAACCTGTTACGATAAACGTTGCTATTAGTACAGTTCATTGGAGGTAATGGGAAAATAGGACGCATTCTGTCGAAGTTTGATATTTGCAATGACGTTTAGTATACATATATTAACGACATTTTATTTACTTCAATTACAAAATAGTGAAAGAATTTTCACACGGTCGCGCTACATACACTATTACACAAAACCAATCAATTTTACGCTTTTGCAATATTCTTTTCACCTCATAGGTTCTTTTTTCCCAATCGGAGACTTCATGTCACATATGACAAGATGTTGCAATTCACACCCATAAGAAACTACCAGATATTAATCTTTTCCCCCCAGAAATACGCGACTTTTATGTATCACTGATCACTGACGGGTCTTTCTGAGGCTGGTTCTTATCGAGTCAGCAGAAATGTTCTTCGATTTTCTTCTTCGTTCAGTGATACGATTCATACGTGTCACTACTAAGGAATTAGTGACAGGGATAGGTTGATCTGCGAATTGAATTGAATTGAATTTGCCTTATTTTATGTGGCCAGACTCGGGCCATCACGCCCGCTCTTTCGTCTGACCACGCACATTTCACTACGCTCCTTTATCAACTAGCAGAGAAAGGAGGTATTTCTTGGGCGAGCAACAGGCGATTTGAATTTAGCTCAGAGGCGTCATTTAGGCTTGAGGAATTTTACATGCAAGTAAATCTAGAGGGAATGACAATGTGACTGTTAAAAGACAGAGTATTTGCTATCATCTAATGAAAATAGAAAATATGCGTTAATAGAGATGATCGGTTAAATGAAGTGGTGGACTCAGCAGGTTTTACTATATCTTCTCCATATTGACCCATTGTAATCGTTTACATTTTGAGCCACATAGCATTCATGTGATATGAATGAAGCACAGCCGCAGTTACCTGGCACTTTGGGAGAGAGGAATTCGCTGCAGGGACGGAACGGTGGTTGAGGGGCCGGGGGGCGAACACAGCTCCTTCAGGCAGCGAGACGAGATAAGGCGCTCGCGCATGCCGCGCCGCTACCTGTCGGCACGCACGCACTCACGCACACGCGCGCTGCGCCACCACTCCACAGCCCAGCCACGCCCACCGCCCCCGCCGCCTCCCCCTCCCCCTCCCCCTCCGCCTCTGCCCTCCCGGCCCCGTCGCTGCCGCCTCCACCACCTGCGCCGCCTCCATCTCTGTCTGACACCGACGCCTCCACATCTCCTTTCACCTCTGCCCTCCTGGCCCCATCGCTGCCACCTCCACCACCTTCACTGCCTCTTCCACTGCCGACACTGCCTCCACCGCTCCCACCGCCTCTGCCCTTCAGCCCCATCGCTGCCACCTCCACTACCTCCTCCACTGCCAGCGCCGGCTCCCCCTCCGCCTGACGCCGCCACCGCCTCCATCTCTTTCCGCCCCTGCCCTCCTGGCCCCGTCGTTTCCACCTCCTCTTCCTCCACCGCCAGCGCCGCCTCCCCTTCTTCGCCTCTGCCCGCCCTCCTGCGGCTCCATCGCTACCACCTCCAGCTTCTCCACCTTCTCCATCGCCACCTCCCTCCCTACACCTCCAGCATTATCTCCATTTCCACCGCCAATCACCCCTGTTTCTACCACCCATTCCGCGGGCTACCAGCCGCGCAACGAACTCACTTCTTACAGGTGTTTCAATATTCATCTAAAATTCCTAGATTGCTTGCAGTATTGTGAGATCTTCCGTTAATTAAACACATTTAAAAAAAATGAGAATGTATTTAGTATTGATTAGTTCCATACACGGTCCTTTTGTAACTTTTTGACACGGTCTCTGATCGAAGACAAGGGAGGAGGCTTTCGTTCTGTCTGCCTTCCCGGTTTCTGGTCAGATGATAACAACCCGAATGAAGGCATTCATTAACTCGCGGCTGAACGTAGTAGAAGAGGAATGTGATCTGAATTAGAATTGAGAGATTGTAGATACTGCGGCTGAAATAATATTTTCAAAGTATGTACTTATAACGGAAAATCACTTGTCAACAACTCAAGGATCTGAAAGTTTAAGCACATTTAATTGATTGACTTGATTAAATATTGATTGATGTTTCGGGCATGCCAATTACCGTTGTTCGTCCCGTTAGTGGAGTGAATGTTTTATTATGGGAGGTGGCGGTGTTCTTTGCCCGCTGGATGGTGAGAACCTGCGGGGGATTCCCCCTCTAGGAATCTACCACCTGCGGTTAAAATACACTAAAATATCAAGTAACAAGTATAATAAAATTTTAGCACTCGATATAAATCAATATGTGGAGATCCATCACTAAAAAATATTATTACATTAAAATAAATATGAACGCCAGCCAGTGCAAAAGCACTTTCACTTTCTTCCAAGTGAAATAATTGTGACATACTTTTTGATGTTTTTAAGTACAATGTATTGTCCCCTCACACACTCGAGTAAGTAACGTTATAAGGTCGCCAAATTACTTTATATATTTTCTGCTATTGATAGACAGTGCAACTGCTTTCACTTGGTTCTCGGTTTCAAATATCGCTATAAGTTTGTGGAATGCGTACCAGCAATCGAAGCTCGGATCACTTCGGCGGTGGGCCCTGCCAGCGCGAGCGCATTCTAAGAGGCCCGTAAAAGAACGCGCGCTTCGAGGAACCCGTGCGGAGAATGTTTCTCATTACAAAGAGCAGCGTGTCATTGGAACAGGTCGTAAGCGGCCTGCAGCTAAAAGCAGAGCTCTTGATCTTCTCATTTCCTGCGGGGCGCGCCCGCCCCGCTCCCCCCCGCTCCCGCCCACAGAAGAGGACTCTCGGCCGGCGCGAGGCAGGGGCGGGGGGCGGGGCCCGCAGACGAGGACCCTAACGAGCGCCACGCCGTCGGAGGAAGTTTCGTCGGGGCGGGGGCGGCCGGAGCCACCGATGCGAGGGCGGTGCGGCGGCGGCGGCGACGGCGGCCAGAGTCGTGGACGCGAGGGTGACGACGGGTCGGCGACGGTGACGGCGGGGGCGGAGGGGAGGGCCGACGGTGGCGGCGATATTTGCGGCGCAGTAACGTCACCGCCAGGCCCCTGTCCCCGCGGTCCCGCCCCCCGAGCCGGCCTCCTCCGCCGCCTTCGTCTGCAGCAGAGCGGCGCGGAACCGCTCGCGAATTGCGGTGTGCAGCAAGTCGGCCGTGCACGGCCCTCGAGCGCGCTGGGAGGGCCAGCCGAGCGGCGAGCGCCGCGCCAGGGCTCCTGTCGTAGCTTCGCTTCTCGTCAAATGCAGCGCTACTTTTACTCTTCACACAAAACCCCTAACATAGCATGTTCCTTTTTAGTTTCGGGTAGGTATTATGCAGTTTTCAATTTTTGGATTTGAACTCTTTCCAAATAGCAACAAAAGAAATCTACTAAGAATATATTTCATAAAGATTGTTTTATTCTTTCTCTCGGCCGACAAATTTTTGGTATTGAAAAAAAATTATAATATAGTTCGTTTAATCATTTGTATAAATTTTTACGACTTTTATCTGTTCTTGGTAATACACACGACAATTTTTTGTTATTCAGTCAGTTTTCCATTCTTCCTGAATGTTCCATCAATTTATCTAACAAATATTTACATCAACATTTTCGTTGAAATAAATTTATGGAGTTGACATTAATATATTTTAACCCTCAGGTTCACATTATTTCGTATAAATGAAGCTCCGTATTATATCACGTAATCTAATGATGGTTTCCATTATTATTGTAATAATTATGTAGCTCAAAGGAAGAAAAAAACGTTATAATACTTTCCATAGGTCGGCTTGACAATGGATATTGCAGACATTCAGAAATAAAGTCTGTCGAAGAATATTGAAGGTTTATGAACTGAGCAGTTCATTTCAGAAAAAAACTGTAATAAAATAAAGAACTCTTGGATTGGAAACACGAGTTGTGGTGAATTCGTTGGCAACAGAGAGCGAAATGTGATAAGAAAGGCTACATAACTCTTGACAGAGACATGTGGCCATGGATACGGTGCTGATGGAAGAGATTTACGTGATCGGAGGAACCGAAGATGGCGCAAAGAAAATGGAAATTAGGTAATGGTTATTACGGCGGTAGGGTTAAGACTGATTGGATTGGGATTGAGACTGACAAGTGGAATGTCACATTCTTATTGGTGACAATGGGATGGTGATATGAAATATGGCGACAATAGAACACGATGATAGGCAAGATAGTGACTGGCAAGATAATGGCAGACAAGATACTAGTGACCGTCAAGATGCTGATGGACGTGGTGGTGACGGCGACAATGGCGATAGATAACATGCGGTCTTAGACAAAAATCACATAGGGAATGGAGACGAACGAAATGGAGACGAACGAAATGGAGACGAACGAAATGGAGACGAACGAAATGGAGACGAACGAAATGGAGACGAACGAAATGGAGACGAACGAAATGGAGACGAACGAAATGGAGACGAACGAAATGGAGACGAACGAAATGGAGACGAACGAAATGGAGACGAACGAAATGGAGACGAACGAAATGGAGACGAACGAAATGGAGACGAACGAAATGGAGACGAACGAAATGGAGACGAACGAAATGGAGACGAACGAAATGGAGACGAACGAAATGGAGACGAACGAAATGGAGACGAACGAAATGGAGACGAACGAAATGGAGACGGACACGGGGGTGAGCGACTGGATAGCGCCAGCCATGATGATGAAGGGGCCGCGATGACGATGCATGGTACAGTTACACCGATAGGGACGAGAGCTGCAAGGTCTCCGATGCCCGACACGGCGCGGCGCGAGTGTCCGCTCGCGCCAGCGGAGCCGTCGGCCGCAATTGCGAGAGGGCGTGGGAGGGAGCAGCTGCGTACGGCCCCCGCTGGAGCGGAAGGCGGCGGCGGCAGCAGCGGCGGCTGCTCGCGACTCGCACTCCACCGCCCCCGACGACGCCACCAGCGCGCGGGCGGCGTCCTTTTGTTGGCGCGCCGCCGCCCCCGCCCCCGCCACCGCAGCCTCGGCCACTGCCGCCCCCCCGCTCCGGCCACCGCCATCGTCTCGCCTCCATCCCCGTCCCCGCCCCGGCCCAGTCCCCGTCCCTGCACAGCCCCTGCCCTTGCCCCCGCCAACGCCAATGCCACCACCCCCGCCACCACCATCACCGCCCCCGCTCTCGCTCCCTCCTCCACCCCGCCCCCGCCCCCACCCCTACCCGTCAACGCCTCCGCCAACGCCCCCGATCCCGCCCCCGATCCCGCCCCCGATCCTGCCACGGTTCCCGGCAACGCCACCGCACCGCACTGCACCGTCCCCGCCCCTGCCAACGCCACCGCCGGAGCCCTCGCCCGCATCTCCGCCAACGCCTCCGCCAGCGCCACCGCTCCCGCCCCTTCCCGCGCCCTCGCCACCGTCCCACGCCAACGCCACTGCACCGCCACCTCAACGACACCACACCGCTACCACACCACCCCCGCCCCCGCTCCCGCTTCAGCCCTCGCCCTCGCATCCGCCACCGCACCGCACCGCACCGCCACCGCCGAGGCGTCCGCCCCGCGCCGGCGCGCGTGCTCGTCTAATTGGCTGTGGAAGCGCTGCGCGGGCAGTTCCGTTCCGCTCCGTTGGGCCCGATTGCTTATGCGAGCGCGCGCTCCGCTCCGCTCCACGAGACGCGACGTCGGCGCGCGCGCGCGACGCGATGCGATGCGATGCGATGCGATGCGATGCGACGCGATGCGACGCCGTTTGTCGCGCGAGAGCTCGAGTGCGAGCGCTGCAGCGTCGTGCGCGTATTTATTCATCGCGCGCGCTTCTTCCCACGAGACGAGCGCGGGAGCGGCGTGTTCTGGAGCGAGTGGACGACGTAATGGGACGAAACTTAGGGAGGCGGACGCTTCCACATGCGCGTATTGGTCGTTGAGGAAATACATGTTTTAGAACAGAGATATTTTTACGTCAAACTCCTCACTCGAACATTGCACATCAACCAATAATTGAATTGATATTTGTAATATTTAATGTAGTTATTTGGTTGGTTCATTTCGTGTATTATATGTCTCAATCGAAGGCTTCTGAGCACTCTGCTTCATGAACAAGTTATGGACCTTTCCAAAAAATGTTCTCTCCAAAAATCTTTTGAAAACCATCCGTATAAAATAGATCGCAGGATATTACATATTACTTGAAACTTGAAATACATCATAGTTCGCAATATTACATAAAAATGTTCATGATAGTTTTATAATTACGAATATCTCAAATAGTTGGTTTTGGCGTTTTCACCAACTATGGTTAATGTTTGTTTTTAATGTAGATATAATTGTCTTCTATTTATTCAAGACAAATTGAATGAAAATAAAATCGAAATAGTGAGTCTTAAAGATAGAAAGTTAGACGTTATTCACTTTTAAAACTTTACTTTGCTGAGAAAATATAATTTTCGTTTTAGAATATAAAAATAAAACTTTTCTTGCGTTTAATTCTTAGCTATGGAAATCCACACCAATTACAAGGCTATCCGCACTCTCAGGACGACGAGCGAAGCGGCTAAAATACGCGAGCAAGTAGTACGAAACGTCGTGGTAACGAATTCCCATAAATGAATTTGGGCGCGGGCGTTAGCGCCGCAATCCGGTGCATATTTAAGAGGGCGGCCCTCTGCGCCTAAGGCAGGGAGAGGGGGCGAGGGGCCGCGGGGTGGGGGCGGCACGCAATTGGATTCAGGACACGGCCGCGCGGATTAGGCGCCGCGCCCCCGGCGCCACCGCGGTCCGCGTCCCGCCCACCAGGCCCCTCTAGCCAACGCCCACCCCCGTTCGCCACATCTCGCCCCGCCTGCCCCCGTCCCTCCTTCCCCCGCCCTCCCCTCCCTCCCCCGCCCGCCCCCTACTTCTCTTTGCCCGTCCCTGCTCGCCGCTGCCAACCCCACCTCGAACGCCGCCCCTGCCCCGCCCCCGCGCCCACCCCACCCCACCCCGCCCCCGCCCAGCCTCCGCTCCACCCCCGCCCCAACCCCATCCTACCCCGCCCAGCCCCGCCAAGCCCCACCCCCGCCAAGCCCCACCCCCGCCAAGCCCCACCCCGCCCAGTCCCCGCCCAGTCCCCGCCCCGCCCGCCCCCGCCCCGCCCCGCCCCCGTCCTACCCCGCCCCGCCCCGCCCCGCCCACCTCACTTACTCTTCCCGCCCGCCACCTCTTGTGCCACCCACCACTGCCCGCCCCGTCAATGACAGACGCCCGTCTCGCTCCTAGCGCCGCCTTCCGGCCCCGCCCCCTCCGCATTCACTGCCGCGAGAGAATGAATGAGTGAGTATTCATTCTGGGAAGTCATTATTCCCGTAGAAACTCGATCTAAGCGACTTTATATTAAAGAAAAGTCACGAATAAAGTAAATTTCATCAAGTACCTTGCAATTTTATGTACAAGGGTTTTTGGTTATATTATTTCGTTAACTAATTTTGAGGCTAAACGGATTTATTTCATTTTAATATGCAGGTATTTTGATTAGGTTTTATTTATGTACGCTGTAATAAAAATAGTTTAGAGGTTTAATTAGTTTAGAGCTCACATATAGTTGATTTAAAGTAGAACTGTGATATTTTTTAGAGATCGTATTCATATTTTAAAATCTCCATTGTTTCCTCTTGAGATTTTGGGACTATCTCACTTATCCATCTAACGGCTTTTGTTCTTATTGTTGAGAGTTGACAGTTGTTTAAAATGCTTATGAGTTTCTTTTTTTGAAGAGTTTCTATTAACCTAAAATTATCTACAAAGTAGTACCACCAGTTCCCATGTAGAAGAAAAAAGGTGCATATTTTTCGCGCTGTAAAATTCAGTCAACAGGAACGACGTTGGACAGAAATTTACCTCGTAACCACGATCCTCTCGATTGAAGTGCCTTACGTAGTGTATTTATGTAGCTCGGTGTCGAAGACAATAGCAAGCGTATCTGTAAAAAATAAAAAATAAAAATTGTTCCTTTTCCGTGGCCGATAAAGCGTGTATGAACAACCCTCGTTTCGTAGAGGACAGAGGCGTGTTAACCGCCGCCCCACGGGTCGCCCCCCGTACAGTGCGAACTTGTGATCCTGTGCTACGCTTTGCCTTGCGGCGGGGCGTGGCGGGGTGGGCGCACCTTGCCGGCCCCTGTGTGCGTCTCGGCCCGACCGGGACGCCGTCTGGGCGCAGCAGGCGGATGAGGAGGCGGTGGCGGCGGCGGTGGTGGCGGCGGAAGCGACGGTGGCAGCAGTGGCGGCGGGTAGTGGGAGCGTTGGTAGTGGCGGCGGCAGCAGCGGTGATGGCGATGGCAGAGACGATGGCAGAGACGATGGCAGAGACGATGGCAGAGACGATGGCAGAGGCGGCGGCAGAGGCGGTGGCAGAGGCGGCGGCAGAGGCGGCGGCAGAGGCGGCGGCAGAGGCGGCGGCAGAGGCGGCGGCAGAGGCGGCGGCAGAGGCGGCGGCAGAGGCGGCGGCAGAGGCGGCGGCAGAGGCGGCGGCAGAGGCGGCGGCAGAGGCGGCGGCAGAGGCGGCGGCAGAGGCGGTGGATGTGACGGTGGGGGTAGCAGTGGCGGCGGAGATGGGAACGGGAGCAAAGGTGGTGTCGGCGGCTGTGTCGGCGGCTGTGTCGGCGGCTGTGTCGGAGGCTGTGTCGGAGGCTGTGTCGGAGGCTGTGTCGGAGGCTGTGTCGGAGGCTGTGTCGGAGGCTGTGTCGGCGGCTGTGTCGGCGGCTGTGTCGGCGGCTGTGTCGGCGGCTGCGGCGGCGGCGGCGACGCGAACGGGAGCGAAGTTGGTGGCGGCATGGGCGATGTGGCGATGCGGGCGGCGCGGGCGGTGAGGGCGGGCGGGGCGGCGGACGCGTAGTGGAGGCGCGAATACAAGCTGTCGGCGCGCGCCGCACGGCGCCATGCCCTCCTGCACGTACGCAGGGATGCCCGCACCCCCCTCGACGCCCGCCTGACCCACTTGCGCCTCCGCGTTTCGTCGGGAAAGGTACACGTTTCAACCAACCGACTGCAAAAGAAAGGGAATAAACGTGTTAATGATAGTGCTAGGAAAGTTATGATGGCTCCAGTATGTCACAACACGAAAAAAACCTCGCCCTAAAGTTACAAAAAACTACGAAATGCAATTATTTATAAAATTATCAATCAACAAGGAAAATAAAAATAACAATTTGTAAAATAATTAAATTTGTTCAAAGAATTGGTTGCCCCGGCCGTTACTCGCACTCGGACCTTCTGGTTTACGCCCAGCTGCTGCTAATTTATTTGTAAATTATATTACCACATTAATATTAGCGGAAGGATATAATTAAGTTAATTAGTAAAAGTATCCTCGTATTACTTTCTTCCATCCCCGGCACCGCTCCCATCTCCGCCTTCGATCCAGCTTCCGCCCTCGCCTCCGAGCAGTCCACCTCAGTTGCGCCTCCGTGTGCGCACAAAGGAGCTCCCTCTTTCCGCCTCTGTCCTCGCTTCCTCCTCCTCCTCCGCCTCGGCCGTCCACACCTCGCCTGCGCAACCGCCCCCCTCCGCCCCTGCCACGCCTACTATATGCTGCACAAGGACAGGCGCGATGGTTGAACGGTGAGGAAAGCGCACGTAAATCACAGAATGCATTCACTACTATGAATCTCGAAGGGGGAGATATTCTGTTACATCCGTGAAATTTATTTAGATGCAATGATCATAAATTGCTGTAAGGGCGTGGATTTCTATTATGCACATAATCGGAAATAAGACAAATGAATAGCAATTCATCATAGCGATAAGATGTGGGTGTTAGAAAATGGAGGGAGGAGGGAAGTTTTTGCACCGCAACGTTCACAATGAGGCAAATGAATCACTTCGTAACAAGAATATGTGTCACCAGTGCCCACCAATATGGGAATCAATAGCTGTTAAATTAGCTACAAGATCAATACAAATTATATTAAACGTCAGTGGAACAAGAAAAATAGTCCCGCTTAGCTTAACAATAATGATTGTAGAGCTGGCAAAATGTTGGAAAATATCCGTTACAACAGCTGCTCTTCTCATAGCACTTCCTTGAAAAACATAATGCATTGAAAAAATTAGCCAACTTCATCAGGGTATGCATGACCCAAAATCATGAGGAAATACTCAAGGAAACAATATAAAAATGAAATGCTCTTTTCGGAGGCTCAAGGGCGAAGTCTACTACAACAAAAACAACTGCATATATGTATACGAAATACAGAGATCAGAGCAATGCATTCGAAAGCTTCTGTCAGCAATGACATCAGGACACTGGCTTATTCAATTACATTATTTATAAGAATCTGGTAAAGCAATTTCAAAGTGATTTAATGCCTAAACAAGAGAGTAAATAATATGTTCAAAGCATAAACTGAATACTATGTAATTAACTGAGCTCAATGTTTCACTTATTTTATTTCGCCAGCTGTTATTTTTACTTTCACTTAAGTATTTTCCTGCATTTGCCATAGATTATAACAATTTACTTAGGTACATATTTGAAACTTAACATTTCGAAAATTCACCCCACAAATAAACTTTGAAAAGCGGAATGTCAATGCCACTCACGATAGTGAGAATGGCTTCTGGATTCGCAAAGCGATAAAATAATCAAGACAGCAAATAAATAAAATTAAATAAAATCTTTCAGAAAATTACAGGTTGCATGTGCACTATTGGCATGAGGCCTTTCTGAAATTAAGCACGAAACGAACGTTCGAAAAGTTAACGCTAAGGAGACTGTTCTGTTAACGCACTACGGATCGACATGCGCAGATACTGTAAAGAAGTATATAACGGATGCCTCGTCAGCGAGTTGCAAGTTGTCGGCTGTCTACAACTACGATGGAAAACTCTGAATTTAACGGGAGATCTCTGAACGTCCCGCCCACACTCTCTGCCGCACTTCTCATCCTGAACTCCACCTCTCACCGGAAGCTTGGGGCTGGCAGCTCGGCTTGGCGGCAGCGCCCACCTCTTTGCCTCCGCGTACTCTGCCCGTCATCTTTCGCTACGCCGGACATTGGTTGCCGCTTCTGGACATAACTCGCAACGGAATGCGGATATTAATGCAAAATACGACAGCTCGGTATTAGTATAATTTAAAGTGTGTTCCCCCGATGGCTTATGACAGCGCGTTATTGCGGGGTGCTCAATCCCGGGTTCGATTACCGCTCGGGGCAAAGTAGGGCTTTACCTTTCTAATACAATCGTCTCTATTTCTATAGCTGTGTGACGAAAGAAAAGTCCAGGCAGGCAAAGTATACTAGATACGGCGAAGGGAATACTTTATGATCATCTCATATATCCCTTACTCCTAGGCCTAAATAATAAAAAATAGGGCCCTGACTACGGGTCACGGCTAGCTAACAAAAGTCGAATTAATCCGACTCTAAAATGTCAAATACATTGTGCATACATACATAATTTAAATTTACTGTAAATAATTATAGCAAGTGGAGTTAGCAGAACGTACACCAAACGTTATCCCAATTAAACTTACTTTGATTGCTAGAGACGTAAATGATCGATCATGTAGGGTAAGAACGTAACTAAGTGGACGTGCAGCATGGAGTTATGTGCTAGGATAAGATTTAGTATGATGGAATACCGCAGTTGGAGTGGCAGAGGATCTGCTACGAGGGAGGGTGAGCTTGAAAATACCTGAATGATCAGGTATTCCTTCAGAATGATGGTTTGGATGGAGACGGAAAGACAAGAACTTAAAAGATAGTTAAAATTAAACAAAACATTTGAGGTCTGCCATTTAGCAAGAGGCTGAGATAAATTATCAAAACCTGAAAGGATTATAGAGGTTGAGCTAAACCTTCCTGGAGAGTTTGGACGGGTCAAGGAATAGAGGAATAAGATGGAAATAATGATAAATATATTGATAGGGAATTCAGGCATCATTTTGAAATTCCAAGAAAAGAAGAGTAAAGGTGTAGAAGGGTCGGGGACTTTCCTACAGACGTGAGTTACAGTTGTGAAAGCCAGAGTAGAACATAGAAGATCGATGAAGAACAGTTTAGCAGCCGAAGGGGAGCATGAATATATGGCTAACATGATCTGGGTAGAATGCTGTTCAATTGTCTGAATAGGAGGATATTCCTTCGAGATGTTAGATCCGGAATGGAAAAGATGGACAGAGTGGATATTAGATTAAGAAAACATTCCAAACATTCCAGAAGAGGTAGGTCAGTGTGAGTGGGTAAAAAACTTGAAGAGATCGTAAGTAATGACACATAAACTGAATTGAGACATAATTTGGTGATTGAGTAACGTTTCCGGGAACGTCAACGGCCAAGGTTGCGTTTTCCGTAAGTGTAGTGAATGTTTTATCATGGGTGGTAGCTGTGATCTCTTCCCGTAGGATGAGGAGATTCTACGACAACATACACGTCGACTAGTGGGATTTTTCCCAACCATTGTCTCCCACCAGTGGGGCTCCGCTCCAGGTGGGAAATACTGTAAGCTCCGAACTGGTCTCCTGACTTCTGAGGTAGTATAGTGCCTATAAGTGTAAGTACGTGTGGGCCAAGGATAGGCCGAGGAAGAGGAAGGAAAGATTGCGCGTGGTCCTTGGCCTGTTTGTTAGAGTACTGCTCGGGTTCTGTTAGGGTGTTGATATGAAAAACAAACACGGAAAACCTTCGATCAGAGCAGCCGGCTAGTCGAATACTCCTCCAGACAGCGGCTGAACTTGACCCTACTATCTAACTAGTGTTAAAAAGCCTGCCAGCGTCGGGACTCGAACCCTAGGACGTCCCGGTCAGAGGCACTGCAGTGACATCAGTTGATGCCCTGAGCCACCTAAGCTGGTGGGATGTCATTTGGGAACTTTAAGAAAGGACGAGTGAGAGAGAGTAGGGGACAGCCGGGGAATCCCGCCCGAAGAAGCGAGCCAGAGTTGCGAAAACCAAAGCCAAAGGACGTGGGGGTGGCTGCAGCCGGGAGCAAACAGGACGAGGCGCTGGGTGGGTGGGTGTGGGGGACGGACGACGGGCACCTGCCGCGCAGAGGGCGCGGCACGCGGCGGTCTGCGGGCGGCCGGGGCGGCGGCGAGGCGTGCGGCGCGCGTCCTCCTGCCCGCCCGCCCGATTTAGCTCAAGGTTGAGCGCAACCTGCGCGGGCGCTGCGCCGGAGACCGCTGCCCGCTGTCCGCACCTGCGCGGCCCCCGCCCGGCCCCTCCCCCCTCCCCCGCCTCGGCCCCCCGCGGGGCCCCGCCGTGTGACGCCGCCGCGGAGCTTCTCCAGACGCAGCGCCCGCCAGGACCTCCGCCCGCGCCTCGCGCCTCGCGCCCGCCACACGCGCACGGGCCGGGGTTGGCGCGGACGGTGAGGGGAGAGAGCCAATTTCAGTACGCGACATCCCAAAAATGTTTTTAAAATAATAAATTTAAAAAAAATGCTAGTTTGAAATAAATAAAAAATGTATTCAAGAGTGGCAGCAGATACCTTGTGGTACTCCACAATGTGACTTTCAACTAAAACAACAAATTTACCATTTATTTTATTTATTAAAACAAACTCTGGGATGTTCTATAAAGTTTAATAATATAAACTTTTGGGATCTTAGGAAATAGTCAACAACAATAACAGTTGTAATATTTATTATTAAACTTTGGGATGTTTCAGTAAATATTAAAACTTATTGCTGTGGTTGATTATCTCCTAACACACAATAAATAAAAATGTATTCATAATGGAGATATTCTTTTGATGCTTTTTCATTGTTTCGTTGGTTGATTAGTGCTTTCGGGCGTATCAACTGTTAGTTTCATTAGTCCCGTAGGCGTGGTGTATGTTTGTCCTTGAGAAATGGCGGTGATCTTCCCCCGCTGGATAGTGAGATCCGGCGCCGACATACCATCGGCTAGCGGGATATTCTCCAGCCAGGTTTCTCCCACTAGCGGGGCACCGCCCCGGCCGGAACAAGCTCTAAGTTCTCGGCCGGTCTCCAAATATATGTGCTAGAGATGTCCATGTACGTGATGTAAAAAGTGAGGACAGCACCAGGAAGAAAAAGGAAAGATCGCGCGCCGTCCGTGGCCCGTTTTGTTAGGGTACTGCTCCAGCCTTCTCGAGGTGATGATAGAAAAAACCACGGACTACTACCGATCAAAGCAGCCGGCCGCTAGAATTCTCCTCCAGAGAGCGAGTGAATCGACCTAGCTATCTTGCTAGTGTCGGAAATCCTACCTCCGTCGGGACGTGTACATAATCTTTTGGAAAATAAGCAATCGGTGCCTAGTAGTTGTTTTGAACTATTCGACTAAAATGTCATAGTTGGATTTTGCGGGAGGGGATTTATTTTCGATCCACTGTTGAGGATCGCCTTCTGGATACGCGATGTGGGAGAGATTTACAGTAAAATGGCCGTACGGTGTATTCGATTATGCTTTAATTGTAACGTAATCTATTGTTGATTGTAACCTATAATTAACAAATCTATTTAATTGTAAATTACAATTAAATTATGTGAGTTTGTGACATCATTGTCTGGCACTTAATCATTTACTTATTTTGTTTTTCGAATTATTATTCAGAAAATCTATTTCGTACGTATCATGCCGTCCCTTTATCCACGTTATTCAATATGCGGGATTATTATTTTGTACCAAAATTTGTGCACTGTCTTTTTACCATAAATGTGACCGAATGCGTTCACTACCGGAGAAACCGAAAAAATCACATTGTTTCCTCTACGAGAGACTACGAAGATGAATATGTAGACTTGATGTCGACGATTGCGATGACGACGACGACGACGATGATGACGATTATGGATGACAAGATGGAAGAGAAACGAAAAGTGCATAGATTTAATTTGTGATAAAGAAATGTGAATTAAGATTAAGTAAGTAAGAAGTTTGACAGATAATTACTTTGGTGCAAGAATATAAGAATGTATCCATCGAAGGTTAGCAGCGCCAAAAAATCAAACTCTACAAAACCATATCCAAAATGTGAGGATAATTGGAGGCTAATTAAATGTTCTATTCCCGAATAAATTTTAAAGAATGTTAGCATACTTTTCATATCAGATTCATAAAATGTATTAGTTTTTAGGATAGCTATTTTGAAAGTAACTCATAAAACTTTATGATTCAAGGTAAACTTGAAGACCAAAAATGAAAAATAAAGCATAATACGATAGAATACACGCAATTACGAACTCTTACGATAGGATAGGGTACTAGATCTACTCTTATGATACTATACAGAACTATTGAGCTGGACATTACTGAAAGAAATCTAAGTATTTATTGGAAGCCGACGATAATGAAAATGAAATGAATAACGACAATGATTAAAATTATGATTATGACGATTATTGAATTATTGTTACACTCCTGACATATTTGAAAATGTCATTTGCTTGCTTGTAGTATCTTGTTACAGTTACAGTATCTTCAAACAAACTACAACGTCTACTCTCAAGTTCCTCTGCTATTTATCCTCAGGACAAGTACATTGCACGGGGACCGCCATAGATCATAGAGAAACTTGGGACACTATTCAAGTCTTGGATTAAAATATCGTGCCTTTTATCACCTTCTTAAGGATATACAACCCAATATTTGTCTGGTCTCCAATTCTACTTACAACTTCAAATTACTTCCCTACCCTTTTTCATTTGCACATTCAGATCTACAAATGATAAGGAACTTGATTTAAGAGACACAGTGAGGTGTGATTGGTCTATAAACGTTGCTGGTGTGATGGGATGCGTAACGGACTGTTATACCCAGCTTCGCAGGTTCAAAGCATAAATGTTTAAGGACGAAAAGATCCCTCATCCACCTTCGTTTCATGGGGAAGTAAAGCCGACTGTCCCATGTTGAACCTGCCAGATCCTCAAGCCTAAAATAAGCCTAGGAACTAAATTGTAATCATATGTTTCGTCGCCCGAGAGATACCTTCTTTGGTTGCTAGATGTCGAAAGGAGCGTAGAGAAATTTTCGTGGCCAGGCTGAGGAACAGACCTGATGGCCTGAGCCTCGCCATGTAAAATACGGCATAATCGAATTGAATAAATCAGCAAAAAACACATTCTAAATTTAAAAATGCAAGAACAAGAGCATTAATCACTGCCTGCACAGGAATGTGAACCTGTGGGCGGACTGAGTGCGCAATGAGACGCTGAGAAGCGCCTCGTCATCCCCTGGCGCTCAGAGATCCGTCGGCGAAACGCAGCGAGGCAGCACTGCTGCTCGAGCATTTCCGCAGTGCTGGCGCCCGCGCATTGAATAACAGTGCGGACGTCGAAAGGGCAGGGAACCAATCTCTCACGGTGCGCGGATAGCCAAGAGACGGCGCACTGTGTCCGGAAACGCCACTGCAAACGGACAAAAATTAACGAGAATGCCAATCGTCTCGCAAATCATTTCAAATACCATTTGATGTGTGATGCTCATGACAATGATGCATTGTAATAAGATGTCCATAAAACAGAGTAACATATACATCTCGAATCAAGAAGATACATTTCCAGTTATCTAATATATTGACTTATCGAGGTTTGAGTTACAGTGTAGGAAACGGTAGTTTGATTAGTTATTCTGGGCGCGTCAATAGCTAAGGTCTAAAGTTCCGTAAGTTTACTTCATTTTTTTTATCGCGGTCTTTCCACGTGGCACGTGGAAAACTCGCGCGCGATCCGTGCCCCGTTTGTAAAAAAAAAGGTATTGCTCCGGCGTTCCCCTGGTGTTGATCTAAGAAACCACGGGAAACTACCGGTCAGTGAAGCCGGTCGCTAGAATCTCATCCAGACAGCGGATTAACTTGACCTAGCTGTTTACCTAGTGTCGAAAATCCTGCCACCGCCGGGAGTCGAACGCTCCGGCCAATCGGTCAGAGGCACTGCAGTGGCATCAGTTGATGCCCTGAACCATCTTTGCCACCTTGGGCGTAATAGAAATAATCAGGATTTAGAAGACTGCAAATTTGACGTTTTTTCTGATATATGCCCCTAGTAATTTAAACGCGTAAGTCGTAATTTTTACCGTTAATCAATTTAAAAGTCGTCCGACGTCGCACAAATCGCTGATTCGTCTCTCCTGCCGATACCCTTACTTCCGTTACGCACTCTTGAGAAGGAACTCCAAACTGCGGGAAACGACAATATGATCCGTAATGTTTCACTATTGTCGTCTTCTGTGCGTGTGCTCCTTTAGGCACATAATCTTTCAAAAACACTAATGGACAACTCCTAGGACTCTGATAATACTACCATCGCACCCAAATGGATGTATGAGTATGAGCCAGATGTTTTGAAGATGCTGGTGCGAATTCCAAACAAAGAGCAGCAGTTTCAACACCATGTGCAGTAGATGTAGCATGTGACGGATCCTGAAAGTATTTCAGGGAAAGGAACCCCCTCCAAAATATTTTGATATAATATGAAATTAAATATTGTTAACTTGAAATATAAAAATGTTTACTCATAAACGAAATTCTTTTTTGGTTGCGATCAATTTTGATGTAAATAAATATGTGACAATTTCTTGCACGAATTCGAATTCAATCTAAAAAAATATAGGTTTTAAGTGGGGGATTGATCTGCTCTGTTAGGAAAATCCTTTCCGGGTCGAGCTTCAGCATTGAAAGAGCATGCGTGGCGGGAGAGTCGAACAGTGGATTCTCGGGCACCGATGACTCGTCGGACGAAAACGATTCCTTGGTCACTCGGTACTGATAGTTCATCGTAGGAACAACCAAAAATTGAAAGAACTTAAATTCTAATAAATAAATTAAACTAAAATAATTAATGAATCGATATTTTGATGGCACTCATATGGCTGAAACAATGTACAGGAGCAGGAGTGAGAAAAAATACTGATCTTTCATGTCAGTACGATGCTCTCACGGTTTCATATTTTTCTCGTTTTTCGACTTGTTGCAACTTGTTGACGATGGACGGTGTGCTTCGACGGATGTACGGGGACTTGACATCACGTCGTTCATCCTTTCCAAGCAAATGACAGGAACTAGTGGCTAGGAAATGAAGTAATTCGATCCAGCTCTACAGTGAACTTCAACACTACGCACTAGGAGCCAAACCACAAGGGAACGCCAGTCCACTATCCCCCTGTTTTCAGAATTTTCATTCCAATAATAAAATGAGGTTCAGTGCGAAGTAATGGAAAAATTGTTAAATATTGTTTCAAAATCATCAAATTCTACGTGATTTAGTTAGAGCAATCAAAGAGAAAGTTATGGGAAATTAAAAAATCAACACACATTAACGATTTTGGAAGTTGGAATGTTGCGCGTTACACACATGATCAGCCTTGGTTGGTGATTTGCACATTAAGAATATTCTTGTTTTATAATTCAATTACATATTGTCGCTTCTAAATGATTAGAATGTCACTTAAAATGAAAATATAACGTTAATTGAATAGTGTGAACATATTTGAGATCGAATAAAGTTGGGACAGAATATTATATTCTAATAATATTTAATTTTAATAATATTTCTTTGTTCATTTTCATTATTCCAATAACACCAGGAATTACATTATTTATACCGTAATGTCACATTTACTACCAATAAATACTATTGACTACTGTAGTTACATGTCTTCTGCAATTAATATAAAAATATGCAGTATGCAATAGAATTATCGTAAAGATCGAATGGAAACGATCAGATTATTCTGAGACGCTCTTTATTTGTTATTCTAATGATGACGGTGATGAAAATAATGCGAAATTTGAATGGTAATGAAAATTGTTGATGGAAATTCAAGGCAGTTGGTAGTTCGCAGATTTTGCATATACATTTATCGTCCAACGATGTTTGGTTGTTTCGTGTTTTGAAAGAAAATTTCTTGAGCTTCAGCTGTGTTTAACCGGAGTTCCGCTCTGCTAAGCGTGGCATTGTGCGGCGGCAAACCCAAGACGATAAGCATACAGATGGCGCTGGCGGTGAAAACGATGGCAGCAGAAAACAGAGTACCGTATTACGAGTCGCCACAAATATTTTGGTTAAACACTAACGCCAATTTCAATGGTTATGGACTCGGCATTCAGAGGTGGAAAGAGAAAACAAATGTCCCTGCACTATGGTTCATTGGCAAAATGGATTAATTCTAGTGCATTTTGTTTTGTTTTTGTATCTAATGACTAGACTCCGGAAATGTTTTTATTTGCCCTCGACCGATGAGTGTTGTATTGTTGAAAATGTTCTAACATTAGAGACGAGTTTTGACGCCCAACGACGCGAAAACTGTCATATGTCCGTTACGTTCGTAGTTCTACCTTTAAGAGTATAAAGGAAACTATTTTGAAATAATTGGGAATATTTTGTTATTCGTACACATTTCTTCATTTTCCACATTATAGACATACATACTCACATTATATTCACTCCATTCACTTCAACAGCACGATACTTTTTTCGCTTTTTCTCTTGGGCACTTTCTTGACCCACAGTGCCTGTGATTCTCCGACTGCTGGACAAGAACGGGCGCGAGATGGGCGCTTGAGTGGAGATCTATGCAACGCCACTGGCAAAGATGACTCAGCGCATCAACTGGTGTCACTGTAGTGCCTCTCACCGGGTGGTCCTAGGGTTCGAGTCCCGACTGTGGCGGTGTTTTCTACACTAGCAATGCCGAATTCAGCCGCTTTCTGGAGAGGAATTGTAGCGGCCGGCTGCGCTGATCAGTAGTTTTCCGTGGTTTCACCAATCAACTCCAGGCGAATGCCCGAGTAGTAAATACCGTAACAAACGGTTAACGGACCGCGAGCGATCTTTCCTTCTTCTTCTTTCTCCTATCATCACCCCGAACACACATACTCTTACATGTAATTCACTACCACACTCGCAGGGAGATCAGTCGGAAGGTTAGAGCGTGTGTTGGCTGACGCGGTGCCCCACTGGAAGGAGATACCTGGTGGGGGAAACGCCTTTAGCTGACATGTAGTAGGTAGGCACCGGATCTCGCCATCCAGCGGGGGAAGATCACCGCCACCTCCCGCGATTAAAACATGCAGTACACTTACGGGAATAATGACCATAGTCGTCGACGCGTCCCAAATCACTCATTAATTATTCATACCGATTGCAGTGCAGCGTGCCGTTCGCGTTTTGCGCCGTGCCGCCCGCGCGCCTCCGAGCGGAAAACGACCGCGGCTGCAGCTTCGCCCTCTTCGCAGGCGCTTATCGCGTTTCCTTCCCACTTTCCCCCTGAGCGCCGTCTGCTGTTAATCTCCACGCGCGGACGCACTTCCAGGCGCTAACGTAGCCGCGGTTTGAGACAATTGCAAGTCGCATTGCGGTCCCGCGTTTGAGTGGGACCAGGTGGTTGCTGTGCTTCGTGGTTGGGTGGGTTGGAGCGACGGAAAGTCCACAATGAAATTACAGTAGCTTTCGTTAATACACTATGAAATGAGATAAATAATTTTGAAATACACGCTTCATTTTCTGATCTATAGGTAACATACAATAAATTCTTAAAATTACAATTTTTTTATCTACCTGTTCCAAATTCACTTCCGGTTGCTCTGACGGTGTGCCCTTTGACTTCATTGTATTAATAAGTTGAATAATGTTGTCGTGGATTTATTCTAGAATCTCAACCGTTGAAGGTGGTTCGTGATGAAATTTATCTTTCCTTCGCTTATCATAATGTTCATCGTCTTTTATGTGTTATGGAATAATAAAATGTTGAGGTCTTGTCCATGTAAGGAGACGCTATATACTACCTCTGAGCAAATAGATAATCCATTATAAGCCAATATCAGCGGAAGGATAATACGTCACTGTGAAGTGGCATCCGCCCCTAGAAATTTTGAAAAGAAGCCTTAAAAAACATTATATTTTCGTAAATATGCGTTTTTATGGGTTGGCTGGTTGATTAATGATTCCTGGCGCGACAACAAGTAAGGTGATTTGTCCCGTAAGTGTAGTGGATTTTTTACTTGGGATATGGCTGTGTTTTCCCCTGGATGGTGAGATTCGGCGCAGGCCTTCCCGTTGTCGCTTGCTAGCGGGGTTTTCCCTAACCAGGTATCTCCCACCAGCGTTGCACCGCCCTAGACGGGACACACAGTAGCCTCCCAACTGATCTCTCAGCATGTGTGGTGGTGTAGTGTATGTAAGAGGGAGGGTCTGGATATGACAAGGAAGAGGAAGAAAAGATCGCGAGCAGTCCATGTACCCTTTGTTAGAGACTGCTCCGGCATTCGTCTGGTGTTGATCGGAGAAATCACGGAAAACTAGCAATGAAAGCAGCCGACCTCTGGAATTCTTCTCTATATAGGGAATGGATTCGACCTAGTTATCTAGCTTGTGCCGTAAATCCTGTCGCCGTGTCTTGAACCTAGGTGAGAGGCTCCCGGTGAGAGGCATTGCAGTGACATTAGCTGATGCCCTAGAGCCACCTCTCCCAGTCGTAATATGTTCAATGACAATTGAACAAAATGACAATTTGGGGAACTTCGACATTTTACGAAGAGGCTTCCCAAGGCATCTAGGATATCTTACGTAAACATAAAATTACGATTCTACTTAAAATCAATTATATCAATTAATTTAATTATATCAATTAACAGTACGGTATAAGTGACATTTTATAAATTCTGATAAATCTGTTTATTTCTGTGAATATCACTGTAAAATCGTTTGAATCATCATTATAATGAAGGTTCGTTAAAACCATGATAATACATTTCCACTGAAATATAGGCTAAAATAAACACTTTTTTTTAGAATTTTTAAATGTCACTTATACCGTTCTAGTTTTCATCCATTGAAGTTATTATTTTGGAGGATAAAGGTTTTAATCTGAGAGTTGCCGAATATTTCTCGATGAATGTCAAAATATTTTACTTTGTATGCATATTGCCTTGTGAACTATTGCTTTGAAGTATTTATTATTAAAATTTTTTTCTTCCTAAACGTGGTTTTAGGTTGATTGAGATTTTTTTTCATCACAAATTTTGTTCCTGGAAAGCTATCATACTATCAAACATAGCTTAAGAAATGATGTCTTCCATTTGGCAAATAGCAACAACATTGCTACAACTACTGCAGGATTCGATCTGGCAACAAATCCTATATATCCCTGAATGGTGTGAATCTAGTCTCGTCCTACCAGATATCTGCTCTTTGCTTGGGAGATCCATGCTGCCGGCTGCGCTAATGGACCGGAGGACGAGGGACTCAACCAAAGGAGGCCGGTTCTTCCGCCTTGCTCTTGCTGTCGGCGGCTTCTGGCGTCTTGGGCAAAATCTCGTATCGGGGAGGGCGGCAGCTGTGGCAGTGGGGTGGGGGTGGGTGGGGGAAGGGGGAGGGAGCGTTTGGGGCGTCCATTACGTTCGCCAGCGCCGCCGCAGGTGCGCTCCGCGGCGCTCTTTTGTCCGCGGCGTTTTCCAATTCGCCGCTGCCTGCTGTGCCCGCGAGTGAACTATATACAACCCTCGACGCGCCGTCGATGTGGCTGTCTTCAGCTCCCGACAGTGGGCATAAATACACTCTTTCGTACTGCAAACGTTACTCGTTTTTCTTATCCTATCATTTTTCAGAAATCCAGATACCGTCTGAAAATTTGAAAGTGAATGCGACGCCTAGAGATATTTCTCTCGACAGGGCCTGCCTGCTTTACAAGACGATGACAAAAACCTCATACGAAAAGTTGCTCTGTATTTTTTGAATACATTGTATGAAAAATGTCAATTTTATGTACGTTATGAGTGAAACTGCAGTTTTAATTGTCTTTTAAAAATCCTTTAATGTGAATTGGGACTAGTATGTTATGGGTATATATAAGCTTTCTGTGAAAAAATCAACTCAGATTTGCGCATTTGACCTGTGTCCTTGGAAGCCATGTGTATAGATCAAAGACGATAATTTCTAATGCAGACATTATGAGCAGAAGTTGCCTCCTGCGTAAGCAAGAGTGGCCCATTTGACATCTACCAACATTGCATTTAGACCTATCTTGCACTCGATGTGGTTGGGCTGCCTCACATGACGACTGCATTGAAAGAAACAGCGAATGAAAAGGCATAAGTAACAGACACCTGAAAAAAACACTTGCTTTCAAAACGAACCCGTTTTTTTCTCGGCTAGTTCTACCCCGTGGGATCGTAATATAGTCGGAACCAGGGGTGGGGGGCTTCGCCTGGCATTTTTGTCCGACGATTTTCCGCTCTGGGCCTCTGCGCGGCGTCGCCATCGCCGTGCCATTGTTTCCGCCAGCGCCTCCCGATCTTGCGACGTTTCCACCGCCGCCTCCGTCTCCGGCCGACGAGCCGACGATGAGGGCTCAAGATGACGTCTCCTTGGACCATCAGGCGGCGGCGGCTGCGGAGGGGAAGATGCAGAGAAGACAAAGGACAATCGAGGGATGAAAGGCTCTGGTGGAGGCGAAAAAGGAGACGGGAAATAGATTTTCAGGAAAGCGATTTGACGACAGGTAGAGGATTTTTTTGAGTTCAGGACAGAAGTTGCTAATGTAGCGTCGTTCTGTATTTTATTCATAAGCTTCCATACGACGAGTGCTTACGTTCGTGTCTCCTTCCCTTACGTATGCATTTTGATTTTCTTCGTTCTTGTCAAGTAATAGTGATTGAAGTAACTGGAAAAAAATCTACTAAATACATTACATACAATACATCCATTTATGGTTTTGTTAAAGCGGTGTGCAGTTAAACGAAATAATTTTCAACTAAGTGTTAAAATATATTTCTATAATAACCAAAAAGATATTCAATTTATGATCTGCATTTTATCGCTGCTAGTGTGGGTGTTAGGATATCTGTAATCCATGGTGCCTTTGCTGATTGCAATTCAACTACAATTATATTTACGTCGAAACTGGTTAATGAACTGTTGACGTAATTGAAATTATCTACAATTCATACACTATTCGAATAATATATCTGAAGTACTATAATTGTAAATAGAGAGGACCAAAACTCGTTCAGAGAAAAGAATAACATGATTGGTATGTACTTGACATTTTCTACTTCGGATAGAACGCGATTCTCCTTCTTGGGCTAAGTGGTTAGCTTTTTGGGATATATTAATTTTTTTTGGGAAATACATGTCGCATAGATTTTGAAAATTTTCATTTACTTTCACGAAACGCTGAATGAGTTAATGTATTCGGTGATGCTAATAATAACAGCGGCGTTCAACAGTTGGTTCTTGAAAACCCAGCTATCAAGTGCTCGCGGCGAAAATGAAAACGAGATATTTCGAACCGCCGCCGCGTAGTGCGGGTTCGCAAACACACTGTCCGCACTCTAGCATCTCCAGGGCCGGCATTCTAGAGGAGCGTTCACAGACGGTCGACGGACGACCTCCCCGGGCCGCCCCATGTCTACCTCCAGCCCAACCCCTATGGCCCCGCCCCGTCCCACCCCCATTTACCACACCGCCGAAGTCCCCGCCGTGGGACCCGCCCCGCTCGCCACCACCGCCCCGCTCTCCGCCTCCGCCAACACCTCTGACTCGGCCTCTACCACCACCTTCGCCTCTGTCACCGCCACCTCCTCCACCTCCGCCTTCACCTCCGTCTCCGCATCCACCACCGCCTCCTCCTTCGCCACCACCTCCGCCACCGCCTACGCCACCGCCGCTGCCTCCGCCTCTTACTCCGCCACCGCTTCCGCCACCACCTCCGCACTGTCACCGCCTCCAACACCGCAGCCGCCTCCGCCATCGGCACCGCCTCCGTCTTCACCTCCGCCATCGGCACCGCTTCCGTCTTCGCCTCCGCCATCGGCACCTCTTCCGTCTTCGCCTCCACGATCGGCACCGCCTCCGTCTTCGTCTCTGCCATCAGCACCGCCTCCGTCTTCGTCTCCGCCATCGGCACCGCCTCCGACTTCGCCTCCGCCATTGGCACCGCCTCCGTCTTCGCCTCCGCCATCGGCACCGCCTCCGTCTTCGCCTCCGCCATCGGCACCGCCTCCGCCATCGGCACTGCCTCCGTCTTCTCTCCGACATCGGCACCGCCTCCGTCTTTCCCTCCGCCATCGTCACCGCCTCCGTCTTCGTCTCGGCCATCGGCACCGCCTCCGTCTTCGCCTCCGCCATCGGCACCGCCTCCGTCTTCGCCTCCGCCATCGGCACCGCCTCTGTCTTCGTCTCCGCCATCGGCACCGCCTCCGACTTCGCCTCCGCCATTGGCACCGCCTCCGTCTTCGCCTCCGCCATCGGCACCGCCTCCGTCTTCGCCTCCGCCATCGGCACCGCCTCCGCCATCGGCACTGCCTCCGTCTTCTCTCCGACATCGGCACCGCCTCCGTCTTTCCCTCCGCCATCGTCACCGCCTCCGTCTTCGTCTCGGCCATCGGCACCGCCTCCGTCTTCGCCTCCGCCATCGGCACCGCCTCCGTCTTCGCCTCCGCCATCGGCACCGCCTCTGTCTTCGTCTCCGCCATCGGCACCGCCTCCGTCTTCGCCTCCGCCATCGGCACCGCCTCCGTCTTCGTCTCCGCCATCGGCACCGCCTCCGTCTTCGCCTCCGCCATCGGTACCGCCTCCGTCTTCGCCTCCGCCATCGGCACCGCCTCCGTCTTCGCCTCCGCCATCGGCACCGCCTCCGTCTTCGCCTCCGCCATCGGCACCGCCTCCGTCTTTGCCTCCGCCATCGGCACCGCCTCCGTCTTCGTCTCCGCCATCGGCACCGCCTCCGTCTTTCCCTCCGCCATCGTCACCGCCTCCGTCTTCGTCTCGGCCATCGGCACCGCCTCCGTCTTCGCCTCCGCCATCGGCACCGCCTCCGTCTTCGCCTCCGCCATCGGCACCGCCTCTGTCTTCGTCTCCGCCATCGGCACCGCCTCCGTCTTCGCCTCCGCCATCGGCACCGCCTCCGTCTTCGTCTCCGCCATCGGCACCGCCTCCGTCTTCGCCTCCGCCATCGGCACCGCTTCCGTCTTCGCCTCCGCCATCGGCACCGCCTCCGTCTTCGCCTCCACCTTCACCTCCGCCTTCGCCTCTTCCTCCGCCTCCGCCTCCCACTACTACACCGCTAGCGCCGAAACAAGACCGGGCCGAGCGCGTGCGCGTGCGCGTGGAGGGTGTCCGCTCGCCATTGTTCGCAGAGGGCGGCCGCCTCTCGTCGCCTCTTGTGGCGTCGCGTCGGCGACGTCGCCCGCGCCTCTTCGCGCCCGCAGCGCGCGCTCGCTCGCGACAATCGCGACGATTAATCACAGGGCGTCAGGCGGCGCGCGGCGGGCCTTCTTATCACGGCCGGGCCCTGAATGCCTCTCTGCCGTCGAGCGCTTCATAACTCACGATTACGCGCGGGCGGCGGCGGGGGCGGCGGCGGCGTCGCAGCGCGCCGGCAAAAACGCCCGCGGCTGGCGGTGCCGCGCCGCGCCCGCCGACGCCAGCGCCGCGGCGGCATGACGAGTAATTAAGCGGCTGCCGCTGACAGCCCCGCCGCCGCAGCTGCGCGCCGCCTCCGTCGCCGCCAACGTCGCCGCTGCCACCGCCGAGGTGCGATGTCCTTTGGGAGGAGTTCTGCCTGCCGTCAGGAGTCGGCTGGGCGGAAAATTCATATGTTCGGTTTTGCTGTCGGGAGCGATCTGAATGGCTATTCTTCTTCCTCGATAGGCGGGTTGAGGCGTCCTAATGCAACCTTCTGAACTGTTGTCTGTTTCTTGCTTTCGATTTTAATGAAAGATGGGGAATCGGGGCAGATCATACCGTTGTGCTCGTTTCTCGTTAGGTTCCTCCTCCAATCTCATATTTTATGGTGTAGTGAGCAAATAGCTTATTACTACTTAAAAAGCCTTTTTTGACAAAGACCTTTTTTTACAAAGATTGAGTTCAGTGCACCGTGAAAGTATAACGTCAAGAAGTTCTATATTATATTTTATAAACTTTTGTTTGTATCCTGTTTTCCATATCGTTAACAACTTCTTGAAACTTATTCAAAACTCTAACTTGAATTTTCTATATTATTTTTTTTCTAGAAACTTTTTTTACGATTCCTATGATCCTAGGATCTAAAAATAAGTAAATAAGTGAATCTAACGCGAAACAAAATTTCGTTTAAGTGGGCAGTGCTTATTTACTTATGTGACAGCTTTGATAGCCAAGGAACAAGAAATACTGAATGTCTATGCATCGTAATATGCCATGTAACAGCCATTAACGTCATGTATTTGTGCTCAGTTATTATCTACGTCTCACATGCACTATCTAAGTCATGTTGTTTACAGCAATTAATTCTGATAATCAATAAACATGTAAAATTCAAAAGATGTAAGTTATCGTTCTTTTCTTGTTTTAAGTGTGTTAAAAATCGATAAACGTCATGAGATAATGAGAGGAATGCGTTGTGTGTTCAAGAAGAGAAGCAAAATAAATAGAACCAATTACAACCATTTCAAGCATTTTGCAGGTTTTATCACAGGGTTATAATCTACAAAAAGAACATTTAATGAATAGACAGTAATATTTACCTAATAATGTGTATGAATTTTCTAATAATAAAAACGCAATCCTGGGGAGACTTTAAATCTTTGATCTTGTGTTATTGACACTTATTATGATTTGACACCAGAGAATGTACAAACAAAAACGTGTTGAAGGTAATATGTGAATCTATTAAAAATATAGAAACATCATCAAATTTAAACACTTACATTGAATACTTGGCGCGACAGCCCGTGAACGAGCTCAGGCCTACCGGTGACGTCCCTGCCTCGCGGCCATGGGTTAAGTGGGCACGTGTGGTTAGAACGTAGGCATCCCCAGGTCGTATTCCGGTATTCTCAACCTGACAAGTGAATTATCTCATCGTCACACAGCAATATACAATGGAACATGACAAGGAAAACGCACACTATAACCTTGACTCAACCGAGATTGAATACTTACGAGATTGAACAATTACGTTGTAATCTAAAGCGAAACACGTGTTCCAAATTTCTATTTGATGTTAATTTTCAAAGTCAAGCAACACCGAAACATCAGGACTTTGCGCGCGCTACACGGAATGCAAGTGTATTTGCAATTCTAACCAGACCACAATAATGTTCTTGTTGAACAACATGAGAGCCAGTAAGAACTAGTCAGACTAATATATCAGTTGATATCTGAATTTCAATATCACAATTGTAGGAATATATTTGTTTATTCCCAACTTGCTGTGATGGAGATGGAGAATGTGAAAGACGTGATGGAAATGGGAAGGAGGAGATGTCAAATACGTTTACAAATCAACTACATTTACACTTTTACGTGTCGCCTCTTATGTAAAGGTGGTAGTCAGCCAGTAGTATGATACTGAAATGATACTGAAAACATGAAACAAAACGACTATAACAACAATGAAACCAAATCATTGAAAAACAACGGTATAAATCGCCATTAATTTTGCATTATGATAACGTGAGAATTTCAGTACAAAAATGATTCCTAGAGAAATTCCACTCTCGTGAATATGTAGGACAAATAGATTTAAATGCCTGGAGGTGGCGGTGTTCCTCCCCTTGTATGGTGACATCCGACGCTGACGTAACAGCGGCTTTCGGGGATTTCCCGCTTGAGGTATCTTCTCAGCTGGGCACCACCCCAGCTCTATGCTCAAGCTCCCGTTAGGTCTCGCAGCATGAGTGGTAGTGAAGTGCAAGAGATCTGAGCGAAACTCATTCGGTAGACTGATATTGAAGTTCTACGTGAAAAGCCCTTGTTGGCCTCACGTGGTCAACGCAGCCGGAGATCCCTCCGAGTGTAGTGGCGCGTGTGGGCGGTCGGGGGGCGTGGCGCTCCACCACCTCCCGCCTCTGCCCCGGGCCCCCGCCCCCGCCTCCACCCCCGCCTCCTCCACCCCAGAGCACCGCCGCCGCCGGAGACTCGTTATGGCAATCGCCTATTCATGAGTCGCTGCCCAAATCCCGGCTTCCGCGCCCGCACCACGCCACGCCACGCACCGCTCCACGCCCCTCAGTGGCCACAGGCGATGCTCGGACCTCGGTGGGCAAGGGGGACGAGGGGGAGGAAGAAGGGGCGAGGGAAAAAGAACGCGGGAAATGAAAGTGGGCGACGAGGGAAGCGGGGGTGGGGACGAGACAGCTCGAGGGCGGGAGACAGCGGTGTAGGAGGAGTAGAAGGCTGGTGGTGAAGGAGGCTTGAGGGGGGAGTGGGGAGTGAAGTGAAGGAAACGAAAGGAATGTAGGGGACGCAACCGTCGAGGGAGAGGTGAAGATTGAAGGGTATTGAGGGAGGCAGGACAGTGAGAGCAGGAAAGCTGGGTTGGGCGGGGCCAGCTAATGGCGAGGAACACCGGATTGAGAGCGGGGGTGGGATTGGAATAGTGGTTGAATGTGAGGACAGTCACCTGTGAGGCGCGGCATGGGTGGGCGAGGGGGCGGGCAAACGGTCGGGGAACGGAATACGCTTGACAAGTCGAAGGGGCCGCGTGGAGGAGCAGAGCGGGGAGGATGCACGCAAAGCCGGAGCGAAGGCGGAACGTCCGCTGCAGGGGCAGCGCGGGTGGGCAACAGTAGACGCGTCGGAGCAGCGCAGTGTCGAGGGCAAGAGCTGCCCGGGATTTCCACGAACAGGAGACACACGTTACGGTGACGTGGGGTGGCAGGGTGGACGGGTCACCGGAGTAACGACCCGCCAGCAGGACGTACGGCGAAGGATAGCGCAATGGCAGAGTCACCACCTGGAGCGGTAGTAGTATGCAGAACCTAGGTCGCTAAAAGATGAGAACTGAAGAACAATATGAAGTTCGGTGAGGCTAAAATAGCCTATAGGAATGAGTGAGAATTCGGAGTGAAATGAACGGTTAAAACGGACAGTCAGCTCGATTAGCGGGTGTGGGAATGGTAGCAGGACGTGATGATGGGTGGTAAAATTAGAGACGGATTATGTAATGTGCAGCTCGGTAGGGGGGGGGCAGAGCAAAGAATACACAAAGAGCAACGGTTCTAATGCTGGAGACGACTGACATAAGATACCGAGATGAAAGAAGTGCCCAGATTCTCGTGGGAGATCGTCAGAAACCGCACGAATGAATTGGGAATGTGGAGGGACGGAAGATAAATCCCAAAAAAATACTTGAAATTAACACAGAAGATTTTAGCAGAAGTTACGGTGAAAAATATATCATATGGTGTCTGAGATCGACGTCCTATAGTCATGCACAGTAGCTGTTATAGTACACGTGATGTCAAGCGACAGTCATCGCTGGGACGGACGGGATACTTGTAGAAGCCAGGTGGCTGGGAAATGACGGGGACGGGACATCGGAAATGCGCGAAGAGGTTGTAGAAGGAGGTGGCGACTCCAGAAGCAATGAACATTGGGATGTCCCAAATCGTCATAATTGTGTACACTATGGGCAAAGGTGGCTCAGAGCATCAACTGATGTCACTGCAGTGCCTCTTTCCGGGTTGTCCTAGGGTTCGAGTCCCGACGGTGGCAGGATTTTCGACGTTAATTACACAGCTAAGTCGAATTTAGCCGTAGTATATTACTAGCAGCCAGCAGATCTGGGCAATAGCTTTTCGTAATTTCTTCGCTCAACAGTAATCATACCCCCCCCCCCCCCGGCGAATGTAGGAGCAGTACCCTAACATACGGACCACGTACCGCACACGATCTTTCCTTCATATTTCTGGTTCTGTCTTACTTATACGAACTTTAATACGCATGTCTTACTTACCTCTTACTTATACACACTGAAACTTTCACGCAATACACGCCATTCAGCGAGGGAGATAACCCCCCTCGCGATAAAAACGAATGAACTAATGACCTTGGTAATTGACGCTCTCGGAAAGATCAATCAATCATTTCCAAGACGGTATCTAATGGTAAACCCCATTGATGAAATACGCTACCTAGGGTTTTCTTGTTTCAAATTAGTGTATTTAGATAAGGAAGCTAATTTCGATCTGCGAAAATTTTTCCATACTCTGCTTTAATATAAGTTACACTGGACCCTGGTACCCCGTGGGTACCATATATCATTTTTTCGCAGCTCTGAAACTATAATACGAACAATTATACATCATAAGAAGGAAGACGTTCATGCAAATCCCCAGTATATTTACATAATAATTAGACTTTTAAGTATTACTGCTAAATTAAATCCCTCTCATATTCTAGGGTGGAAAGAGGACACAGTTTCTAAAATAAGGCCCAACCGCAAAAGCGACGTCACTGCAACAAGTGTGGCCATCAGAGGGCGGGAGAGTGTGTTGGAGTCAGGGATGTTGAATATATGTTGGTATGTCGAGAAGCAGCCGACAGCGACAAGAGGCCAGTGGCAAATGGCGACGTACTCTTCACACGCCCACGTAGGGGAACTTCGAAGCGCGCACGGCTGAAAGAGACCTCCCTCGCACGCCCTTCTAAATATAGTTAGAGGCGTTTATGTCTAGAGAATGTTAAATGTAAGTTTATTGCGTAATTCATGGCCGAGGCCGTCTATTCCCGTCTCAAACTTTCCCTTGCCTCGCACGATAATTCGCCTCGCAGTCGGTATAAACCTCAACGAGGTAACTGACCGGGCAATAGCTCCATCACCCGCTCCTAATTGGACTGCAACGATGAAAGGGGAGGGTAAAGAGTGCGTGATAAAAAGAGGTTATGTGGGAAGGAAAGAATCATTAGAATGCTGGAACATCCAGACCAGAATATCGCTGAGCAGAAGGTGAATGTTAGTGGAAAGGTGCCAAATGACTTTTTCTTGACGAGTACTAAATGAAACTATTAATGAGTTGTATAATTTCAATAAAACTTTTATAAGTCATAGTGGCTATAACGTCTGAAATTCTGCTACCTAAAGAGACGAAAGTAATACGGACGTTTATTCTAGCAAAATAATTTACTATAGTCCATCAATTTTGTGTTATTTACTTGAATAATTTTATAATACATTTCGATGTTTGAAGTCAGAAAAACTTTGAGGGCGTCAGAGTAGGAATTTAATACTGAAAGCATTATGGCATACGAAATCAGGCTTTATCTTTACGTAGATGGGCTTATGTAGAAATCGAATGTTATATATTGTGCTGGATGGCGCGTTTTCAAAATTAATTATGATTCTGAGAAGAAAAGGAACAGGTAGCCGTTTCTGAGATGTATATTTCAGCTCATAGATCTTACTACCGCATCATACACTGGGATATTTCATACAACAAAGTTTGTCAACAGGCATCTTTCCAAAAGAGAATTATGATGAAAATTTATGCCCAAATGTAACTGCTTCTTGAGTGCAAATGTCGCAACTTCCCACGCCAATCAGGTCAATCAGATAAAGTTTTGAATTTCAATCACCAGAGTCAAGAATTCGGATCAATGAATCGTTAGAAACTTAAGTAGTCTTTCTCTGTCGTTATGTTTCTTAACCATACCCACAATAGAGCCTCTGCAACGTGTCTGGCCCCTTCTTCAGTCAGCCCGATTGCGGGCAATTGCCCGATTGCGGGAAATACTGGAGGGAATCCACAAGCCCAAGTGCAGCTCGGCCGGACTACACGTTTCAACACGGCGGGAACAGTCGTCTCGCAGCTATGACATGCACTTCACTCACAGGACTAATAACCGCAGCAGTAGACGCACTCAGAAACTCGAAGTCACTCGCTCTTCACTAGAGGAGAACAGTAATTCTGGGTCTCCTTGCGCCTCCACAGCTGGACTGATTGATTAGTGATTCCAGACGCGTCAAGTGCTAAGGCCATTAGTCCTGTGAGTGAAGTGCAAGCTTTTTGCCGCGAGGTGGTAGTGATCTTTCTCCACTGAATAGTGAGATCCAGCGCGGACCTGCGTGGTTTTCGCAACCTGGTATCTCCCACTAATTAGGCACCGCTCCAGCCGGGACGAGCTCTAAGCTCCCGACTGGTCTTCCAACAAGCGTGGTAGAGTAGAGCACGTGAGTGTGTGTATGTAAGGAAGGGGCGAGATTTGGGCAAGGAAGGGGAAGGAATGATCGCGCGTCCGTGGCCCGTTTGTTAGGGAATTGCTCCTGCATTCGTCTGGTGTTGATCGGGAAAACAACCGAGAACTAAGGATGAGAGCAACCGGCCGCTAGAATTCTCCTTCAGGCAGCGGCTGAATTCGACTTAGCTATCTAACTAGTGTCGAAAACCCTGTCGCCGTCGGGGCGTCCCGGGAGTGGAACCGCGAGGCCTCTGCCAGAGACACTACAGTGACATCACCTGCTGCCCTGAGCCACCGCTGGAGAGGCGCCTGTAGGTGTCGGCGGCGCCAGCATTGGCGCCAGGGCTGAGTCAGAGGCTGAGTCAGTGCGGGCGGGAGTCGAACCGCCCCGCCCCGCGCGGCGCCGCCCGCGGTCCACTCGCCGCCCAGACGCCCACCTCGGCGCGATCGGGGTGCGTGAGTCAGGGCCGTGATGCGGTTGTCGAACGGCCCGCTGCTTTCGGGAGACCTCGCCCGCCGCAACCCGTTCCTTCGGGCGTGGACGCGATCGCCTCGTGCGTCTTTTCCTCGTGGGTGGCTGACTTGACGCCGTGACGTATATTCTCCCGTTAAATCGCGTGAAGTCAATTTCAGTCGCTTGTTTCTTCTTCGAGGTGAGTCTGCGGTAAAAGCGGGCGCGGTTTGTTTTGGTCGATCGCGGTGATCGATTCATTGTTCGAGTTTCGTGTGTGTCTACTTGAACCATGAGTAAGGGAGAATTTGAAAAACAAAGACGAGTGGAGTTCAATAATTTAAAAAATTTGCTTGAAGTAATCAGTTGTATATGGAAGAATATAGTATACGGAAATATGTTTATCAAAATTTCAGTACAAAATGGATGTCTTTCCGAAGAAGAATAAGTGGTATCGTACAAATAAGGAAGTGTGTAAATCAATAAAAATAAGAGATGATGAAATAGAAATTCAGTCGTTAATCAAAAATATTTCATTGGCTTTTAAAAACGAATAAAACCATTGAAAAAATATACACGTCTCAAATAAATGAGATTCTAAAGTGTAATCTATAATCTAAAGTACAGTATAATTTTTATTTTAATAAAAGAAAATGAATAAAAAAATGATTTAAATTATATATCGATGAAAAATTGAAAGAGAAACAATAAAAAAACAACCTGGAAACAGTGGTTGCAGAATAGTCAAATACGTGAATTTACGATTATATTCCTTTACAATTTCGTATTAAGTAGACATTTGTATAGAATATAAACAAATTTTTAATTATAATTTTATTACTCAAATAAAACGCATGAAATTTGGAATATGTATTCTCTATGAAAAAATACCAAATTTAAAGAATAATTAAACGCCGAATGTTAACGCGAAATTTCTTCAATACAATTTAGACAGTCAATTTAGCAGTACCCGAATTCTACTCCTGCATGCTACGACAGACACTTCCTTAACTCCAGTGGCAATTTACGATGTTAGGAAATAATGTGTCCCATACTGTGTTCGGTGCAGCACAGTTTGCTCCTCGTCTTACGCGCGCAGTAACTATCAGAGTGACGGTTCCACGGGAGCGGATGATGGCGAACAGGAAGAATCACGGGCGCACCTGTGCCGCTGCCACCTGCGCGGCGGGGCGGGGCGGGGCGGGGCGGGGCGGGGCATGGCGGAGCGTGGCGTGGCGTGGCGTGGCGGGGCGTGGCGTGGCGTGGCGTGGCGTGGCGTGGCGTGGCGTGGCGTGGCGTGGCGGGGCGGGACGGGGCGTGGCGGGGAGGGCTCTCATTTCACAAAACAAAAGTGGTGCACGTGGGCCCCTTCCGCTCCCGAGACGCCGACGAAGTCCGCGGCCGCGAGCACCTGGCGACGCGACGCCGGAACAATGGCAGCGGTGTCCCCTGCCGCCCCCGCCCGCCCCGCACTGGAGACTCCACCCGCGCCCCTTACCCTGGATTCGGGACCGGCCCGCCCGCATCTACATGCCGCGCCGCCCCCTCCTCCACCGTTCGCGTGTCTACCTACTTCAAAGCCCTCGCGCCTTCGCTTTCATTCACGTCCTCCCCTTCTTTCGTGAGTTTGCCTTTTCTGCACGTTATCTACTTTCCTATTTCTTTTTCTTTTTCTTTGTTCCTTGGCTTCAATTCGCATTCACCCTCCTTCGCTTCACCTTTGCATTCACTCTCCTTTGCAACTCCTTCACACTCCCTCATCCTTATTTATATCTTTACACTACACACTGCTTTTTCGTAGCCTTAGTTTGAACATGATTCTCTCATTTTTTGTTCTTTCACTTTGCATATGCTATGTTCCACACCTGTACCCATACCCATCTTTGCACGCAGGTCCTCTCCAATTCATTATACTCGTACTTTACTTTCTCTCCGTCTCCACTAAATCAAATTTATTTGCAGGTCTTGTTACAATCCAACCGTGGTTTTAGGTGTTGGTTAGAAGTTTCGCATCTGTTGCACCTCAGGCTACGCAATGGAAGTTATTAAGGAATGTTTCGTTACACTGTACTATGTCTGTTACACTTCCGTTAGCGTTGGAGGCAACGCCGAGAGTTCTCCTGCACCTGCGAGTCAGCGTTTCGTCTACTGAGACTTTATTTAGTATTGCCTCGTTTGAAGTACACAGATTCCAGATTGACTTCCGGTTTTTATTTAGTTGTATATTTTCCACTTTTTTCTGTCCCTTTGTAGAGAATGACACGATGGGTGGGCGAGACGATTTTCTTAGCCAGATTTTTGGAGTAGGTAAAGTGCAATCCAAATTGCGGATTTCTTGAATCAACACTGCCGTCTCAGCAGTAGACACTAACCTATTTGTACCAAGCGCATATTCTGTACATTAACATTAGTCCAAATAATGTGTTCAGCAGTCCTTTGAGATCCCACTTGCGGATCATATTGTTTACAAACGTCAAACAATTTTGTTCTCCTGAGTGCTTTCAGTCACGAGATTGCATGTTCCTTTCTCAATTTTAGTCTTTTTTTATTTTGATATTGAAATTGTTTCATTTTATAATATTGATGTATAGTGTTTGCTGCAACATTTCCATGACAACGATAGTCAATTTCATGTCGAGTCCGACTAGTTCTAAGACCTTTCGATGAATTTAATTTTATTAAGAATACAATGAATCTTGTGTTACTGTAATAATTTCATATTAACAATGAAAAGCACCTGTAATGCTGAACAACTAGATGACAGGCAGCATTCAGAGATCTGGCAAAAATATCAGGAAGTCTGATAAGTAAACTGAAAACTGTCTATATATCTTAGGTCACTTTAATGACTAGGCGGTAGTTTGCAAAATTCGGATAGGCTGTTTCGGGCACGTAAACGCAGTGGGGTATGTGAAACGTTTGATTTATCTTGTAGATGACGCATGCGTACTCTAGGTAGTGTGGGCAGGTGTATATTCATACTGCAGATGGTGTATGGGTTTGGTTCCACCGCAGTCAGATATACAACTTACATTCTGAAGTTATGTTGCAGCTAGTGCAGATCTGGCAGTGTAATTGTGTATTCGCTTCCCACTCGTTGTGAGCCCGCTTGTATTGTAACTAGGCTTCTGTTACCTTAGTTACACCGCGCAAAGATACATTAAGCTCTCATTCCGTTTCGTGTAACGAAACAACGGCGACCCTTCAGATCTCGCCGTGTAAGAGCTCGAGTAAAGGGCTGTTTTCTCTACTAAGTCACATGGTATTCGGTCGTATGTGAACAACGGTTGATAACGAGTAAGCAATGTGAATTTTACCTGTCGTTACATGCTGTTGTAGAGGCCCCCAGACCGATGTGAAAGAAGTTTATATATATATATATATATATATATATATATATATATATATATATATATATATTGAAACGCGGAGCGTTTCTTTAATTCATTCGAAACGCAGGGCATTTTCTTCCAATTACGCCTATTTTGAATTGCGCGGCAACGGCGGCGAGTAACGGACGTGACAAGGGAACGGGTCAGGCGCGAGAAGGCGGCGAAACCGGGCGAGACGACGGCAGTAGCAGAGTGGAACAGAACTCTAAGGAGAGCGGAGCGATGTTGGTGCGCGCGGTGTAAAAAGGACAAAATGAAGTTAAATAACGTAAGGGAAGCTATCAAGAATTGAGTAAAGTGTGACAGTGGCAAATGTTAAATAGTGCAAGCTGGTGATCGTGGAGTTGGCGTCAGGAACAGTGGTGAAAAAGGCAAGAACTGTAAGCCGCGTGACTGGTTACGGCATGGGTAGTGGCCACGTGCCTGCATTATTGTAAAAGGAAAGCGAAGGAGAACTAGTGGATTGTGCCGCAAGAAAGCATCGAGGTAAACTGCAAGGGATAGGTGGACAGTAATATAGATGTAGTGCCTACTCGATTTGAAAGACAAGTACCACGGTCGGAGTTGGAGCAGAGGTATTGTGTAACCGCCGCAGAGGGTCGGTGCCACGGGCGTCCACGCAGTCAACCGTCCGAAGGGCGCCGAGTCGCGCCGAAGGCCGCCGATCGTCGCAGCCGTTGGAAACCATCCGAGGAGAAACGAACTATTTTTGGTATTCAAGGTATTGTGAAATCGAAGATCATGGTTATAGTTTTGGTACCAAAACTGGGAGTAATTAGATTGACATTTATGTACTAAATGTGTGATTTCGGTAATAAATTGCTTGCTTGTTTAAAGAAAATTATAATTGAATTTTTCCAATGTTCTTGTCAAGCCTTACGAGACCCATTCACGAACAAAGACACCTGTCCTTTCTAAAATAAATGTAGTGAAAAGTACCGCAAACTAAGGTACGTCACAATATATATATATATATATATATATATATATATATATATATATATATATATATATATATATATATACAGGAAAGATGATGTTTTGAATCATTTATAAAATCATCGACACAACCAGACAGTGCTTCAGTCAGTGAGGGGATTGCCCCTATCTCCTGCATCAGAGTTAATTAATTGCAGTTCGCAAATTTGGTGAAAAGCAAGCGCACATTCACTCCACAACAGACGCTACTCTTCAACGCAAGTGAATATCTAGATTAGTTCGGAAAGGATAGCTCTATCTCGGCCCTTAAAATGTGGTTTTCGTGCCCGATGTAAGACAAGTTATATTTCTTAAGTTATAATGTATACAACGTAATCACCTCTATATGTACTTTTTAAACTCCTAAAAAAATTGTTTTAGATGCTAACCTCCCTCTCTACTTGTTTTTTTAAATATTTTTTTAACAAAATCAGTTGATGAATCAAGATCAATGTTGAAGAATCATGGTCAGTATGATTAATCAAGTCGTAACTATTCATGCGCAAATGTCGGAAAGATGTGGCTCCAGAATATCCTAGAGGGACTGTCTAAGAATTGTGTCAACCGATTTGTTTTATTGAGAGGAATCGAATGAGCTATTGATCACCTCTGTAGGTGCCGTAAGTTAGTCAAGACACATTTTAGTTGCTTAAAACAACAAAAACGTTGTTTTTGAGAAATCTCTTGAAATGAATTGACGGATAGAAAAAGAAAAAAATCAGTTACCCATCAGGGGCCCGAGGTGGAAAGAATGACATCTAATTTGTCTTTTTTTGAACGAGAAGAGGTTTAACCGCGAGTGAATGACAATCTAACAGAGGAAAGCTTACTCGATTACTATATAAGGATGAGAACTGCTTGGACACTTTGGTTAGATACCACTATTTTGAAGAAGCAGAAATGTTCGAAGTTAGTACAAAGGGTAGTTATTTTCACTTTAAAACCGACGATACTTTTCAAAGAGTTGATTGTTCGCACAGGTACACTTAGTAGTATTTATACCGCTCACATTTTAATTCATTTTAAATTTATTTAACGTCAAACACAATACAAACAGTATCGGATGTACGGGAGATTGGAGATGACTCCCTTTTTTACTTAAGCTTACAAACCGTTGCACGGTACTCCGCGTCATCTGTAGACGCGCCCCCTCCCCCCCGATCCGGGGCGTTATTCATTCTCGTCTGCCGGCGCCCCTGCAGGGCGTCGCGAGCGTCGCGGGCGTCGCCTGGGGCCCGGCCCGGCCTCTCGCGCCCTCGCCTCGCCTCGCCTCGCCTCGCCCCGCGCCGCCCCGGAAGAGTAATGGAATTGTTTCCCGCCTGCAATTGCGGGCAATATTTCGCGGCGCGGGGGTGGAGTGTCCTTCCGTGCGGAAAAATAGCGCCGGCTCCGGCGCGGCGCGGCGTCGCGGCGCGTCGCGGCGCCGGAATTTATTGAAAACATGCGTCATAATTCCGCGATCGCCCGAGCGCACCGGCGAACGATCGAACGAGCGAGCAGAGGGGGCGCTTCCGGTCGACCGACCGACCCATAGACCGAACGACCCAACGGGGCGAACCCTCCGTTTTAATTGCGACCGATAAAAATATCCGTCCGCACCGGAGAACCGACGCGCCCAGCCTTTCGGGTGAACGGGCGAGAATCGAGCCCCCCAACTCATCGCGTGGTGTTGTGTTTGTTGCTGTCGATACCACAGAAATGGTTTCTCCGATGACCTAGTGTTGTTTAGGATTTAATTGCGCGTTAAATTGTTGGAATTTGGTCAGTATTTCATTTCAGCTGTATTTTATTTCAAAAAGAGTATATTGGGGTGGTAATATGCCGAGAATGATGGTATTGAATGTTGGTTTTACTGTTTCGTTTTCAAAAGTGCTGATTTTAGAAAAATGCTGGTGAAAATTTTTTTTTATAAATTCGCGTATTTTTTTAGCAATCACAACAAACCATTCTGTTGTTGTTTTCAATTGATCTTGTTTTCTTAAGGGCTCTTTTTTCTGCAAGCTATTTGGTTCAGATACTGTCTGGAAGAGAATTCGCGCGGCCGGTTACTCTGATCGGTAGTTTTCTGTGGTTTCTCCGTTCAACTCCTGGCGAATGCCGGAACAGTACCCCAACAAACGGTCCATGAACTTTCTTTCTTTCTTTCTTCTTCCTGTTCTATAATATCACCTCTCACTTAAACACTTACTTGGACCTTACTACAACTCATGTCGGAAGACCAGTTGGGAGCTTAAAGCTTGTCATGGCTGGGGCGGTGCCTCGCTATTGGGAGATACCTAGTTGACGAAAAACTCCTGCTAGGAAACCCCAGTAGGAAAACACCGGCAAGTGAGGAAAACCCTGCTAGCCGACGAGAAGGTCGGCGTCAGATCTCACCACCCAACGGGGGAAGATCACCGAACCTCCCGGAGAAAAACACTTATGGCAACACTTCTGGCAACAGAAGTTGGAAAACACGAAATAATGAATCATTTCAAGTCACTTAAGAAACAAATTTTCGCTGGCTGAATATACTTTTGGATTCGCGTTGTACTCCTAAACGCCTTCAATATTTTACTTTTTAATTACTTTATTCACTCATAATAATCTTTGAATTTTGAGTAAAATGGGTTTGTAATTGCTCTTTGTATCAGCACTGATGCAACGTATATTTACTGATAGCTGTAGTTAAAAGGAATGGATATGATATAATGAATTCGCCCATGTTCCTCAAAGAAAACAACACATACATTGTCAGCGCTTAAATAAAACAGTTAGCAGCTTATTGAACAAATAATAAATGTTAAAGCGGTGTTTCAAGTTCAGGTCAATTTTATTTAAAATCCACTGTTTTGCAACGAAATTTATTATTATTATTATTATTATTAAATGAATAATATCAATAATAATACAATTTCCGTGATTGTCCATTTTGTGATGTTCCTTTATAATTCGAGTAATTACATGTAATCGTTGAATTTATTGTAGGCATGAGTTTTGTAGATTTAGAGTGATGGACGACGTGATCACAAAAATAATAAGTGTAATTGCAGGATACATATATTACTTTTTTGTGAGTTACAAAGATACTTCGGATGTTTCATGACTAATTATTCAGTGTACCGATCCAATGACACCACCATATCTGAGATCATAGAGTAATTTATTTTCAATGGGAATCAAAATCAAAATATATAAATAGCGGAAAATCTAAAATACACATATTCGTGTTGGATTGCTTTTTATATCAGATTCTCTAGTTGTTATAGTTGTCAGATAAATGTTATATTGTTACTGATTTTATTATTATTATTATTATTATTATTATTATTATTATTATTATTATTATTATTATTATTATTATTATTATAAAACAATAATAATTATGTTTCAGATATGAGAATATTTTATACACACTGGTTTATGAAAATATTACTAGAAGAGACGTCGTTTGGCCTTTAATGACGAGGGTGCCGAATGAGCAATGCTACGATTGCAGTCCTGGGAATAAAGCACATTTGCAGACAAGCGGGGTGGTTAATTTGCTAATGATTGAGAACTGAGCGAACGTTTTAGGAAACGTACGACGGAGTTAGGAAGCTATTAAAACTCTAAGCAAATTAAATTCGAGCACCTCGCTGTTTTATGACGCTACTCACTTTTATCACTCTCATAAAGGGATGAAACGTGCAAGTGTTTTTTATTGCTGGGCTTAATTCATTGTATGGAAAGCGGAAGAGGCAGGCTGGAATCGTGGATAATTGGCTTGTGTAGTCTTGAGCCTCGTTTTGGTTTATGAACTCAAAATCAATAAAGGAAGTTCATTTTTTCGGTTCTAATAAGTCCTCTAAGAGGAATATTTTGAGAGGAAACTAATATCGTACACGTTCTAAAAGAGACGTTTGGTTAAAAACAATTTGACATTTTATATAAGGAAACGTTTCCAGCGGCGTGAGGTGCACTAATGGGTATCTAATTGATTGATTTTATGTTTCCGAGCACGCTAACTGCTGTAGTTATGAATCCCGTTGATGTACTGAATGTGTCATACTGGGAGGTGGCGATTCCGTTCTTGCTGGATGGTGAGATGCAACGCTGAGCCACATGTTGGCTAGCTGAAGATTTCTCTCCCCAGGTATCTCCCCCAGCGGAGCACCTCCCCAGCCGGCAAGCTTCTGACTAGTTTTCCAACGTGTGGTAGTGTAGTGCCTCTAGTGTAAATGCGTGTGTGTGTGTGTGTATGTGTGTATGTAAGAGGAAATAATAGGAATGTGAAGGAATGATCGCGCTTTGTTCATGTCCCATTTGTTAAGGTACTACTCCGGTATTCACCTGATCTTATTAGAAGAAATCACAGAAAACTACTGATCAGAGCAGCCGGCCTAATGTGATGCTCAAAATTACTCTTGGTATTTAGTGAGAATGGCCGTTTTAATCGTGATTAGAACACCAATCGATTATTTAATACAATTATAAATCTAAACGTTGAAATTAATTATATTTACATCAATTAGTCTATATCGATTAATGCCTCCTATTATAACTTGCTTATTTTAATTCAAGTACAAATCATCAGGACTAAAAGAAAATATAGAAATAGCCTTCGACATAAATTTTCGGATCTCAGCGCCTCTTTCTCTCTTTCCGTCTGCGAAAAAATAAAATAGATAAATATAAGGGATTGATTTCATGTCAGAAAAAACTGATAAAATGGAAATTCACTTGTTTATGATATTTTAGTTATGGAATATTCGGAATGAGATAAGAAAGAGACCTATTTACGACTTCACCTAGAATTGACCATAACAGAGTATGCTGAACAATGGTAGTTACTAGTGTTACTCTTTCTTAACAATTCACAGTAATTTTGATCTCACTTTTGAATATAGCGGTCTCATTGGTATCAATCTATTCTAAATAACCAAATAGATCCCAAATTATTACAAATTATTTTATTTTTTACTTTCTGCTTACATCATACTCACAAACTAAAAATTAAAGAATTTAGCGTGCCATTCATTATTTAAATTTAAAAAATTGATTAGCTAGGCATCGATTATGTTTTAATAGTCGTCGATTCCTCATATGTGGGCATAACCATCAATGAATTTCGACCGTGTCTTAGGACATCGTTTAAAGTTATGCCAGCATCGAATAGAAAGAGCTACTGATAATACTGTGAAATTTACAGTTACAAGAAACTTCATAAAACGTTTTTACTTATGCATTCACACAGCCCAATCTCACAAAATTAATATTTTGTGACTCACTTTACACACTAGTGCAATGATTGGCTGATACGAAAATATATTATGCTTGATGCAGCAAGGGGCAACGAAAGTGGATGCAACTATTGTTGAGTACAAGTACGTGGGAGGAGGACTGCAAAGGACGGTTAATCCAGGCCCAACGGGTGAGTTGAACTCAAGCGGACCGCGAGAATCGACGCGTTGCGGCAAGGGAAACAGCGTGGAACAATTACGAAGAAAATTAGGGGGTCCTGGCAAGTAGGTAGCGGCCGCAATGTGTAATAAAGTTGATCAAACGCTGTAGAACGTTTTGGTGTAACAAGCTGAAAATGCTTTTAACTCTTGACGTACTTCTGTCCCAACTCTGAACAGTTATCATTCAAGTCAACACTCAAGATCATGGTGCCTAGCGTGGAGAAAATAATTGTTTCATTTTTTCATCGTAGGAATCATGAAATTTTGTAGTAATGTAATTAAGTGACAAAGGATACTAATTATGAGTGCAATTGGTTGATGTTTATTGATTTTATACATCCACATGAAAGAATCCTTGCATATTTCTTATAGCAGTTTACGTTGTACACGATAGTACAAAAGAAAAAGAGAGGAAGAAACGGAGAAGTAAAAAGGATAGAAAGAAAGAGAGAAAGAAAAAGGGGGAAAGACAGACACGAAGAAACTAAATCACGCATTTTCTTCAAATTTTTTAGAAACTGAAGAAGTTGACTACATTGAAGAAAGAGCTAATTTTCATTCATAATAGAGGGTGAAAAAGAATTTATTGGGGGAATATAGCAAATGTGCGTGGAAATTACTATAATTAACCCACAATATCGTTATTTCTTCAATATTTTGGAAGGGAAAAAACAAAACTAGTGGTGCTACAGAATTTGTTGCTCATTATTACAAATAATGTTACAAATTCTCAAAATGAGTCGTTCAAAATTAAGCGAAAACAATTCACATTTTCTTCACTTAAATTATTTAAGGATCTAATTTGGACGAATACATTTCATTCAAGAAAACCTGTTTATTTTATGAAGCTATCTATATAGGAAGACGCAGAAATCAACTCCTAACATTCTTTTGGAGATTCAACGAACGTGGATCTGCACCATATTTATAAGCTCAATCCGAGAAAAAAATTAAAGAAACATTTTGAGCCGTTTATGAGAAATCTTGTTTTTAAAATTGTCCTTACAGCATGCAAAATTACGCAAACACTACTTATATTTTAAAAACAATTGTACATGACCTTATTTAAATATGTAATTTTGAAGAACAGATTTAATTAATAGAAATTGGTCTATCTTTAATATAGTCGTAGAAAGATGCCTGAAAATTTATATTTCAATTTCAGAGAGAGAAAATAGGACCTGCGCCATTTTTATAAGCCTGTTTATCTCTATCCAAAAAAATACAACTTTGGGCCATTTTCAAAAAAAAATTGTAAATATGGAAGTTTTGAGAAAAGTATCTTCCAAAAAAATCTGTTTCCAATTCAAAGTGCTGCGACATCAGCCAAATCGATCGAAAAATATCTATTTTGGTAAAAACAGACGGACAGGGTCAGTGAGACGTTATCCCTTTCACCATTTTTAAGTACCAAGAACACCAAAAATGTGTATTGTGACTACAGCACGTATTAGAGTAAGTAATTAACTACATACAGGGGCAGAAATATCCGCTTTTTCGGTAACAGGTATCCACAACACACGGTTTTCTTAAAAAATCCACCTATTTTTGCCGCATTACGAACCTGTTTCTGTCCTATATGAATACGTAGTACGCGAAAAAGTTAAAAAATGACAACATATTTACACATTTTCTTTTCTTTTGCAGGTAAGGACATCTACATATTTTCGAAGGCAGGAGAGACGACGGTAAATGTGGTGAGGCTTTCTGCTTATTGATGCTCTGGAGGAGTGTAAAAACCAGACTTAAGTATAGAAAATAAGAGTAAAACATTCTTTTTTGTTTTTCTTTGTCGCAAAGTAAAGGTAACACCAATGTGCTTAAGAATGAGCAGAAATCGATTATTTGATAAGGTCACCATTAGAATTCAGCTTAATTTCTTCCATTACCGAATACGTAATTATCGTTATTCTTGTAGGTCAATATCCAGACTATTATGAGTAATTTTGAAATATTTAAATGCATCATTGTGATAGTATCTAACACAGTGCGCTATTATCCCAAGACGGAGTCAGTAATTACATTCCAAATTCATGTATCTCACTTAACAAGGTGCTAGACTTATAAAATAAAACACACAAATAGCGCTGCGCTCATGATTATCGAAAAGCATAAGAGCAACTTAAACACAGACTAATTACAGCCCGAGGGCTGACTTGGCAACTCCTCGTCCGGGAAATTGAGTCCGCAAGAAAGTAGGGGGTGGGACCCCTTGGGTCAATTAGGCGAGAATTCCTTGCGGATGAGGAGGGGGGCACCCGGTGGAAGGAACGGGCGAGGGGCGGGGGCGGGGGTGGGGGAGAGGGGAAAAGTGGGGGAGGGCGGCGCGGGAAGCTGACGTACACGAGAAGGATCCCTACGGAAAAGGGCAGCTCTGCTTTTGAGCAGACGGGAAAATGTGCTGCAGCGACTTTTCGGATTTTATCTTTTCGGCCAGATTTTATCTTTTAACATCTGCATCCTTTATCTGACTGCTTTTTTATAATCATAGAAGGGAATATATTTCTATTATTTTGTTCAATTTTGGACAACTGTGATTGTGTTCAAAAACGTCGATTGAAAATAATGTAACAAATTGTATTAAAAATGAAATTCAGTACCAAACCAATCTAAACCATTAAAATACTTCAAAGGTTCCAGAATAAGTTTTTAAAAACGGTTTAACTTCCCCCACGAGTCATTAAATACCAGTACAAAAAGATATCTTCTGTTGTTTCTTAAAAAGTTTTTAATTGAAAAAACAGTAAGTTTGTGTATAAATATTTTAATCATCTGGAAAGCAACTTAGATTATTGTGATAGTTTAGGAATTAAAATGAATTTTATTATTTCATAAGACCTAAAGATAGGGGGCAAAATCTCTCGAAACGTTGTTGAACACTGTAAAATAATTTAAGATTAATTTTTAATTGTTATGAAATTAAAATAATTAGAATTTATAGTGTATACAAATTTTAATCTGTTTCTTAAGAAAAACATTGTTATTTACAATGTGTGTCATACACAATTTGTAGACACCTTTTCTGACATTAATTTTATGTTTATTTAAATACCCAAATCACTCAATGATTCATTAAGGTCAACAATAGCTGATGCGGCCACACGAAAGTGCATTCACAGTTTTATCTGAACACTTGAGCATCGACTCATTTTTAGCACTAGCGCTATAATGTAACTTTTAGCAAGTTATAAACGCCCTGAAAGAACAGCTTTCACTCACGACTGTTTAAAAAAACATATGTTTTTAACTGTTCTTTTCATGAACATTATCGTTCCGAAATGGACCCTGTTAAGAAAATTTAAAGCGTAATTTTTAGGCTTAGTAATTGGGAATTCTCATTAAGTGTTCAATTTAAAATATTATATTTTAAGTGGCCTTCTTTGGTTATCTTGTTTCATGAACAAGGGTTAATACCTCCTAGAGATTCTTCCCCTCAAAGTATGTTCCTGTGGGTGTCGCTAGAGCCCTTTTAGTCTATCACGAAAACGACGCTCTCTCCATGAAAGCAAATGCGACCGGAAAGTGGCACTTGGTACTATCACCTTCTCTGAGTGCCAAGATCAATTAGTTGTAGAATTTTATCAGGGACCCTCTGAGGTCTTGGTGTGCTCACTGTTTGAGCACCTTGGAGGTCTGGTGCTTCAGTCCGTCACTTCCCTGCCAGTTCATTCAAGCTCACAAGTACATTCGTCTCTATAGCATGGGCTGTTGCTTCGCTCCCTGCTTTGAATTATTATCATTAACTTTTATTTTCTTCTTTTATCGTAAGGACAAATACACAGATTATACATGACCAAAGAATAGTTATCAACGAATTTTTGTTAATAATTCACATCTAACCTACCACCATAAACTTTCAAACTATTTTAGTTGTTGAGATGACCACAGCCTTCTGCATAGGCTTATAAATATTCACATTAATATTCAGATCTTTTGAACCTTTAAACAGTGTCTTCAGAATTACTCTGTTGCTAGAGATGACAATGGAGACGATGCTCGCATGGTCCATACGCGACTGTCTCTTGATACTTTCAACCAGCAGAGCATATTTTGTGATTCTCTTGAAGATTTTTCATGTTTGGTATGGCTATGTCGATCAGGTATGCTTCCCTTTTCGTCTTGACTACTAGAAGCAAGTCAGGCCGGTTGTGAGGGTCTGTGTGATCTGTGAGAATAGTTGTGTCCCAAGAAAGTCGGCATTCATCATTTTCGAAAACATTATTAGGTTCGTATTTATAGTAGGGTACCTCGCATTCTATAAGTTGGTGTTGGTAAGGAATCTCTTGATGCTGGATCGTTGCAATCGCATTGTTTGTGCGTTGCTTGTAATCAGTTCCCGAGAAATATATGCATTCAGATGTAATATGGGGAATGTTTCCCTGTGCCTGGGCATATCCATATCGACATCTGTGATCTTGTACCCCAGGATCTCTACATACTATTGCTTTCATATAACGTCTGGTGGGCATGACTTGATCTTGTACTGTCAGCATAGTGCCTTCTGTCTCTGGGAACATCTGAGCTGCCATTAGCCAGTGCTTTCATGTCGACGTGATCTTGACTAATTGCGTACAGACGCTCTCCATCCAGAGGCTTGCTAATTCACGTTTCCAGTTTTTGCTGTTCTGTATAATTATTTCCGTTATATTCTTAATGACTTAACTACAACGGTGTGGATCCATCTGATAAACAGACAAAACGTTGTAGTTTAAATGTTTCTGCTAGAGATTTTATAAGTTGGGACTGTTGGTTGCCTATGTCCTCAGCACCTCGATCATCCAAATGTCGTGGGAAACGTTATTCTATTGACTGCTTATTTTGGTTGATGCTTGCGTTTTTTAATCATCGATGGGCCCAGTTTTTTTCGAGGTGTTGGATTTCTGTTGCACTCCATTTTATTATCCCAAACCTGAGCACAGAGACAGCTTGTGTTGTTTGCTTTGATCATATTTATATTATTATTAAGCGTAAGGAACTCTTATTAATTATTTGGCATTAGCAAATTTTATTTTCTATTTGTTTTATTAGCCTGGTTTACTCCCTTTAAGGGCAAAGGCCTCCTGCATGCAGAGTGGGTGGTTGCCTTATTACTAATTCTTACAATTATTGTAATTTGGTGTATACTATTCACAAGTCCCAAGTTATTCTGTATCTTTCTTTTCTATGCTTTATTAAACCTGCACACTTCCTATCACTTTTCATTTCATTTTCTATACACATATAAAATGTGAACTGCAAACTTTTGACTTCTCGTTGTCTAATAAGAAGAAACATTCACATCAATATTATAATGATATTCACATCAATATTATAATTTTTATTATTTTGTAACGGAAGCGGTCGCAAAGGAATGTTTCGCGGCAACAAACTTCGAACAACTCTTGATGGAGCTAAGGTAAATATAATGGAATCATCACAAAGTTTACGGGTTCCTTGCGTGGAATGCCTCAAAGGCATTTTGCCAAAGGCAAAATTTGCAAAATGCCAAAGGCATTTTTATTTTATAACTCCTGCACTACTTCATTAGATCATTCTCACCATACATTTTTTAAATGTTCATTTATTCATTCCACTTGTCCCATTCCCATTTAGTCATTTGCCTTGAATGGTGAAGAAGCTCTGCGTCAATTTCCATCATCATTACCCAACGACCATGGCTGATGACATACCATTTCACAGAAGTGGGTAGAGAGATGCTGAAAGTCGACAAAATAGATTCCTGTTGATGCAACGATCGCAGTAAAATTCCGTGTCGTCCAATTTTGTTTTACATCCTCTCGCAGGAGGGACGAAATTCCTCTGGCCGCAATGCGTCGCGTGCCGTCGTTTCACTCTCCGCCTACGGAGTAAAGCGCTGAACATTTCATTTCATCTTGGGCGGCCGCGCGCCGCGGCATTCTTCCCGCGACAAGCGATAATCCGCCTTTCGGTGGGGGCCGCCTTTCGCCGCGCCGCGCCGGCCGGATTAAGCGATCCCGGCGGGGCGCAACGGGGCTGGGTGGAACGGATGGGGCTGGGCGGGGCTGACGGGGCAGGGCGAGGTGAGGCGGGGCGGGACGGGGTTGGATGGGGCAGGGCGGGGCTGACGGGGCAGGGCGAGGTGAGGCGGGGCGGGACGGGGCTGGAAGGTACAGGGCGGAGCGGGGCAGGGCAGGGCGGAACGGATAGGCCAGGCGGTGGGGCTGACATAGCAGGACGGGGCTGAGCGGGGTGGGGTGGGACTGTGCAGGGAAGGGAGGAGCGGAACGGTGCGTGGCAGAGCGGGGCAGGGCGCAATGGGTGGGGTTGGGCGGCGCCGACGGGGCACGACGGGGCTGAACGGGGCGGGGTGGGGCGGAGCGGGGAGTGGCGGAGAGGGTCTTGTCTGGGTGGGGCGGGCCGAAGCGGGGAAGGGTGGGAGGAGCGAAGGCAGGGCGGGGCGGAGTGGGGTGGTGCGGGGCTGGAAGGACGAGGCGGGGCGGGACGAGGTGGGGTAAGGGCGGATGGGGCAGGGTGGGGCTGACGAGGCAGAGCGAGGTGGGGCGGGGAGGGGCGGTGCGGTGATGAGAGGATGACGCGGGGAGAGGCGGGGTAGGGGCGGACTGGGGAGGGCGCTCCGCGTGCCCACGTCACGGCGTCGCCGGCCGCCCTGTTTGCCCTGCGATAGCGGCTCGCGGCGGAGTGTGTGTGCTCTTGGGCCTAAATTATGACCTCAAGAGCCTCCTTCCCTTCCTCTCGCTTCATCCGCTCGCCCTCCCCCTCCCTCTCCGCACTACCGCCGCCGCCGCTGCGAAGCCGCCCTGTCTCCGACGGCGGGCTCTTGAGCGACGCCAACGCACGCGTGCGCTCGTGTGTTCAGCAGGCGCCGACGCCGTCGCTTCGCCGTTGCAAGAAGGGTCAGCTTCTGGCATTTCATTCCCTGAAGAATTGGGACTATGGCTTAGTGATAACACCGTGCCCTTTGCATCACTGTTGACCGCGAAGCTCTTGTGTTCGAGTTCCGACATAGCTTTTTTTCGATAATAGCTACACAACGTGTTCTAATTCAATACTTTGGAGGTACATTCTAGTGGTGGGTAGTTCTGATCGATAGTTTATCGTGATTTCTTCGTTTGGTAGCAGCCGAATACCTGAGCGGAAGCAGTACTCTAACATACGACCCATGGACAGCGCGCGATCTTACCTCCCTCATCCTTGAGCCTTCCTCTTATCTTAGGCGCTCACCACGCTTACGCTTACTTGCACTACAGTACCACACATGACGAGAGACCTGTCAGGAGCTTTGTATGACACGGTGGGGTGGACGAAGAATCCCTGCAGGCCTACGTGTAGGTCGGCGTCGGATATTTACTTGTCATCAGGGGAGGAGCATCGTCGCATCTCGATGTATAACATACAGTACACCTCTAGTCTAACGGCCTCAATAGTTGACGTGCCCGAAAAGAAAAATCCTCAAGGCCCGGTATGCGGTTCAAACCTAATGCGTTTGAGTCCAAAAACATGAGCAAAGAATTTCCTAGTGAATCAAGTGATTGTCCTATGAAATATTCAATAAAGACACAAAAATATCCTTTTATTTATGTCAATGAATGGTATTTGATATACAAAGTCTTAATTCACAATACATTTCGCGTGTGGTTACACGCATGATCAGGTGTTTACATTTTCATCTGAAAGTAACAATGACAAACGTTTTTGAAAATATTGAATAAAAAATGTTAAACTACAAAACAAAAACAGAATGAAATATTTAAACTCGAACATTTAAGTTTTTCAATCTCTGTTTCTTGTATATTAAAATTTGGCCCATTCATAATTCAACTTGTATGTGGGTTAGTGTAGAGATTCTAGAATTTAAGAAATCGTGCACACAAAATACATCTCCCCATCGTCGTATACAATTTTAACGGTTTTTAACGTTAAATAAATAATTAAATGAAACTTTACAGTTATATCTCTTCATTTAATAACAACTCAGAATCAGTTCCGTGGTGGAGGTCTTCCTCAGTGCAGGAGTATGCTATTCTACCCCTTCTCTCATTAACTGCAAATGTTTGCTTAATCCACTACGCAGATTAACTAGCCATCCATCAACTTTGTTTACCGAATTTCAGCAAATTTGTATTAGAAAATGTACTGAAAGCGATCTGCAATGTAAATACATATCTGCATACTCTCGAACCTGATAAAAATGGTAAAGTGGGTTTCAGTGAACATTTTACACATTACTTGGTGTAAAAGTCATGCCATGTGTGTTTACGTCTGTATACCTGTAATGTGGTTTCGAAGACACGATATTTTGCACGTCAATGTTTGGTCAGTAATTTTCGAGCGGTTATATAATGTAAAATACATTTGTCCATCAATTGTTTATTTGTGAATCAATGACATTTCAATAAATATTACACTCTACATTCCTTAAATGGCTAAGTATTTCGAAGATTTATTGTATTATTACTACTCATTTGAAACTGTAACCATTAATTCAAATTAACAGCAAAATTTTAATACTGAAAAAAATACATTGTCTTCTTCAAGTGCACTTGTGTGAATAGTGTGTTTGAAATATGTGAGATTTTTCTCTCGAAATCACTTCAATCCATTTGCGAAGATTTTACTGATGAAACAAAAATCTTTTCTCATCCACCCGCGGTATGATAGGAGCGGGAACGTTCTAACCACATTAATAAAAGTGCAAAAAATTAAATTGTGATAACTAATAGAAAGACTCGGTTTTAATATCAACCCCCCAATACGCGATCCAATGATAATCTTAAAGTATGATGGGAAAAATAATGTTCAAATCTCTCGAAAACTAATGTTTCTTAAGATCGTGTTTCAAATTACAATAACAGGTATGCAATTAACGAATGAATAATTTTTAGTCATCCATATTTTGCAGTAGGTCTTTTGAAGTTATATTAAGTATCTCACACACAGCTAGGTTGCTCATCTAGTGTCCGTAGCTTTGTTAAGAGCGCGAGACATCTGTCTAGTTCTTCGTGCGTTTTCCACTGCGTACCTTTGCATTCATTAGTTATTTTAATCTGCGTGTTATGTTCGCGTATCTTATCATTGAAAGCATTGTTATGAAGAGCGGTTTTCGAGAAGGTAACGCAAGAGGCTGTAAAAGGAGACGCACTCGAATGCGGCGCTGATAACGCAGGCAAAGAGTACGCCAGCGCACATTTGTGCAATGGGGAGTGTGAATACAAGGGCGCCTGCACCTGGCCCAAAGCTGCTGTGGCTGGATGGATCCAGTTTCATACACGGAAGCCTTCCTAAACACGTTGGCCGGGGAAGACAGAAGAAATTGGTAAATATTTACCACTCCTATCATTGGAAATTATTATAATGAAGATTGATTATAATGAAGTAGGAAATTGAAATGAGAAAAAATGCGTGGTCGGCTTTTAAAACAATAACTTTAACAGATATTATCTTCAAATTAGTGGAAGTATTGGACACCAATAAACTACTATGAACGATTTGAAAGGAAATGTTTTTTAGACGTCTGTTTAAATGTAAGCTTGCTAGCTAGACTTGTGCGAACATTCTGTCCTTTGTAAATCTTTGTTTTGAAAGTGAAAATAGCTTCATACTGAATCCCAACTTCAGATTAGAACCTGAACTGTACATTGAAGCACTGTAGACCCGTCATGACGATTTCTAGTTTTTGCTAGTTTCTGTCTACCCTGCAAAGAAGTAGGGGTCACCAGAAGAGCAAAATCTTCACTTAATTTTTCGCTCCATCTGATCCCGCATGTTTCCCTGCATGCTTCCCGATTTATTCCCCTCGCATGTTCTGCATGCTCTCTCGCATGTTCACTACAAGTTTTCTCGCATGTTCCCTTTCATGTTCACATGTTCCTTCAAATGTTCATCTCAGATGCCATCAAATTCCCCCTAATATTCCCCCAATGTTCTCTCAGATGTTCTTCTAAATTTTCTCTCAATTGTTCTCTCAAATGTTTATCACGAAATACTTTTATAAACGATATGGCGGAAAATAGTGCAATGCCTCCCCTTGTGAATGAAACGTGATTTTCACAATAGTTAGAGTCCCCAGAGCAGCGAAAACAAAAAGGACTCAAGGATGTAACAAAAAGGACGCGAAAATGATTCGCAAAACTTTGCACTTTTAAAAAACAGAATTTTCTAAATCTTGTTCCAAAAGTGAAAATACCCAGCATTTCTGACAATACAAATCATGAAACTACCCTGGAACCCAACTTTTAGTATTTATGGCAATCTGTGAGTGACGGAACCATAAAAGTGTAATAGAACGTCCAAATGATCTCATTTTATAGATAATGGTATATAAAACATAACGTGGGTCCCTTGCTGGGACATTAAACTGATTTGAAGGCTCTAGAACACATCGTTTCCTAGTTATGGACGATGCGGTGTAAAAGTGCGTTGCGGTGTAATGTGTTTGAAGGTTTGCATCTGCGCCTGATAATCCAAATGTGCCATAATCTGGGAAGTTCTATGCTTTTTGTCTTAAATCTCTTTAATGAAACCCTGAGGGGTCATTCTCTATCCAGCAGCAATACTCATCCTGGGTTTTGTGTCCACAATTAATTCTAAAAGGGAATAATCGGTCATCTTTCCGTAGGTATATAGAGGGAATAGTCTTATTGTAATGAGATTGATCTTGATATCTTTAAGTCACATCCGAATATTACGACTTAGCATGCCTATCTCTAGTTCGTCCATTAATGGAATACGGGGCAGTATTCTGGAACCCTTAGAGAAATTCACAATGGAATATTTAAATAGAGTACAGAGAAGAGCTTGCAAACGTACTTTCTGAAGGAATACGAAGAAAGTAGAGTGATAATCTAGAAATCAGGAAAGTTAAGGAAAGACTCTGTGTCTTGTTCAAAGCAAATGCTGGTTACCCACCTTGGAAATAAATCAACATTCGACTCGATAGACCAACTTACTGTAGGAGAGGGGATCACGAGAACAAAATTCAGTTCAGGCTATAGAGAATAGGGGTTGGATAATGTTCCTTCACAAATAGAACAATAACGGCTGGAATAAGTTGCCTGCGACAGCCATGGAACCCTTTCCTCTAGATGTACAAAGATTTAAAAGTATATTAACTAATAATATTTGTAAACTTTATTAAGTAGCAAGTTAAGTTTATTAAAACAGTATTATTTAATTATTATTGTTATTATTAGTATCGTCATAATTACTATTAAATGCAGTTTTATTTAATATATTATTATATTCAAAGTGATATTTGAAATGGAGAGTTGTGACGTGTTGTGTTATGCAATAGCGAAGTAGAAAGAGAAGTGAAGTGCAAGCGTTGTGAAGTGAAGTGATGTGGAGTGTATTTCGTCATGCATTAAATCGTGTTGTTAGTTTAAATATCCTGTGCAAGAGAGACATAAAATGTAGAGTTAATGATATTGTTGTTATTACTGCCTTTATTGTTATTATATGATTATTACTATTATTACAGTCTTATAAAAGTACTTGGATATTTATTATATTTGCGTCTAAGTGTAAATGTATTAAGTGTACAAGAGAGAAGTTTGGAATGTTTGGAAAATGACATGTTGCTGAGGGATGTTTGATATTGTCGTAAAAAGGAATGAATGAACACACCTATTCTATATGAAATAGTTATCGGTTTACTTGTGGTACATTAAGCATGATTCGTATTACGTACTATTTGCGAGTTGTATAAGATAAAGCGAAACATATTATGAATGATTTAAGTGTTATACAGAATCTGTGACAGATAGATGAATTTTTGTTGGGTTTTAGTGTAGTGTTTTATTATAGTGAAGAAAGTGTACCTTTGGATGATGAAGAAATTATTATTATATTGGTAAGAATACGTTCGGCAAGAAGAAGTGTAGTTGAAGTAAAAGAGCAATGAGAAATGGAAGTAATTAAATGTGTATCAACTGTTTTTCATGGTTGTTGAAAATACCACAAAGTGGCTAGGTGGTCTAAGAGGTTAATGCGAATGTCTCTATTTATCAAAGACTTTATAGCGCGTACTCGAATTCAATTAAAAGCAATCTGTTTATATTTCAACTGCCTCAGCGTGTAGTCATAGATCAATTTCAAACTTTTCTTCATAAGTAAGCGAGAATACAAAATATCAACAATAATAAGTTTTACAATGTGGCAACTGATTGAAAGTATGAGTTAAATATGTAAAATTTCACAAATAATATTTGTGAGCGGGAAAAGATGGAATACCTCTTCCTGTCTAATACATAATTCTGAAGTACCCCTCGGCAACGCGGGGTACTTCATCTAATATATATCAAATATATTGTTTATAAATAAAAAAACCGTATTTTTATTTCTTAGTGCCACGACGTAAGAGAAACAAGCAGTCAAGATTAACAATAAAAAATACTCAATGGGTTTTTGACATTAATTACCCCCCACGAGAGAATCAATATCTGGAATAAAATGTGACACGTTAAGACCCAAATCACTTTATACATTTAGTTTGTTTATGTACGTACTATTTAAAGTAAATATAAGGATGAGAAAGCATGTTCAAGCCGATAAGTGATCGTCAACCCCATCAAATATACACTACAAGTTTAACAATTGCCAGATAATGATGGCGAAAATATATTGACAATGGGACTAATGATCTTTTAAACATGATTTTGGAGTCAGTTCGCATAAAAGTTCAATTAACGAGTTTTCTTCATTTGCTGAACCACTTTCTTTATTAAGTTTTCTGACTCAATGGCCCACAGGTTAGGGACCGCTGCCCTAGCGAACTGTAGCCAATAAGGGCTTATGGTGACGAGAGAGAGAGTCAGAACAAGTAATAAAAACATGCATTGGCGAAAAACGTTAGAACGTTTGCTACAGTTATTAACGACATAGGTAATAAGAAATAAAGTTAATATATTGAAGGTGGACTTTTAAAGCTTTGACATTGCAATCACGCTTTTATTGAGCAGATAATTGCTTCCTGGATGTATAATAAACTAGTGGTGCTACAGAATGACGCAGACTTTCCCGTATAATTTTTCAATTCCCTTTAGTGTTGGCTAGCTATTCGGACTTGCCAAATCCAGCTGCCATCTATCGCCGCCCAAAGTACATATTTCTGAAATTTTCCTAATTTTTCTGTTTCTGTAGAGCGGAAATATTATTTATGAATATTAAAGAACATTGAAATCTCCTCCTAATTTGCAATTTTCTTTGAAACATATACGCTTAAACGTTACTAAAATTCGAAATTTGAAATTATTTTTCGCAAAAATTTGTGTTTTCGGAAACCTTTATTTGAAGTCTTTTTAAAGCACTTTATCTCAATACAATATTGTTTAAAACTTGCTGGAAATGTGCATATTAAAAAGAGATCTTTCTAAATATTAAATTTGTATAATTTTTGAAAAAAAGAAAAAATATCCCAATATTAGTGCAATTAGCACTATCCATTTGAAAAGTTTGAAGAAGAAATGGGAACAGTTTTGAGAAAATGACGATTGAGAATTTCTGAAAATGCGGATTGTTAAGTTAGTTTTCACAGAAAACAGTTGAGTTTTCGACAAAATTTATGTGACATTACTTAAAGCACATGCACTTATAAATATAATAATGAGAACAAATTGCGGTTAGTATAAATATTAACAACGTGAGAGACAAGCGAAAAATAAATTTTTGTAATTAAAAAAAAACAAAGAATAGAGAAAAATTGACGTCTGTCTCATCTTATTGAGTATATTTAGCACTACCACTACTAAAAGTTTAAAGAGAAAATTGGAGAAAATATTGTTTTAGTCATTCTTTAAAATTGCACATATTTCTCGCAATATTGCGCAAAAACTTGTGAAATTTTGTGCAAAAACTTGTGCTCTTGCAATATTGCGCAAAAACTAGTGAAAAAATGTACATGATCTTAATGAAATAACTCTCTATGGAGAACAAATTTTATTGTAAGGAAAAATATCTATCATCAATTTTGTAATTGTAGGAAAAAGTTTGAAATTTGAAAATTTTCGGAAATTCAGAGATAAGCGTGAAAATTGAACCCATGCCACCTTTATAAGTGTATAGTTTACTCTATTCTTATAAGAAATTTAAAGAAAAAACTTGGAGCCGTTTTTGAGAAAATTTTGAAAATATCCGGGGGTCTTCCTGTAAAGTACCCCAAATTTTAAAGAATGTTTTTCAAAGCTTCGACGCAAGTCAGATGGACAGGAGTTTCTTTGAATTGGAAAAAATTCTACGTATGGTTTAGGCGTTAGTGGTGTTCACAGACGGACGTTTTGATAAAAAGTCACTGTTTTGGTATCAGGGGATCCCAAAACGTGTATTTCCGTTGAAATCTCGAAATTTATTTTTCGCAGCATTACACAACTTTCTATATTTCTCTGTTTATTTCATTTTAATTGACTAGGTATAATACTCCGTAGATACTTATATACTTATGGGGGAAAGTAACAGTAATGATGTAATAGCACATTATTTCTCACATTATTTGTGACAATTTCGTAATATTAAAATACTCGTTGAACTTGCAAGAGTGGCACTAACTCACAAAAAATATTTGTCTGGGTTGAAGCCAAACCTAAGTAGTTTGGTCCGCAGGCGGTGTTTTAGCCCACTATATGTATTTATGAAACCAGAGTAAGCTACTGGTATTAATGATGGGTTACTGATTACTTTTCAGCGAAACGGTTTTTACCGAAAATCAGACCTACCCTACTTTTATAAGCGCACTTTCATATGTTCAAGCTCAAAACTTAAGGAAAACATTCGGCGTCATTTACATAAATTACTCTCCTAAATCCTAAATTTCTGTTTCAAATTCAAGGGGCCACAATATACCCAGATCAATATGAAAGCGTGAAATTTTCTTAAAAGTGTGTGTACGGTTTAGGCACTAGCATTTTTCTCAGGCGGACAGAAAACACTGCTTTGTTATCAAGTACACACAAAGTGTAGATTATTACCTCAGTATGTATTATAGATAGTAATTTAGTACATATAAAAGCTAGAAAAATCTACTCTATATGTATTAGGGACACACTCTATTGGTTTTACTGCCCCAAATTTATTTTTCTACGGTATTTTTCTGCACTTTTTCTATACCATGTCACAGTACACGAGAAAATAACAAAATTAAAACACATTCTGAGAACTGACTTTTAATTGCGAGTAATAAAATTGTGAAATTACGATCTTTTTACTTGAGCACAACATATTAGCTATAATTGATGATACTCAGGAATCTCTAGCTATTACGAAATTACAGAAAAGCAGGATCAACAATATTGAACATCCTTATTACTCGTAGAATGCTTAAATGTAAACTATTTTCAGAATGTTTTGGATGGTAAAATGTTTGCATCATTAAGTCATTTTCATGTTTAGAATTTATGGTAAAATATTGAACGTAAACTGCAACTCGAAGTGAATAAATATTTAATCAATGAAGCGCTACTCGAAATATCAGTGAATAAAATAATTCTAAGTATTAATTATTGCAGATTATTTTTAAAATTTTCAATACAATATTAAAGCCAAGTAATATGCAATTTACGCCTTAACACGTCTAAGAATAATCAGGTTTTTTTATTATTTAAGTTCGCATCAACTACTAGGTCATTAGCGACCACTATTGCGTGTAATTGTTTGGTAAATTTGAGGATGACACGATATGATGATGATAGGGGCGTGATAGGACGAACACAATACAACCATGCCCGAGGTGGGACTCGAACCCGCGATCCTTCGGTCCGAGATCGCTACGTCACTACTGCCTTATCGATCTCGCCCATCCTGACCGGCAATAAGCACTTATGTAATAGTATTTAATTAAATCGCGCAATCTAAGGTCTCTCTCAACAATCTTGTATCTGCAGCTACAACAGTAGCTGTAGCCACGACATTCAACTGCTGTCGACACTCGAATTTACAGATGTCGCAGAGAGTGACCATGCAAGTTGAAAACGTACACTCATTACGACACCTAGGTGAGAGTGCGATGATGCAGAGTGAAAGAGCGGTAAAATATCTGTGGAAGCAAGGCCTTCACCATCGGCGGTGGAGATGGCGACAAGAAAGGGGTCAACATGGGCAGTAGCAGCGACAGTCGCGAGGTAACTACAGTGGTGGCCATAATGGTGGCGAAAACGGCATTGGCAGTTGCACCGACATTTTCAGTAGCGAAGGAGAGTTCTGTGGTGGCCCAAATTGCAACGAAAGCACCAGTGGCAGTGTCACTGGCAGTAGCATTGTCTGTGACAGTGGCAGTAGCAGTGACTGTGACAGAGGCGGTGGCGGCGTGAGCGGCGGCTGGAGTAACGGCGGCTGGTGCCTTGAGGCACCGTGAAATACGCGCATTGTCATGTTGAAACGGAGCGTGCAAGGGCGCCATTAACGTTTTACGGGACACTCAAAAGGCCGTAAAGATCGAGGGGTTCTCGGCTGACTCGATTAGAAGCCGCGCACGCGGCGGCGGCGGCGGTTGGTTTCGAGGAAACCCGCGCCGCGCCCGGGTCGCTTGCTGAGCACGCCTTCCAGTCCTCTTGGCCTGCGACAATTTTGGTCGCCGCTGACAACCCGGAAGTCGGAGAAATTGCTTTGTTGGAAATGAACTGGACAGGCTTTCGGCTGTTTCTGCGGTTCAGTGAGTGGTGAAAATAATTAATTTTTTTACCACTTCAGAATTAACTTTCGTTTTTCATTATCTTCCCGTCCAGCAAGAAAGTGGTGTAAAATGGTCACGGAAACATATAAATGAATGAATTAATGCATGAATAGAAGAAATATTTCCGAACGAAAGGATTCAGGTTAATTTCCAAAATAATTATGTTTTCACAGTAAAAAATGTGAAAAATTTCGCACTACTTCTCGATTTTAAATGTCTTTAAAACATTACACTCATTTCTCTGAATTTTTAATTAGCACGAGTACACCACTCTATTATTGCAATAAAACATTCTGATATTCACATATATAAAAAAACAATAAATGTCTATGCTCAGAATATTGTGAAGCGTTTGTGATTTAAGGGTTTTTATATTGCCTGTTATTTATTTTGTTTGAAAATTGTAATCTTTTGTCTAATTATTGTAGGTGATTTAACATATAAACGTTTTTTATTTTGTAACAAAATAACCATAAATAATTTTTTGATAATAAAATATAGTAACAATAGAACATAAAAATAAATTAGAAAAATGAAATGAAGCAAAAATGAATCTCAAAATAAAAACCTACATAAAACTGTCAAGAAAAACTATTAGTACACGGAAATCCTCGAAACGGCTGCGTAAATACGAAACATGTCACAGGGAAAACAGCCTACCTGTGCCGTATGGTTTCTGAATAGCATTTTATACCCCTCTCAACCCACGTCGTCGTAGTCGCCTCGTTCTCCCCCCCCCTCCTCAAAAGAGCGGTTGCGGCGGGCAGCAGATGCGGGGCACTCCACCCACACGTGTTCACGCCGCAGCCGTCGTCCCCGCCCCCACGTTTCTTTCCCGCATCTGCCCGCAAATCCACCCCCTCCACCGCTCTACCTCCGCCACCGCCACGCTCCAGCCGGGTCCTCGTGTTTCGCCCCGTCGTCGGTCCCGCCCCGCCCCTCCGCCACAGACCCTCGCGCGCCCCCTCCCCCCCCTCGCCGAGGAAACCTTCCGCGGGCCCGCATTTTCATTTTTATATCCCGCCGAGTCTTCCTCCCGCCCGCATATCTCGTCTTCCCGCGTCGTCGCCGGCGAGGAAGGGGAGGTTTAACACGAAAACAAATCATTTTGGCGGTGCGTCACGTCGCCTCGCGTCGCCGTTTAGCCCGGGCCATCCGTATGCAGGAATCCCCTGGAAATTTCTTCTTCTTCCTTCCGCTAATCTCGCGGTTATGACAGCGCTGTGTGCGGAGGCGGGAGGAAATACTCGAAACCGCGGAGTGCAAAGCGGATAAGATGCAATCTGTGCGGATAGTAACGCTGAGATATAAATCCTGTTGAACGACCTATTAGGAGTGGCCGAGGCAAAAGTTTTTAAGGTCTGTAAAATCTCGCTGGCTACAGTGTGAAGTTTCTACTATTCTGTAGTTTGACCACTTAACTGATGTATGGATATTTTTCTTTCGATTATCCGATTTAGGAGCTGACAATCAAAAGAGGTATTACCAGAAAATTTCCCAGTATTTCAGTGTTTTTATTGATTTTGTTTCCTAAAATTGGAATATAATGTTTAAAATTCATGTAAACTGTTTGCATCGAATGAGTCGGCCGGGGGTATGGAAGTCTTTTGGATTATCATTCGAATTCATGCATTACCAGAATTATATTTTATATACTTTTGTTTCAATAAATAATTCAATAATAATTCAATAATAATGTTTCAATAATAATTGCACATTGTAATCATACACAATATAAACTTTTTAAGCGACTTTTATGTAGTGTGTTACATTTTCAACACAAACGTGAATGAAATTTTCGACTGTTACGTAGAAGGAAACATGATTTGTACGCCAACTTGGTCTCACGAAACAAACGTAGCCTTTCATAAATAACACTCTTACTGTTTTGGTGTTTACATTTTGCAACAATTGACAGGGCATATTTTATATATGTAGTGCGGCATTTCAAGTATCAGAATATCCAAGAATCACATCTGAAATATTGACATATTTTTAATGATTTCATAAATTTGTAACTGGTTCCTTTTAAAATTTATTATAGTCATCATATATCACTATACAGTATCTCAGAAAAACCTTTGAGTTTGCGGACGTGCAGATGTGTGCTTTTGCCATTCCGTCACTAGCGTCTAGGCCACTTCCCGTACACCAATCGAGACATATGAGATGTCATTCGACCCGTGTCGGTCTCCTAATGTAGAGCTGGTAATTTGTTTACGGATCCTGCTAGAAGATTTAAAGAAATTACCAAAAACGAGTTATTTTGTGTTTTGACGCTTCGATCGTAGTAAAAAGGATGACGGCAGGAATTATACCAACGAATTTTCGTTCACGATGTTGGCAATACTGACATGTTGACATCTTTAAGTGAACAATTGAATAACGAATTTAATCGCGCTGCAGTTTGATAACAATTTAGAGTTGAATTATTATCGTATTTATAAAATACATTTGCGATTACTTAAAAAACAGTATTGCCTCGGAACTTATTAAACTTGAAGAATTTCAAGTGTATATGGAGAAAAAAAACTGTGAGTAATGCTTGTGAATGAACTAATGTTATGTTCGACTTCGCAGTTTTACGTTATTACATAAGTGTGCAATTATCAATTTTCAAATTAATGTGACCCACAATTCATTTTTATTCAAATTAACTACCAACTTATTCACATAAATAAAAAACAGTAACCTAATAATGTTAGATTCGCATGAAATCCTATATTTGCATACAAGACGATTAATATAACAATAACATAGCATTGAAGTGAACACAAAATACTTAGTTTGTACAATTTTAATCTCTTCAAAAAGGGAGAAAATATGGAATTTTTTAGCAAGTTTGTGAAAGAATCAAATGTGATTGTAAAAGATGTTGCGATAGAATGTTCGGAACTAATTGGGAATGATCTGCATTTTTACATTTAGCATTTGTGCTAACACAAATGTGCTATGTGCATTTTTGTGCGTATTACCAAAAAAGCGTAAACGTCTAGCTGTAGTAAAATTTAACTATTAACATCAAAACCTGCAAATGTTTGTTACGGCGATTATAATTTTGGAATTGCATCAAGACCAGTTCATATCCCGTATGGAGATAACACGAGGGCATTGGGTGTTGGGAACTTTTGAACGGGAGTGTAAAATTATCAGCTTCAACGATTCATTGGTAAGTCCAATGTCATATACTGAAAGAACATATTTATACAAAGCTGGGCATTGAAGAAATTAAGTATGAAAGTAATTTTCAGCATATGAAATTATTTTTAAAACAGTTTACAGCGTCGAAGACGCCACATTTTGCTAGTATTCGATTATTTTCTAAAACATACATCTCATACAACATACAGAACATACAGACAAACTCATACTCATACAGTACATACAACTATTCTGAAGTTCGTTTAGTGAAGAATCTTAATCAACACTTTGAAAAGATAACACGTTGTTGAAAATTCACCCCAGAACTGATATAAGGGATTGCGCAAGGCTACATGTAAACAATCAGACGGTCGACGTATTTGATAAGGATCATGTGAGCGATGTGTCTTTTCACCCCCGCTTCCCTCCCGCACGTTGAGTCTCCCTCCCCGCGCTCGCAACGTATCTCCCCTCGCGATATTTCTCCCGCACTCACCAGTGAAACGCCGTCGTTGTCTATCCTACACATCAGCCACTATTTGAGAATAGTACGTAACAGTTACAAATAATGCGATAAACTACTAGCACTACTAAACTATTAGCACACTGCCCAACGTTTCTGAAACATACATCTCACAGTTTCTGAGATTATGATCCCTTTAGTGCGAGATATTAATCAAAACATTGGCAAGGTAACATTACACACCAATTCACATCGCAAATGATGTAAGGAAATGTAAACAAACCGACGAACGACGAATTCGATACGTAGTATGTGAGCGGTATGTTTCCTTTTTTCTCCCTGTTTCTCTCGCGAGCGTTCACCCTCTCTCCCTTCACTTCCTTCAATTTTCTTTCCCTTCAATATTTCTCTCACACGCGTGTGTGAAACACCGACATTTCGTATCTATCCTAAACATCAGCAATGATTTGAGAATATTACGTAACGAATACAAATATAATGAGAGAAACTACGAGCTGTAGTAGCACTATTAGTTAAATTTTATTCTCACCAACGTGTTTGAAACATACATATCATAAAAGTACAATTTTTGAGAGTAAGATTCCTTTAGTGTGAGATCTTAATCAAAATATTGTCAAGGTAATATGATGTTCCAATTCACATCGCAAAAGTAAGGAAATGTAAGTAACCTGACGATCCGATACTCAGCGTATGAGCGATATGTTTCTTCTTCACCCCTCCTTCTCTGTCGAGCGTACACCCTCTCTCCCCCCACTCGCAATATTTCTCCAGCACGCGCACGTGAAACACCGACATCATCTATTCTAAACATCAGCAACGATTTGAGAATATTACGTAACGGATACAAATAATGCGAGCTGTGGTAGCACTATTAGTTAAATTTTATTGTCGCCAACGTGTTTGAAACATACATTTCATAAAAGCACAATTTTTGAGATTAATATTGCTTTAATCAAAGTATTGTCAAAGTAAAGTGGTAAAATGATGTACATCGTAAAAGATGTAAGGAAATGTAAGCAACCTGACGATCCGATACCCAGCGTATGAGCGATATGTTTATTTTCACCCCTGCTTTTCTGTCGAGCGTTCACCCTCTCTCCCCCCACTCTCAATATTTCTCCCGCACGCGCCAGTGAGACGCGGACGTTGTCTATCCTAAACATCAGCGACGAGCTGCGACGGCGAACGGACGTGTTCCGAATCCTTTTACGAGCACGCGCGGCGCGGCGCGGCGCGGCGCGGCGCGGCGCGGCGCGGCGTTGGGCGGTGCGGAGCGACGCGGGCGGCGGCGCTCGCCCATAGCGGCGGCGGCGGCGGCGTCTTATGTCGTCCTCCGGCCCTTCCGTCTTCCGGGTGATGCATGGAGGCGGACCGTGGGGGCCCGGAGGGTTGGGAGAGGGGGTGCGGCGGTCGGACGTGGAAGAACGGCGGCTGCCACTCGGCGCGGACGCGCGCGAGAGAGGGGGAGGAGGAGGAGGAGGAGGAGGGGGAGGGGAGGAACGCTTCAGATTTATAGGGCGTATATCATAAAGTAATGTAACTACTAGAGGGAGGGCCCGGCCCCCGCAGCGAGGGCATTGTGTCGGCGGGAGGCGGTGCCGCCGAGCGACCTGGCTGCACACCCGCGCGCCCACCGCTACTCAACGTGTATTGGCGCCCCCGCGTATGAACCACACACACACACACACACACACACACACACACACACACACACACACACACACCACGTATATCTCATAAACGTGCGTAATTATATCAATAAAGCTATTTTTGTCAGTCCGGATTGCAGAGATCGTCAAGGTGGTAGTGCCGTATCGATCTCCGACTGAAGGATCGCGGATTCGAGTCCTGTCTCGGGCATAGTTGTATTTGTGTTCGTCCGTTCCCCCTATCATCACTAAAACATTTCATCTTCACAGTTACTCTACCTTTAAATGCAATAGTGGCCGCAAATGATCTAGATGTTGATGCGATCTAAAATAACACAAAAACAACTATTGTTAAAGTTTCATAGCGTCATTATTTTCATAGTTCATTTTCAATTAGGCGGACCCCCATAAATATAATGGACTTCATAAATTGTTCGTATTACGATGACACATAGCTTCCCACTAGAACTCAGTTTAGAACGTTTTTTACAACTCAAGCTAAGAAGTGGGATGGTCCTTTAAAAAATTAATAGAAAGTCTAAAAGGATTTCATAATTAAGATTACACCATAACAAACAAAACTTGTGCTACAATAGGGCACGAAAATCTGATTTTAAAGGTATATAACGCAACGATTCCGAGTTATGTGAAATAGTATGGTGTGTTTCATTAAAATTAGTGTTGTGATTGTGTGTGGCTTATTCCCTATTCCATGATCTGGAAGATTCTTTTTTATCTACATTTGTTTCTTGCAGGACTGAGAGGTACTTCCTTATTCAGCAATAGCTACGAATGGCATATTTTGACGATGACGTTTTGTAAGTGGAATGACCATGGCATCTTATATTAGTTTCTGTGTGTGGAGTGGATGATACGGTGCTCTATTGCCAACTTCTTTTCATTTAAATGGAGCTTTATATAAAAATAGGGGTTCGGTTGCATCACTCAAATGTTGAATTCTACATTTTGAAATTTTGTAACATAATTCAAGAGAAAGCAAAACCTAAGTAATTAAAAGTAGTAGTGGAAATAATAATAATAATAATAATAATAATAATAATAATAATTATTATTATTATTATTATTATTATTATTATTATTATAAGAATTGCACTAATATTACCTGCAGAATGTGATAAACTTTTGTTGTTTATTTTAAAAATTTTGAATTAATTTTGTAAAGTTCAGGAAAGTACATTTTCTGAAAGAAATTTTCAAAGAATATCTCTTCCACAATTCATTACGTTGCTTAATTTCTGAGCAGGGTGCCTAATGATTTTATTGTGCTCGTTTGTTTCCCAAATGCACCACCTGGGTCGCCGTCGTTAGTCTCAATTGAATGTCCCAATGCCTCTTCCCTAGTTGCTATCTGTCTCACTTTCCATTGGTGTACTTTTAAACGAACAATTTACGAGTGAAGGCGTGTAAACACCAAAAGTAATTTGATGAGACAACTGAGACTTCCCAGAAAAGCTATGTATGGTTTTGTCTCGTAATCAATATCACTATAGTTGATTTTTATTTAATTTCCTAATTCCCGGAAACTAGGCAATCTCAGAAACTAGGCTAACTAGTACCTTTAGGATGTTTTAATGTCTGTAGTATATTTTCTTTGATATTGTAAATCATACTGCAGTCAGCACCAATTAGCAACTAGAAACGTTCAAGTTTTCGCTTTACTAATCGTACATTCATACTGCATTATGAACTCAAGTTCAACAATGTATATAAATAGGAAAAACAAACCCACAAAACAATGTATATTCTCAGGAAGATCTTTCTTTTTTGCTGGCGACTTATGAAGACAATATGCGATGCCACGAAATGGATAATACTGTAGTGCCTAACACCTTCTTTTGGCACCTCAACAACGATGCTACTTTGTGACCTTTTTTATAAAAGATATGCGAGCACTTCCATATTTGTTTAAACGATTCAAAGCATGTAATAAAACAATTCTTAAAATGTAAATGTTTAAATATATAAATTGAGGTAACTGCAGTTTTGTTTCCGAATTACTCCCCGTTACATTCCTTTGTGATACGGTAAAAAAACAATTACTCAAGTGCTCAAGAAACCTAGTATTTCTTACTTTGCTAGTGTCGTTTTATCCTCGTCCTGTATACAATATTTTTTCAATGGAAACGAATGCATTCTACATTTTGTTAATGTGATAACAGTTCAACAATCAGGCGAGATAGAGTAAATAAAGGTGCACTTTTTTCTCTTCCTTAAAATATTCACACGAAATTACGGGACGGCGTTTTATTGCAGCACACTGATGAATACTTCAGTTTTTTAAATTACTTTCACTTATATAACTCTTTGACGTTGCAAAAACAAAGTACGCACAATACTAACGATACAAACCACAATAACAATAAAGACAGCAAGAAACTGCAAGAATTTGCTTCAATGAAAATATTTCGATCCTTTCACCCCTCCTGAAACAGTTTCTCATAATCACGAGGAAAACCATCGTCTTATAAAGGCAGTGTTAGAGTACGATTCTTTGTGTGTCCCGTTAAGTATTGTTCTGGGTGTGTTGACACATGCCCCCAAAACCTATCGCACCTACGCTCAGGCACATGATGATCTTTACGTTCCATCGGCAACGCAGAACGTCGGGGCAGCCAAAGCACATAGATTTACTCAGTGCTCGCCGTCGCCATAGAAACACTAACGCTGTATAACTGCTAATTCAAAATGTCTGTTTTCCGCTGTGTAGAGTGGAAAAGTAATGTTTCTCCACAATGAAAACAGCGCAAGAAAATGCATCAAACAGTATTAGTAAATAGAAAATGACAAAAACGCATGAATATGAAGAACTTTTAATAAATACTTTTACTATAAATAAAGGTTATTGAAACATTATACATAAGCGATGATGTTCATAAGTGTTGTTAAAGAAATATAATTGGAGGGTTTACTCATCTGCACGTCGGAACCTCCATGTTGTCCACTCGCGACCATCGGCGTCGTGTAGGCAACCCGAAGCACTTGGTTGTGTTGCGCATCTGCCGAGAGGGGCGACGATTTGTATTACGATTCCAAGAAGCGCACCTTCAAGTCAATATCAAACTCGATATTCATCTTTTACTTTATCACATACTAATTACGAAGTTTGATGAAGTGTGTAATGCTGCAGCAAAAACCGGCGATTGTTCGACAGAAAACTTTTGTTGGTCTCTCATACCAAAAAATCAGTTTCCGAAAGAAAAAAACAACTCCTATCATCAATAACAGTAGCGGCTTAAATGAAAGCAGGATTTTCACGAAAATTGATATTTCCTGTTTGATCTGGCTGAACTGAATTTGAAATGGATATTTTTATTTTTTGGGTACTTTACATGAAGCATCAACCATATTTTATTAAATTTTCTAAAAATTTTCTCAATTAAAAAAATTATTTCCCTCAGATAATGTCAAGTACGCTTATGAAAATGGCGGAGATAAAATTTCGTTGAATTCATTGAATTTTCTGAAATTGCGATGTTTAAAATTTTTTGGTCTACAACTATAATAGAGAAAACAAAAAATCCGAAGAAAATCTTTTCTTCAAATTTTTAAAAAAAATAAGATCATGCAAAAACGTTTTGAAGCGATTATTAAATTGTACGTAAGATGTTTGAAACAAAGGCATTAAAAAAACATTTCTCAAAAACGGCTTCTAATTTTTTCTTCAGAATTTTTCTCGGACACGTACGATTGTACATATGGCTTAGAATTAATTTAAGATGAACCCTTTGAATTTTAGAAAATTGCAAAACTTACAAATATTGGAGAAAGAGTGTGATGTTATGGTACAACTAGAACCTATATGTAGTAGTTATTTATTGCAATAAATTATTAATCGGCATAATGGAAAGTGCTTCACACTAATCACTTATCTTGTCAAGTTCCCATGGTCTATCGAGCAATGACTTTAAACATTTTTGAAAGTTATCTCATAGGTTTTTTAAAATCTGTACCTAAAATAGTGTTAAGATCTATTGGAACACTTTTTTAAAGTAAAGTAATAAGGACGTGAAAACCACTGTTATAACTCATGACAATCTACACAGTGTATATGACTGCAACGGCAAGTACATTGACGAAAAGTCTTGGGTTCAATCTCTTGTGAATTATGGATTTTTTCACCATGTCTACGTAATATAATTATGTAATTAAGTAATTAATTATTACCGGAAGTAGCCATCAACAATTGGTAAAGTGTAAAACCAAACAACTAAATTTCAATACGTTTCTCTGGAAAAATCTCTTACTTATGTTGAGTCTAATAACTCTTTCGTATATCGATTTTTTCTTTCGAGGTTTATCGATTGCGGAAGGATAAAACTACAATACAAGCCCTGAAAGTATTCGCTATTAGAGCTCAAAGCAACTATACTTGTAGTTATTTGTGGAGTCTTAATTCCGAAAATAGCTGTATTAAATTTTAATTTATCTTGTGTGCATTTGCATGTAATTCGTTTTAGACTAGTCGATGCAATTACCTTCATTTATATTTAAAAAAATATTTATTGTGAATGAGTTTCAAGGTTCAGTTAAAACTTCACACATTTATTTTTCTTTCGAGGTTTATCGATTGCGGAAGGATAAAACTACAATACAAGCCCTGAAAGTATTCGCTATTAGAGCTCAAAGCAACTATACTTGTAGTTATTTGTGGAGTTTTAATTCCGAAAATAGCTGTATTAAATTTTAATTTATCTTGTGTGTATTTGCATGTAATTCGTTTTAGACTAGTCGATGCAATTACCTTCATTTATATTTAAAAAAATATTTATTGTGAATGAGTTTCAAGGTTCAGTTAAAACTTCACACATTTTTAAGCTTTCTTACTAATTTTAAATTCTAAAATATTTCTTAAATATATTACTCATTAGATAGAGAAGAACCACTGAGCACGTCAGAAAGAATTATCCAGTTTAACAAATTGGACATGCATGAATGGTAGTTGTTAATACGATATGGTTGGTAGGTTAATACGATATGGTTAATGGTTGCTAGTTGTTAATACGATAAATAACATGGGATAACTTAGTGATGTGGCTAGTGATTAGGTGTAATTGAGTTTCTTTCTGGTTTTGCTTATTTATGAATAAACTGTGGGTTATAATTCGAAGGAATTTATTGTGAATTATTTAAGTATATGAATATTAGAGTGTGCTGCATTGATCCCGACAGAGCTAGTATAGAACATTAGAGATATAATAATTATTGTATAATGAGTTTGTCATTTTCAATTTACAATTTACTGTGGTAGTGTTCCAAAATTTCTGTGGTCTTTCTAGTAAAGTTTGGTGTTTAGGCACAGTCCTAAATATCCTACTGATTTGTTTTGTGGAGTGAACGGGATGACATTATTATTTGGTTTGAGTGACGCCGTTGTTGAAATTGTTTAAATAAAAATATTGTTTTATGAAGATGGTTAAAATAATCATGTAGCAAATAATAATTATTTAAATTATAAATCAAATACACTAGGTGGTGAATACGATAGTGCTACCAATTAATGCCCTCCCAATTGAACCACCTGTGAAATTTTGAAATTCGATTTCTACATATCAGGTGCACCAGTTGATTTACATGCATTCTCCATTCACTGCCAATTTTCTCCGCTGAGGTTTGGCACAGCCTTATTTGGTATTTTCCTATTCTTCCGTTAACAAGGGCATTTTAGCACCGTTAGGAACCGTATAATAGTACTGGCAATGTCTCCCAACTTCACCTGTTTTTATTTATACACTTTATTTCGTTTCTGTATAGTTATTTTTTTATCTTAAAAAATACTAGACTGATAATGGAGATACCTGTTTTATTCGCAGTAAGATGGACGTATCAAGATTACGTTTTACTTACTTCTTTGTATTTTAATCCAAATATTTTAAATCAATGTACATTCATATTAGAAAGGTTGTGCGTGGGGAACATTTGAAAATGGCGCGGGCGCAGCAGGGCAGCACGCGGTTTTGTGGCTCACCTGCTCTAACAAGCAGAAGCCTCAACGAAAGGTTCGAGCCGAGGGGCTGAAGGCGCCAGAAGGGGGTAGTGGGCAGTCCAATACAGGAAGACGGCAACCTGATCGGGGAAGTGACATCGGAGCTCGTGCCTGGAGTGAAGTATCTACTGCTTGTAGTGCCTGGCTTTGTTGGGTATATTGGTGAGTAGAGAGCTGCACTGTAATTGGTAAGTACGTAGACTGGGTATGAAGTCCGTGCTGCAAATACTGTTATTGTTGAACGATGTTATTGTTGAACTGGCTTGAAATGGTATACGTTGATCTGATTTATTGTAAACTAATGCTCAGTAAACAGTTGTTGTTGTTTACTTTGGTGTACCCGTTATTTTGTGAACTTCAATAAATATGGTATTCTGGATATTTAATTAATTATATGATTAAATGTTTTATTTTCATTCGTGTATTCGTTAAAGGTTTCTTTCATATAACGTAAAAAATGATTCAGTACAACGACAATATTTTCCTTCTAAAGAAAAATGATTTTCCTGCAAGAAACATCTCTATTGTCTGAGAATAAATCTGTTATCTCGAATGGTTGCTATGATTGATACTGCTTCAAAACAGGGAAGGTGGAGAGAAAGGAACAAGAATAGTGGCAACATCGCATGGGCGGCGAGGCCGGAGACCACTTGGGCGAGTGCTCCCTGGTGGACGTTTACACGGGGCGTAAATCACAGCCTCCTACTACGTACACTCCCCCGCGTTTCGCGGGCGGTTCACAAAGCTCATTGTGCAGCGGGGTCTCAGTGTGGTCATTTAACCCGCTGTTTAAATCATTCTAGTGGTCTCCATTGTGGTTAATGAATGTTAAATAATTATTATTTGATGTCATTTTTCTGCCACACAATATATTACTCCATTTAATATTTATTTATTTATTTATTTATTTATGTATTTATTTATTTATTTATTTATTTATTTATTTATTTATTTATTTATTTATTTATTTATTTATTTATTTATTTATTTATTTATTTATTTATTTATTTATTTATTTATTTATTTATTTATTTATTTATTTATTTATTTATTTATTTATTTATTTATTTATTTATTTAATTTCGAAATTACTACTTTTGGCAATTTTCATAGGTGTTTATAGCCGTACAATGATGTGGTTTGCCCTTTTTCTTCGCACAATTGGCGCACCCATTAACTGTAGCGTTGCACAAGTACTTAAACACTTCATTGTTGCACTATTTTGTTTACCGCTTATTGCGATATTAGTTTAAGGATTTTTCGTAAGAAGAGAAAGTTATGTAATCGTGCGCCAGACAACGGAGAATTTTCACCAGAATAATTATATTTGCCGGCTTCCGGTAACGAATAAGAGGATAAATCCTTTTGCTAAATTTAGAAACAAAATTCTCTAACACATGGTGTAGCCAGAATCCATGTTTTGTTGGTTCTTGATACCGAAAAATCGATTTACGGCAAAACGTCCGTCTGTCGTTTTGTCTGCTTGTTCGACTGTGGTCAACACTAGCGCCTACACTGGTTAGCTGATTTTCTTCGAAATTGATATTCCCTGATTGATGTGAACGGACTGGCGGCTCTGGAAGTTTCTAACGGGTATTTTGATTGAAGGGTTTTTTACATGAATCGGAAAAAATGATCAAACCCTTTGATTCTCTCTAAACAACATCTTAATAGGAAATTTCTGGCTCGTAAGTTCCTAGTGTATCCTCCTAGTATATTTTGCTAAAAAGAGAGGTAAGGTGTATATCAGAGGTAAAATTACCTTGCAATACCCTCAAGCCACAAAGAACTACCACCCTTTCCAAAACGATTTTTTTAACTAGAGCATGTGCTGTATCATTGTGGTTGACAGCACTGAATGTAAGGGGAAATATTTTACTAATTACTCTCGTGAGAAATGAAATCATAAGTTGATGATTTTGAAATCATAAGAATCATACGAAAATGCAATCCTAAAGTCATGCTTGGTCAAAGAAAACAACAAAAACAAACAAAAAATCATCTAACAATCCAGTTAGGGTCATGACACGTGAAGATTATGTAGAATAGGAAAAGTAATAGGAGAAAAATAAGAAGAAAAAGAGAGAAGGAGAGGAGAAGAAGGAAATGAAAAACATTAATGTGACAGAAGAGGAGAATCCGAAAAATTCTTAACAGTATTTTTTGAAACCGAGGGGAGCCCGAGTCACACATAATAGCATATCAGGGCCCACCTACAACAAACCCGCGCGTTGTGTCACGGGGCGGTGCGGAGCGCTGCGGAGCGTGGTGGTGCGAGGGGCGCGGAGCGGGCGCCGGCGTCGGCGCGCGTCGCCTTGTGCACAGTCGCGGTGATAGCGCGGGGGAGGGGGGAGGAGCGCTGCGTGAGGAAACGGCCTCCGAGGCGGCGTGCTGATAAGGGCGCCGCGCGCGCCGCCCGCGGCCGCGCGCGCAAACAAACACTTCGCCGCCGCAATAACAACTTCCGGCCGTGACGCGCGAGCCGCGTCCGGCCGCGTCGCTGCGCAGCGCCGGCTGCACGCGGCGTTGCAGGGCGGAGGTTGGCACACGCGCGAGCTTTTGAAATACGGGATCCCCCACTTGCAGACCACGTGATCGACGCCACCACCTGGCGGTTCTCGGGTGTGCAATCAACGGTCGATTGGTTATTTATTTTGTGTATCCGGGTACGTCAACTGCGATGATCATTAGTCCCGTTAGGGTAGTGTGTGCTATATTGCGGGAAGTGGCAGTGTTCCTCCTCCGCTAGAACGTGAGAGCCAGGCACAAACCCGTTGGTACAGGGATTTCCCCTTTACAGGTATCTCTGACGTACGGGCAGCGCTCCAATTTGGACCAGCTCTAAACTCGCTCGTTTCCAGTCCTTTGTGGTATTTTAATGTATAAAACTGTGTGTGTAAAATGCGCACTCTGTGGTTCAAATCGTTAGAGAACTGCTTCGGCATTCGTATGATATTTCCAAGGAACTGCATTGCTTCTGTTATTAAGTCTCGATCTCGATCATTATAATGTAAATAATAATAATAATAATAATAATAATAATAATAATAATAATAATAATAATAATAATAATAATAATAATAATAATAATAATAATAATAATAATAATAATGTTTTTCTGAAAGGACTTAGTATCCAAAATTCACGAGATGATGGTCAAAGAACATGTACTAAAGCCCAAATAAAATAAGAAGTTTGACATTTTATTTTGGAGAGGGACGGCGTTGCCGCCTACTACATACTCTTTCACGTTACGATATACTAGCTACCAGGACACGACATGCGATTCACATAAGCACAAAACAGCACACGCTACACCCATTTCCTGCCCACGCAATGCATTTTATCACTATTAATCAACCTCCCGTCACTTTTAATGACTCTTAGCTGATTAACTGACACACTCGAGCCATGCGATTCATTTGCTCTGTAAATAGAGGTGACAATAGTACGAGTGCCGTAGTTTCTGTTGTGAACATAGGTTAAGGCTTTGGAATTACCACATGATGAGCTATCACCCACCTTCTAATTTATTCGTAGTGTAGACACAGTTTTACGATCCTCAGTTATTGGATCTGAACAATATGAGTTCCTATCAGATGCATACTGTAAAAAGAAGGGCAGAGATAAATCATTAGAGTAAAATTCTGATCTTGCACCTTCAAAATCAACCTCTACTCGATCCCCAGTATTTCTGCCTTACAAATTGAATTTAAAAATACAGTATATTGGTTAATTAAATACCTTCATTGGGAATGTTATTAATTTTTGTTTTCATTCGATAATTGTAGTTGTAACATCAACGTAGCATTAATCTTGAATTTGCAAAGTACCATGGTTACTATTTCTGCTACCATACTCGTCAATGTTGTAATTCGGGATGTTTTAGATTGGTTTACGATTTGTAAGATATTTTCAGTGCTAACGAATAGAATGCAAAGCTTTTGCTGAAAAGAAAACGGTATTCAAAAATAAATTAGTCTTAATGAGAATTATTATTATTATTATTATTATTATTATTTTCTTAATATTATTATTGTTGCTACTATTATTGTTGCTGTTACTATCATTATTATTATTGATATTACTATCATTACTATCATTATTATTATTACTACTATTTTTATAATAATATTTTGTTAGGGATTTGTTGTTTTCTATTCCATTTTCTATTTCTCAAAATTTGCAATTACAGTACAGTTCCATCATTGTAATCTCGTCCATTTCCCATTTTTTTCCAGAGTTTTCGTTTCCTTCTTATCTTCTCATGGATTTTCTAGGACTGCGTTTCTGACCGGTTTTCTATTTGAGTTTTCCTTATTAGGAATGAAATTAGTGTATTATTTTTTATCAAATTATTGTATTTTACTGGACAAATTTTCCGTACGTTCCTCAAAAAAATGCTTAAGGAGATGCAAATTTTCTTTAATGATCAAGGAATTACAGTTTGACATTAAAATGTTATACTAGACATCTAATTTAAAAGAACGAAATTTTCTTCTAATAAATTGCTTTAATGGGAATTCCTGAACCACAACAGTTAATTTAATTACTCAACTTTCCTTCTACGTTTTCCCTATCATCACGTATCACTTTTAAGAGTTGCGATATTGTGTTTCTTTCGGTCATATCTCTTTACCGCAGGAGACTTGTATCCGGTGATATTACGCCTACGGGTATTCTTTCCAGATCTAAGAAAAATTGCCAGGACATACAACAAGGGAATTTCCAATCTTCTGGGTGGATCGTTTTAGTAGTACAAACTGGCCAAGATGGCTCAGGGCATTAACTGATGTCATTGCAGTGCCAAGCGTCCGACCGGGAGGTGCTGAAGTTCGAGTCTCGACGGTGGCAGTATTTGCGACACTAGCTAGACAGTTAGGTCGTATTCAGAAGCTGTCAGGAAGAGAAATCTATCGGCCGGCTGCTCTGATTGGTAGATTTCCTTGGTTTCTCCGATCAACTCCAGAAGAATGCCGGAGCTGTACCCTAACAAACGGGCCACGGACCGCGCGCGATCTTTCCTTTCTCTTCCTTGTCCTATTCTGGCCCCATATTACACACATTAACATACACTACACTATCACACTTGCCAGAAGACCAATCGGAAGCTTCGAGATTGTCCCGTGTGGCGCAGTGCTTGGCTGGTGGGAGATACCTGGTTGGGGGAAAACCCTCGCAAGTCGGCGTACTTGGCGCCGGATCTCGCCAGCCAGTGGGGAAATAACCCCGCCATGAAAACATAGACTACAATCGCGAAACTAATGACGCTGTCAGTTGGCGCACCTGGAATCACTATTCAAAGACTCGACTACTAGAGCAAGACAGAACGTGCCATTGAAAACGCAAAAGAAGTACACACATCTGATGCAAGAGTCGTCGGAACACGTGCAGCTCGTGCGCTGCCTCCGCCCCCCTCCCCCCTCTTCATCGCACATCTACCCCCCCCCCCTCGGAGCCTTAGGCCACTGTTCAAGACGTACTGTGGAAGCAGTTTGCGTTTCCGGGGCTGTGGAATGCTATTTCCTGGGGCGATGGGTAGGCGGTATCCTCTTTCAAGAACGTCGAGATCACGCTATGCGACATTCTGCTGTTTAACTAAGTACAAGAAAAGCTGTTTTACTGTTCTACACAAAACTTCGTGCTACATTAAATACGCGAATCGCGTAAGAAATGACAATTTAAACAAATACGAGTTTACATGTTTACACATTACATGTTTGAAAATGAATATTTTTCTTCTCACGAATAATTTGTTTAATGTATTAATAACGGCTTTGGAATAAGAGATAATACTTATTACGTTAAGTTGCTATTTTAGATGAAAATTATGAAAATCTGCAAATAATGATAGTGATTAGCCTAGTTTATTATAATATAGTTTTTGTTCTAAATAATATTTAAAACAGGATCAAAGCTATTTCGAAATTAAATTGTACATGTACTTTCGTAAGCTAAATAATTTCTTATTAGCGGTTTATTATATATTTGATTGCACTAGATATTGTTTTCCGTATTTTGCTCATAAACGAAAATCTATTACTAGGTTCATGTAAATGATGCATGTGCTGTTCATGCACTGTGAGATTCGCTGAAAGTTGTAAGAGTCATTTTTGGAAGTCTCAGCAGCTAGGTATGTCTACAAATATAAGAATTTATCTACTCGTATAAGAATTTATTTCCGTAATATTTGCAGTGTTACGCTCCCTGCTCTTGTTGCGTTATGCTAATGAAATACTTCTTACATCTGAAAGAGAAGAACCTTTCGCTTTACTTACAGCCAATTTTGTTACGTAGCGCAATTTACCTTCGAAAAACCCAAAGATCACTAATAATACAAATAAAACTCTCAACATTGTTTATCATGCCTCCCAAAAGGCCTGGTGCTTTCTCATACATTCCTTTATTTGGCAAAATTGATTTAAATATTATTTGTGTTCGAATTAAGTATTTATTTAAACAACACTATTGTATAGTATCAAATATACAGTAAATAAATAATATACAATATATTTGTACATATTTATGTATGTATATGTATACATATATGTACATATTTGTACATATTTGTACATACATATGATTGTACAATATAATAACAAATATGTTAATTATTTACCAATATGTAAGACTCCCCCTACCTGCAAAATAGGCTGTAGTAATTGAGGCCCCTGGTAATTGAGAAGAAATTCAATACCAGTTCGGTGCAAATATTAGTGTGATTCAAAATTGCTTTGTACTAGAGGAGTGGGGTTCAATTGTTACGATGCCATTTATGCGGACAATAATATCACCATTATTTTGTGTCTACTGAAGAAAGTTCATAGTGACTACACAAAGAGTCAAAGGCTTATGACACATTTCCACACCATAAAAGGCATTGTCCTCATAAAACTGCGGATAGTTGGTGGCCACACGCTAATGTATGCGTTAGATATACTGGGTGATTCTTATGACTACCAGCATACGGAAATGCGAACGTGAGACAGAGTGAAAGATTCAATGAAGTAAAGGTATGGCGTTCAACATATTTTTTCCGCCTATTCTCTGGGTCATAGCTTTGCTACGAGGAAAGCAATGACCCAGAGCGGCCTTAGCGCCTCTCTTACGACCTCAGATCACGCCTTTCGAAAGGATTGACGCCAAGGTTCGAAATTACTCCTCGATAGTAGGAATGTACTTGAATTGGTTCTAGACTATGCTCATCATCTCACTGCCTTGCTGACGTTCAGACGTCCAAAGGTAATTTTGAATGGCCGTTGGTGTATTATCGCTTTCCAACCTTTCTCAATTGCACAATCGCCTTTTTCAATTACACGTCAGGTGTAATGAAAAACATATTGCACACACACATGCTCTTATACATTATTCCAATTTTATAATCAATTGAATCATAAATATAACTAGTAACCCGTCGTTTTCAGGACATTTGTTTATCACAATCTCCTGTTACATAGAATAAGGAATTATTTCTAGCTATAGTGTAAAATGGAAGTGTTTTTATTTACACTCTCGATAAGTCCCTTCTCCGCCTCACCCTTGTGCCAATTCCGCCGCGATCTCTTTCCCCCGCCAGCCACGCTCAACCCACTCTGCATCCCCCCGCCCGATATCACCATCCCCCCCCCCCACCACCACCACTCCCTCCCCGACCTGCTGCACCTCTTCGTCCCTTGTCCGGCTGTGCTCCGCTCATGTCCTCACGAACCCACTGCCTTGGAACGCACAGATACATTGCGGAAAGAATTAATCAAAGTTTTGCAAATAACATTGTCGTTGGAATTTGAAGAATTCGAACTTTTTCGAGTTAGGATTATCAGGAATCAAAATTTTATGAAAATCGGATTATGAGCTGAAAAAAACTTGAAAGACTTGGGGTATAAAATATTGTGTTACAAAAGTACTGTGGAAAAATGTTAAGATGTCATATAAACATTAGTTACATATTACAATATGTTACTTCTCTCTGTGAATGTAATACATGGAAATTTGTTTACCTTAGTAATACGAAAATAGTCAGTATTTTTGATTTCTCTTTCTCTTGGTGCACCTGCGCCTCATTCACAGCACACAAGAGCGCGTCTCACCGCTTGAAAACTCGTGATCTTTAACGAGATTCATCATTCTGCAAGATTCCATTCACTTGAAACGCAATCCGTTCGACGAAACAATCAATCTAATGATGTGTGCAAAGATCCCTTATCTACAAAATTTCCATCATTCTTTGATGTCCCCTCCTCCCACGCATGGCGAGGGGGTTCTCACCGGCCAGCGATCGACGCCTGCCTCCGCCTCCGCCTCCGCCTCCGCCTCCGCCTCCGCCACCGCCACCGCCACCGCCACCACTGCCGCCACCGCCGCCGCCGCCTCCGCCGACGCGGTCCCGCGCAGGCGATTTTACGAGGGCCGTAAAAGCAGACGCAGTGGCGGCGGGGCCGTGGGTCCGGGCGGGCGGCGGGCGGCGGGCGAGGGGGCGGGGCGGAGGGCAACCCGGCGCACACCTGCTGCGCAGGAATGCCGCCCGCTCCGCCGTCTGCGTTGTTATTGTCAGATAATGAAACCCATTAAGGCGGCGGGCGGGCGGAGGCAGGACGGGGAGGGGGAGGGGCTGGACCGGGTGGGCGGCGTGGGAGCATCGGCCCTTATCACCGTGCGCGTCCGCGCCCGGCCCCGAGGACACGCTCTCTCACACTCCTCCGGGCGGTGGCGCGGGCTCGATCCGCATCTCTTTGGGGCGAGTGGGAATGCAGAATTGGGTGCGGATTTTCGCACTCAAACCGCACTCAAACCATTTAGTTGGAGTTATTGAATTCGTGGTCTGAAAAGTTAGCGACATCATATTTGTCAATTAACCCCCCAAAAAACTTGGAATGTAGGAATTTAAAGAAAGTGGTTCCATTTCATATCTTTATTAGAATGTAGATTTGCAACGAATGCTAATAATTGTAACATTTATTAGCATTCACCAGTTTCTTACCAAAGATTTCCCTAATTTATGTGTTCGTATAATCCTATTCATATGTTCATATTGTCAAAATGAGCTTTTGCCAGTGCTGACATTAATTTTAAATGTGCAATGCTGAAACATGCATACGAAATACCAGAAAAGAATTTTGCTCCTTGGCATGTTAAGCGTCGATTCTTTAAGTCTGCAACCGAATGTAGTTGGAAACAATCCAAGAAGGCTTATATATGAGCAGAATTTCCACTTGCAGGTATGTAAAGAGAGATTTGAATCTGCGTCTTAACATTAGCTTCTAGTTTGCAGGCATGTTCTAACTTAATCGCCTCTAAAGGTACCTGGAGAATCACATTAACTGTTTATTTCAATCAATTATGCTGAACTATAAAAGAATTAAATTGCTTGTTCATCCAACCTCTTTTTGCGACGTAGTCATAAAGTGAATTTTTCCGTTTCATATCTACGGATAAAATCGTAACGAACTTCTATTCATTCCAGCCACTTATTTTAGTGGTGTCCTTAAAAGAGATATTTGAAAGCATTGACCAAACATCTTGCAACGATAACTGATTTATGGCTTAAGTTTTTAAGATATGTATTTTCATGGATTTCTGGGGGTAAATATCAAAGGCGTAAAGCACTCATTCTTTTTCTCTTCAGTGCCAATATCCATTATCATTCGGTAACTGAAAGCGTAACGTGCACACGATATGTTATTGTGTGGTCAAACATGGTAAAATTTCCTTTGTTCTGGATGTTGTTTGCAAGATGGTAATGAACTAACGCATTTTAATGTATACTTATATTACATTATCAGCGAAATAAAATTAGCAGCATAGAATTAAAATCTTAATATTACGGTATAATTACAGTTATTAAAGTAGGAATTGATTTTTTATGTCGGGACGAGACGGGACGAGACGGGACGAGACGGGACGAGACGGGACGAGACGGGACGAGACGGGACGAGACGGGACGAGACGGGACAAACGAGAAGAGCCGGGGCAGGCTCTTGGTCGTGGCCCTTGGGCGCCGCTCCGCGCATCGCCAGCGCAGTGGGTCGCTGCAATATTGAGGCGCGCGGCGCCGGCGCTTCAAAGATGCATCGCCACGCCCCGCTCTCCTCCCCTCCCCTCCCACGCGCCCACGGAGCTCGTCCGCTCTGGAGGCGCCGCAGCGCACGTTTCTCCGCTTGAGCGAGCCCCCAGAGGGAGCTTACAGTGACTTCCAGCTCTGGGATTCTGCGCGAAGCGCTAGAGCGAGGCGGAAACGGATGTTCCGAAGGAGGACGGTCAAGGAGTTATTTTGGAATATTTCGAGGGATGTAAGGAGGAGAGAAGTTAATGGTTTTAGTAGAATATTGCGAGGTTAAAGGTCCGAATGCGCTCGTATTCAAAATACAAGTAGGTTCAGTGACGCAACCAGAATTTTTCTAGTCGAGTGTTGGTATAATATCCATAGAACTTAATGCTTTCTTTAAAAAAAAATATCATTGAATACTCAATTTAAAATTTATTTTCATCTATAGTAAAATTGTTATTACATGTTCAAGTCATGTATTGAATACTTTCGTTTCTGTAGAATACTACTGAAATAAATATTTGAGAATAGATGTGTTCAGCTTTTGGGAATGGGGATTTACGCCCAAAGAACCCCCACTTTAATAGATTTGTTAAACATTTATTTATACTCAAAGTAAATATGTTGAGAACTAATATATCTTTAGAAATATGTTCAGCAATAACTCTTCTGAATTTTTCGCACAGCCAGTTTCTTCTCCAAAAATTCAATTGAGTAGGGGGACACATGAGTTATAAAACTGCTTACTCACATTACGTAATATGAAGAAATTCTAATGTCACTTACATCAGCTACAGTTTTCGACAGCAAGAGAGTCGAGTTTTAAACTCAGATTTTCCACTCCAATTTTACTGAATACTTTGCGGCCCTGAACTCCGACGTCTCACCGCGTAAACTTCCCCGCAGCGCACTCCAACGTGAAAAACGTGGAACGAGCGAATCTGCCAGGACAGAGCTGCCGGGTCGCCAGCACTTGAGTCGGTAGGTCACTTCAATAAGGAGATGGCCAATCCCACGCCAACGCGGGTCGAGTTGAGAACTTCCGTTGGGGAGGGAGGGCGCTCCTCGCGTGGCGTGGCGTGGCGTGGCGTGGCGCGCCGGGCGGCTGTCCGGGGAAGTTATGCGTCGCGGGGCGCTCAGCCATTCCGCTTGACGCCCGCGCGCGTGAGTGGTGGCCCCCGCATTTCCAAGGCAAAGCGCCCCGGCCGGACAGCGGCAGGCCCTCTCACGCCCCGCCCCGCCACCCGGCCGCGCCCTTTCACAGATATCCCCGCTCAGCTCGCTCTCCCACGCCTCCGAACCGCCCTGTCCGCTTTCCGTTCAGAGCACGCCCACTTCTACTGGATCTCCGATCTGCACACGCCCTACTCCTGAATCTGCGTCCTTTGCGTCCCCCACTTTACCTGTTTCACGCTCTGACTATTCTCTGTGCGTCGTCAAATCTTTGCTACTTCCTTCTCCGCCTCTTCCGTAATCATTGGTTGCTATCCCTTCTTTCGACGTGACTTATTTAAGCTCGGAATCAGAATTCGCGCTGCCTCTGCGTTGTGACTGACCGGCAGGTCTTATATTGCGATTTTTTAACTGTGCACCTGAGCCCCGTCTTCTCATTGGCATTATGTCACTGCATTTCGCATCTTTCTCGGCCGTGTCGCTAGATGTCGCATGATCGCGACTATATCAACCTCTGCTTGATACGGTCGCGACATCTAGCGTCACGACCGACAAAGACGTGTAATGCATTGACATAATGCAAATGAGAAGACGGGGCTCAGGTGCACAGTTGAAAAAGTGCATTATACAGTAGCCCCGAGTTCCGACGGTAGCGGATTTTCGACTCTAGCTACATACTAGCAGGAGGGCTTGTCCCAGCTGAGTTGGTGGAGGTGGTGGCGACGGCGTCGGCCAGCAGACCTTGTAGGTCGGCGCCGGATCTCATAATCAAGTGGGGGGGAACACCGCCATCTCCAGCAATAAAACATTCCCTATTCTAACGGAACTAGTGACCGTGGCAGTTGACGTGACCGGGAACATTCATCAACCTTCTTTCCAGCATCTCCAGTTCCCGCTTTCCAGTCCCGGTCGATTCAACTTTCTCTCCATTTCTTCCGGCATTACCGCGCGAGGCTGAGTAGTGGCAAACGCTATCCCACTTTGCCCACCAGGCGCGCTCGTTCCCAGATTTCCCTGATACCCTTCCCCTCCGTGCTCGCTTTCCTCTTCACTAGTCGTTCCGAACTCCGTTTTCTGATGTGCACGTTTCCGTTTCCACGTTTTGCGTCCTTTGCGCGTATCACTTTACCTGCTTCACGCTCTAGCTCGTATCAGTCCTTTGCCCCGTCAGTTATGTCCCTGTCTTCCTTGCTCGCCTCACCCGTCGTCCGTGTTACTATCGCATTACCCCCGATATTCTGCCCTTTTCCTTCTGCCTTGTCGCGGCAAATCAGCGGATGGCGCTCTGCCGCTCCGTCCTTTGCCAGCCACTCTCCTTCGCAGTCTCCGCCCGCTCTCTCCCCCTCCCACTACTCTCACGCTTTCCGCTGTGAGCACGCGCCTTGCTGCCAGCTCTGAACTCCTCTGTTTGATCTTCACATTTCCGTTTCAACATTCTGCGTCCTTTCCCAATTTACTTGTTTCAAGTCCCGGCCTTACTAGGTCCCTAGGTCTTCTGCTAGGTACCTAGGTCCACCCGGAGGTCTTCTACGCCTTCTTTCCTCGCCTCACCCGTCGTCCCTCTCGCTAGCTCCTCTCCCCACTATTTCCTCCTTTATCTTCCCGCTTTGGAATCTAGTCTGCGCTGTTTTCATTTTTATTTCCTTGTTTACGTACGTATGGCATAGATAAAGTTATGTAATGCAACGGAAAATCGATTTCGAGATTTCAACGGAAATACTCGTTTTAGGGTCCTCTGATGCTGAAAAAGATATTTTTTTTCAAAACGTCCGTCTGCCTGTTTGTTTGCCCGTCCGTCTGTTGTCTGTGAACAGCACCAGCGCCTAAACTATTCATAGGACATTTTCCAAAATATATATTCGTCGTTCAGTCTGACTCGACTCAAAGCTCTGCGATTTTGAAAACATTCTTTAAATTTTAGTAGTACTTTGCATGAAGCCCTGCTTTCTCCATTTCTTTCCGCATTCCCGCGCGAGCAAAGCGCCTCCACCGGGGAAAGGAGGAACTCTCCTCCCCCCTCCTCCGCCTCCTGCCAGGCGCGCTGTTTTACAAATGTTACCGCCGCACTCTACCATTCCCCTCCCCGCCCTGCTGGATTCACTCTGAGGACGCCCCCTGCTGTCTGAACTCCGCTCTCCAATTTATACGTGTCTGTCTTCGCACTCTCGTTTGTTGCGTGTACCACTTCACCTGGTCCACGCTCTCACTACGATCTTTCTTTTCTGTAGGTACCGCTTTGCGCGTTACTCACGTCAGTCCCCGTCGTTTCTAATTTCTCAGTATTTCTATCTCGAAAACAGAATGTCTTTTCTAATAATTATAAAGATCTTAATAAATGTAATCAACGTAAGACTTCTTCGCTCTCCGAAATTGATATTTAACCATGTTTCTGTGCAGTTGTGTTTTAAAAATTGAATTGAATTGAATTAATGCCTTATTTTACGTGGTGAGACTCAGGTCATTAGGCCTGCTCTTCCGTCTGACCACGCCAATTTCGCTACACTCCTTTCACCAACTAGCAGAGAAATGGGGATATTTCTTGGGCGAGAAACAGGCGATTAGAATTTAGCTCAGAGGCATCATTTAGGCTTAAGGATCTTTTACATGCAAGTAAATTTACTAACATGGGACGGCCGGCTTTACTTCCCCTCCGAAGGAAGGCGTACGAAGAATTTTGTTTTAATGTAAATAGTACGTAAGTAGTGTCACTCAATGGCGCCAAAACCATCTATAGACCCTTTTACTGTCAAGCCTCAAACATAAATTTATGAATAAATTTCGTTAAAATTCTGCGCACATCCCCTCACAGCACCTTAATATTTCACAGTCTCATGGACTTTGTTGTCTTCTTGTGTTCATCCCCGGCGTATCCTCTTTTTCATCCGTTGCTTCTTGTTCTTCGGTCGTGTCTTTTGCTTCGGATCGCTTTCAACTCAATACGACCTTCGTACTTTTCTATCACCTCCCGTCTCTCTACGGCGACTTCCTCCTTGCTGTCTTTCCCTGCGCCCTGCACTTCCCGGGGAACTAATTTTAGAGATCAGTGAGCACCTCTTGACGCGCATGCGGGCTGGTCCTCTGCGGGCCTGGATTGTTTTCTCTGCTAAACAGAAGTGAAAACCTTTAAAGCTGTTAGATTTTCCTTTCACGAGACTAAAAATATCAATATCTGGAAGGGTTTACAGATCTGAGTGAATAAGGAACTTAACATTTCAGACATATATATTATGAAAGTGTTTCATGTGGTCGACTAACAATTAGTTATTGAGAAAAAAAATGTTTTTAACACAGTAACACACATCTTGCACGTAGAACTTTAGAAGCTCTAAATTCTGTAATTTATTTTTCGACGTAATGAAGTCCTGTGGATGAAATCGAAGCTTCTACTAGACTATTTTGTGATGTACTCTTTCCTAAAAAATTATGCATATTGATAAGTGAAAATCTGAAAACCATTTACGTCTTTAAAGGAAGTAATTAAATATTTGTTATATATTGAGATAATGCCAATATTTAGAAAGTCGTAAAATATTTCGTTATTAGTTTATATTCTTAAATATTTAATTATTTGTTTTTGTTAAGATTTTCTATATGTTTATGAACTTGTATTTGGTATCCTCAAACACAAGTACCTGGAGCAATAGTGAAAATGTAAGTTAATCTAAATATATCGTGATTAGTTTTAGAATCATGAAAAGAACTTTCTTCTCATAGAACGCGGTCTTAAAGGTTTTCTGTGAAATTGCCACATCTTAGAAAGAACTTTGCACCTTTGAAAATGGAATTCTCAAAAGGAAGTATAGAAAGTATTTGAAATTACAAAATATTTCGTAGGTTAAAAACAATATAGTTATTATTTATAAGTTTGTTTTTTAAAGTTAATTGCTTCTCCGGTCATATTTATTTTACATACTAATTGTCATTCTGGGCACAGCCTTCAGTACGTTTGATATAAATAAACAGTACTAATATAATAATACATTTTATGAAATGTGCATTATTTGAAGTTTGTACCATATTTCCCGCAATTGTTTGAGCATGTCTAGAAATTCTCGTGGGTGGTGTTCAAATTGCGCCTTTCTTCATTTGCAATAAAATTTAAAAAATCTCAAATACTGGTAGAGAAATTAAATGTAATAAGGGCGCATGGAGGTAGTCAGATGCACAAAGTACAATGAAACTCACAAAGAGTTTCTACAAGTCTGATGCTCCGAGAGTTAATAAATATCTATCGAAGTGTTACGTTTCAGACATTCATTAATTCATCATTGGTAAGCCATTTTCCAAATCATTGTTTATAAAACTCCCAACATTTAGAATAAAATATTCCTTCGAGCGCAGTATTGAATGATGGGAGATTTCAATTGGGTGGATTCTGACCCTTGACCCTCCGGCACTTGAACCTCCGTTCGCGGGGCCATCGCCCGGCCCCTCCCCTCCCCCTCCTCCTCCCCTCCCCCTCCCGCGCGCATAATTTCGTTCCCCGCCGCGGGCCGCGCGCCAATATTCAAATCCCCCGAATTGGATTACGCCGCCGCGCCACGCCGCCGCTTCCGGGTGGTCGGCCGCGCCACCGCCGGACGCGCTGTTCGTGGCAGGTGCCCCGCCCCCTTCCGCCCCCGCCCCCCCATCCCCTCTTCCGCAGCGGACAGCTCCCACCGTTTGCAGGTCGTTCGTCGTTCGCTTCCTGTATTTCCTGTCCTCTCCGTTTCAACCTCACCTCGACTTCGACCTGTCAGCGCTTCATCGTACATTTGGACTGCGGACGTCTTTTTTCATGGGGTCATGGGTCATACGTCGTTCTTCTGGTTTATTTTATCTCCTCCTCTTCCTATCATGGAGATTTCTTCCCAGTATCACATATATCCTGCATCGTACTTACCTGGTCTCAAGTAGCTTGAGTCACGTTTACCACATGGACGCTCTTTTTCAGAAGAAGACTACAGCTTCCAATCTGATGGAAATGGAATCATTGCAGGTTGGTTAGGAGAAAAAATTGCTATAAGGAAAACAGGCTAGTCATATTCACATATCCTTTTATAGTATTTAAGTAACTGCTAGTGTCCGTACGACCGTCACTCACGGTTAGAATACTTCCCGTGCACCAATCGAGACATGAGGTGTCATTTGACGCGTCCCGGTCTCCTGGTAGGGGACGAATAATTTGTTTTCAAAACCGGTCAGGAAATTCTAAGAAATTTCCCAAAACGCATTTTTGCGTTATTTAACTCTGGGATCGTAGAGGTTTTAGCAGAAATTAAAGCAACTAAATAGATCTATGTAGGTGGCGTAGCGTCCTCCCCAGAATCCAGAGGAAATTTTTGCACCACGGCACCGTAATTTTCTTCCAGGAGGCTGGCAACACTCATTGTTGTGCCACAAATGAATTCTTGAAGAATTGTAAATTAATGATGCTAAATTAAAGTTCTACCGGATTTAAAAAAAATCAATTTGCAAAGTGGATTACCTTGAAACTTATTATATTTGAAGAACTTCATACAGAGAATACCAGAACCATGAGTAATGCTAGAGAATCAAAATACATCCTTATTCGACTTTTGACGTTTACGTTCTTAAGCGAACAAATATCGATGTTCAAATGAATGTTATTAACAATTTATTCTTATTAAACTTAACTGTAACCCTATTCACATAAACATCCAAACAGAGGCATTTTAATGTTTATATATATTCGCCAACAAAATGATTAATAGAGCAATTTTAGAAGAAGAAGAAGAAGAAGAAGAAGAGGAAGAAGAAGTAAACACACATCAGACTCAGATTATGGAGTTTTAAATTAAGACAGAAATATGGAAGTGTTCTGTTTTAAGCAAATCTGGGGGGAATCAAATGTAGTTGTAGAAGATTTTGTGACAGGATGTTTGGAAATAATTGAGAATGATCTTATTAGAGAATAATGCTGAAGAACTGCTTAAAGGTGATTTTTATGCATTTTTTTTGCATATTAGCAAAAAACAGCGTTTAAAATGTACCTCTACTAAATTCTATTTACATCATCCATATCTGCAATTATTTTTTTCCGGATATTACTATTTTGAAATTGCAATATTACCATTTCATATCATTTTTTGAGGTCACATGCAAGACCATTTGGTGTTGGGAAGTTTTGAACGAAGTTCAACATTATTAGCTATTCCGATTGATTCATTAGTATGCCCAGATACTGTAAGAAATTTTTTGAACAAAGCAATGCCTAATGTTTAAAAATGTTTAACACATGAAAATACTTTTAAAACAATTTACAGCGTCGGCGACACCACATTCAGCTAGTTACATCAGTATTTGCGATTCCTTTAATGGATTCACAACTATCTCTTTGCAGGAAATGTCTTGATTGCAAAAAACGATAGCAAAATTGATTAACTATTTATTACAATTTCTTTAAAGATAATTTTTCATTCTAATGGTAATTCTGTCAGGTTCATAAAATTTGTCAACCAAATGAGCTTCCGCTGAAGGGCTGCCCTCCGCTCTTTGCACTGCAGCAGAGGCTCCGTGACGCACTTGCTTCATTCCAGAGGGGGGGGGGGGGAAATGTTACTCCCCTGCTTCCGTGTGGGTGGGAAGGAACGCCTAGATTTGTTTGTAATCCGCCTGCAGCCGCTGCTCTGGAACTCTCGCCGGCCCAATCAAAGCCCCGCGAGTGCCGGCGCGGGGTGGCGCACGGCGCGGCGGCGGAATGTGCGGCCAGCTGCCGCTGCGGTATGCGCGCGCTGTTCAGGCAGCGGATCGCGAAAGACCATCTCTCGGCCAAACCTTCCGAGTTGCCGCGACTTCAAAGTGCGCGTTCAGCCGACGCGACGCTACGCCGGGCTCCTTCCGACTTCCCCGGTCAGGGGCGAGATGCAGTCAGATGCCCTTGAGGGACGCGTGGGAATTTGGAAGCTGTAAAGCGTCCAGAAATTACACATAGAGAATAGACACATAATAATAAACAAACATCGATGTTCTAAATAAGCTATCAATTGCTATACAAATCCAATATGTAGAAGTAATCTTAAATAAAAATTAAGTTACCACACTAAAAAGTAGGGGTAACTTTTGTACTTTTGATTTTCAACCACTCCTTGCCAGAGTATCATTGATAAATTTCAGAAGTTGGTATTTCTAGTTGATACTACTGCCCCCAGAGCTGATGTAAGTCTTGTCATTTTTTGAAAATATTCATTTGTGTTGTGTATAAAAAAACCGTTTGCAACAGTCAAAAGTAAGTATTTTGTTCGGGTTATTTTATGTCATAACTTGAACTACAATTATTCTATTTAATACTGCAAACTATTAAAATGTAAGTCAGACATTCTAGATGACATATATGCAGCTTACTATTTGCAAAAAAGTAAACCTGAAATTCAAAATTCTTGATTTGATGAAAAGTGAGCGTATGTTGTACCTTTGACCAGCATGTACTATTGTATCTTTGACCGGTCAAAGGTAGAATTGATCCTACTGTTACTTCCCGTCAGTTACTTTTTTTAAATTATTTTAGAGAGTTAGAGAAGATGCCTAGAAGCAAAGATAAATTCATTTTCGCAAATCTGTGCGGCAAAAAAACTGTTAAACATAATGTTGCAAACGTTTTCAAAATTAAGAGGGAAAATATTTTTGAGGGAAAATGTTTAAAAACTAAATAACAGGAGCGAGAGGTTTGTCAGGGTAAATGATAATTTCTATGATATAAAGACGATATTGTGTTCAAGCTTCCAAATCCATCGCAGTCAGGTGGATCAGTTCGTCTGCGACACCATATGTTATTTAGTGTCGATCTACTGCACTACAGTGTTAAATAGCTCATTTTTATTCTGTATTACTCAACAGGCTGTTTTTATATGTAATGGAGTTATAATTTTTTCTAATTATAATTCAATTATTTTAAAGTTAGCTTCAGATTGGGACGTTTTTGTATTTTAATGTGCTTTGTTTTATTTAGTCCTTTTTCACAGTTTCTTTTATCATTATTGCTCGCGTGCGTCATAAATGCATATTACATTATTAAAAATTAGTTTAATTAAGACTTTTAGTTAACTGATTATTATAATTTGTGTGAAGTGGTCAAAGGTACAACTGGTCAGAGGTACAAATAGGATTGTACCTTTTTCTTCTTTCAAAAATAATTTCAACCATGTTTAAAATTAATTTCAGATCATGAGAACATTTTTTCATGAACAAAGATCATATAGACAATATTTTGGTGCTTATTTTAAAACCTGAAACAAGTTAATAAATGTCAAACTGACGGGGAAAAATTAAAGTATGAAACATGGTCAAAGGTAGAGCACCTTCCTCTATATACTTTTAATTTAAAAAATATTCACAAATTTTAAATATGTTTACATACGGGACCCTCAAATCTTTCTCCACATACTAAGAAAATAAGGACACGAAAACTAGACGACAAGGAGATGATGAATTGAAGAGATACCTACGTTGGGCAAGGAAGACAATGTAATTTGAAGAATTGGTGTTACTAGTGGGAATTACTTGCACAGGAGAAGCTAAGACTGACTAGTGAAGACGAAAACACTGAGAGATATTCGAAGATTACATACGGAAATGACCAAGAGGACACTTGGAGACAAAATGTTGAAGGGATGGTTACACAAAGAGATATATTTTGAAAAAAACAGGTAAGAGGAAACGAGAGAGACAGAGAATATAGGCCAGCGAGATAGCTCAGTCAACAACGGTTATCGCTGCAGGATATCTGACAGGGAGGTCATAGGGTTCGAGTTCTGGAGGTGATGGATTTTGGACACTAGCAAAACAGTTCAGTCGAATTCAAGCACTGGAATTCTGGTGGTAAATTCGAGTGAGCGGCTGCTGTGATTGGTGGTTTTCTCGGATTAACACCAGGCGAATGCCAGAGCAGTGCACTAACAAACGGGCCATGGACCGCGCGAGATTTTCCCTTCCTCCTCCTTGCAGCCTCCTCTCCTTCCCCTTTCACACACTTACTTGAATAATGCACTACACTATCGCTCACATCGGGAGAGCAGTCAGAGCATAGAGTAAATACTAGCTGTGCCAGTCCCGCGCGGGGGTGGGGGGAGTACTTGGCGGAGGAAACTCGGAAACACGACGTGTAAGCCGGTACCGATCTCACGATCCGGCGGGCGGCAGTACACATGGAATTAGCGAGTTAACGTACTATAAAATACGAAATACTACTCTTCTCGTAGCGAACGTTTGTGTGAGAGGAGAACAGAGGGCGAGCGTTTGGAGAGGTAGGGAAACGAGGGCCAGAAGGGGCAGCGACATGAGGTAAGCAAGGGACTCGATCGAAGAGCAAGAAGTCGAAGTGGGTGTGGCGAGGGGCGAAGAGGGGCGTAGCTGGAAGCGCATAGTTGTTGCGACACCTCGCGCCCTCGCCCTCGGCTTCGGACTTAGGCTTCCGTGCTCACGGCGGCCCCGGATTCCGCCCCCACCCTCGCCCTGGGCCTTCGCCGCGCAGCCTAATTGCATTCTATCGCGTCCCGGAACAAAGATGCGGTCTAGAGGCCTCTTTACAGGATGAGGAGCCTATCTTTCATTACAACGCACAATTGATACAGGAATTATATAGTTTATAGAAATTATAGTTATTTGTAATGATATTATTACATAGGAATAATTTTTATATATATATATATATATATATATATATATATATATATATATATATATATATATATATAAAGAAACTTTTATAATTATAGAGAGCATGTTTCGAGCTATTAGATTGCTGGTGTCAATGCAGTTTATATGGAATTCTATAAACATGAATAATTAAGTACAGTAAAGATAGTCAGTTTTTCGTTGCAGTTAATAAACTAGCTTGAAATATAATTGATCCATTTCAATACAATTAAATGAAAATAAATATTTCAGCTTAATGTTTTATGCGCATTTCCAGACATTCTGCTGTTATAAAGGTAATTAGAAAAATATTTGAACCAAAGAAGTTTATGTTCTTTTATCATCTTAATCGAAAGTGTGATATTCTATGAAGTGAAAAAAAGTGTTAGATGTAGAATTCTTTGTTTGATGAATTATATCAGTGATTGAGGAAGTTCAGAAAGATGTTCCGTGAGTAACTGATGTGAATCGTCTAAGATCATATAATATGTAAAAATAGATATTTCCGGTGAAACCATATGGATCAATGACGATACTGAATGACGCATGTGTTTTGGTCACAGTTGTTGACAACACATCTCCATACCTCTAGTTTTGTTGGTTTTCATTCTGAACTCCATTCCAATTCCCAGAACGTTATTTTCTGCAGAGTTTCCTGGTTCTTTCTTCCTAGCTATCCTGTGGGAATTAGCACGTCATTATCGACTCGTATTTTAGTATTAATGAAGGAACAACGTTTATTAATGTGAAATTTAAAATAATAATGTTTGTGTAAACTTTTTAAATTAAACTCAATTTCAGCTTATAATAATAGTAATTAATTGACAATATTGTTTTTGTGAATTGTTTTGTACATGAATACCATAATTATTGCAATTTGTAGTTATTACAAGAATGCGGAAAATTAAATAAGATTAAAGTGCGTCCAATATAAATAGATACTACTCTGTCAATTTATCAGATAGGTCCGAGATGTCAAGAGTAATCTGAAGTGATGTAACTTATTACGATTACGGGAAAGGTAGAATTTTTTGTTACAGTTAATGAAACATCCTTATTTTCAGTTTTTGCGAGTGAATGAGCAATACTGTCAAACAATTGCAAGATAGACGCTTCCCACATTACTCCCCACTTCTTTACAATGTTGACAATTCCTTCGATGTGATTCATCAGAGAAATGTTAGATTCATCCCGCACAAGGGCAGAGTATACTCTGAATCATAGCACAATGTCACATACTCGAATAATGGTGCACGTGTCGAACGACAAGGAAAAGAACACTTCAAGGGAAATGACGCGAATACTTCCTAGTGAGCAGAACATTTGTTTTCTCTAGAAAAATACAACGAAAATCAAGACACGTTCATCATCAGCAGATACTGCAAACCTTTTTAAATCCATTACATAAGAAAGACATTTTTTTTGTGTTGAGAATCCGGGACGGTTTATTTGCGAACGTGGAACGTGCCCGCGGTATATTATGGCGGTGCTGTCACTGCTGATGAGTAACGGGCTGAATCAGCGACGTAGTAGTGCGTGGAGAGGGGAGAGGCGCGTGGAGGCGCGTGGCGGGGCGGAAGCGGTAGCGCTCGCTTCTTCCCACTCGCGCCAGAGGATGCCCCTCAGAGGGCGACGAACAGATTGGTTCAGATGGCACCACTGCCTTTTAATGTGTACGTTTGCGGTATATGGTTTGGATGCAAATACTTTCACATTATGCTTGTCGATGCCAAAGTTTGGCGTGGTTTTAACGTTAAATTGTGCATTAGGTTGCGGTGTAGTTTTAAACTGAGTGCTGCTGCAATATCGTAAGGTACGTTTTGTGCTCTGAAGATAGTGAAAATATCGCTGATGTGTCCCTTGTACAAAATAGTGTCCTATTTCCTGACCTAAGTATCATCTCGCAAATAATACAAAGATCTAGGGACTAGAGTTGTCTATTAACTATGGCAGCATGTTTCTGTCATTAAAACCCCTTAGCGTTAAATCGGAACCCTAGGTGCCCAAGCGAAAATACTCGCGCATGGTTAGAGACACACGGAGAGATACGCACGATCAGTCACACACTCTCAGTCACGCACAGACATGCAAGCACCGACTATCTACACACAGGCACTAACGCAAAATCACCCACGCACAGATACAGCCATCGCCCTCAAGACACTCACCCACGTAGCCTCCGCCGCTCAGACATTGCTACGCAGTGCCCGAAACGGCGAGTGGCGCCGGGAGGGGGGGGGGCGGCGGCCGCGGGGCCCGGAGCCATTCCGCCCCGGGCGTGTGAAAAGCGCCACCTGGGGATTGTTTGCAGCGGCGGGAAGCGCAGCGAGGGCCGAGGCGACGCGCGACGCCGCGACGCAGGGGGTGTGGCGCGGAGGGGGCGGGGCGGCGGTGTCCGGTGGCGCGCATATCCCCGGGACTCTTCCGCCGGCACGAGCGCCAGCGCCAGCGCCGCCGCCGCGCGCCGTCAAAGCTCGCGGATCTCCCGCGCCGCACGTCGCGCGCTCCCTCGCCACCGGCCACGCCCACTCCGCCTCGCTCCCGCCCCGCCTCGCGCCGGCCCAGCACCGCCCCCGCTCCCACCCCGCACAGCCCTGCAACCCCGCCCCACCCCGCCCCTACTCGCCCCGCCTCGCTCCCGCCGAGAACCGCCCCCGACTCCACCCCGCCCAGCTCTGCAACCACGCCTCACCCCGCCCTAACTCGCCCCGCCTAGTGCACGCACAGCACCGGCCCCGTTCCCACCACGCCCAGCCCCGCAACCCGGCCCCGCCCCACCCCACCTTCATCTATCCCCGCCCTCACCCCGCCCTGCAACCCCGGCCCACCCCACACCACCTCGCCCCACCTCACCCCACCTCGCCCCACCTCTCCCCACCTCGCCCCACCTCGCCCCGCCCAGCACCGCCCCCGACTCCTCCCCGCCCCGCTCTGCAACCCGGCCTCACCCAGCCCTAACTCGCCCCGCCTCGTGCACAACCAGCACCGGCCCTGTTCCCACCATGCCCAGCCCCGCAATCCCGCCCCGCCCCACCCCGCCCTACCTCGCCCCACCTCGCCCCACCTCGCCCCACCTCGCCCCACCTCGCCCCACCTCGCACCACCTCGCCCCGCCCAGCACCGCCCCCGACTCCACCCCGCCCCGCTCTGCAACCCGGCCTCACCCATCCCTAACTCGCCCCACCTCGTGCACAACCAGTACCGGCCCTGTTCCCACCACGCCCAGCCCCGCAATCCCGCCCCGCCCCACCTTCATCCAGCCTCACCCCCGCCCCACCCCGACCTACCTCGCCCCACCTCGCTCCCGCCCAGCACCGCCCCGCCATCTCGGCAACCCCGCTCCACTCTGCCCCACCCCTTCCAGCCTTGTCCCCGCCCAGCACCGCCCCCGATCCACACGCGCGCCCTCTCCGCCCGCCCCGGCTCCCGCCTGGTCATGTCAGCGTCAATCCCTCCCAGTCGCTTCCGTGTCCGCTCCCTCTCAGCTCGGCTACTGACCCGTCATGCCCCTGCCTCGCTCCTTCACGACCTCGTTCTAGTCCCCGCCCGTCACTTAGCCCCGATTGCGGCCCGACTCCCACCTCGATCCTGGCCCGTTCCGCCCCCGCCCAGACTCGCCCCCGCCTAGCCCCGTCCTCGCTCTGCCCTGCTCATCCCAACGCCGACCATGGTTTCTGTTTAAACGTAAACGTTACGTACAGCACGGAGTACTATTCTGTGTTTCGAGATACGGTCACATTGTACATCAAATCTATAAATATGTTAAAGACTGAAAAAATGGCAGGAAATATATAAAAATATAATGATGCTACCCGACTGATAAATGACTGACTCTTACAGAAGAGTTAACGAAACGGAAAACCTGTAAATGATACATGATTTATACTAATACTGCGATAACGTGCAGCGAAATGGATATTTTAATTCAAGCACTAGAAGAAAGAGATGTAATTGTATTAAAAATAATGTAGTAATGCCCACCGAAGTGCACTACCCATTTATTCTCTTTGAATAGACTATATTGTTGACACAATATTAACCATAGATCGCATGGACCCGGTTAAGTAAATGAATGCATATGCAGAGCCTTTGAGGCCGTGCGCAATACGCTGAAGAAAAAAGGCAATTCAACGGTTTTTTATTCTTAATACTTCCTTAATAACCAACGGTTTTTTATTCTTAATTCTTACTTAATAATTTAAATAAAAGTCAACTCTTAATCTTAAAAAAATGTGTATTTATTTATATACCTATTAAAATTATTTCAAATCTGCGTGGCTCCAATTTCGAATTTCTTGATCTCTTAGCTTGTTAACTTTCGAGAGATGGCGCGGGCGGTATAAATACCGCCTTTGAGAATAAAACAGCGCTGCACCTTGGTATTGGAACTCAGCAAGACGGGTAGACAGGTATTCTGTAGTTATATATTGAGACACAAGAGAGCGGTAACAATCTTCTCCTAGACCCACCCACATTCACGGTACGTGGCCAACGGCATCAGTCTTCGCTCTACGCGGCAGAAACACTGCCACGCGATCGCGCTTGTTCCAATTTTCTCACGACTGGGATGAATATGTAGGTAAATTTTTCATATATTTTGGTAATAAAAATGTCATAATACTTTTATGATAATTTATGTGTAAATAAAATGAATTGGTTATTCAATTCATGTAATTTTTAGGTGATTTCAGTGGATTTTAGTACTCTAGATAATTAATACTCACTATTTTCACTTTGTTTTAACATATTTAGCTATCTACAACATTCTCTCTCTCCCTCTTTACCATTTTCATTACATTTATTAGATGTTTACCTTGGTTCTTTATTATATTTAAATTTAGGTTTTTATTATGTCATTGTTATATTGTATGTATTTGTCATCAGTTTGTGAAGCCAAAATAGAAGATTGATTTTGCCGATTATCTCCTTCATTAATTTCTTTTATGCAGAATAATCAAAATTGTTTCAATAAACTGTTGATCTATTATATTGCTCAGATGATGTTATTTAATAAATTACCCATGACTGACGATTAAGGGAAGCTGACATGTTGAGAAAAAGGAAAGATGTTTGTCGGCGGCAAAAATACCGCCCCTCGATCGCGCATGTGGCAGAATCGCGCAAGCGTCCGAAGGTTAAGCTTTGCACTCTATATCTTAAGGGGTATTTCCATAGTTGTTCACGTAGGTCATTGACTGAATGACAGTTCGTGTAAGTGTTCTCGATTTGTTTACGTTCGTGTTCGTGTAATATGTGGTCATTGCACCCTACAGATAGTTATACATTTGCTCGTCCTGAAAAACTACGATCGCGTAGTTTCGTTTATTTCCGCATATCCCAAATCTGAATGTCCCCTTGTCAGTATCACACAATAAAAGAATCCAAGTGGAATATCTTCTAATCGATTCAAGATATTGAAATGGAAGTTTTAGAAACAAGAGACATAGAGGGTTATCAGTTGCAGATTTTAGTTTTTTTAAAGCATCTTTTAGTTTAAAGATATTGGACATTTTATGGACCACTACTTTTTTACACAAATAGACACTCGTAGGTCATGAAAAGACATATTCAGCAACACCACATATATGGCGTTACGTTAGATTTCGCGGTTTGCGATATGGCTGCCATTGGCCGGTTCAAAACGCCGCTGAGTAAAATGTCTAGGTCACGTCGTGACCTCTAAACAACAATCAACGTTGCGGTATAAAAGCAGCAATTGCTATCATATATTTGCTAGTGATCTTCCTGTTAATACTGCCTTAAATAAACCAAATTATAAAAAAAGAGTTATGACCCTGCAGCACATTGTTTCTGCAGACAGTAGAGGTCGACATTTTTAGAAATTTGAAACACATTTCTGTTGTTATTAACAGCATAATTCCAAAAAAAATATTTCCTTCTATTAATGTTTTTAGACAAATTCATGAGTGTGTAGTGAAGAAAATTTGATAGTTATATAAAACAATAATATTTAGTGTCAATATCTCTCTTACTGAAGAAACCGTATCACAGTTGAATTTACCCTTACACGGGAATAGCAGTGAAGCAGAGAAAATTATTTCTGTATTTTTTCTACCTTTCTCATACCTACAAAAACTGCTCAAAGCAGAAGCAAAGGGCTCAACGATTTGACAATTAATTATTTCAAAGAAGCAGCGACGGAATGTTTACCGTGAGAAGTATAGAAATAGTTATGCAACCACACATCATACAACGCTTTCAACACAAGTTGTTTTAATCCCCCTGATGAACGATATATTGTATATAGTAATAAAATACACCGGTGATTTCCTTGTCACTTTCATTAATTCTCTTGGACGAAACGTGAATGCTGTCTTGAATGATTGTAATGTAACACACGGGCTTCGCTCGGGTGTGATAGGGAAATTTGGCAGTTACCAAGGTGACTGCCCCACGCCTTGCGGCTTGATGACCGCTGTTTCTTGCTGTGTTACGCACCACAAACTTTCAAGAAATTGTATTCGTATGGTGCCGAATATCATATTAATTTGTGCTTTTAATTATTATTAAAAAATCAATATATGTTTAGTTTCTGAATTTGTCTTCTCAGGATCTATATGTGTGAAAAATATAGTGTTACATTAAAAAACGTATCATAGCAATTGATGAGTCTCTATGACCTTAATATCATAACCCTTCATCTTAATATCATTACCGTGTAGAAGATATTTGAGGATATGAACACGTTGTTATTCACCAACTCTGTATGTTCCCGTTTCTGAATCACCCGTATCCTCATCACAACTTATCTGACTTTAAACATTCAGCATCTCTACATATTCTTCATCCACCAGTATACTTTCCCTTTAAACACTCAATAGTTTTACATTCACTATATTCTGCTAAAATGCAGTTTCTTTTCTACAGTGTCTCGTCATTTCGTAAACAAATGATTTTCATGTATGAACACCTGAACAAAGACATTCTTTAATAGTATGCGTAACCTAATTAAAGTTAAGAATGTGCACTAATGTATCCAATGTCATCGTTTTGCGTAACATTTTTATTTTAATGTAAAACTTATATTCTTCAAATAATATTCAGTTATTTAATGCACAGAAATCGCAATGATTACCAACATCCAAACATTGCACTCAGCTAACGTTATTTGGAAATTAATTTTTATCATAATTATTTTTCAAACAGAATATATAGTGGATATCACATCAGCATATTTCAATGTTAAACCACACAAATTCTTTGAATTGTACAAACACTCAGAGGGTATTACAAAATACACAGCAATGTCATAAGGACTTCGAACAGCTGATACACAGAGCACAACAGGACGTGGGTATACAGTACGTGGGTCGAATTCTTGGAAGGATCAAGAGACAACTGTTGACTCATAAAATTGTTTGCCATATTTGTCTTTTTGAGAAATGCGGTCTCCTTCATACACATCTACTGCAATTTCCGTTATATTATCGAGACTCAAAAGGAAAATATCCCATCTCGGCCTAGCAGAGAAAAGTGGTAAGGAACAGAATCGTTTGGTCACGGCATTCAGACTAAGCATCTCTAAAGCTTTGTTTCTTTTCTGCACACTTATTGCTCACTATTTTACCAAAATATTAATTTCAACGTAGAATAAATCTATCATGTCGAGTACCCATAGTAAACACAAAATTTGTCGATATTACTGGAACAAATTGTTGAATGTGAAATGGTCTATTCTCTTACGTACACAAGCATATACTATTAATTGAACCGTTTATTTCAGAAACCCGTCAAACGCCAAAATCTAAAAAAACGCCATAGCGGCGGTATATTGTCCCTTAAGACACATCTTTTAGTGCACATATACATGAAAAATATTAATTTATTGACTGCTTTAATATAAAAAAAATATTTTGAATCATTCAAAATGGGACACTTTTTCTCAGTTTTCTCAGAATGACGAATTTGGCGTTTGACGAATTTCTGAAATGAACGATTCAATTGATGCACACAATGTTAAACTTTTTTCATAAGTATTTATATGAATAAGTGTACAACTTTTACAACTATACAAGCCCTGAGCATATTATAATGTAGGTGATACTTAGTATTTTATTCACGGTTAATAACATATTGTTATTATACTAAATTCAAATTACAAGGCGTTTATTATGCTTATCATCGAACTGATTTTTGTTGAATTTAGCAAAATGGTAACGAGGTTTATCAGAATATTTGCATTTGAAAACGAGGAAAAGTATGATAGTGAACGATTTTTCAACTTCTTTCATCGATCAGGCTTACTTATTGCTCGAGAGATGACCCCGTGTCCTCATATTTCACATTCGAAGAGGCGGCGAAGGCGGCAACCGCATGATCGTCAGGTGCAAGCCGTCCCTTTTGCCATTCTCCGGCGAACGGGCACCTCAGGCTTTCAGGATCAATTAATTGTTCTCAGTATTTTGTACTTTTCGTATCGAATCTTTGTGAAAGAGGAAAAATATCAATTTTATATAAAACACGGTGTTTAAGATTTTTAATGTAATTGGTACAAATTCTAATAAAATGCTATACATTGCTTTCATTTCCTTTTACAGTCTGTTTATCTTAGATTTAAAACTTGGATCTTACAGACTGCTCCTGGCCTCTAGCGTTACTATTAGGTAACAGTTCTGTCGTACCGCTACTGGTATCTGTAGGAACATATTAGGAACTAATCTACTCTTAGCGTCAGGCAGAAGAAGTGGTCGTGGAGCATCAACCAACATTTTATTTAAATTATTTATTTTCCTGAATTGTGTTGCATTAATATTTAAAAATACTTTGCAAGGACACTGCGTCAATCCTGAAGAATCCTGTAAATGTTTCAGATCTATTGATACGCTGTTTTTGTGGTATCAATGTATACATGTCATTGTATAAGTATAAACACGGCAACTCTCAAATAAATTAACTAGGCGCGAAACCTAATGACAGAGATTACTAAACCGGTTTTAAAAACATCTACGTTTTTTGGGCAATGTATTAGAATTTTTTTGTACAGGCAAGTTTCCACCAATCTTCAGCACTTGAGTGAAGCATGTGACAACGCGAAATCGAACTCGAAGAGATAGAGGAGACCGCTAATCTGTCGGATTTAGCGGGCGACTTACATCTCATTCTAAACGACCACTCTTCGTATAGTATATCCCAACTCTTGCCATAGAGTGTACTTCAAACTCTAATCCCATGACGCGACATCAAGTTGGTGTAACCTGTATCTATAATTATATGTCTATTTATATTAGTTATATTTATTTAACAGTATAATAATTATATAATTATTTTCTTACACACGCACACACACACATATATCTATATATATCTATATCTATCTATCTATCTATCTATCTATCTATCTATCTATCTATCTATCTATATATATATATATAGATATATATAGATATATATAGATATTGAAACACAGAATGTTTCCTTATACTAATTAGAATCATTAGCATAAGAAATTTGAGTTCATTTTGGACTGCGTAGTACAGGCGGCAGACGCGACGGACGGCAGTGGGGAGGCCCGCCGCCGCCGCTGTCGCTGCCGCGAACACAGCGTGGGAACGACGGTTACAAACCGAGCGTGGAGCGGCGGAGAATTCAGCCGTTACGACAGTTGCGAGGAGGGAGACGGACGAGGCGGTCGCCAGGGATCGGCGGTGGCCGAGGTGTGGCCGGAATGTGGCCGGTGAAGTAGAACGTTAGTTAATGCAAGATCTGTTGAAACAATAGTTAGGAGGCCGGAAAAGTAACATGTAGAAGAGATCAGTGTTAGGAGAACAGTAAATCGCGCTTATGCTATTTGATGCAGTGAGAACAAGACCAGAACTGTGTGTTGCGAAGCTGACGCTGGCGCGTGCAGTGGCCACGTGTTATGTAGTTTTATCAAAACGGTGAAGGGTAATTAGAGGGAAGTGCGACGCCGAAGTACCAGGAGCCGAGATCGAGGGACCTGCGAGGCCGCCAGCCAAGGCGACCACTACACCACCAGCCACCGACTACGCCAAGCTGCTGCGGAGGTCGGCGATACCTGCCGATGCGAGCCGTAATTCAAACAACGGAGGTATTTGTTGGGGCCCCAAGGTATGATAAAAACTCATGTTAAATCTGATCTTGGTACCAAGGCAAAGTGTATAGGTGTTATAAATCGTGTAATTAACAGATTTGGTTTGTGAATAAATCCTGTTTATGATTGTACCACGTTTACTAATTAAATTTCCCAATGCTATGTCGACTCCTCATAGGGACCCATTCACGAAAAAGATACCCTCCTTTAGTAATTTATTGCAGTGAAAGTACCGGCATCACCAGGTACGTCACAATATATATATATATATATATATATATATATATATATATATATATATATATATATATATATATATATATCAGTGGTTGATCTGCAGTATCTATTCGAATCAAAAGAATGCGGCAATATGGGAAATTAGCGAACACTTTGTCGCCACAGTTCGGAGCTATTTCCATCTCGAACTAAAAGAAACGCTTTCTCGATTTCACCGTCCAACGGTCGGAGGATTTCTGTAGGATACGCTCTTCAAAAAGGTACCATTATTAGCATGACTGTTGCTGCCGATGTCTGAGCCGGAGCGCCGCGGAGGCTGGCAGACGGAGCGACAACAGAGGGGCGGGTATGGGGTGTGGGGGTGTGGCGAGGGGAGGCGGCGACGGACGCGCGGATGGAGGTCAGGCGGGCGCCGCGTCGCTCAGCGCCGCGTGTTTGGGCGCCGCCGCAGAGTCTGCGCGCGCCGCCCTCCGCCTGCGCTGTTTATTGGCTCAGCAGGCCATTAGCGGCCGGCGCTGCCCTTGGGGCCACCTGCACTTCCCGCCCGCCCCGTCGCCCGCCACCCCACTTCCCGCCCACCCCCACCCCCGCCGCCCGCTGCCCGCCCCGCCACACGCCGCCCGCAACCAACCGCCCCGCCGCCCCGCCGCCCCGCCGCCCCGCCGCCCCGCCGCCCCGCCGCCCCGCCGCCCCGCCGCCTCGCCGCCCCGCCGCCCCGCCGCGCTGCCACCCCGCCACCCCGCCGCCCCGCCGCCTTCCCGCCCCGCCTACTCGCAGCCCCACCGCCTCGCCGCTCACCGCCCACTCCGTCGCCCAACATCCCACTTCCCGCCCACCCCCGCCTTCCGGCGCCCGCCGCGCGCCGCCCACCACCCCACCGCCTCGCCGCTCACCGCCCACCCGTCTGCCGCACGCCCCCCCGCCCGCGCGAAGTCGTCGACATCGTCGCCTGTCGTCTGTCCCTTGACGTCCGTCACCCGTCGCTCGATCCCAGCTGTCTGTCGCCCTGTACCCGCCTCCTCCAGCTCATCGCTAGTCAACGCCCGATCCCTCATCGTCGCCCAACGCAGCCGCCGCAAACCCAACCTCTCCAGCCTTGTACAGTGTCTCAGAATAAATTATAAAATCTTCTATTGTATACTGGGGGCAGTCGATGGTCACTTTTTGCCAATGCATATGTGTTGGAAAATCTCACATGAGAAATTACACATTAGATATTTGATTCTGATTAATAGGCAACATGTCGTTCGGCAAAGTTCACCTGCCTAACATCAGTGCAAGATGCGTTGCCTACAAAACAGAAGAAAATGTCCAATGAGTAAATTCGTTAAATCATTCCGCAGCACATATTATTCACTGGAAAAAAGGGATAATCTTCGAGGCCTAATATGCGGTAGATGTTTGTGACAACTATTCTAAATCACCTTTAGTTGATACACCTTTAGAGGCTTCCTGCACTCATCGATAGCTTTCCGTGGTTTCTCCAATCAATAGCAGGCGAATAGCGGAGTAATACACTAACAAACGGGCCACAAACCACGCGCAATCTTTCCGTCGTCTTCCTAGTGCTATTCTCTCCTTTTACTTATGCACACATTTACTTATACACTATACTATCACGAACGTCGGCAGACACGTCGAAGCTTATAGCTTGTCCATGCCGAGATAATACCCGTTTGGGAGAGGTAAGTGGAAGACAATTCCCCCGCAAGACGACATATATGTTGGCACCGGATCTTACAATTCAGCGGGAAGAAGTACCACCACTTCCGGTAATGAAAAGTTACTACAGTTAAGGGATCTAATAAGTGCGTTAAGGGTTTAACGTAATACGTGTCAATGCAGAAATTAGTAAGATGAAGTGATAGCTAATTCGATTTAAGTAGTGAAATCAAAGTGAACAGTCTTAAAATTGACAATGATAAAATGAAGTGTTTCTTATTGTGTGTGTAAATAGCGTTTACATTTCCTTATTTTTGTATGTACATAGTATATATATTTTTGTATGTAAACTTTAGTAGGAAATTCCCGAATTGTGTGCTCAGGAATTCTACCATTACTCGTATGTAACCCACCCGACAATCGGAGGCGCTTGCCCTCTATGGGATTGTAACGGGCTATACAATCATAATAATAATAATAATAATAATAATAATAATAATAATAATAATAATAATAACAAGAAGAAGAAGAAGGAGAAAGGTGTCTAAAGACCATAGCATATGGACGTGATTGGAAACGTGAGTTAATCATTACGAAGTACCCTGAGCTCCGTTCACTGGCCGAGCTTCATATTTGACCTGTCGCGTGTTTATTGCAGCGTCCTGCTGAACCTCTTTCGCCAGTCTCCATCTCTTCCTCCGTCTTCGACACCACTTCCCCCTCCTTTCCGTCGACATCATTTCCTCTAACTCCTCATGCTTCCGCTCTCCGACAACACCAAGTTTCTGCAAACGTTCCTTGCAACCGCCGTTGATCAAAAACTCTGGTTTCCGTCATGTACTGTACTTTGCTCAGAGAATTCCTTTTATTTCCGTTGCTGATTTGACAACTTTCGTTCTGCCTTCGTCATATTTACTGCTGGTAATATTTTACATACTCTAGTAGAGGATATGTGAATCTACAGAAATACTACTCACTTCTGATTTACATTGGTCGAAGTCGTTGGCGGAAGAGTCAAGAAACCGTTTACCAAAATTGTCGAGTAATGCAGACTCATGCAAAATAATTTCCATATTTGAAGAAAATAAATATAACGTGATTTTATGAACAGGAAGACCAAGCTCTTCCTGAACCTCCGTAGCCTGGAGGTTTCTAGCAGATGCATCTGTTCACTGCTATTTTCCCAGCGAGCCCAGCAGTCGCCCTCGCCCATCCATCCGACGCTCTTCCGCGTCGGATCCCCTGCCGTTATTGTCTTCGCTTTTCCCTCACGTCGACTCTCACTATTTACACACGGCTGCTGCTGCGCCTTCTTATGCCATCTGCGCCATTTCTGCTCCGCTATTTACTCATCCCAGGCGCTCCTTTACCATGAGGGAGCTCCCGTTTCTCTGACTTCTTCCATTACCTCTCCAGCTACTATTCTACGTACACCTCATTATCATTCTCTTTCAAATAATTGAATAGTTGTGTTTAGAAAGAGAGCATACCTAAGAAATTAAATATTTGAGATTACTCCTGATGCAATGTTAGATTAGAATTAAATGTGTACTTCGACTTGCATAAGTTAGGGAAAAAACAATAAATGTACTACATTAGATTCTGCATCTTTAAAATCGATCAAAATGCTTGATCTTGGGATACCACACTAGAATTTTACAAAACGAATTTCTTACTTGCTGCATTTTATAATTATTATTTCATTATTATACTTTGATACACAGACTAAAATCCAAAGTTTCAACATAGAATATTGTGTTGAGTAGACTCATGTTGCATTGTATATTTCATCTATTTCAAATATTAATATTTTCGTCATCGCACACGACCATTTAAACGACTCGCAATAAGGAAGTCGCGGCGACAGTGCGGGGCAGGACTACATTATCCTTACGTAGGATGCAAGCACGCTAGAGGTGTGGCTGAGGCGGAAGACACGGGTGAGCAAGTGCCAAAGACCAAGGCATTGTCCATCCGCTCCCGCCACCGCCGACGCCGCGTTGGCCAGCGAGCCCCCGCTCTGCGGGGTATAAAGGAGAGTTGCTGCAGCCAAAAAGAGGGTTTATGGGGAGAGTGTTAGTGCCGCTATGGGTGAAGGGTTGGAAGGGTTTGGTGAAGGGAAGGGTTGGTATTGGTTGAAGCAGATAGTGTTGACAAACTGTGTGACGAAAGTTGTATTTCTTTGGTGGACTAAGGGACTGCACTGCATACTGGGCATTCGTACTAGATATACGGCAACTAGACTAGCCTTTGGTAGATCGTCCTGATTCAAGAAAATTGATTAAGTTTAATCGTACGATGGATGGTTGATTGTGGTCTACAAATAAAAATGTTTTATACCGACTTTGTGTGAGTTATAGTTTGGTCACAACAATATTAATAAGATTAATAATCATTATTAACATAGTTTTTAATGATACCTATACTTAGTCCTCTAATTAATTGTACCTCAGTCCTCTCAAATAGTAATTTAGATGTTTTCAATTACTCAAATAGTAATGTAGATGTTTTCAGCAAATATTTTATTTGCTTTTTCTCCTTTCGCTCTCTTCGTTTGGCTCGCTTTGCCCCTCTTTTATCGGTGTGGTTTCATCTCCGAGAGATATTCTTGATATTTACTACGTTGTTCAGGAATTCAGTGTTTGAGTACGCAGAGCTGACTTTTCCGCTATGAATGAGGTGACGGTAACTCTTGATGTAGAAGTCAGACTTCTCTGTGGGTACCGGGCTTCAAATTCCGGTCAATCAATGAAGAATTCGAGGTAGACAAAGCGGTTTTGCTGTACGTTTTCTCGGGGTTCAATAGTTTTCCCTACTTCTTATTCCACCATTACTCCATCGATCAAATTATATCATCTCCCATCATCCATCCATCAAACGTTTCACCTCAGGCATGGATGAATGGATGGACAAAATGGATCGTGCTCCGAGCTTCATAACAAAGATTGAGGATGAGAGAGGAATAAACGCTCTTGGGTGCGGACGCCCTGAAAGAGTTCGTGTTAAAGGTTTCTTTTGCGCCGTTGGGCGCGGCGTCGGTGCGTCTGCACTCTGGGCGGTTTAACGATCTATCACCCGTCCTCGTGTAAACGGGATTTATCATCCATGCTGTATTCTACCTGTCCGGTTGATGTAAGTGGGAATTACGTGGAATTTTGTTTTGATTCTCCAAGCAATTAATCTGACTTGACCTTCAATTTACCATTCAGAATATTTATCGTCCCTCGAGGTATTTACTAGTATGTTCTAGGTCAGAAGAATTTGTTAGCTTCTAACAAACGAAGCAATAGCGAGAAGCGATTTCTTTTGGAAACATCACTACATGCTAGAATTCCCTATGCGTATTTTCAGTTTATTCAGTAAGCATACAAATGAATATCACAAAATTTATTCTAATATAATACTGCACGTTGTTTTTTTATTTTTGATATACACTGGTATTTGTGGAAATTGTAACGCCCTGAAGGAACGGTTGGAATCACTCAAATATAGGTGAATGTGTCGAACGGTGCATCCATAATATAACGCCCTACTTGGTGTGACAGAGTAGGGTAGTGTTACGCATCGCGCCTCAGTGTAGATCCGTCAAACAACGTGGAAACGTACAAGCAAGTGCCGGATGTCTCGTCGCTAAAGGGTGCAATGTCAGAATCTGAGTGAGTTCTAATGGAGTTCTAATAGGGCAGAATGGCTGATGGAGTTCTAATAGAGCTGATATCCGGGAAGTGGGTTCGTCGTACCGTGACATTGCGGTTAGAATGGAGAACGCTGCTACGTCAGTGACGCGTGTTTGGAACCAGTGGGTTGAGGAGGGTCGTACACAGCGACGACCGGGTACTAGACAACACAATATGACGACAGTGCGAGATGATCGTCATCTTGTTCGCATGGTCGTAACCAACAGAACAGTGTTGCCCACAGTGATGGCTCGATTTTGGAGCACCGCAACCGGGGTGGTTGTGTCTGCGTCGACGGTACGGTACCGTCTGCTGAGAGTTGGACTGGTGGCTCGCATAGCACTGTGTTGGAATTCGTTGACAAGAAACCACCAACGCTTCAGAGAGCAGAGGGCACGTGAGGAGTGTTCACTGGTGTGCTGAGTGGTAAAATATAGTGTTTTCGAACGAGTCCCGCTTTAGTTTGTGCTATAGCAATGACCACGTACGTGTTCGACGCTACCGAGGTGATCGCAATCTGCCAGCCTGCATTATTCCACTCTATAGCGAAGAAACGCCAAGTGTGATGGTTTGGGGGCGCTATTGGTTACAACGTGCAAACTGTTTCATACATATTGATGGAAATCTCTACAACAACCGCTACATCAGGGACGTAGAGAGTGAGGTACTGGCTCTCCCGCAAGAAGCTCCACATGTCATATTTCAGCAGGAGAAATCTCAACCGAATATGAAAGCTTTCTACGAGGACCGACGGGTGACATTGCTTCCCTGGCCTTCACGTTCTCCTGGCATGTCACTCATCGAAAATGTCTGGGGCATGATCGGACGGCAACTTATTCGTTCTGGTCCTCCTGCAACCACTGTCGATGATTTGTGGCCATGCATAGAAATCGCGAGAAAGTGTGTTCCCCAGCAGCATATCCATATTCTCTTTGAATACATACCACGACGTCAAGAGGTTCTGATATCAGCGAGCTTCACACCGTACTAAATACACAAGGTCAAATTGCAAGTACAGTTTTAAAAGTATAATCATTTATTTATTGTAATATTTCTAATCTGTGAAATAAATTTCATTGTAGTAGTATGTTTCTTTGGTGTTGCAAATTTCAGACACAGTAGTGTACATCAAAATTTTAATTTAATTAGCAGACTGTCACTTATATTTCAAGTTAAACAAGTATCAAATATTACGATTAAATCTATTTAATTCTACATTTTTATTATATTTTTAGATTTTGTACTCGAAATTTCAAAACTACGATGAACTATGACTAGAGAAACCCCTTGAATAATATAATAATGTAATATTGCTTTTTAGCCATTGTAGATATTATATTTACATTGGAGAATTTGCTGTTTGAAGGAAAAAATGAAAGTAATTATATTTATACCGAGCCAAACATAACCTTGCCCTTATTCTGCACATTTCTTAAGTGAACATTAACTTATTTGTGAAAGTTTTTTTTAAACATTTTCATTTTCGTCAAAGGACTCTTGTAAATTAAATGAAGCGTACTTGATGTGATTACACAACCATCTCTTCTTGCAGAAATTTAAAAACAACATTGACTCGCCATTTTGAAGCGCCAAGAAAGAAACCATCGACATTCACCACCTGCACCACGTTGAGCATTCTAAGAAGAAATTGACTCATAATTTAAAGTTTATCGCGTAAAGTATTCTATTCACCGACTTATTCCGAAGCCCTTTCCTCGCCAAAGAACTCCCAGCAGCAGCTGTCCACTCGACGCAAAACTCTCGTTAGCGGCGCCCCTGCCATTCTCACGGTGTTTGAATGAAAGCGTCGAGGGCCTCTTCAGATAATTGAGTGGGACCCTGAAGATTAGAAGACACATTTGGGAGCCGCCGGGCCGGCGAGGGCCTGGGCAGGGAGCCGCGCAAACGAAAGTCGTCGAATCCAGCGGCTCTTTCAAGAAATCGACCTCAGGCTGCTGATATTCCACGACGCAAGAAATAATCGAGGAAGAAAAGATTGCAGACACGGAAAGACGAACCAAAGCCGGCGCCAGAAGACAAGAAGCGATGAGGACGAATTTGGGCGATTTGGCGTACAAGAACTAAAATTCCAAGAATTGGCATTTCGTGGAGTTACAAAAAATACTAAACGACACGCCTCCAGTTCCACAAAGAACGGACGTGATTGGTTGTAAACCAATAGCATGCGTTTACAAATTTCAACCGCGACTGATATTTTGCTCTATATCGGTCTAATGACATTAGTATTTCATCGTTTAAATTATCTCAAGTGCGCTTTTCACCACAATCCGGTCCAGTTTGCGAAATGGGCATCCTCAAGGCGCAGCAGAGCTGGGTGCAGTGATTCGCTGCGTAGCGCAGGGCGGTGCCGGGGGCGGGGTTGGCGGGTCGGGGAGGGGCAGGGTGCGGCAGGTGGGTGGTGGTGGGCAGGCGGATCGGGGTGGACGGGGCGGTGCGAGGTGGGTGGACGGTGCGGGTGATCGGGCGGGAGAACGGGTGGGCGGGTGAACGGGCGAGCGGGCAAGCGGGGCGGGCGAGCGGGCAGGCGGGCGGGCGGGCGGGCGTGCTGGCGGGCGGGCGGGCGGTCAGTCGGGCGGGCGTGCGGGCAGTCGGGCGGGCGTGCGGGCAGTCGGGCGGGCGGGCGGGGCGTGCGGGCGGGCGGGCGGTGCGGGGTGGGGTGGGCGGTGCGGGGTGGGTGGGCGTGCGGTGCGGTGCGGGGTGGATGGGCGGGCTGTGCGGGGCGGGCTGTGCGGTGTGCGGGGCGGGCGGTGCGGGGTGGGTGGGCGGTGCGGGGCGGGCGGTCGGCGCTCAAACAGAGGCTGCGCGCGCTCCGTGGCTGAGCGATGGCTTCCGCGTCGCCCCATCAATTACGCCGGCCCCTGTTTGCGCAGCAGCGGTTTCTGACCGGCCCCGCGCCGCGCCGCGCCGTGCCGCGCCGCGCGCTCGAGCAGGAAAGGAGGGGCGCTGCACTGCCTTCGCGGCCGCGCCGCGGCGCCCGCCGCCGCTCCGCTGCCTGCGGTCTCGCCACGAAGGGGGCGCGATGCAGTCGCGGTAGCAATGGTAACTGCCGTTTCATGTCAACCAATTAGCCCCGGTTTTGTTGATTGACTGATTAGTGATTCCAGACGCACTAACTGCTTAAGTATTTAGTCCGGTAAGTGTGCATGCTTTTTATCGTGGGAGGTGGCAGTGATTATCCCCGTTGTCTGGAGGGATTCGGCGCCGTTCAACGTTGGCTATCGGATTTTTCCGCATTTCTCACCAGCGTGGCAACATCTCAGCCGGGCAGACCCTAAGTTACCGCCTGATCTTCCGATACACGTGGTAGGGTAGTGGCTATAACTGCGTGTGTAAGTAAGGAGTAAAATAGGAGGAACATGAAGAAAAGATCGCCGCGGTCCGTGGTCCGTATGTTTGGGTACTGGTCCGGCATTGACCTGGTGATCAAAGTAAGCACAGGAAACGTCTGATCAAAGCAGCTGACCGCTAGAATTCACCTTCCGATGGTGGCGGAATTCGACCTAGCCATGTAGCTGAGATCCGTATAATACTTTTGTAAGAGCAGCGCATGTTGTGTCTCGTGAGGTGACGGTGTTCTCTCCCGCTGGAACGTGGGATCTGGCACAGACCTTCAAGTCAGCCCGCGGCTTTTCGTCCTCCTGACATTTAACCGGCAGGTACGGAGAAACTCTCTCCCGATACTTACGCTAGTGTACTTCATATAAGTGTGTGTGTGTGAAATTACCGGTGATCAATGGTATTGAAAGTGACCGGTTTGTGTATAACTATACTACGTAGTCATTTATGCCCATTAAAAATGATTTTCAATTTGATATGATGTCTACATTATTTGAAGAAATTGTGAACACAGATGTAAACTTTACGTAGTGTATCCTTTGGAAGTTGTGTTTCTGTAAGCATTTATCCATTCACAGACATAATTTAGGTTGTGCTGATCAAAATTCATCCCAATGTACTTAGCAAATCGAAACTAAGAGTAAATAAAGACGACGTCCTCTCACTAATTTCAGAATAGAATATTAATTATATTTTGGTAACAATGCTAATAGAATATTAATTGTTCATGATTATCCTATTTTGACCATTTATTATTACTTTTTGATTTATATGAAATTAGCTCGAAGTAATAACATGAGAAATAAAAGAATAAACTCTAACTCTAGAAACAAAAATTACGGTATTATATTACGGTAATTATATTACGGTAATATCCTACACTTTCATTTTCGCTTGAAATTTTATGAAAACCTGAACCTTTCATTTGTGGATTCTTTTATTAGATTTTACCGCACATTTCTCAAATTTACTTTTCCAATTTTCGTAAGTTCGCCCACTCCTTGCCCCGTGCAGTTATTTTCAGGGAGCAAAGATCAATTTCATCCGTCGAGCGCACTCTCAGGGCTTCCGTCGCCGATTCAAACGCCCCCTTCGCCGTCTCCCGGCGACGCAGCCCGCACGGCCGCTGGTGGCGACGCGCCCGCCAAGACAACGCCGCCTCCGTGAAGACCCACAATGCCCCAGAGCTCCGCCCTCCGGAATGCCGCCCGCCCGCCCATCCCGCTCCGCCCGCCCACCCTGATCCACCCCGTCCCACCCCGACCCACCTCGACCCACCCCGACCCACCTCGATCCACCCCGACCCACCCCGACCCACCCCGACCCACCCCGACCCACCCCGACCCACACCGCACCGCCCGCCCGCCCACCCCACCCCACTCCACCTGCCCAACCTGCCCCGCCCCGGCACGACCACTACTCTCCCCCTGCACCGCCCTGCGCCATTCCGCCACCGACCTCCGCCCTCCGGACGCGATATTAAGGTCCTCGTCTCCGCGATTCTTTCGTATCGCGAGCGGCGTTGACAGGGCTGGAAGCGGCGGTGCCGGAACGACCTCGAAGAGAGAGAGGGCGCTTCGTTATGGTAATCTGCCGCGTTACGATCCGCGGAGTGCGGAGAAAGCCCGCCGCGGGTGGCTGTTTACAAAGAGAAACAATGGCGGTGGAGCCGGGATGCTTGGTGAGTGTGACGGCGCTGGAGTCGGGATGAGTGGTGGGGAGCCGGGAGATGGAAGGGGCCACGATGTACCACCTCGGCGGCTCCATCGGGAGCGAAGTGTCCGTTGCGCTTCCCAGTGGGAGCTCTCACTTAGCAGTAAGTGCAACGCTGTTAAAGAAAATCTCTTTTAAATGAAAATATCTGTCGGGAGGGGGAGAGAAAGTCTTTCTCATATTTCAATTTGAACTTTTCTTTTGTAAAATCTACGATTTTTTGGGAATATGAAGATATTTTTATTTAACTAATTTTAAAGTTAATTGCAAAGTATATTACTTTTTCAGAACTATTATGGTTGAGGGGGGTGGCTTGGTGCAAAAATGGCCAATGCCATTTTTTTGGTAATTTTCGGTTTGTATGACCAATGTGTGCATTAAAGCCATTTGTTTCATTCCAAGAAATGCCAAAGTCGATCCTATCTCTAAATTTAACATTGATTTACATTGGTCTACGATTATTTTGTCATTTCGATGGTGTAAAAAAAAACAACCAAACTCTATTGTGTCAAATCCTTCTACCAGAAAGTCTTAGTCTATTGCTAACAATCGTGTGAGAGCGTGAGGTAATAGTTACCGAAGCGTAGAAGCGAGTTTTTTAAAGTTATAAGATTATAAAAGCTAGTATTAGTGAGTATATTGCATATAAAAGCAAAGTCGACAAACCGCTTGAAAGTTTTGTCTGTTTAAAAAGCAGTGATTATAAGTATATCCAAAGCATTCCGTTTTTAAATTATGTTAGATAGCAGGATGGATTGCTATAGTACGACATACGGGTTCAGATCTTTATGAAAGTAAAACATTTCTATTTCATTTTCAGAAACATTTTTAAAGCACTGTGTTCATAGTGAATAGTTACTATACTGGGCCAGAGTTTGTAAACTTAATCCGTTAATAATCTTTAGAGAATACGTATTGAACGACATAAAATAATATTTTGGGATAGTTTTGATTTTTCATGTTCTGCATATGTTGAATTTTTCTACGGCAACTTTTCTACAGTTCTTTCTTTTGTGTGATGTAATCAGAATCATTTAGCTAGCCCTTATATTTAAAATACTTAAAGTTTTCTTTTAAAAAATATTTGTGCTTAACCAGATTTTGTTATTTTTGCTTTAAATTAAAGAGGTGGTCCCTATACGAATTATCACTTGCTCTTATTAACCAGTTTTATAGAATAAATACTAAATTTTAATAATGTCTTGAAATAAGTAAAATGAAGGAAGTAATTTAATCATTATTTTCTTGTGGGAGTTGCAGCAATCAAATTGAACATATTAAACATTTTGTCTTCGAGAAACACATGCAATAAATTTGAATATTTTTAAACTCAAAGATTAGTGAATGTGTAAATATACAGCAATCTGTGTCTCTCCATAAAAATCAGTGATTATAATTATATGTAATTCATTACTTCACATCATTACTTTGTGATGGAAAACAGTATCTCTCGTCGCAGTTCTCGAGATCTTTTATCTACAGATATTGGTAAATATATAACATTTCAATTATATGTTCATAAACGTGTTAAATGTGTATTCAAGTGAATAAGGATTTTATTGTTCCATAATATGTAGACCTCCTTCATTTCATTAGTTTTGGAGAAGAAATACCGAACGGTCTAAAACAATGTTTATATTGTTTTGACGTTTCTTATAATGCATATGTAGGACTTTCCTAACTGTTCTACAGATTTCCTTTAATCTGATGTTTTCGCATGGGTTCAGTCCAAAATTATTTGCGAATCTATTCTGATCCTTCAACATTGAAGCCCGAAATATTTTTAATGCAATTTATCCCTCTACAGAACGGCGTTAGGCAACCAATCTTCAAAAATGTAAAAATTAATCAATGACAGTCTCTAGACAGCTGAGAACTATTCCTCTGATTTTCATAACATTTCTAAGCAAAGTTTGTGATTTTCTGATTCTTGCGGGTAGAAGAACTAAATCGCGTATTAATGTTTTTTATGTTCATATAATTGCAGAAAATACAGAAGTTGCAGAAAATGATCAATGATAGATCTCATTGATTAAATTATGAAGTATATGAAAATATACTACGTAATTTAAATATAAATATAATAATATAAATTATGAAGTATATTTATGCTCTACAGGTCGAAACTGTACTTCATAAACTATGAAGTATAATTATGCTCTTCAGGTCGAAACTAAATTTCTCCTCTGTTAATGAGTTTTCTTTTATCCCTTGTGCGAAAACAACCACTTGAGCCGACCACTGCCAGGCCCTGGGGTCGAAACGCTCAACGTCGAAAGCTGACTTCGTAACGGCGATGTTCTCGCTCCTATTGGCGGCATCTGAGGCGCTTCCGGGAAAAGTTGAAAGATTGGAATAGAAAGATCATCTCATTCTAATTATTCATTATACAGTCGCTTTAAGAAATTTCCACGTATTGTTTATCATTCAATAGTAATCCAACAGCTAAACATGTGTAAAATTTCATATTAATATGTTTACGGGCTTGAAAAACATCAGTGTTGCTCCAAATCATGGGAAGAGATCAACAGATCTCTATTAAGTTAGGCATATGAGTAGGATATTCCTAATGTACCAGGACTGAATGCAACGTAGTTTTAAACTCACAAGGCACTTCAGAATTAGTTCAATGAGTTGTGGTGTTCCCCAAGGTTCTACGTGTTTTATTCGAATAATTCTCACCTCGCAGGCATGTTCACATGCTCGCTGCCTTGCCCGTGCCCGGAATTCTCCAGCGCCAGCGCTACTTCCCGGCTTCCGCAGAGAGGGCGAGGGGTCGCAGGTAGGCGGTGAGGCGTCCGGAGGCGCGCGGGCGCCTGCGATGGGCGCGCGATAACCGACGGGGGCGCGGCGGCCAGGGCGCGTTCACAAATTCCTGCGACGCCGTTCCCGTCGCCTGGCGCGCGTTCGCCCGCCCGCCCGCCCCCATTCATCACACGCTGCTATCGCCTCGACCAGCGTCCTCCATTTGGAGACGCGCGGTGGGTGGGGACGGAGGGTGGGGGTGGGAGAGCTGCCCCTTGTCGGAGGGGGGCGATTACACGCCGCTTGCTAACTGCCGCGTGCTTTCTTCGAGTACCTCGTTATTCACTCAAGGCGGTAGTTGTGTAAAGTGGCAAGGGTGCGTGCCATTCCGGTGCTTTTCCGTTAAGGGGCTGGAGATGGGTGGGGCTGAGAGGTCGGGGCGGAAATACTGCCAGCTTTTCACCTGCCGGTGTGTGACAAAAGTATTTTGATGGCTTTATTCACGGAAGGTTGGGTTTTGATTTGTCGAGAAGCTATTCGGTACTAAGATGCTTTTAAATGTAGTCAGTTTTACCTTTTAGTCCGTACTATCTGGCGAGGATCGTGCAAAACCACAAACAATGTCTATCGAAAGATAGACATCGCACACTCTGAATATTTTTATGTTAGGATTTTTTCAGAACATTCTTTGTAGATACCAATCCTTTTGAACAATTCTACATTTCTGAAGAATGCAGATATCAAAGACTGAAAAAATTGACGAGTTTTGAATAATGTCTGACGAAGGAGTCATTTACGTTTCAAATCTCATCCGAATCTTATTTGAATTTAGAAGTCAAGTATAACATTGTGAATAGAATTGTTAGAAAAGTTTAGAATTATAGAACTATTAGAAAATTTATAAAATCAGAAGCATCTTTTCCGGAGCGCGCACACAAACTAATTGGGCGTAATTAATTGGCAACCAGAAAATATTATACATACGACTGGAATTTAATGAGACATGATTATTTCGTGTATTCATGAAACGAAAAAAATAATTCAAAACGGTGGGAATATGTACATCTATTTTCATTTCTTTGATACTCATTCACTCTGCATTCCTTCTCTCTTTCTCTCCATCCACCTCCTCTAATATTAGTTACGTCAGAATGTGAAGGAAACGAGTACCACATTGCAATTAAAAAGAGCTGATTTATACCAGTATATTAGAATATAATAATTCGAAGTTAACGGTGACTTTAATACTCAATTATTCACCTTACTACTTTGTACGTAGTACTGCGGGCGGTTGATCAGCCCATAACTCAGCCCTAAGGATGAGGTGGGGATAGGGTAGGCAAGAAAGGATTCGTGGCCACTGCTTCGGCATTCCCTTGGAAATGATCAAGGAACTGATCAGTCAGCCTACCACTTAGACCCCGGCAGGCGCCGCAAACTCCCAGATGCTTTATAAATCACGTTAATTTCCGGCCCCGGCGGGGATCGACCCGGCCTCCTCTCAATCTCCAGTTCCCTCGAGCACTAGGGTGTTCGCTCCTCGCTACCGGAAATATATTTTTTTTTAGCCAACTGCACATCCCATTAAGGGTACGGACCTCCTGCATGAGCAGGAAATTCTTTAATGAACTGATAGGATGACGATGAAAGAACGATCACAAATACATCCATGCTCGAGGCGGGATTCGAACCCGCAATCCTTCGATCCGAGATCGCCACGACACTACTGCCTAAGCAAACTCGGCTACCCGAATTGGCACAGGAAGTACAATAATATTTAAATCACAGTACCTTTATTAGGGAAATCAGTGCAAGGCAACTGAATACTTGATATACATCACTATTATGTTACGTGCTAAGTATTTCTGCAGAAAATTCCCGAGATAGTTACACAGCGCGTGATCTGAGTCCTTTCGTGGCTTTCCGAAAGTGGGTCGCCTGTGAAGTTGACAGTCGGCGGCCAAAGCAAAGCGCGCGGGCGAGTGGGCGAGGGGCGGGGAGCGGGCGCCGAAAAGGGCGGGCACGGGCCGAGGGCGCAGCCGCTGCGGTTGCGGTGCTGAGTCAGAGCGACCGCGTTGCTGGCCGTCACTCGCACACGCAGCGCTGCCCGAGAGCGGGCGCGTGTCGATTACGTCTAATATGGTTTGGGAACGAAACTCCTGAAGTTTTATACCGGGAAAGGCGGCTTAGGGCATCAATTGACGTCGCTGCAGTGCTTCTAAATGGAGGTCGTAGGTTCGAGTCTCGACGGTGGCAGGATTTTCGACACTAGCTACGTAGGTACGTCGAATTCAATCGCTGTCTGTAGAAGACTTTCAAGCCAGCTGCTCTTATCAGTAGTATTCCGTGGCTTCTCCAATCTACACTAAGAGAAAGACAAACAGGCCACGGCCCACGTGCCCTAACAAACAGGCCACGGTCCGAGAGAATGTTTCCTTCCTCTTCTTTGTCCTATCCTTACATCTTATTTACACACCCTTATACTTACGTGCACTGCACTACACACTGGGATATCAGCCGGGGGCTCAGAGCTTGTCCCGGCTGTGGCGGTGCCCCGCAGGTGGGTGATAACCTGGTAGAAGGGAAACAACATTAACTGACGGTAGGTTGGCGCCGGATCTCATGATCCAGTGGGGAAGAATGTAATAACACATGCACTTCACTTTTGGGGCTAATGACCTTAGCAATTGACTCGCCTGGAATCATCAACCAGTCAAAGTTTTATCTAACGCATTGCATTTGAAACCCAAATCACTTTTTCCTTCACATGATCAAAATAAGTTCATACACAAAATTTTCTTTTTCGAATACATAGAAAAAGGAACAGGGAAATCTCAAAATTTTGGAAAAAAATCGACGTCCTGATTTTGTCGAAAAACAGGCTGGTGTATGGTCTAAAATACTTTTTTATCACGTATTTCTGTAATATAACGTTCTTCTGCAATGTTGGAGATGAATATGGTTTTAAAATTATGTATGTAAATACTAAATACACAGATATTTAATTACTCACAACTCAATGTTTATCTCTGATTTAAGGGATCAGCAGCATTTATTAGTGTTCTTTTCCTCCTTACCATTTTAGGAAAGTGTAGAACATCATCATAAGATAAATTCATTACATACAAAAAAGCACGCGAGATATCTTCTGCCCATACTTTCAATTAAACCTCTTAATTGAATCACGAAATTAGCAAAAAAAGCAAAAGTAAGCTTGTTTCAGTGTCAGTTAGTGCAGATTTCGAACAAAGAATCAGATGTAAAAACGTTTCTATAAAAAATTACAGAAAAAATCTCTATTTAATTGTTCTCTTTTATTTACAAATAAAAATAAAATTGGAAACAGAATCATCAAAGTTATGGGAAAATATGTGCATATAAAACTAACTCAAAGCAACATATTAGGAAGCGAGGAAGACTGGAGGCACGAAGCCGACACATTAACGATGCTACATATCATCTTAAATGAGATTAAGTTTCCACGTCGGTGTCATGAATTGGCAAGGGAAAAGGGTATACTACTTCTTATATATTGACCTTGCTGAATAAGCTGTTAAATCGCCTTTTTGCTGAAAAGTATACTGCTGAATTCTCGTCATTCTCTTCATTTATAAACAATACTTTAAGATTAAATTATGTATGGTTGCTGGACGCATGTTATTTATAAATATAACGTAAATGTATGTACTTTTTGATATTAGAGTCGGATTAATCTGACTTTTGTCAGCTAGCGGTGTTCCCAAGTCTGAGCCTAATTTTTGTGTTATACACTCCTGGAGTAAGAAAGACTTCTGGCGACAATGACGTACTTTCTTCACCGTACCGAGCATACGTGGCCTGCCTGAGCTTTTCTTTCGTCACACCGCTATAGAAACTGATACGATTGAATTAAATAACTCATCTCTATTTTTTCCCCGACCGAATGTCAAAACCGCGACTGCACACGCAATACGCTGCCGGAGCGACCCGAGGAGCTTGTAACGTAAATTACATAAAATAATAAACCTTCACAATAAGTTGCATTGTTTGCTCATTGAAACTAGATTACTTTAACTAATAATGAGAATATGGGTTGAAGAACTGTAAAATTTAGTTTCCACTAAATATCAAATTTTCAGATCAATTAGAACGAGCTTCGAAGAATGATTTTGTTGTGAAAAAATATAGCTCTTACGGATTATAGCAAATAGATCCAAATAGGAGCACAGATACTAGGGGAATACTTTTTGCGAAACTTCGAGAGGAAGTCTGTGAATTGCAATACATCAGTACAACTGGCGATTTTTTCCTCTTAAAAGTTCACCAACCTTACCTGAAATCAAACCGGCAAATTTTGGGGTGGGTGGTCAGTACGCTAATCTCATCTCCACTAAGAGTGAAATGTGTGTCTTTGAGGAAACAATTATGCATTTTCTTATTTATGTTAACTTAATGCGTAAAAAAGGATTACGAAGGATTCGTGTCATACTTGTAGTGGCATGTCACTTTGGTTCGGAATAATGATAAGTCACTACTTTGTAACCATGAGATATACGTCTTTCAGATAGTATATTTCACTCGTAACCCACATTACAACTTACCAGTGCAAGAAGTACAATACTGCAAGCCATTTAAATTATTTTGAAGAATGACTGTATCAATAGTATCTATTGTTGAGCAATGAATTTACATTTTACATCATTCATCTGCATCAATAGGGGTCGTTCATTGAATTCAATGAATTCAATGAATAGTATCGTAGGCTTTCACGGCCGGAGTCAATAGAAGATAGATTTTCCGGGTTGGTAGGCCGTGGTCTGCTATGCACAATACCAACTAGACCACAGCCCGGAAAATCTATCTTCAATTCAATTAATGTTGGATGAAGTTAATAGATGATTGATTGAGTGAGACGTATGGTAGAAGCAGAAATCATGAACATTTTCCCTAATATTTATCACAAATTGCTCAGATATGAACTTCATTTACCGTCTACGATGGTGCAGCGATAAGACCGATGCATCTAGTGCATCCTTGTTTCGGATATTTTAGACTTTGACTCCCGACAGATTTTCGATATCACTGAGTTTATATAGCTGAGTGAAATTGATCCATTGTCTGAAGGAGAACTTATACCAGTCGAGTGGTATAATACATAGTTTTATGTAGTTTCTTCGTTCAATATCAAATAATAACATCGGAATAATATCCTAACAAACCGACCGCATTAAATCCACCTTTCACATCCTTGTTCCCAATTCTGCCCTTACACACGCATTTACATGCACTACATATGAGATCAGACGGGAGCTTAGAGCTTGTTGGAGCTGCAGCCCGCTGGGGAAGATAAATAGAGGAGGGAAACACACCAGCCGATTTGGGGAGGGTTCCTGTACTCACGATCCAGCAAGAGAGTAATATTTGCAATATCACATGATATAACATTCACTATACTAAAGGGACTTATGACGTCAGTTGTCAGATATCAATAAATTACTCGCTCACTCAATGAGTGCCAGACAAAGTTTAACGGAGGCAGATGAGGAAGATTCGTAGGGTAGCAGCAAAAGTCGTGAAAAGCGTTGCACATCGCACCCCGCAAATTTTCTCATCGAGTGACTGGACTTCATCGTCCGAAGGGGGGCATCGCCAGCGCCCCCCCCCCCCCCCCGGGATGCTCCTCGCGGCCGCGGCCGGCGCAGTCGGTCAAGGCCGCGCGCCGAAGAACGATCGCGCTCGTGAGCTGCCAACCGGATTGGGGACCTTCGCTGTGCAGCTGCGCGCGTGGGAGGGCGCAGGTGGGCTGGAATGCGCCCCGGGCGACGCCGGGCCGCGCCGCACCGCACCGCGCGCGCACACTTGGCCCCGAAACATTCGCACGTATGCGCTTAACACCACCATCAACGGAAGCTCACGTATCTCAATAAAATAATAATAATAATAATAATAATAATAATAATAATAATAATAATAATAAATAATAAATTAACGGAGAAGTGTTATCTTAAATACTTGCCGCACTGTCCGGAACTTTCAAAATTCTGATTCTTAAATAAATAGCAAATAACACACTTGGCGAAAAGCCCATTCTTCTTTGAGAACCAGATCTTCCTGTGAACCAGCAATGTGTTAAAATAATAATAATAATAATACAGAATGTTCCAAAATGGCATGTATGGTAGTGTGTGTGAGTAAAGGGTGAGGGTAGGATGAGGAAGAGGATGGAAAGATCGCGCGCGACCCGTGGCCCGTTTCTTAGGGCACTGCTCCGGCATTCACGTGGTGTTGATCAGAAAAACCACGGAAAACTGCCGATAAGAGCAGTCGGCCGCCAGAGTTTTCCTCCAGAATCCTTTTCAGCCCCCCATCACTTGTAGCCATGAACAGCATCTGCACCAATTCATCTGTTTTCATATTTACCTCGTAATCATGACCCTAGCTATCGATGTACGTTATGCAGTGTATATCGAAGGCAATAACAAGCAATGACGTATCAGAAAAAAATAAAGATTTTTATAAAATAGTCTAATTTATAAGGTAAAAGCGAGAGGATGAAACCACTGATCTCATGAACTGGACTTCTGAAGTGAGAGAGCATTATGTATGATTTCAGATTTGAACAGCTCAATTAAAAGAAAAAAAAATACATTTTGACTTCTGTCATTTATAATTTGTAATCAAGAATGTGAAAATAAAACCATACAGAAAAGGATACCGCTTCCCATAACAATATAATAAAAAAAGTGCAAAAACATAATAATCATTTTATAATATGTGTTATCTTTCTTAAAAGTGAAGTGATGAATACATATGTGGTTACAGAATGAATTAATAAATGATGATGGTATTTAGGTATCGTAAACTTAATCAAAAGTATTATATATTTTCTTCCATTGATGCTTGAAACTTACAATGACAATAAGCACAAGCTGTCTCATAAAAATGTTACAAGCTTCTGGGGTATGTAGGGGAGTCAAAGATGATCACATTTTGTCAATGAGTATGTGATGTGAAAATGTAATACGACGAAGTTGCACATGTGGCATTTGTTGGTACATAACTCAACATGCACTGGTGTTCAGCTCGTCACGTTTTGATGCAAACACTTGTACACCAGTGCATGACGAGTTGCCTACTGACATATTTTAGAGGTATTTTTATACCTATAAAGTTTAAATGACCCCTGCACAGCCAGATTTAAAAGTTGAAATTAAGGAAGAACATGTTTTGATTCATAAGATGACAATATGGTGGACATTTGTTAGCAGTGATTCACCATAATCAAACATGAACACTAGCATAAATATTGAAGTTTCTGAACTCGTACATGTTTAGACGTGTAAATAAATGTAATATTTGTGTCATTCAGTATTAGAACTATCGTTTGTAAATAGCTTTATTGGGGTCCAAATAATAATGATATGGGAACTAAATTGATAACATTTCAGGTAATTCGAGAAGAATGGAATATCAAGCATGAACAAGGATGACTATCAGAGACTATTAGTGACTAATGATAAGTTTAATTAAAATTATTTACAGAACAAAAGGAAATAAAGGTGACATGGTGAACTCATGTACATTTTATTAGTAGAGCAAAATTAACCTCCGTGGAATATGCATGTCTTAACGAAAGAATTCTTGCAATTCTGGTCGTAACAGGAATTACAGATGCAATGCTTTTGAGTTCGTGTTATTTCAGTTACGTGATAGGGATGTTCACATGTAAAGTTACTCAAAAGAAAACTTCATTCAGTGAGATCCGCGGCAACGATCCAACGATCGACAAAATCTCAAGCAAAAGTTTATTATTAGATTTTTGTAAAACTTACGAAGGACATGCCGTATTTATTTATATTTAAGAAATATTCATACATACATTTGGAAAAGTGCTCTTAAAATTAAACTACTGCAAATTGTAAAAATCGTGAAAACTGTAGAAAAGGGTATATAATTACCATGTTTGAATTGTCAACAATTGAATAAATCAAAGAACATGTATATTTGAAAGATGACATATTTGTATGAAGATTAACCGAAAAGTTAAATTAATTTCCTATTTCAATAAATATTTTAATTTTTTTATTCAAGATCACATCAACATCTCGGTCAATAGCGGCCACTATTGCATTGATACGGCGGTGATAGGGAGTGAAAGAACGAACGCAAATATAACCATAACCGAGGCGGGACTCGAACCCGCGATCCTTCGGCCCGAGATTGCTAGGACACTACTTCCTTAACGATCTCTAACATCCGTACCGGCAAATATTGTTTAGAATATACCAGTTTGGAACGTATCGACAAATCCTGTATGGACAGTCCGCCAATTCATGCAGGAAAGACATATGAAGACAACAGACGTATTGAAAGCAGTCCGGAAATTATATATAATTTTAGGAGACTTTATACTATTTATTCTGAGACATTTGTTTACTTTGAATGGGGGGGGGGTCTGGAGTATTCGCCAGCCCACAGCCCTAACGTTAACGCACAGATTCAATCGCTAGCCGATTCAGGTAAATTTGTGTTGGACACTTGGACACTACAAGATCCAGGAAGGGTTTCTCAAGATCCAATAAATAAATAAGTATACAAATAATTAAGTAAATAAATAATTAAGTAAATAAATGAATAAAACATGATTTGTGTGCATGAGATGTGGGATCCGCCCACTGCGTGGGCGCCGGAGCTCTCCCGTGCGAAGTCGGCAGATGAGCAGCGCGCTGCGTTGGGGCTGCGCATGGGGTGTGCGCATGGGCCGTGGCCTTTCTTTTTGTAGAGCTGCATCTCAAACGTTCTACATTTCTAGCGGCTCTCTATCACAAGAAATCGTTTTTCTTACTCTTTCCTTATAAGTGGAGGAATCTGTGCTTCACTATTATAGAGGTCGTCTTAAAAGCTGGTTCACCGCTGTGAAATGTTATGGTTTGACGTTATTGGGCTGATTATAATGTTGCTTTGTTATTTGATTAATGTTTCTAGATATGTAGAATACTCAGCAGATTGTCTTTGCGTATTAATAACTGTAATAAATGCTATTTTAGAAGAACATGGCAGGCTGATTGACATTACTGAATAAGTGATTACGACGCGAATGCAGCATGGAGTTCACAATTATCCTTTTATGCTTTGTGCTTTTGGAGGTTATTTTTATAACTTCTATTTCCTCAACTCGTTCTCGATCTTAGATATATCCATTTACTTCTTTACATTTGCTTGCCATTTCTTTTTTTCAACTTTTTAGTCCACTTCAATCATGCACTCTGAAAGAGCAGTTCTTTAACGGTCTAGATCAGTTATGCTCAGTAAAAATAGAGGATATATCTACGTATTCCACAGATTCAAACTAGATCAATGCTATCTCTTTTTCTATTCTTATAAGTCACAGAGTAAAATTATATTCAGTAAGACTCGTAGAGTGAAGAAAGACGAACGAGAAAATTCTAGAGAACGGTGTCTCGAGTGACACGATTGAAAAGAAACATAGAAAGAGACAATAATGAAATGCCCTTTAAAAGAATGGAAGCATAGAAAAGAAGATTCACTAAGACAGTCAGAGTAAAAATAGTGAAAGTAAAGGGAAAAACAAAAAATTCCGAAGTAATGGTAAATTTTAAAAAAAGGAAACAACTAGCCTAAAGTATTAAGTGAGCGAGAATGGAAAAATATACCTGTCGCCGAGGCAGGAAAATAAATGTAATTGTGAAAACCAGGAAAAAGTGAAATGAAAGAGGATTCGCGGAAGGAGAGCAGCAACCCGAGTCGGCGCACTGCGGCGTATTCATTGATTATTTCGTGTTTCCGGGCTAAGATCATTAGCCTGTATGTACAAGTACTTGTATATGTTTTCTCCCCGGAAGATAAAGGTGAATTACACCCTCTGGATGGCGAGGTCCGTCGCCGACCTACACGCCGGCTAGCGGCGTTTTCTCCAACCAGAAATTTCCCACCATCGGGGCAGCAGTGCGGCGGAGCTGACCCAGCGCCAGCGAGCGAGCGCGCCTCTTGATTGAGCAGCCCCTTGAGGGCACCATCGCACCAATTAGCCCCTCGGCCGTCGCCCTCGGCCGCCCCTCGCAGCCAGCCCTCGCCCGCTACCCTCCTCCTCTTCCTCCGCCTCCTCCTCCCGTCTCACAATGCACGGGAGGGCGCTCTATTAAAATCATCGCATCGGAACACAATTCAACTGCAAAAAGATTGTGGCTGGTGCAGAGAAGACACGATTCCAGTGGACAGTTCCAGATGCAGCAGGTTCGAGTCCCGCTTAGACATGTGTGTTTGCATCGTTGGCCCTTTCCGTAATATCCTTGGCTCCGAGGAGTCGGCGCTTGCGAGACTGCCCCCACCAGCCATGCGCTGTGAGCCGGCTCGTCGAGAGCGAACCTCGGTCAGGCCTCAACTACACAATGGGATGCGGTTCTGGATGTGCAGTGTGTGCCATGGCACAGAGGGTCATGGGTTCGAATCATGCTCTAGATGTGCACAGTTCTCCGCTGTCGTGAGTTGCAGAGGGCCTTGCGTTCTCCTTACACCAGATACAAAGAGGCCGAAAATGTCTACGTCTTATGTACAGTTGAAGATTGTACTCGTGATGTAGATAAGTGGCTTCGGGTAGAAAAAGACCGAAGAAAGGAAAGGAGAAAGCTTTCCTGGAAGCGTACTAATTATTGAACAAATATTCATCTGATAACCTTAATAATGTATTGCAAAAAAGTGAACACTTTCAAAAGGAAATGTATTTTCAAATTGAAATGGTTTAATGTCAGAATAACTGTAGAATTCTTAATGCCAACAGTCTACAGGTCCATTCAAACAATCTTATTTATTTATTACACTTTCAACCGGCTTAGAGGTCTTCTCAATTTGATCTCGACCATCATGCCCACCCGGAGTTTCCCTGTTCTCCAAAGGTTGAACTTGTCTTTTCATCTTAGGTAGCAGATCTGCTGTGTAAAGTTTCCGTTGCCACTTTGGCGCTACTCAAGTCACCACCTTAACCCATCCTAACCCCCACCACACATCCTAAAGTAATCGTTAATCATGTCCAACCGTCGTTGCTCCAGTATCCTCCAGTATCCTGGTACCGCTTCCACCTCCACCCCTCCCACGTCTACACACCTTCTTGCTCCCCCTCCACCCTTTCTGTCCCCGTTGCCTCCGCCCCCCGGCACCCATGCTTCCTCCTTCACTTCCTCCAGTGCAGCATCAGACACTGCCCGCAACCTCCACCACCACCACCACCACCGCTTCCGTTCCCGTACCAACGGGATACCTGCCGCCACCGCCGCGCTCCCTACCACCACCACTCCTACCACCGCCGGCACCCGCTCCCGTGCGTTCCCGGCGCGCGCTCGCGATGCGCCCTACCGGAACAACGAAAACAGCGCGCCCCCCTTCGGGAGCCGATTCAGCTCCCGCTAATTCAATACAAACGGGGGCGGGAGAGAAGAAACGGCGCGCGCCTGTTAGCATAAGCGGAGCGGAGCGGCGCGGTGCCGAGGAGCTGAGGCCGGCGGAGTATTTGCGCCGGGGTCTTGGAGCGCGGCGCCGAGACGCCGCCCCACCCCGCCCCGCTCCGCCCCGCTCCGCCCCGCTCCGCCCCGCCCCGCCCCGCCCCACCCCGCCCTGCCCCACCCCGCCCTGCCCCGTCCCGTCCCGTCCCGTCCCGTCCCGTCCCGTCGCGTCGCGTCGCATCGCGTCGCGTCCCGTCGCGTCGCGTCGCGTCGCGTCGCGTCGCGTCGCGTCGCGTCGCGTCCCGTCCCGTCCCGTCCCGTCCCGTTCTGTCCCGTCCCGTTCTGTCCCGTCCCGCCCCGCCCCGCCCCGCGTCGCAACGCCCCGCCCCGCGTCGCAACGCTCCGCCCCGCCCCGCGCCGCGCCGCAACGCCCCGCGCCACCCCGCCCCGCCCCCCCCCCCCCCCGCCGGCAGCGGAGGGCGAAGGCCGCATTAAATATGAAGGCGTAACGAGGCGCGCGACTGACAACCCGGTTCTCGCATTCGCCGTTTGCCCCCGCAATTAGCGACAGCCTTGCGGCCACTACGGGATGAGTGGAAGTGAAACGGTTTGAGAGAAGGTAGCCTAATGAATAGGCGCAGCAGATGCGGAAGAAAGCGTTCAAACGCCACTGCTCGTTTCGGTGGTTTCAAGATTGGTTCTGTAATGTTAATACAAATTGTTTTGGAAGTCGAGCTCATGGGATTTGGACAGAATAATTAAATCATTAAACCATTAAGTTTGACGTTTCGGAATATTTTATTCCATCATAATGGCTAGTGATAAAAATAAAAACGAACAATTATACTATTCATAAGTGATAAAGAGTCGGTACCAACTTTACTAGTCAAAATATACAAAATAATTCATAGCATCTCAGCGACATGAAGAGCACAACTCCAAAGCACATACACAGGGAGTGATTACAGGTCGAGAGTTCATCCAACACAGATCCATCGCAGCCCAAGGTACCATCACCAATTCAATTTTGTGATAAATACAGACACAGATATCCTGATAAAGAACTGTCCAAAACAAAATTTTGCAAGCTGAGTTCACTTTTACGAGAGGAAGAAGCTTCGATTACATCAGTTAACATATCCAACAGCTTGAGTTTTTCCTCTGAACTGGTTTTGATAATTTTTTAATGTTATTTTTCTTTGCTTTTAGAACATTTTAAAAAACATTTTAAGAGCATTTTATTGATAATTTTTTGCGATGTTTTAGGTCATCCACCCCCTACAATTAAAGATTGTTACAAAAACTTCAATTTTGTTAAAATACAACTGCTATTGTACATCAGTTTTATGTTTTATATTGAGTCATATGTATTAAAATGATTGCAATTAATATGAAAAAATAAATGAATAAATTTAGAAGTGTTTTCAGCCGACCTGGATGACTGAGGTGGCTAAGAGAGTGTACCGACTCCGCGCTTTGATCCGAAGAGTCGCGGGTTCGAGGTATGCCTTTGGCATTGTTGTTTGTCCCTTATCTCTCGTGTATGTATTGTCGCGGAGTATCTCGTATTCTAGTGACCTCAGATCAGAAGAGCACGTGTATTGGTGTTTTCTGTGTGGAATATGCGTCCCCTTGGGAGATGAAGAGTAACCGGCTGTTAGCTGGATAAAAGCCTTAGGAAGTTTTTTTCATAACGTTTTTCTTCTAACAATAGAATGTAAAGTGTTAAAGTGTGCCTATGTCTGACAGAAACAAATTAGAATGTTAATTGGATTGCATTTAATGTAGTTTCGAATAAATTTAGTGAATTCTCGAAATAAAAAATATCAAACTTAATCTTAACGTGTTTCGATGAGAAGGAAATCCGCTCTGGAGTTTCTTTTTTGGTTCTTAATTAAAACTTACTGAGTGAATCGGCAAACAAATCTGCAGTGACGACGCGTTCTGTTGAATCGTGTCCCAACACATTAGAGAGAGATCTGAAGAACCGGTCGGAAAGCAAACTAGCAGACCTACCCGTAGCCTTCAAATGTTTGTTTTTTGAACGCGTTTTTCTAAGAGTTTGGAATTTCTTTAACACTTCGTAGACTTTTTGGAGATGTTCAACTAATTTCAATTTGCTTCTACACCTTGAATGCTAAACAACTGAGGATTTCAGAGCAACGGAAATTAAACATCTTTTCACTAAAACTAGTGGTATGAAATCAACGTGATTAAAATTTCACGAGTTTTAAATTGCTCGATTATGACTTCCTGCGCATCAATTAAGAGATAAAAACTTTCAGTGATGAATAATTAAAAGAGACATTTCAAATATTTGCTAATTGGAAAGAAACTTGTTCTTTTCATTACTTATAAATAAACGAAGCAAACTTCCGTTCATTTCAGCAATATTTATTCAAAATTTCCTTAATTGTTACTTTAGTTCTCTAAGTAAACTTCATATTTCGTAACATTAAAAATCAATTCGAAGTCAACAAAAAATCACTTCTGTAATGTTCCAATTTTTCCTAAATATATGAATGTTTAAGAAGTCATATGACCAAGACGAATTTATTCCGATGTTCATTGTTCTTCATGTTTCTTCTTCCTATGGTATATTTGGTATCGATTTATTGCCAATAATATATTTTACATTAAGTAAAATGAAACTTTAAGGCTGCACGAAGACTGCTACAACTGCATATTTATAAGAAATTTAACTGTTTTTGACGTAAAAAAATAAGTTTCAAAATGTCATATTGTGGTCAATTCAAATATGGATATAAAAAGTAATGCGTCAAACTATTGCTTGATTCTGAAGAAAGAAAATAGTTGAATTTTAAAATAAAAGTATTATAAAATCATAGGAAAGTTCTTTCCAAATCCATGTTTTAAGTAATTATATCTTACTACAATAAAGTATTCATATTATACTATAATAAAATTATTATCCTTAATGTTGAACTAAAACTTAAATGAATTAATGATGAAGTAATATTGCAATATTCTTAGAAACATATTCCAATTACATTTTAAACTCCACTCTCGCCTCTAAGGAATGTTACCTTCTAAGTCGTCATCATCACAAATATAAATAGATTCGTGTCAAAGACATAAATATAAAGAAGAATGTACGTGATCCGCGTGTGTTCGAAATCTCCACACTGCGGAATGAGTGACGACGAAGGTATAAAAACAAGTAATAAAATGCGTTTCCGCAATGACGTTCGACCTGGTCTTTAGAATCTTTAGATCACGTTATGGCCCATAAAACTCCGGAATACGACTCCCGCAGATGGTCTTAGTTATCTCTTGGAATTAACAAACCGAATACAGCATGAATGCTTCTGAAAGAAAATGGTTCTCTCCGTGATTGAAATCAGTAAACTGATTTTAAGAATTTTGGTAGCTGTACATATATTTCATCAATTTCAATACATAGATCAGAGCTATACGTTAGTTCTTTTTTTTAAATTAGGAACAATAGAGATTTATGTAAATGTATGTAAACTGAATGTAAAATAAATCAACAAGTAAGATGATGTAGAGAGGAACACTAATTTATATTTGAGAGATTTTTAAAAACTTGTAACAGATTACAAAAGTATTTATTTGAAGAGAATGTCACTATAAACTTTTAAACCCAATTTTCAAAAACCTATGAAAATGTGCCGTATATATTCTAAAATGAAAGTTTGGATTTATTTACATTCTAATTCGTATAATTGAATATAGGTTGTTGACGTTTCAGACTTGTAGAAATCAAGATAGATAGATAGATATATATCAAGATAGTTAGAAAGAATTGTAGAAATCAAGATAGAAAGATAATTCTAATACATTTTGAAAATTAGTATCTGCAACTGACATACATTACAACATGTTTTGGGCACATGTACTTATATTATAAACATGACACTGTAACAATTGGAACAATTAATGAAACTGTACATAATCCTTAACCATCAGAAATTCTGCATTGCCAGCAGAGTTATACAATATTTCAGCAAGATTCAGCTTTGAAAACAACTATTAACTCGACTCAAATATTGATAAGCCGTGGGAAGCCAACTCCAGAAGTTGGACTGAGCCGAATAAGTTGGGTTTAAACAAACACTTTAAAAGCCCTGTGGAGGCATCCATGGTTTATTATTCACATTCTAGGCCAAATGCTGTGGATCAATAATTCACGTGATGCTCACCATTATTCAGCCTCATTTTCTCACTTTTAGCGTTTCAACATCACTTTTACTCATTTGAGTTCACAGAACAAATATCAGGGCAAACAGGATTGGCAAGTAATGGTGTAAGCCCAATTCCCGAATTGAGATGACGACGAAAACCATCCCTGATAGTAATGATTAAGGTACCTGTTAATTTCTGATGATATGTTTATTTATTTTTACACGATAATGACTGTATCATTTAAATTCAATTGTATCGTTTCAAATGGCTCAGTGATAATAAAGGTACCGTCTGCAGCGTTTATCACGAGATTCTTTGGTTTGAATTCCAACGGTTGTGGAAATTCGAAACTAGCTAGTACATGACTTCTTGGCTGTCCGAGTGACGCCGTGTCGTTGGCTGAGAGGCCGACGTTTCGCCTATCATGTCGCAGGCTTCCTCAGGGTAGTGACTACCCGGCCGTCTCTACGGATAGGTGTTTTTACGTGTTTTTTGTGATCAATAACAATGGAAGCTGGAGCAGTGCCCTAAAAAACAAGCCATGCATCGTGCGCGCTCTTCCCTTCCTCATCTCTGTCCCCTCTTTTCCCCTTTCTAAAACCCACTCACACACATGCCGTCAATTGTCCAGTATCAAGGGCCCACAAAACCTGGATTATAGCTGTACACTAAATCTACTAAGCCTAATACTACTATGCAGTAAATATACTAAGCCGGCTGTCCCGTGTTAGTAGATTTAATGCATGTAAAAGATCCTCAAGCCTAAACGAAGCCTCTGAGCTAAATTCAAATCGTCTGTTTCCTCGCTCAAGAAATACCTCCTTTCTCCGCTAGTTGGTGAAAGGAGCGTAGCGAAATTTGCGTGGTTAGACGGAAGAGCGGGCCTGATGGCCCGAGTCTCGCCACATAAAATAAGGCTTCAATAAAAAATTCAATTCAATTCAATTCAATTCAATCCAATACCCGTATGAGACGCAGTAATGTACTTCACAGGAACAAGATGTGTCCTTTCTTTATAAAGGACCCAATAAAACACGTTTTTCTGTCGAAACGTCACCGAATTCCCCCGCGGCATTACACTTTCTCTTTACTATGTAAGTATGTAGTACATCGAGAAAGTAAAAGGAGAATATACCGCACATAACCGAATAAGGCTGAGGGTGAGGGTCGAAGAGGACCGGGTGGGTATAGAGCTGTTAGGCCATGGTCGGGCGCAGGGCTCTCTTTCACCAGACTGCCTGTCGGCTGTTTGGGGTAGGTCCCAGCTGCGCGCCGCCGCGGCAACAGAAGTAGTGGTCACTCGACAAAATAAATATACATCAACAGACAGGAGACATTTGACACCATACCAAATCTCACTCATTTCGAACTGCGATCAGCTTCTCTAACTCTTGTAGATCCTTGGCCCTGCAACAGCGCGTACTTTCTTGTATTATTTGTATCGGTTACTCAATATTATTATAAGCTGTTACTAAACATACAATATCTTACACGTATAAGTCAAACTATGAACGGACGAACGAAAAATTGATATTGCGACTTTGTACACAGCAAGTCGTAATAATTCTTAAACCAACTCGTGAACAATTTTTTTAAGCAAAAGAGAAGTGAGATATTCAAACTCTTTTGAGGTTTCATAGGAAATTTTATAAGTAATTGAGAAAAGATATTTCGATGAATTTATTTATACGCGCCAATGAATATTATTTAAACAAATGATACAACAGCACACACTTCCTCCCATTATTTCTTACGGCTACGCAATATTATAATCATTCCTGGTCCAGAAAAAAGTGTTTCCAACCTTTAAAAAAATATTTTCTCCATGCCAAGATTCGAACACAAGACCTTAGAGTCAACACGCTAGACACATTACGTTTACATCACTAACCCAACGGATATCCTCACTCTAATCGAAGCTTTAAAAAATTTGATTATTGAATTTGCAATTTTCAAAAATTTAAACGTTTTTATTCACATTATTTCAAGATCTAGTTTAAACGAACTGATTTCATTAAGAAAGAAGTATCATCATTATTACAGTTTCGCGATATTAATTTTTGTTTTTAATTTTCGAAACTACATAGGGTTTGCTGATAATGGAACCTGTGCCACTTTTTTCAGCGGCATTTGCTATGTAAGTAGAACAAATTAAAGAACAACATTTGGAGTTGCATTTGAGAATAATTTTTAGAAATTACATAAGCTTCAACCAAAAATTACGCAAAAACAATTTTTTTTCAAAAAAACTTTCGAAACCTTTCTTAAACATTTAAATTGTTTAAATAGGTTTTATTTTTGAAAATTCTCTGTCATGAATGTTGCACTTTCACAATGCTATTTTTTTTATAATTTTCAAAAACTACAGAATTTGCTGAAAAAGGCACCTGTACCAATTTTTCAACCCTCTAATGCTCTACCTCCCAAAAATTTTAAAAATTGGCGACGTATTGTCAAAATATTTGTTTAAAATTTTCCAATATTTCAAGAAAAATTGTGCGAAAAGTGCTTATATTTTTGAGGAATTGTACATGAACTTATTCCAAAACCTCTCTTGGAAGAACCTATTTCATTATAAAAAAATCTTAATCTTCGATATTGCAGTTATGGGAAGGAGCCTAAAAAAGGTTCGAATTCAGCCACTGACTGGAGGTGAATTCTAGTGACCAGCTGTTCTGATGGATAATTTTTTGTGGTTTCTCAGATCAACACTAATCGAATCCCGGAGCAGTACCCTAACAAACGGACCACGAACCCAGCGCGACCTTTCATTCTCACTTGTCCTATCCTCACCTCTTACTTACACCCACACACTTAAACGTACTTGCACAACATTACCACATATGTCGGGGGACCATTCGGGAAATTAAAGCTTTCCCCTAGGGGCGGTGTGTGTTCCCCAACCATGTATCGTCCACCGCAGCTTGCCCTTGTGTGCCAACGTGTGTGTCGGCGCCTGATCTCTCCATCCAGAGAGGGAAAAACACCACCACCTCTCGTGGTAAGAACATGCACTACCGCTTACTGCGGCGGCGATGGTGTTAGCGGATCGGACGGTTAGCGGATCGGACTGATATACCCAAGTTCGCGGGTTCAAAACCGATCGAAGCCGTGGATCCTTCGTACGCCTTCCTTCGGAAGGGAAGTAAAGCCGGGTGTCTCATGTTAGTAGACTTACTTGCATGTAAAAGATCCTCAAGCCTAAATGACGCCTCTGAGCTAAATTCAAATCGCCTGTTTCGTCGCTCTAGAAATACCTCCTGTCTCTGCTAGTTGGTAAAAGGAGCGTAACGAAATTTGCCTGGTCAGACGGAAGAGCGGGCCTGACGGGCCCATAGCCCGTAATCAACAAGCGGTGAATTCCGAACCGGAATCCACAGGGTGAGTAATCGATGCCATTCGTCGCTTAAATATACAGCAGGAATACGCATATTATTAAATGGTCGTAGAGAAAATCATTTGTGTAAAGAAATTAGTTCAATACGAAATATGTTTCTTTATATAATTACACATTGGAATAACATTAAAAAATAAAGCAACTTCTAAACAAAGAGAATTAAAATGTTCAAAAATACTACAGTCTCCTGAATAGATTATTGCAAATTTTTGTTATGAGTATTTTTTTAAAACGTATTGCCCTTGTTTACGGGTACTGCCAATATGTCGATTAGCATAGTAGAGTCAGCGTGAAGCCGAGCACTCGGTACTTCATTTGCTATCCATGAGGCCATGACCTACGGAACTCGCTTCGTCCTTGCTTCATCCCACGCGTATGGATGCAAGATGTTTTTCGTTATCGTGCACGTTTCTTTGCATTCGTGCTGCTTTTTATGCTTTCTGCGAAGGCGAACCTTGAAATAGAAAATGAAGCTTGAGCGACGAAAACAAAACCATACACTGCTCAACCCACGCATGTATGCAAACATCGTGTAACCAGACCCCTGCACGAAAGTCGTTTCAGGTCCCAGCGGTATTGTGGGATAAATATGTCGTCCTTCAAATTCATTTCGTGCATTACCATATTGCAATCTCCTACAATCTCCAGTCTGCATTATTTGATGGCCCAACCAACTTCTTGTTACTTATAGGTTAACTAATTATTCTTTGACGTTTCTGTAAATGTTTTGTACGCACGCGGATGTACTCGAGCCAGGAAAAAATACTTTAAATGGAAAATACCTGAGTATGTCGAAGGAAGTATTTTTCCTATGCCGAAAACTGGCCGAGAATAAAAGAAAAACTCAGTTAAGCAGTAGTGTGCACTTATATTTGAGTTGGTTTAATTTTCTTCTTGAGTAGGGATGTTCTTTATTGTGAATAATTACTTGAAAATGTATTCAAATGCTACCACTAAAATAAGTGACACTAGGCAAACGCTAAAGTTAAAGTTCATAAATCATCACTGCCAAAAATGGAGTCTTCCGACCCACTACGATTCCTTAGAACTGATATCGACATATTTTCTTATCTCTCTTAGATTAGATATGATCTCCCTTAATATTATCTCTAAGTGCATATATCTTCATTTATTTTGTCATTATTCTTTCTACGTTTTTCGTGTTCATTATAACTTGCTTTCTGAGTATCAAATATTTTTATACGTTGCAATGTTCACCAAGATATTGATATTATCAGTTACGTATCTCAGAAATCTTGCATGTATCGTCACATTTCTTCTTGCTGGAATCATTGTTACTAGCATAGAGCAAAGTACACGTTGAATCAAATTTGTAGAATTTAATTAGGGTCACCTTGTCAAGACTTCGACAAACTAAATTAGTTAAGTTTATTTTGTATATTTTGGGGGTTATTAAACCTGAAATTTACATTCGTTCCAAAATTTTAGTAAACTAGAATATTTATAAAGAAGAAAGTACTAATGCTTGACTTAAACACTATACGTGGCGATACTCACGTTACCTAAAACGAAGTATAGACATTCAATGGAATTTGCAGATTTTGTACGTTAGTTTAAAAAAATATAAAACGTTATAAAAATGTATGTCTACATTTGCATGATTTTTTATCTGTGTACTTTTGTAGAAATATATTTCATAGAACCAGGCATTAGAGGTAACACATGCAACACATTTGTTACATTAATTTCACTTCTTAAACGTGAGTAGTATTCTATTTTCAGGTTCTGAATCACGAATTCGCTTATTGGCAAGGTATTACTGACATTACAAATCTTTCAATAAAACATGTCATTATCCACATTTTGTATTCATTATATTAGCAGCTTTTGGCGGCACAGCCACCACACGACGTGGCGTCTGAAAACGCAACATTCGCCTAGGTAGTCGTCACCTTTTATTCACATCTCTGAATACGTAAAACGGCATTGTTACACATTCTCAATGCATCATTTTTAAAAGGAGAGGGGAAAGGTGCGCCGTCATCCACAACGAAGCCGTCCTCCTCGCTGTACGTTTTCGCCGACAGCTCTCGCGGCGGAGCCCACGTCTTCTAACAATCCCTCTCTTACACGTGCGCCGCGCCGCGCCGAGCCGCGCCGCGCAGTCTCACAGCCTTGGCGAGGCGAGGGCGGGGCGGGGCGGAGCGGGGCCACCGGCTGTCTCGTACAATAGCCACATTTACACGCGGCTCCGATGCAAAGCAGCAGCCCTCCCCGCTCCGCACCCCGCGCCCCGCGGCGCAGCGTCTCGCTGCGTGATATATCTGCTAACCCGGCTAACCTCTGCGGCCGTTATTAGCACCTCCGGAGGCGGCGGCGGCGGCGGGGCGGCGACGGCGGCGGCACCGCTAAGGAGCCCGCCGCACGGCCGCGAGAGCGCGCGTTCTCACGCCTGCCTCAGTGCGCATGCGCGCGCGAGACACGCGCTCTCCCCGAGTAGCCAACAACGAGCCTTCGGTCTGTGGAGATTATGGGCTTTCTGAGAAAGTTGATCGTTGTTGATTACATTCGCTCTTTTAATCGGATTGTCTTTGACTTAATTTATAATATTCGCAATATTTTCGTTTCAATCATTGTCTGAAGAAAAATTCTAGTGAGTGGTGTTATCATCGGTAGTTTTCCATCGTTGCTCCGAGACGTAGCAGTTAAATGTCAGGCAGTAACTTAAAAATCGGTCAACGAACCGTGTGCTAGCTTTCCTTTTTCATCTACGTACCCTTTTCTCTCCTCCCAAATACACTGCCACACATGTGTCGGTTTTCGTAGGCAGTCGGGAAATTGGAGGTCTCAGTTGGGGGATTGCCCCGCTGAGAGAAGATAAATGAATGGAGCTGTCGGTCGGCGCTGGGTATCTTGTTCGAGCGGGAAAGCAACACTGCAAACTCTCGAGTTGCATATGTATATTTCTGGGATAAATGACCACGAAATGAACAAATGAACATAATTCACGTGCCCAGAATCAATACACACTCACTCACATCATGTTTGTCGATTATATAACATTTTAATATTATTTCATCTCAGTACCTGAATTCGCCAACGTATAGTTCATTTCAAGAACTTAATAAAATTATTAATGGTATATCTTGGTATCTTATAATCTTGTTATCTTATTTCATTGGTATTTCTTGTTTTTTTTCTCTGAATCTATTCGATAAATGACGTTCATTCTTCTACATAACTGTAGTTTTTTTTCTTTTTGGATCAAGGTAATTTATGGATATTGCGTTGTTTTCTCTCTCAGTTGTTCGTAGCTGGCATTTGAATTCTCTTTCAATCATTTGTAGCTGGCATTTGGAAAGAGATTCAAAGTTTCTGAAAATAAAAATTCATAATAAGTTGACTCTATAATGTGGACCGAACTTTATTTTTTTCTTAAGCTAGTTACTTTAAACTAAATATTGTAATTTATGGAATGTTTAGCTGTATTTATATTATATTATACATAAGGTCATTATCGAAGAGAACATATTTCTATAATTATATTACATAAATTGAAATTAAGTGTTCTGCATCTTGATCATTTCCTTACTTCACTATGATTGCTTGGTGTTTGAAAACAGCCACGAAAATAATTTATTTCGACAGAATAATAAAAATAACTATCCCGTATAAAAGTTTCTTTTTATTCCTACAATAACATTTTGTACACAAAATATTATTAATATTAATAATAATAATAATAATAATAATAATAATAATAATAATAATAATAATAATAATAATAATAGTATTAGTATTATTATATGATCGTTTAGTTAGAAGCGTATCGTCAATTAAGTAATAATGCCATCTTCAAGAGTGTAGTCTGGTACTCCGAGGTGTTACATTACTGTACCGATAACATACAGAAGAATGATGGCACTATGTAGACAAGCAGGGAAAAACGTATCGCAAACGTGAAAATTAACAAACCTCTTTTCTAATAATAGGCAAATTCAAAACAATAGTAAAGTGATCAGTAATTGATGGGGATCAATAATTGTAGGGAAGATTTCAATATCATACTTTCTTGAAACAAAAATGTAGATGATAATTGAAGAGCTCATAACATTTAATTTTTCACTATTTTCTCCAGCCCGAGCATGCTATCTTTACGTGTCGCAAATCCCGGGTTCGATTCTCTTTTGGAGGAAAAATAGAGCTGACGCTTTTCAATAAAATCATCTCCGTTTATAGAGCTGTGTGATGAAACAAATGCTCAGTCAGATCTAGTATACTTGGATGGAGATGGGAATACGCCATTCTCGCCACATGTTGCCCTTTCCCCCAGACGGGAATAATAAATGAAAGTAGGGTCCTTAGGCCTGGGAATCCGTCCCCAAAATGACAAATACATACTATTTTCTCCACTATTCTACTAGACAAGACTATTCAGACTATTTTCTCCAGTATTCAGTAAACAGTGTTGAACAATATTGAGGATATCTTTGACTGACAGCTGTAACTCCGGGCGTAAAGGAAGCAAAACTATAACAATTTAGGAAAGTGGTATTTTCAAAAATAATTTCTTTGAAACAGCAGTCCTACGACGTCAATTTTCAGCAAGCAACAGAACTTTATAACGACATTCTCAGAATTCAGCAATCACTTTATAGGTGGCGAATCAATCAAAGGTGAGGAGAGAGGATGGGGTTCGGTTGAGGATGAGTTTGATTAGTGATAAGGGCGCGTCAACTGATAAAGGCATTAGTCATAGTCATTAGTAACTAAATTCCTAAATTCCGTAAGTGTAGTGCTTTTTTCTATCTCGGAAGGTGGCGGTGAATTTCCCCCGCTGGATGGTGAGATCCGGCACAGACCTACCTGTCGGCTTATGGGGTTATCACCAACCAGATATCGGACCTAGCTATTGTGATGTCGGGATACTATGAGTGAAACACAGACACGAAGTTTTTTTTACATTTACTATACGATATTTACACTCCTATGGAAACCTTTGCCGCCGCCCTCCGCAGCACTCAACACCTGAGGCAAGTCGCTTCAGTTTGACCCAGAGGATCTCAGCGTGCTTGTACAAACCCGCTTCCGACCTCTCGTCCCGTGCCGAAAGCCACACCTCGCGAGCGTCGGCTTGTGGTTATCCCCTCACGGGTGACAATGTGTCTACGCAAAACGATTCGTCTGAAACTCGTATGCCGCCGGCAGTTTCCTCCAGTAGTCTATCCCGCGAGGAATCACGTGACAGACCTCCCACGCTGTGGGCCACGGACAGCCTCATCTCATTACGGAATTTTCGGGCCGGGTGCAAACAGACTCGCCGGCCAGCTGCAGTCCTAGGCTGTCATCACACTCCATCCCTCCTGCGCTAGCTGACACCCGCGTTCCAAAACCAAGAGCTTGTATCCTCCAAGAGGCCGTCGAGTTACCGCCAGAGGACCTACCCACCTCTCTCGGCGGCCGCACGCCTTGTGCGGTCCGCCGAGCAAATGGTACGACGTTACACTTCGTTAGGTAATGCCGAAAATTCTGCCAGCGTCGGGACTCGAACCCTAGGACCACCCGGTAAGAGGCAGAGACAACCTGAGCCACCTACCTCGGTCGGGAGGTGAGTGACGGGGCGGGATGGGGCGCTGCTACGACCGAAGCAGTGGGCGGGGTGTGCGGAGCAGGGGAGGCGGGACACAGAAGAGGCGGGGTGGTTTGAAAGGAGAGTTGGAAGCGGTGCGGTGTGAGGACGGAGGGGGTTAGGTGAGTGCTGCAGCGGCCCATGTGGTGGAGTGGAGAGCGGGCGGAGAGGGTTAGGCGGGGCAGTAAGGGGAGCTGGGCGGAGGGGTGAAGAGAGTGGGGGGGGGCGGTTGGGGAAAAGTGTGGGGCGTGGCAGGGTGATGAACAACGGGGCGGTGTGTGGCCTTGCTGCCTCCCACGCGGGGGGCGGGTTGTGCGGAGCGGGGCGAGTCGAGGAAGTTAAGGGGGCTTTGCGGGGAGGTGAGGGGAGTGGAGGAGGTGGAATGTGGCGGGGAGGGTCAGGGCGGGTAGGGGAGGGGCGGGGCGAGATGAGGGACAGGGCGATGTGTGGCCTTGATAACACCCACAAGGGGAGAGAGGGGCGTGGCGGGGCAGGGAGGGTGGCGGGGCGGAGTGGCAATGGAAGTGGAACGTGGAGGGAAGTGGCGTGGCAAGATGAGGGTCGGGACGGCGTGTGTCGCCGCAGCCGCCCACGCTGGGCGGAGCGAGGAGAGGCAGTGAGGACGGCGGGGCGGGAACGGGCGACGACGGCCGCCTCGCTCACCTTGGGTTCCGGGTTCGTAACTCAGCCGCGGGCGAGGGGGCGCCACCAGTCATAACACACGCGCGCGCCGCCGCCGCCGCCGCCGCCCTCGCCAGCGCGGCGCTTTACCGCCTCTGAAGCGGCCGCTCGCGGAGTTACTGCACGGCGCTCTGTGTTCTTGGATCCGTGGGAACTTTCGCGATTTAAATGAGCAACAACGTGGCCAAGACCTCCATACAAAGAAGTTTCCATATAAGATGTACTATCATGAGTGGTAGTGTGGTTTTTACCTCAGGAACAAAGTATTTTTACTACTTTCGATCATCAATTAAAAAGCTATTCACGGAAATTCAGCGCACGAAGAATATAATTTTTAACTAAATTTAATACACTCGTTCATTAAAATAAAGGGTTAATAAGCGAATTATTTTTAACATTAACCAACGAATTATTGATTTCTTCGAATTATCATTAACAGAACTATATCTGATCAATGGATATTAAGTATTGTTCAATTCTTAAGGCTTCTCTAAGTAAATCTGCTTTTTTAAACCATTAAATCATGTAGTGCGAAACAAATTTTATGTTGCTACGTTACTGCAACATGCCAGTAAACTCTGACTCCTGAGTTACGCAGTTGGGGACATGTTCACCGAGTGCAGGGTTGTCAGATGCTTCGTACAAACATCCGCCGTTAGATAGATGTAAGTCCGCCCAATCCAGTCCAATAAGAAAAATTCAACATTCCTAGTCAGAAATGTGAATTTACATTAACATAATTATATTAGAACTTTTCTTTGGGATAGTGACCCAATGAAATGCATGATTAGTTTTACGTTTTGTGAACATTGCAATTGATATTAATATTTATGTAAAAACTTATTCTTTTTGTACAGGTGTTTTTTTTGTCCTGTAATAATGAGTTACATCTTAATATTTAAAAAATAAGTATGACTATACTTATGACTTCAGGAGATGGCAGCAATACTTTAGGCGATAAAATCATTTCCCCACTTTCTTATTTTCACTGTCCTTGCTCCGCTTAAATATCTGCGCTTAAAAAGATTACCACAGAAATGCTTACATATGCATGCTTATTCCCTATTGCTTAAAGGAAAATGCTGGCAGTGAAAGAACTGATTTATGTTAAATGGTGTCTTCTAAAATTAACTCCAAGTTCTGCTCAAGTGATATATCATATACTGATATTGTGTCCGACAAAGAAGTTTTGACTTTTAGAACACACTCTATACCACAGGTCTAAAAACTAACGTTGCTAACTTCTCGAAAGAAATGTGAATGAATTAATAAATGATTAATAAAAAATCATGTATAATGTGAAAAACGAAAAAAACTAAATGAAAATATATTTTTTTAAAATTCCGTGGAAATCTGACAAACCCGCCCAAAACCACACATGGTTTGATGCATTTTGCAAATATTTCATAGAGCATTTGATGCATGATGCATTTTGCACATAGGCATGATGCACATATTTTGATGCAAACCACACCTCTTGACTATTGGGCGTATTCTGTGTAATCAATTTTTGTCCCGAGAGAGAGAGAAAGAGAGAGAGTGAGAGTGAGAGTGAGTGAGAGAGTGGGAGAGAGTGAGAGAGAGTGAGAGACAGAGATAGAAAGAGAGAGAGAGAGACACGTTTTCCATTCCAAAAAGCGGAATTTCGCCCGATTTGGCAACAGTGTCTGAGCGATCTGCGCGTACTTGCCCAATTGTCTTCTTAAACTTATGCCTTCTTAGAATGGCAATTTAATTTTTTTTGTTGTCTTTCTCTTGTTCTATATGATTCAATGTTTAAATTAAAATCTACAGAATTAGTCCTAATACAGTGTTTTCTCAAATTAAAGTAATTAATTTTCTATCAGATTTGTTGGTGCTTCTGTTTTGTTTCGTTTTTCGGGGACTTTTCCAGCTTCAGGGAATGCGATTTCCACTATCCGCGTCAGGTATCCACTGTGTCCCTCATGAAGATACATTAAATTTTACAGTAGAATCTGACACGCTTGCGGGCTCCGCAGTATGAAGTCAACAGACACACAAGGTCTTCTCCGACAACACACATACGAAAGCCAAAGGACAAACAACCATGCCCACGGCGGGACGCAAACCCACGACCCTTCCGACCGAGGCTCTGCGTCGGTACACTTTCTGGCCACCTCGACCATTCAGGTCGGTCTTTTCGGAGCTTCTGTTGCTTCATAATATTTTCGAGTAGTTAACTACTATTTATTTAAAAATACTGTTCTCTGTACAACAATTTAAAAAAAATAATGATATTTAAAATCCACAATGTCTAAAAAATCATCTGCCCAAACTTCATCTATTTTAATTCTTACATCTTGCAGTTTATGAATCATCTTATCGGTCACATACCATTCTTATACCCACAGAACGCCATTGACGGCTTTGAAGATGGACCCCATATAAATTGCAATGTAATTGAATGAAGATTTTGACTTTCACACATACGTATTTATTAAGTAAAATTTTCCTTGTCCAGGGTGTTTTTTATTAGATTCATAATATACGTTTAATATGTGAATGAAGGGAATTAACGTATGAATTATTGTTTTCTGTATGAATTATAGCCTGATGATGGAGACAAGAGTTTCTCCGAAACGTTGTAAAAGAGTGAGATATAGTATTGTAAAGATTGATATCTATATGATGAGTTGATTTATAATAAATGCAGTTGTCTTTAAAATATTTAAACCTTAATTTTTTATATAGTAATTAAAAGAACGTTTTATATCTTTAAGAATGTTTCATGAAATTAGAAATATATTACAATCATTTTCTGCACGTTTGTGTTAACATATTTCCGTTTTTTTTGGGGGGGCGAGAAACAGTCAGGGCATTCAAGTTTTGAATGAATGAATTTCTGGCACATTTTTGGTCTTTTTTAAGAACTATTCTGACATTCACAATGTTCATGAGAATGCACAACTGTTATCTTTATTGACAGACACTAAAAAAATATTGTAACGTGTTTAAGGAGAGGCCTAGCTGTAAGAGATTTTCCACGAAGCCATTGCGCGTGGCGTCGGTTTCGAAAGATTTTGTAAACATTTTATAAGCGTCGAAAGACGAAACAATCACTAAGCGTTAAGAAAGGTTCCAATATCTTAAAGAGTTATAAACTTTCTTAACTAAAAGTTATAAACTTTCTTAACTGAAAGTTAAGAAACTTTATTATATTTACAAGTACAAGTGCTCGTTTCTCACTCTCGCAACAGTTTCTCGAAACCCCAACCGTTTTCCGTGAAAACTAATTCAAAATTCCGCATTTTCAGAAACGATCAAATACCATTTTCTCAAAAACGGCTCGAATTTTTTCCTTCAAACCTTTCGAAAGGTGAGTGGTAATGGCACTCTTTAATATGTCGTAAAGTTCATTTGGGGAATTTTTTGTTTTTTCAAAAATTATATAAATGTTATTATTTTGATAGATCTCTCACGCCTTTAATATTCGTATTTGCGGCAATTTGTAAATACTCTTGTATTTGTGAGTTATATTCTTTAAGTAACTTTTAATGAAGATTTTCGAAAACTCAAAAATGTTCTGTGAAAAAGAGCTTCAAAATTCGAATTTACTGTAACCCTTAAACGTTTTTTCTTAAAATGTCTCAGAGGTTTAACTGTTATTTAATGTTATTAAAATAATATTTCCGTTCTTCTATTAGGAAACCGATAAATTAAGAACATTTAAAAAATATATTTTGGGCGGTGGTAGATGTTATCTGACAAGTGTATGTAGCAAGTCCAAATAGCTATCCGAGACCACAGAAAATAGGGAACTAATACGGAAAAGTCAGTGCCATTCTGTAGTATAACTAGTTTTCATTGCAGCACCAACTCTATTTTCATACTTATTATGTACATCCATAATTTTTAAACGAGCATGCAATATCAGGGAGACAAGACGATATCGGCGATAAGATTGTTCTTGGTATGGAAGACCAATGTTCCGTGAAACCTCATTTCAAGTCATGCGATAAATTTATAAAAAAAAATTTCAGCAAATACCATCACACACTAAGGCATGTCATTTATCAACTTCGCGCGCGACGAAAACGACCCACCACAATTTCAGCCACACACAATACGTATTTTATCACTCCGTGCGCGAAACGCGTTTTTCGTGCTTGTTTTCTGTGTGCGAAACTGCTAACTTTTTCGCATTGTGCGAAACATTGTGATGTGTGTGCGAAACATCTGAAACAATTCGCAATTGTCTTTCGTATTGACGTCTTTATTATTACAAGTAATAGTGTTACGACACTGGCTGGAATCCATTTACTTCTGTACATGTGAGGTATTTTTAGTAATTTGAAATTTAATTTATATTCCTTTACTTGACGCATTGCGTTTGTCTCGCGGTGTTTTAAAAAATAGTTTACGTAACACGGGTGCGAGGTGATTTTGGCATTCGTCTCTTTGTTGTCCTCGCTACGCTCGGACGACAAATTTGACTCATACGTGAATTACCTGTTTCGCACCCTTGTTACGTAAACTACTTTTAACTGTTATTAGTTCAATTGGAGAAAATAACCAAGTCCGTTGCTTGTAATATGGACTGTGTGACGTTCAATAATATTCTTTATACAACTTTCGCATCAAAGCGAAATCATAATATTAACAATTTAGATTCTTGGAATTTGAGTTCTCGTACTCCATCTTAAGCTACAACTTATTAATTTCGTCTGTTCTTACTGACGGATAGTTTAATTCCTTAACGTACATTGACTTTTCGTTCCTCTATTACGTTATATTACTTTAATGTGACAGCAAAGTATTACGAAAAAGAATTAAAAATAAGTTTGATACAACTACTACCATCACTGCTCAGGGAGCATTCGTTCGAAGACTCTCACAACGTAAGACGTTCGTTAGGCGAGGGAATCGTTCTCCCGGCGGCCCGCCAGCCATCGATCACGGGCGCGGCGGCTGCGGCCGCGAGGCGCGAGTCCTTAGCGCCTCTTTATCCGCTTTCAGTCAAACCCGCTTTGAGACGGCCTTTCTCCGGCTTTAAATCACTGTTTGAAAGAAGACTTCTTTCAGACTTTGTATCCACTCAGTTATGCACTTCTCGAGCACAGAGGTCAGTAGGAGCGTGTGTGCTTGCGTGCGGGACTCGGTGTTTGTGTGCGTCTGGAGGGGGGGGGGGGGGGCGGGGCCGGGTGCGGTCCACGGCAGCCGGTGAGCCCGCGAGCAAACACTGTTAAGATATTCAGGAGGCCGTGGCGGCGGCGGTGGCTGCGGCCTGGCGGCTGGTAGCGGACGTTTGTTCAGGCCACGAGTGGTGGGGTGGTGGGGGAGGGGCAGTGGCGATAGTAGGTCTTGTGATGATGGCGGCGATAGAAAAGTTGGAAGTGACGGCGAGAAAGTGGCTGCTGACATGCTGAAAATGTCATAGTTTTTGCGCGGGAATTGGATTTGTGCTGTATTTTGTCCGTCGTATAGTGATCTTCCTCAAGACAAAATGACGTGAAATTTGTATTGGCAGTAATTGTGATAGAGATTGGTGGTGAGAATAGCGAAAGTAATGTGACAGTGTCAGAGAGAGAGAGAAGAAAATCATATTGTTAATGACCGTTGCATTCGAAGGGACTTATATCCTGATGTCCAAAATCTTTACATACCAACTGCAAGTTTCGAAATAGAAATCCCATTCACTTTTTATGGAATGAGGGGTTGACACAATCCGCCATCGGTAGGTTTTATCCCTTAACTATTTTTTTCAGTCTCTTATTCCGTCGTTGTTACACTATACTGCATTCCATCTTCATCATTACCATTATTAATCAAATCGCAGATCGCCACTGCTATAAGAAAAAGCTCGGTCACTTGAAATCATAATAAATAACAATACTCGTCGTAGAGGCTCTATACGGAAGTCTAGTAAGCGGCATTGATTGTAATGGGATCAGGAGAATTCTCAGAAGCAGATCCGGTCGCCAGGAGGAGGTTGCAGGCCCTGGCTCTGGAAGAAGCAACGGCGAGGGTGGCGACGGCGACGGCAGCGGAGGCGGTCAGCCGAGCACCCGCTTCACCACTGTTTTATTTTCTTACCCCTTTGTAAACCGAGAGCGGAGAGCGGAGGCCGTTGTGTACAAAAAGACAACAGGCATTTCCCTCCCGATTATCACCTGTTGTTGACGCGCGCCGCTTTAAGATCGTTAATTCGTCCGCCGGCCGCGCCGCGTGGGCGAGCGCCTAACGAGGGCCCTCCACCCCCACCCCCACTCCCACCCCCTTCCCTCTCCCACCCCCCGCGGCGGGGCGCTAACCGGCCGCAGCTGCGTCTACCCACTCACGGGGCCCGCTCCCTTCGTTTACAGAACGGGAGCATTATTTGGGAGTTTTGTTGAGATGTCTGCGTGTATGCATTTCTCTAAAAATTGACGTGATTTTCGTATGATCTTTTTAATCAATTTATTTCTTCTTAATACTAGGAAGAGGGCACCCATCTTTTTTTATAACATTATCAACAATGTATGTCGTTTCTGAATTCAGCACTTCGTGATTATTAATATTTAATCATATTCTACACATTTGTAGAAAAATAGCCTTGTACATTGAAAATCAATTACGTTATTTAAAAATACTACTACAAGAACGAAGATATTTCATCTTGAAGGGTATTAGGTTTTCTGTCTAATATTTTTGACATCCCGTCTGGGAAAAATAAATAAAAACGTGATTCCTAGGAACTTGCATCAAACTGTAACTATTGATGAAAACATCCAAAACACTTTTAGTGGCTGTAGAATTTTCTAGCGAAACGAAATATTTTGGTGTCGTACTTGATCAAATGGCGCGCTTGCATACTGTGATATTCGTGAGTAAATGATCAAGTCACGTATTTTTCAATGTTCTGGATATGGCGGCCGTCAATGCATGTATAGGAAGGTAACGTATTCAATGCATGTATAGGAAGGTAACGTATACAATGCATGTATAGGTAGGAGTATAACGAGAGAGAAAATATTTTGCCGAGATTATATCTTCAAATTATCAAAAGAATTAGCATCTGCCTATGTGACAAAAGAGGACAAAATTTTCTACGAGTCTTCTTCAAAGTATACGCCGGACCTACCAGATAGGAGGAAGTAAAGGCCAGAACAAGTCCAGGAACATCTGCACGCGCAAACATGTATATAGATGGTGTGCTGTAAAAATCTTCTATACTTGTGCACACTGCTTTGAAGCTCCTGGAGGGTTTGATTAATTTAAAATTTACTAGTTATCAAGAACTTCACAAGATAAAAAAACTGTTTTATATATGTTAAAAATTAATGTCGTCTATTGTTAAAGGCATCAATTGTTAGCACAACAATAAAATTCTTTAACAATATAGAAGTTGCAGTTAAAATCCGAGCGACTTTATTAATGTTTCGCTAAAATCTCGTACCCGTCAAATTGATGGGTTCGTACTACTAGGTAAACAGGAAATTGCCGTCTTCGTAGCGTTAAAACACTCATTTCTCACTATAAATCTACTCTTTTTTGGTATACCTGTTATCCGTCATCTACCTATTAAATAACTTCATCTCTCCCCTAAACCTTCACATTCGCAGGATCACACTTGAAGTAGGCTGCAATAACGCTAATTGCACCAAACCGAAACGCACACCGTACATGGGAAGCCAAAGGCTGGAAAGTGAACTTTTTAAAATATTAAGTTGAAACAAACGTGCGGTCATGTTTATCGCAGGTATTTATGTCCCCGGCTGCACGAACAAGTCTTCATTCATCGATACAAGGGTGACAATTACGAGTACTCCTCCAACCGTACAAATTTCATATTAGAGCAGGGAGCTACAACCTGCACGTCACAGCGGCAATAAATTGTTGCATAATGCACACGGCAAACAAGCCTTCCTTTCAGCTCAATAAAAATATTTTGCAGTAATTATTCATTTACAAGTGTTAATATTACACTTTTAGCAATAAGTTTAAAAATAACGCAATTTCTTGCAAAAAACACCAATCTGTATGAGTAATGATGAAGCGCAAGATTCATAGGTGTGTCTGGCTGCGATAGCTTAGTGGCTGCTATGCTGTTGTTGCCTCTATAACACCGCTAACAGGAGAACGTTAGGTTCGGGACAGAATATTGCGGATTTCCAACACCAGCTACATATTTAACTACATATCGTAATAGATATAATTACCAAAATCGTTAATAACTGTTTCTCTGTAAGAAAAGTCTATTATTAGATTTTTATGAATGCTGTTCTAATAACTAAATTATTTTTAATATATCAAGCTCAATCTTCTATAATACTTTAGTATTCCAACTTGCATTACTTACTTTCATGGAATTTCATGCGCATTCATGCTTCAAATGCATGAATCGCTCCTCTTTACCTGCACCTGTTCACCGTTCTAAACGCAAGTCTCTTGAGCCACACAAGTGTTTGTCCAATTGAAGTTCGATGTATGCGTGAAAATTCAGAAAGAGTAAACTTCGAATGGTGAGAGGCAAGCTGTTACTTGCTTGCATTGAGCTGATGTTGTTTGCTTAATGTGTTGGCTGCTTTAACAGCAACGGTTCGCTCTTTTCATACAAAGAACACACTAATTGTACTCTCGGATGTTCATGTGGATCCTTGGAGTAAGCATTAAACTTGGCATTTTGGAACATGATATGCCTTTTTCAACCTAGTGAAAACTGAACTAGCAAAGGACAACTCAAAATCAGTGTAAAATTTAGTAATATGGAGCAGGTAATGGCCGTAATGCAGAATAGCTGACCATTCATATTTGTTTATGATTTCAGTTTTCTGAGCAAGAACTTCACTGTTTTATTTCATTAATTTAAACTTAAAAGGAAAGAATACTGTCTGTCAGACACCCATTGTTTTGATTTACAAAGAACCACAATAGGAATACTGAGGCACGCGACTCTGTTCGGTGACAATTTTATTATTGGGAAAATGCGTCATAGATCTCTGCATTATTTAAGATATAAGATCCGATGATATCTAACAGCAAACTCCGTTAAAAGTTATTTTCCTTTTCCAATTGTGTAAAAATTGTTACATATACATACGTTGGGCAGAAGAATTTTAATCGAACTATATTCTCAAATAACATTTGAGAACAAATTGTATTTTTAGGCGCAACATTGCAAATCAATAGTGCTTCATCTCACACCCACTCAACTTGTTATGAACGTTATGAATAGTATTCTACAAGCCCCGATTACACATGACTCCACAAAGGGTTTTAAATTTTCATCATATTATGAGCAGGAAAAGAACAAAGGCGCATTACCGCGGATTTTTACAAAACAGAAACAGAATACTAGATAGATTGCTTGCTGATTTACTTATGAAGAAAGGGAAAGAACTTCCCAAAAATGGTAAAGGGAGGACGAAAAGAGGCGTTGACAATAAGGGAAAAAGAGAGAAGCGGGTAACTGTGCATAACTAAGAGGTCGTGGCAAAGAGTACATAGTAAAGGTAGTTGAGAACTAGAAGTCTGGGGAGATTTATAAAGACACAAAAGGAGGCGTTGAAGGAAAGAGGGGGAACTTTCTGCATCTTTTGTGAAGAAAATATGTAGTAGAACAGAATGGTGCTTATGAAGACCGGTGTCCATGAAGAGGGGTAGAGAGAAATAGGCGGAAACCTGAGGACTATAAAGAACACAAGTGAAGGGTCCCGGCTAATACGAGATGGATGTGGTCTCGTGTAATATAGAGAATGAAAGGGCTGCAGAGGCTTTCAAAGAAAGATGAAAGGAAACCGGTGGGAATAGCAGGATTTTTGGAGAGCAATGGAGTACGGAGAGAGTGGAGACTCTGACAGGGGAGCTGCGGGAGGGCGTAGTCCGAGGGCGTAGACGGAGGGCCTCGGAGATTGTCGGAGGACAGAGGGCGTCGGAGGTCGATGGAGGTCGACAGAGAGCGTCAGAGGGCGTCTGAGGGCGTCTGAGGGTGTCGGAGGGCGTCCGTCGGCGACGGAGGACATCGGAAGGCGTCGGAGGGCGTCGGAGGACGTGGGGGCAGCCGGATAGCGTCGGCGTGTGTCGGAGGGCATCGGAGGCCGTCAGAGGGCGTCGGCGGTCTTCGGAGGGCGTCGGTTAGCGTTGGAGGGTGTCAGAGGCCTCAGCGGGGTACGATGACGTAAGAGGCTGGAGGACGTCGGAGGGCGTCGGCTGGGGGCAATGCGAATGAAAGTGGCCGAAGGAGTGCGGAGGAGGGCGTAGGAAGCCAGAACGCTATGTGTGTGTGGGGGGGGGGGCGAGGGCGGCCGTCCTCAGCGCATTCCGTGCCTCGCCGCTCTCACGCCCCCGCGGGGCTTAGAAAGCTGAAAGGCCGCAATATCGGCGCCGCGAGGCGGGAAAGCGGGGATTAGGGGATCGAGGGAAATTTAATTCGGGCCGGAGTTAATTGCGGCGCGGCGCGCTCCCGGAGAGCGCTGCCCAGCGGCGCGACGTGGCGCTGCGCGGCGCGGCGCCGGGCTCCGGACGGGCGAAGCGGAGAGGCCTCAAAAGAGGTTCGGCCGCCATTGTTCGCGGTGAAATGGCTTCCCGCGCGAGCGAAGCGGGCTTAAGCCGTCCGAGATGACCCCATGATACAGTTTGTGGCGCTGGACGCAGTTTCAGGTTTAATAACAGTTACTCGTGTAATTTACGATGATTTGGAGAAACAATTTGCTGCTTGGGTCCATATTGGTGATATGTTATTAATGAAATATTTAGTTCTTACTGTTACGTATTCTAAGTAGATAAGAAAAGTGAAATTAGTTTTTCTGTATAAAACTTCTACAAGGAATATTAAAACAAATGCTTGAATGTGCATGTAAGTCAACATGTAACATACGGAATAAAGCTAACTTAAATACGTAATAAAGGCTAAGTGTGGAAGTGTGTTTAGAAGATTTTACTCGGCTTAGAACGTAAGATTATGTGACAAATACGTAGAATATTAATTCGTTAATGTGCAAACATCTCTTCAGATATACGTAGGATTGTCTTTTTGATTGTGATGTGGACAACAATGGAGAACCAATCTTTAATGTCCTGTGTGAAAAAATTGAAACCGCTCTTATCTCGTGTCACCAGCCAATATATCTGTGGGGAGGAGTTATCATTAATTCTCAATAATTTTCACTGAACAATTGTTGAAGAAATGAAATTGGTGGAAACCCACAGTTTCTAGGTCGCTCTCTTTGGATTTACACAAATAACAATGACGTGTAATTCTTAATTTATAAATCAAATATTCTGATAAATTTCCAAACAACAAAGAATTGTATTCTTCTCGCTGGTAACAGATCATTACAACTAAAAAAGAAATAAAAAAATACAAACACATTTACACTTAAACAGTTGTAATTCTGACAATGCTCAATTTACAAGGTTGTATATACGTTATTCTTGTAATTTTTGATAGCTGTATGACATACCTGGACCGAGAGGACCGTGGTTACGTAGAAAATATGAAAACAGTTGATTGATGCTACATATTTTCTTATGGAGAAAATTAAGAGAGAGAATTATGAGAGGGAATTATAGGAGAGAAATATAAAAAGACAATATGAGTGAAATTAACATGTACTTAATTAGTAAATAAGTAAATTTACATCAATAATATTAATAAAAAATTAAATCCTGTTTGTACCACGGGTATTATCTGGTTGTAATGATCTCGGGTCACAAAAAAGTCCCTGGTTTTTTGTTATTTAAGGTCGCATCAACTTCTAGGTCATTAGCGATCACTATTGCCTGCAACGGTATGGTAACTATGAGATTGACACTGGGTGAAAGGGCGAACACAATACAACCATGCCCGAGGCGGAACTCGAACCCGTGATCCTGCGGTCCGAGATCGCAACGGCACTGCTGTCTTAGCAACCTCGGCCACCGGATCGGCACAAAAAGGTCCTTGGACCAATATCTCTCTGGCATTTTGTCCCCGCTCCAGCATTAGTACCCTCATAACGCCCTTTATGTATACGAATGTTTATGTATATAACAATATGTATCGAATACTTTATGTATCGTATTGCCAACCAACTCCGTGGTGCTGATGGTCCTTTGTGGCGTGTGCGCGCAGGGCAGGAGCGCTGGCCGGGGGAGCTGCTGGTGTTCAACGTGTCGGCGGTGAGCGCGGGCGAGGAGGTGACGCAGGCGCAGCTGCACCTGCACCGCCGCCGCCAGGCGCCGCGCCACCACCACCACCGCGGCCGCGCGCTCGCGCCGCCCGCGCGCGTGCGCCTGCTGCAGCTCGCCGCCCGCCCAGGTGAGCGCCCTCTCCGCCGCCCTTCCCCCTCGGCACCTGCGGGAATGACCCGCAGTCACTCGGGGCTCGGGGAGTCGACTGGGGCTCCTCTGGCCGGAAGGTTCCGTGCTCGAGTCCTACCTCTTATGGCTTCACCTTAGGTCCCGAGTCCTACCTCAAGGGCCCCTTCCCACGTGCAGCGGGCGTCCGCTGCTGCGGCAAGCGGTGGCGGGCTCTCGCTACGCGAAGCGGAGGGCGTACGCGCCACCGCTAGCAGAATATACCTTTAAATGGGAGCCTTCCCACTGCGCCACGGCCGCAGCGCAGAGCTGCTGTTGCGATTCCTTTGTCCGTCGTCGCCGGAGGATCGGCGAAGAGCCCTGCCGATTGACGGACGCGCGCTGCCGTGGCGGCGTGGGAAGACGCCCAAAGGTGGCGCAGGGCTTCAATTGATGTCACCACGTGTCTCTGACAGGGAGGTACTAGTTTAGAATCCCCATGGTGGCAGGATTTTCGACATTAGCTAGCCTCTGACCGGGAGTTTCTAGGTTCGAATCCCGACGCTGGCAGGAGTCTCGACACTAGCTACCTAGCGCGGTCGAATTTAGCCGCTGTCTGGAGGAGAATTCTAGGCGCCGGCTGATATGATCGGTAGTTTTCCGTGGTTTCTCCTAAAAAAAGCAACTACCGACTGTTAGAGTGCAGTCGCAGATTGTAAAGAACCTAATAACGCTTATTAAATGTTTACAGAACAATTGAAAATCGTCCCCATATGTAATCTCTTCGTGGAAACCCCTTCTTTCAGAAACGGTCGATGCAAAATACAGTTACAGCAAAGTATAGCAAAGTACAGTTGTGTACATTGTGAATATTGAACTAGTTCTCCAAAACCTGAAAATATTTAAACAGAAATTAGTAGAAAATTATTATGATACATTGGTAAATACATGCAGAATTACTTCACAAATATCATTAGTTATTTAATTAGATTGCAATTTATTTCGGGGTCTTTCGTTGACTCCTACTATTGTTTTTTGGGGAGGGAGCGCCAGAATGGAATTCGAATGCGACTGGTAATGATGGCGTAAATGAGATTAAACGAACACTCATTGAAGTCAAGAACTAAACATTTGCTACGAAATCTAGAAAAGAGTTTTTACATCAATGTTACTTTTAAAATAAATTGAAATATTCAATCTGTTTATTTTCAAACCTCATATCTAAACTGTCGTCTTAACATGCGTGCTCTGAGTACAACTACTGGTAGATCCGCAATGTCATACCGTGAAATGAATAGAGATTATGAATACTGCAAGAATGATGTTGAACTCTGGTGCTAAAGATAGGGTGCGGGTATGAACGAAAAACGCAGACAGTTGATTGGCTAAATTGAACCAGCGATATTAAGCAGTGAGTGAAGCAACTCATATCTCACTTTTTTCGGCCAACTACGCCTCGCTTAGACATGCGCAATGTACATTTTAATATGTGTAAATGTAAATGGCATGGACTTGACACAAGCTTGGAGACAATAGACCGAAAATACCTTAAAGGTTCTCCCATTGATCGCGTGATGTTGCTGACATTCACTTAAGCCAATTAGCTGCCGGCGCGTTTCATATCCCACATCACCAGAGTTAAATGTCCTCCCTACAGTCTTTATTGATTAATTGATTAGTTAGTACTTTTGAACACGTGAATGGCAAGGGTAATTATTCTCGTAAGTGTTGAGCATGTTTACACCACGGGAGATAGCATTGATCTTTCTCAGCTTGATGACAAGATTCGTCGCCGACCTACGTCGGTTTTTGAGGATTTTTCCCAACCGGGGCACCGCCCAAACAGGGACAAGCTGTAATGGCCTCCAGACTAGTGTAGTACATGTGAGTGTAAATGTGTAAGTGTGTGAGTGTACAAAGCGAGGATAGGACAAGTAAGAAGGAAAGATTGCGCGCGGTCCGGGGACCTTTTGTTAGAGAATTACTCAGGCATTCGCCTGGTGATGGTCGGAGGAACTACGGCAAACTACCGATCAGAGCAGCCGACCGCTAGAATTCTCCCTTAGAAGCGGCTGTATTCGACCTATCTGACAAACTAGTGTCAAAGTTCCTGCCACAGTTGGCACTCGAACCCCAGAACATCCCGGTCAGAGGCACTGTAGTGTCATCAGTTGCTGCCCTGAGCCAGCAGAGGGGTGAAGGAAAAATAGTGAAATTGCCAACACACTTGGGGCGCTAAGTGAAAGAATATCAATCAATGATTGGCTTGTGTTTTTCGCTTGTTTGTAGTGCGTCACATTCAGCCTGCATGCGATTTCCACAGGGTGTAACAGTGAATCTTATTGCCGTTGGTTACGTCCATGCGCGCTTATATTGTTGTGTTGACGGCGTGTGTGTTGTGGCAGGCGGCCGCGCGTCGGCGCTGGCGTCGCTGCCGGTGCCCGGGGCGACGCGCGGCGGGTGGACGGCGCTGGACGTGACGGCCGTGCTGCGCGAGCTGCTGCTGCTGGCCGGGCGCGCGCCGCCGCTGCTGGCCGTGCGCTTCGAGGCCCCGCGCGGCCGCGCCGTCGCCCCGCAGCTCTTCCTCAAGGGCGCGCCCGCCGCACCCGCGCGCCCAGGTGCCGGCCCCGACGCCGCGTCCGCCTTCCTCGTCGTCTTCTCGGAGGACTCGCCTGACAACGGTAAGAGCTTCGCCCTCGCGCCTCACACCTCACTTCCTCGCCGCTCTTCACCCACACTCACACTATACCCTCACACCTCTTCACCTATTCTTTCATACTCTTCACCCACCACCCTCACCTACAACCTCACTCCTCTTCATACACCTCCTCACACCTCTTCACCCACACTCAACCCACATCCTCATACCTCTTCACCTTATTCTTTCATACTCTTCACCCACACCTTCACCTATAACCTCACTCCTCTTCGTACATATCCTCACACCTCTTCACCCACACTCAACCTATATCCTCTTATCTCTTCACCTATATTTTCACACCTCTTCATCCACACTTTCAAAGCTATTCACCTACAACCTCATTCCTCTTCACACACATCCTCACTTCTCTTCACTCACTCTTTCCTACCTTAACCTACACCCTCACACCATTTCTCCTGTACTTTCACACCTATACACCCACACCCTCACACCTATTAGCCCGCTCACCACTACAACTTCACCCTCATTTCACACTTCATCCTTACCCGTAAAGTTATTCACCTACAACTTCACTCCTCTTCATATACATCCTCACATCTCTCTCTCTCTCTCATACCTCAACCTACTGCCTCACACCTCTTCACCTGTACTTTCACACCTACACCCACAACCTCACACCTCTTAGCCTATACCCGCTCACCACTACAACTTCACCCTCATATCACACCTCTTCACCCACATCCTCAAAGCTATTCACCTACAACCTCACTCCTCTTCATACATATCCCCACATCTCTTCACCTACTCTCTCATACTCTCTCAACCTACACCCTCATATCTATTCACCTGTACTTTCACACATCTACACTTACACCCTCACACCTAAAGCCGCTCACCACTACAACTTCACCCTCACATCACACCACTTCACCCACACCCTCAAAGCTATTCACCTATACTTTCACATTATTTCACTCACACGCTCGATTCTCTTAACCTACATGTTCACACCACTTCACTCACATACACACACCACTTCACATTCATGTCACACCACTATGTCCTCTCACCATTACCTCCTCACACCACTTCACTCTCACATCCGTACGCCTTCACACCACTTAACTGTACCGTCCCCTTCAAATGATACTCGCATTAGCTGATACTCTTTATGAATAACAAGTGAAGCGCAATGCTTTGCTGTTATGGATTATTACACTTCACACGCTACTGACAACATGATTGTTGTTCACGTTTTACGCAATGCTATGCAAAAATCCTAATAGATAAAATAGTTTCTCGTGAGTATGACTTTATTCTATGTCCTGATTTGGACATGGTAGTCAAGTAAAATGATTGTCCGCAAGTTTGGGCATGCGGTCGCTAAGACTGTCTTGGAGAAATTTGACTTATTTGTCCGAGTTAACGTTGAAGTAATAATTCCGACCGATATTTCACAATCACAGGAACAGAATATGCAGCAGTAGAATCGCTTAATACTTGACAATGCGTCCAGTTGCATAGAGATTATGTTCAGGGGCGCATCATAACGCAGGAATCAACATCAACAACGCCCTCGCATGCCCGATTTCATTCAAATCATTCTTTAAACATTACCGATACTATTAAGGACAAAGAGTGTATCTTTCAGCGACATCGGTCAGTTTTTGCTTTTATACGACAAATATGCATATTTGTCGTATAAATGCATATGCAAATGCAAATATGCATATGCAAATATGAATTTGTCGCATATAATGCTTATATGCGACAAACATGCACCTTCCTTTTTATTTATAGGTAGATTTGCGACTTATTTCCTCAAATTGATATCATTTTTAGGTATTCTAATTATTAAACAACTATCACTCTACAGGGATATCAAAATAAATATTCACAATTGCTGAGACATGTTGTAATAGACGAAGATCACGGTTTACTAGTATTTGTGGAACATCTCACAAATCTTGTTATACATGGCAGTTGCCCCTGATTGCTTGGCAACCCATCCTGAAATGATATTTGCCAGGCACATGTTCTGACTTAAGGTTATTTTCAGTCCCTGAAAAACACATTCAAGATAGCGTGCCTGCCAATCAGGAGCAAATGTCTTATGAAACTTTATTGTATGAGATTTCTCATCCCACGTTCATTGACAGAAACGTAGCACCTTCGACCCATACACTCCCTAGCCAGGGATTCCGAAACTATGTTTCTTTCATCGACCTCCTTTGAGAGAATTGTTTGCTCCATTGACCTGTACATTATCCCCTATAATATGCATACACAATTACAACACAAAGAATTGCCCACAACTGTCTCACATAAAACAATTGGGCACCCTAGTATTTCGGTAGAGATCTAAATAATTCAATAATCGAAGACGCCTTCGCTTCTGAATAGCTAAGTTTCTAATCTTCATTGAAAGGCGTTGTTTACAATATGTTGGGTGTTTTTAACTAGCCATGACATTTTTCTTTTGTGTGCTGCAGGGAATATTTTCTTCCTTCATAGACAATAGTTGTGAATAGATAGTTGTTTGTTCAATTTTTTAAACATCCTAAGTAGTTGTGTTGCTAGGTTTCCGGATTCTTCGGTGGAGAAAGTATAAAAGGGCATTTTTTCTGTAATAAATGTAAAATTAAGTTTTAAAACTAATTGGTACAAAAATGTGGCTGGTGGTTTAATGGTAAAAAGATAATGGAGTGCGATTTGTTTAATTTTTTACCATATCTGTCTTCGGAGTCTCTTATTAATGGCCCTTACTTTGGAAACAAGTGCGGAACGCAGGTTGCACCAACCTAGCGATGCCCCTGATCATACGATGAACGATGGATACGAAAGTAGAGCAAATTTGTAATTTATTAGTAGATGGTGTGTTACTTTTAATCAGAAAGTAATTCATTATAAGTATAATTAATATTTCTTTGTAATCATTAGGATCTTGATTACACCTAACAGTCGCCTTTTCATATTAATCGAAACATTCCCTATTGACCCCTTGATCATCATTGACTCCCGTCAATATTTCATCAACCCTTCGTCCGACCCCGTTAAGAACCCCTGCCATAGACGTTTATTAGTGCATTATTCAGCTACAATAACGCAATTGAGGCGATTTCCAGGTCTATGTACCCCAATCGCATTTTAATAACTCCACCCATTGATTGTGTTTCACTTGTAAATATTATGTCCTAAAATGGACAAGAGTAAACAAATAACAATAGATTATTAAATCAAGTAAGTTCAAGTCCCATAATTCAAATCGTACCGTAGACCGCCTGTTAACAATCCGCCATTAGAATTAACCAATTTCGTAGTGTAGTACTTGTTACCACTAGGAGATATAACCGTCCACAGCGCAGTCACCATCAGAGTTGTACCAAGGCAGAAGTTCGTCGTAGACAGTAGACTCGCACACACGTTCGCCATCACTCTCCAGTTGAAATGACCATCCGATTTATTGTCGCTCTTTGATATACCCGAGCCGACGTCACAGCCATAGCTTCGCCTCGGGCTCCCGTACCGGTCACTGCCTCGCTGCACCTACCGAGCCCTAATAGTGCGTGCTGTTCTGCTGCCCGCGCGGCAAATACACATATACTCTTTACACATCCACAGCAGTAAATAAATCACGTACTCCACCAATACCCTAATTCATTATTAATTTTTCGATCCCCTCTCCTGATGGCAGGCATCTCCGAGGACGAGTCCGAGTGGCGCACGGCGCCGCCGCTGCCGCCGCCGCCGCACACGCACGACATTGCCGGGATGCTGCACTCGGCGGGGGCGGCGCGGCTGGCGGGCGCCCCGGAGGGCGACTCGCCCTCGCCCTCGCCGCCGCCGCCCGCGCCCGCGCCATCGCTCGCGCCGCCCCCCGCCGTAGACGCCGACGCCAACGAGGTGGCGCTGGGCGCAGGCGAGGAGGACTTCTACCTGGAGCCAGCCGCAGACCCCGAGAGCAACAACCTGGTCGAGGTGGACGACGTGTCCGCCAGGAAATACAGGTGTGCACTTTCTTTCTACGATATATACAGCAGAGCGCATCAACTGCGCTGCATACAGAGTGTTTCAAACTAAATGTTACAAACTTCTTACTTGCAACATTACAGTAGTAGAGTGCGTGAATGCGTAAGTGCATTTCAGTAGTAGAGAGTATGAAGTGAGGTCAACGGTTTCTTCGCGCCTGCGCATATTTGCTGGAAAATCTCTTCTGATGAACTTAGACATATGATTAATGAGACATTTTTTTCGACCCGGAAGAACTCTGCTTTCGTCCCGGAACCTGCAAGCTCTGAAGATGATCGCTTCGTGATTGAATCCATCATTAGCAAAATAAATTGTTGATACATCTTTTATTTACCATACTTAAATTACGCATATGATTTTATTTCTTAATTGGTAGGCAACTCATTTTGCACTAATGTTTGGCCAGTACACTAGCAGCATTACACGGGGAGTTGCCTACTAATTAAGATCAAATTTCACGCGTAAGATTGTTGATATTTTCCATCACAGTTTTGTTGACAAACAGTGTTAATCTCTGATCTGTAAAAGATTTGGAAAAGAGGGAAACGCGGTGGCGTTTCCCTCTTGTACAAATTAGCTTTAAAAAGGAGAGTATGAGGTCAAATGTATTAATTCACGGAAAAGAAATAGCTACTTCAGCGATCAGCCTGTTAATTAGAATCAGTAGTCGATGAGCCTGTTGCCTGAATTTTTTTATTATTGAGTAACTGCATCGTATAAAGCAGTTTAAAAAATGGCAACTGTTTCTCAAGAACATTGTGAAATATGTCCCATAACCCTTTTTAAGAAAAGCCAATTCAGCACTTGTAGCATTTAACCCAATTTCGCCATATTATTAGAAAACTTGGAAAATACCTAGTGTAGTGAACTTACGTTGAGGAGGCCCGTGTGTTATCTTCCATACTACTGCACGTGGGGAGAGGGTATCAAACACGGTAACGAGATGTGCATGAAAAGAATGCATGTGCTTTAAGCGGAATGCGACCATTTGCAAGCGGTGTCTAAGTCGGCATGTGTGTGTGTGTGCGTGCGCAGCGAGGCCCGTCGTCGCCTGGCGCTGCCTCACGAGGACGAAGAGGAGGACGCCCTGCTGCGGAGCAACTCCCTGGACGCGCTGCCGGACGTGGAGCTGGGCGGGCCGGCCGCGGCCGCCGCGCCGCCCCGCCCCCGCGCGCGCCCCGCCCACCCGCGCCCGCGCGCCCGCCCGCGCCCGCACGCGCGCGCGCGCCGCTCCGTGCTCGACAACGAGCTGCCCGGCGTGGACGCGCCCCCGGCCCCGCCCCCGCCCAAGTGAGTAGCCTCTCGGGTGCGGCTCGGGGCATCAACTCAAGTCACTACAGTACTTCTGGTCGCAAGGTCCAGTCCCGACGGTGGCGGGAGTTTCGACACTAGCTACACGTCTAGATCGAATTCAGCCACCGCCCGGAGGAGATTATAGTGGCCGGCGGCTTCGATCCGACGTTTTCCGTGATTTCTCCATTGATCACCAGGCGAATGCGGGAGCAGTATCCTATCAAACGGCCGGCGGAACGCACGCGGTTTTCCCTTCTTCTTCATTGTCCCATCCTCACACGCTTACATACACAGTTTACACTTACAGGACTACACTCCCATATCTGTCGAGACCACTTAGATCACCGGGAGCTTAGAGCTTATCCCAGCTGGGGCAGTGCCCGGCTGGTGAGATATACGTGGTTGAGGAAAATTCTGCAAACCGTTGTGTAAAGTTGGAGGCGAAGAAATCTTCCATCTTCGACTCACATTTTTTTAAATACAAAAAATATTTTAATATATATGAAATTCGGACTTAATTTTAATTTTTTGCGTAGAAAATACATCAGTCAGTTTTCCGATCAAAATCGATCCGCATCAAAATAGGTATCGACTTTTTTTATTCTTTTGTACTATTATATTCCTTCAATTAATGAGTCAATCATTTCCATGTAAAGTGAATTGGCGGTATGTTAACATGAAAATTTGATATAGAAAGTATTTATTACTGATGAACGTAAACTAATATTTATCATTGGTGAAAAATCGGGAGTCTGTGTTTGAGAAGTCAAATTGAGAGACAGTATCTGCAAGTGTTCTCCCATTTTTGTGAGTAGATTCGTTTTAAGAAAGATATCTATGAAATTGAGTCGGGTATTATGTTACGGAATTGCGAGGCTGCTGGTGGAGTTCGATCACATCTCAAGAGAGAAACCATATAAATGTAGGGTCTTGGGAACTGAGTCAAGTAATGTGGCAGATTGACAGACAGAAGCACCCCGTGTTTTTACCCGAGAAAGTATTAAAGGACAACTCATCTACTGTTGTGTCTTAAGATTGTTTGAGAGACATGTGACACAATCACGACAAATGCTGTTCTGAAACCTCGCCTGTCAAAATATGTATGTCTCTTTGCAGTGTTCACAAATGAGAGACATTATGTGCAAAAATGAATGGGAATGTCCTTAATATATTCCACGGAAGTAACTATTCTTACGATTCATCAAACCAATTCACGAGTTTGAAGGATCTGTCCGTTTCCCTGCCGCCCGGTCCTAGCATCATTACTTTCAATGCGGCTAAATTGTGTATACCATAACCCAGACAAATTGTGTCCTTTCAGAGCGCAAGTCGCGTAATCGTTAGCGCCCCCATTCTGCGGGGAGGCCTAGCAGCGCGTGCCTTTGTCCGCAGGACGTCCCCGGAGACGGTGCTGGCCGCGCGCCGGCCCGCGGCCGCGCCCACCCCCGACCCCGGCGCCGCCGCCACCATCCCCCGGCCGCACGGGGGCGGTGGGGGCGGGGGCGGGGGCGGCGGGCGGCGGCTGCGGGGACCCGGGCGGCGCCGCGGGCGCGGGCGCGGGCGCAGGCGCGGCCAGGGCGGAGGCGGCGCCGCGGGAGACCACAAGAAGAGAGCGCACCACCGCCTCGACAGCGCAGAGCACCGGGTGAGGCAGCCGCGGCGCTTTTGGGGGCCACGCTTTCATGCAGTTCGCTTGCGCTCGTCCCCTTGCCTTCCGCGCCAACTTTTCTACTTCCAAGGCAAAAAGCGGTCCCGCTGTCAGGTCGCTGGACCACCACTGCTCGAATCGGGAACCAACTACTGGTCGATCTTTGTGGAATTTGTGGTGAACAAATTGGATTTGTGACAGGTTTTCTCAGGTTCTTTCGCTTCCCCTGCCTCTCATTGCTCCATTATCATTGATAATGTATCCATTAAATCAGCTACACGTTCCCTAAATGTCCAGAAGGTTCGGCACTAGAATTATCATGTAGAATTCTCTCACAAATGATAGAAATTACAACAATGAGTGTAAGTGTAAAGGAACCGTTATATTTTCAATTTCAAAATAACCTGAAAATAATTTCAAAGCTCATATTTGAAACTATTTTTAAAAAATGGACAACGTTTGCCACTCGTAAAAATTATAAAGGTTTACCAGTTGCGAAAATTTGCGAAGTTTACTGATGACGTCGAATCATTCCACACGGAAGTTTTGCCGTTTTAAGAGAAAACGTTATATTTTAAATTATAAAAGTTTTCTGTGCTGCTATAAATAATTACTATCGTTATGAAGAATGAAAAAGTACTACCTGTAATTTTATTATAAAATCTGAAAAGTCGTGTTTGTGCTTGGATGTATCTGAATAATTGAATAATTAGAAGCAAAACATTGTGTAATAACTTCTTGCTTGAAAATGCACTTTTGCACTGAACATGAACGGCTCTGAGAGTTGAAATATGGGTAAACAATTTTTTCTATAATGTTATCACTATCGATCGATTCGTAACCCTAGATGAACATATAAATTTCATGGAGCAATTTTAACTGTACATTAAGATTTATTCGTTCTATGTAACGTCAACTCCAGGATATTTTTTCATATTTCGTAATGTACTGTTCTTATTCTTTCATTCACAAAGCCAGAAGTAACTAATGTTTATTTTTTTTAACAAATTCATTAATGGAGAGGAATTCATGTTTGATTTTAAGTTGTAGATTACCAAATAAGTGATCCTATCTCGCTTGCTGAATGAAATTATTTACTGAGAGAATATTCAAAATTGAGCAATGGATATAAGAGTGTATCATCAGTGGGGTAATATTTTTTATCTTAGTCGAGAATTTATCTCAAGGAGTCGAAAAGAAATTGGGCATTCTATGAAAATTCCTAAAAGTGTCGATTGTAAATGCAATATTATTTCATTTGAATTTTTGGCTGTGTCCCGCATTTGAATTGCCAGGTTCCCTGCATTGGAGATTTCCTCGCACGTTTCAGATTTCCTGGACGGTCACGCAAGTTCTGCATCCGTCATAATTGATATGCTGTTATATATGAAATATAAATGTCGTATCTTTAATTTTTAACAGCATATCACGTCATGGAAGAACATGGCAAAATGAATTCTGTTTTTACACAGGATATTCATGAGTTATTCTGAAAATAGCTGCCAGACACTTCAAGAATTTAGGAAAAAACATATTTTCTTGAAAGAGGACGATTCACAGCAGACTAAAGAGTCTTGTACTATATTCTTCAGACAAATATAAACATTTCTTCAAAATAATAATTTTTAAATTTTAGCTGGAAATAGTGTAACCTACGTAAATTGAATATTTTATTAGTACATCCTCTGTTCGCGGAAAGTAAATCACAGTTTAATATTGAAATGAGGGTGTATAATTTCAAAAAGCATGCAAATAGTATATATACATAAATAACAAGCAAAATGTACATGGCTAGGAATATGAAGTAATTTTTTCAATAAAAGTTCTGTTTTGTAGGAAGTGCATAAATTTACTGATTCACAGTCAAAATAATTCTTATGGTGTGACATTTTTCAAATCAAACGTGGTGTTGGCTAATATTTTCTCCCTCGTCCATTTTGTTTAACTATTTTATCACGTATGTTATTTTATCTTTATGTTAACTTAACTTGTCTGACTCATTGGCATATTCTCACTGTAATGGAAATTATTATCATGGATATTTTTACGAATGCCTTCTAATTGTGATCGAAAGGAATCGAGCATGTTGGTGTCGCACAGACTATAAAATTGCTATGATTGAATTTTGCAGAGGAAAGTGTGAGAGAAACAAATGGAGAAACGTAGAGAGAAGAAGAGAAAGAGGGAGTGTGTGTGTGTGTGTGTGTGTGAGAGAGAGAGAGAGAGAGAGAGAGAGAGAGAGAGAGAGAGAGAGAGAGACAGAGAGAGAGCGACTACCTTTACTTCACCACAGCCAACAATCCTGATTTCGCCCAATATCCCAGATTTATTTGCATAAATTCTTCATTTATTTGCACTTTTATTTGCACTCGGACGCCTCAGTTTTCCGCCCTGAGAGCATCAGGAGCTAATGGCCGGCGACCTGCCCGTAGGAGCGGGAGTACCTGCCGGACCTGAACCGCAGCGACTTCGGTCTGAACGTGAACGCTTCGGCGGACGGCGGGCGGGGCGGCGCGCCGCTGTGCCAGCGCAAGATGCTGCAGGTGGACTTCTCGGCCATCGGCTGGGAGAAGTTCATCGTCGCGCCGCAGTCCTTCGAGGCGCATTACTGCGCCGGCGACTGCCCCTTCCCCATCGCAGAGGTAGGCCGCCCGCCGCGCCCCCCCACCTCCTTCCTTTATAACAAAAGATACAACCCTGATAACAAAACATACATGTTACTAAACATCGATATTTAAAACTAAAGCATCAATGTTAATAACACATTGACTAAAAACTCGATGTTTTAAAAGATGATTAAGTAACATCTTCCTAAAATTAAAATTAAATGCGTGCGTAACGAAATATAAATTTACATAGCCGTATATGTTAATTGTAATTAATATTTTATTAAAAACACGTTAAAAACAGCCTGAAAGCTTGATCGCTTAGGGTTACCTCATTTTTACTATCAGTTATTTCACATTATAACTTTTACAATATTGTTTTTAGGGTATTTTTCATTCATAAAGAAAACGTAGGGAGGGTAAAAATATTGAACAAAAACATGGGTTTCAAAAAAACAACGACCTTAATCGCATCAATGTTTGAAAACCGATTTTTTAAATTTATTTTTTATTTTTTGCAAAAACATCCATGTTTTGAAAACTTGGACATCAATGCTGCATCACTAGTAGGTAATCCCACGAGGACGTTTGAAATGTCTGATAAATTCCTAAGTCGCAAGGCCTCAAAGGGATTTAGCGGACATTAATAACGCACGAGTGGTATTTAATGATTATTCCATGTATGAAATTACATTCAGATTAATTACAGAATGCCCCAAATATTAATTCTGTTAAAGGAACGAACATTTTCAATGCAGGCCGCTTCCCGTAGCTTAAAGCGTGCGCACAGGTAAGGCGCAGGCCAATCATGGGCCCCTTGAAAATGTTGAAGAAGAGATTGGAACATCTCACTCAAATAAATATAATTCCTGATAAAAATGTCGAACTAAAATATTTTAAAATTTACTGTGATGACAAACCGAAGAACATAGTAGTCTATTCGTAACATATAGTTGCCGACTCTATTTTTCAGTATGTATTATTGTTTTATTGCCTAGGAATATTAAATTTTAAACATGTTGCACGACGATTTACATAGTTGGAAAATCCAACACCAGTTGTGGTGGGCAGTCATTAATTAGTTACCTCGCTCTTATTCATTAATTAAAATTAATTTTTATTTCACGAAGAAATTCTTGGCACAAATATAAAGAAACGTTCTAAACTACCATAGAACAGAAAAGTTAGACTCGATTACAGCTTAAAATATACGAAAATATACGAAACTACCTAAAAAATGCGGAGGTGATCCCTCATAAACTGCTTAAACACAATAAAAAATGATAAATTTTGAAAAATTGACTCAAAGTTGTTGTTCAAGTAAAATGTATGAAAAAACTGAAAAAAACTCTTATTTTTGTCTACAACAGCCCAAGTCAACGAGTGATCTATCGTAGCTTATTTCCTAAAGAGAGAAGTAAGAAAAATTGGATACATAAGCGATAATGTTTTTAATTATACCGTCTTGGTTAGAGGGTACCAGGTGTTTTGTTGAACCCAATGAGTGTAAAATTTATAAGTGGAATAGTTTCACAAATAAGTCAAGAGTTACGCTATGTAGTTGAGGTAGTAGGTACTTGAGAACTGATGCTCCTCGTTGGGTCGAGGGGTGTATCTATGCGTACATATTCTATCATGGACCATTCCGGCCATTCCGCCGCGTGTTCATGCGTGGTAGTGGTGTGGTGTGCGCGTTCGTGTACAATTCTGTACGTCCGTATTCGTATGCAGTGGCGACTCTTTAACATGTATTTTATGATACATTTAAACATATGCATATCGTATGTCCTTCTCCGTCAAAAATCATAATGACCACAGGTTGTCAACAGTAATTACCCATACCTACAACTGATTATTTTAACGAACATGGAGAGAGCATTCTTGTTAAGTATTATAAACATTTTTTACACATTATTTTAATGTTAGTGAAAGAAACCTACTTAAAGAATAAACATATGTATACAATAGCAAAGAAAGTACAGCTACGCATGATTAAAGAAAACGTGATTGCGACCGCGGTAAAATTACTTCCATATACCACACTAGTGTCTGCATTATGTACGAGGCGAAAAGACACCAGCCCACAGCAATCGTATTAGTGATGTCCTCCCTTGCTCCCCCTCTTCTCCCTCCCTGGCCGCCAAAGGCCCTTAATCCGAGAAGTCGAGCTCCATCGAGATTCCTGCGGTGCTTCGCGCCCGAAGGTCGCCTCCGCTCGGGCGGGCGGCTGTGTCCAAACACGCCAGCGCCCCCCACCCCCTCTCCTCCTCTTCCTCCACCGCCTCCGCCTCCGCCTCCGCCTCCGGCTCCGCCTCCGGCTCCGCCTCCGGCTCCGCCTCCGCCTCCGCCTCCGCCTCCGCCTCCGCCTCCGCCTCCGCCTCCTCCTCCTCCTCCTCCTCGTCGTCGTCGTCCTCCTCCTCCTCCTCCTCCTCCTCCTCCTCCTCCTCCTCCCTCCTCTTCCTCTACCGCCGCCGCCGCCGCGACAGGTGCGGGCGCCGTCAAGTGCTAGCCAAACACGCGACGGCGCTCCCGCCGGCCGCCGCGCCAGACGCGCTGTTTGAGCCCCGCCTGCCCCCGGCCCCGCGTCGCCTAACACCTTTCTCCACGGGTTTCCACGGGCACGCCTACCCTCCCTACTACACACCTTATCCAAGTTGTTTTCAAACGCCGCCTTTCTGTCCCTCGTGTATTTTAAAACTGCACGAGTTCAGCTGTTTACTTCTGCAGCATAGTTGTCCGAGGAGAGTAAGGGTTCGGATCCGGTCTGATTAACTCACTAATCACATAGCTAACTAGCATTAATCCGTGGTTTCCTTCTGAACAATACTAGACGAATGTTGCAACAGTACCATAACAAACAAGCCATGGACTGCGCAAGATCTTTCCTTCATCATCCCTGCCCATTCCTCTCGCCTAACATGTCTACATTCTATGTGCAAATACTCTACCGCTTATGTTGGGAGACGAGTTGGGAGCTTACAGCTTGTCCTGGCTGTAGCGGTGTTCTGTTGGGGAAGATATCTGGAGGATGAAAAATCCCGCAAACTGATATGTTGGGTGCAGCCGAATCCTATATTTTAACGGGAAAGGAACACCTTCGCCTCTTGGTAGATATTCCCGACTCTTATGGAACTAATAAAATACGTTAAAGGGCCCAGAAACAACTATTATCTCACTCTTTACCTTATCCAAAATATATTTACCATTCACTCAAACTTCGTCTTTGTGTCTATCGTGTGGTCTCTTTCTCGGTATGCTTCATTCAATTCGCTCTTCGTCACACCTGCGTGTTATCCTTTGTCCTAACCAATTCCACATTGATTTACGATCGTATGTTCAGACTTACTAGGTTCTCTACTTTCTCCCACTTTGTACCTCCCCCTTTAATTTCAAGAGCCGGACAGTGCGTGACTCCTTGTGTTCTGTTCCCCTTTTCTTTCACTTCAATAAATTGTGAAAACAACGATTGAAGAGACAGTCAACATGTAATCAGTTCTCACACCATTGTGCATTGCAAACAGAATATTCTTCTCATATTAAAATTACACTCCTTTAATATCGATCGCAGTTTAGTTTATACGTAAGACGAAGGAAACCGTTTTCATTACAAACCTTAGAGAATGTCGTTTCCTACCTATCGAAAAAGCACAAAACCTCCATAAGTATGCACATGGGGCAGAAATAGAAACACCGGAGGTTTTTACTATTTTTGTCCTGAATTTTCCTCTAAGAAATTTAAGTGTATATATTAAATTAAAAACCAAATGCAAGAACCAGTTTCACCGATTTAGTTACATTCATGATAAGATAAGATATGATAAAGTTATTTGAACTGCAAATGTGCATAAGCCGGTGGCAGCTAATTACATAAATCAGAAATTACATAAATAAGATATTTTAACCAAGTAACGCTCCGGATGAAAATATTGTGGAAGAATTAAACGGTTACTAAAAGGACAAGTATAATTTCTATTCAATTAAATACCTACGTAGAATTCCAGCTCGGTAAAATGTATTGTATATGCTATGTATTTTTGTTTCAATACTTGTATGACGTTTCTTTAGATGTTGTGCAATGGAATTGGAATAACATGTCTGCATACTAACGTCTGCCAATCCGGGTAGCCGAGATCGCAAAGACAGTAGTGTCGATCCCGGATCGAAGGATCGCGGGTCGCGCCACGGGCATGGATGTATTTGTGGTCGTCCTTTCACCTCTCATCAGCATCCTGTCATTTCATTAAAGTAGTATTAATAATTCACTGCTCAAGCAGGAGGCCCTTGCCCTTAATGGGATGTGCAGTTGGCTAATGAAAAAAATATACTAATGTCTACAGGATAATTTCCAGTCTAGAACCTAAGCTATTTCTGCTGAGAGTACTTACCCATTCTTGCACACATTTAAAATAATTTCTAAAACATTCCATTAAAACTACAAGTTTCCTTTAACCTGATTTTTTTTTAAATTTAGAGGTATGTGTACAAACATTATTCATCTTGAAAGCTACATTCGCGTTTTGCGCTAGTTACTGCCCTTCAGAAAAACTGTTTACATCTCTGCTTGATTCCATAAATAAATGTTATTAATTATACCATTGATTTTTCTTCTTTCTTACTTACTTTTCCCTGAGAGTGGCCTTGCGTAAACCTTACCCCATTGAAGTCCCTTAGAGCTAAGCTTTGTGTTGTGCGCACGCTGCCAGGCCAAGAGGAGAGGCGGGCTCGGACGAGCCTCCTTCAACTGCGTGAGTATCCCCGCCCCCGCACGCCCCTCCTACATCAACAACACTCGATTTTTTAACGAAATGATTTTTTATAACATTTTGCATTGTATTTATTGATTAAATCGCTGGTCAGGTAGATAACTTCTACTTATTAAATGTGGTAAATTAAAGGTGTTGGCTGGTACCAGGCCTTTGTTTTCGGCCCGGAAGCTGCAAGCTCTGAGGATGATTGCTACGCAATCGAGAAAATCATTACCAAAATAAATTTTTGATACCAAAAACACCTTTAATTTACCATATTTAATTGCGTTGTATCATTGAAATAACAAGAGCTTAGTAGAAGCTGAGAGGATAGTTATCTTTATTTTGCAATAACAGCCAAAAATATATTCATTTTGGTTTCTGGGTGTGAATATATAAGCTGTAATGCACCATGTCAAAATAATAAGTCTTGTGACCACAAATGCCGATTTTTAGAAAGAAAGGGGACAATATATGCGGGATAATGCGGTAATATTTTATAATGGCCGAATATAAATATACACAAGGCAGTTTAAGACCTTAATATTATTCTGGATACTTTTTTGAATTCAAATAAATTTTTGGATTTTTTTAAAAAACAAGACTAGCAGAAATAAGATCTTGCATGTTGTGCCTCTTTAGTAACAATGCCAATCTTCGTATTAAATATGTTAAGAAATGACAGGCATTCTATCTGCATGCAGATTCCAGAATCAGGAATGAGTTTTGCCTGTAAAAGCCATTTCGCAAGGAAAGTAATGAGTTGATACTTATTATTGTAGTTGAGACAGTATTCTTATTACATCCCAACATTTTAATTTTTTTATTTTAATCCATTTCGATTATCTACATTTTATGAAATTGACATAACATTAGTAACGATTAATTATTAGAAAACACTTGTTCTAATTATTCATGTCTTACCAGGCCATCAATCCATGGCCATTAGAAATAATAACAACAGCATTAAGTAACTTAACTATAGAGAATCCTAAATTAGAAAGTCTAATTTAAACGAAACTTTTAGTGATTTGAAAGTTTTACATAGGGGATAAAACCTGATATGACATTGTATCGTAACTCAATCGATTTTCAAATTCCCGAAGGCCTTGTTTGATAGTTCAGTCTCACATTGTAACAAGACGTCTTACAATACACTGTGTGAGGCGTCGTGGAGAGAGCAAGGCCGCTCACGCCAACGTCCCTGTCGCCAGGAGCTGCGCCCCACCAACCACGCGACGCTGCAGAGCCTGGTGCGCCAGCTGGGGGAGCCCGTGCCGGCGCCCTGCTGCGTGCCCGACCACCTCTCCTCGCTGTCGCTGCTCTACCTCGACTCGTCGGGCGACGTCGTGCTCAAGAACTACCCCAACATGGCGGTGGAGTCCTGCGCCTGCCGGTAGAGCGCCTGCGGGAGCGCGGACCGGCGCCGGGGCGCGAGGCGGGCTCGTGCCGGAAGCGGACCCTGCGGGACGCCAGCTCGTCGCCCGCGCGCGCGGATGAGCTTCTCCCCGCCGTCACTCAGGAGTGCTCTAGGATACTCTCGAGTACTCGCGTCAAACTGTGTCAATTCAGAGGCGGTGCATGTTTAGTACGTATTGACTGAGTTATTGACTTTTATTTGAGATCAAATATTGGTCGAATAGCCGTTTCGTTCTGTAGATAATTTAAGAAAAATCTGGTGCCAGTTTATGAAGAAAACAAAACGCCTAGGTTGTGGCGTGAAAAATAATACACGTAGATGATAAGAATGATATTATGTTGCAATGTTATTTTGCATATTACATATTTCGACGTAGGAAATGATGTTTAGTATGAAAGTATCTGACAAAGTTTCGTAAGCTAATTATTATCGGCACCCGTGAAGTGATTATAAAATGGTTGCTTCAAAAATAAATATAAATGCGTGAGTTTCAAATCTGACCACTGCTTCGCATGAAGAAAAGACTGAAGATATTGCTGTTAGGAGTGCGGCAACTGTCTATTCTAGTTCAGTGTTCCACTGAATTACTTTATAGATCATCAATTCACCGAACAGAAATTTGTGTTCAAAATTCAGCGAACGTTATTGTGAAGATAAAAACAATACTTTTATTTCAACCAATTTTGTAATAGTTGACAAGAGAAGAGAATTTTATTTCGTTGTGAAGATGAACTTCAACGATAAACTCGTAGTAAAAGCGTATTTATTGTCTCGGAATTTGTTTCCTAGTCAAAACGCAAAGAGGAGTCAACATACGAATTATAAAATGTTATTTAAAAGCATGTATTGGTCTACAAAACCGTCTGTATTGAATGCTTTATCAAGCATTTCTGTCCAACGTTCTATCAGCATTAATTACTGTGTTACATCAAAACTTAACATATGTGACTCAAGTAGACTGAAACTGAACTAGTGAACTGGTATATGCGTCAGTGCTATTGTCAGAACAGTAGATTGTAAATGGGTTGATTCTATCTCGTTCATTAATAATGGCTTATTAGATCACGAGTTTTGCATAGAAGTGAATGTTGTAAATTATTATTATATTATTGTAATTCAAAGACAAATGTAAACATCAATGTTGCGTACGTGAATATAGGGTTACTACAACGACTCTTAGAACTCTAGATGCGTAGAATAGTTCTTTAGTACACGAAAGCGTGATCACATTAGAATCAATAAATATATCAACGCACCAGACAGATTCTTAAAAGTTATACACTTTATGCAGATCTGATATTGACTCATGTTTTTATGTGATAACATTGAGTAGTATACATCATAAACATTTATGTGTCACATCACACTAAAATCCTAAAACGAAAGACATTAAATGTATCTAACAAGTAGGCAATTAAACGTGAAGACATCTCTGATAACCGGAAGTAGGAATGTTTAGATTCAGAAAACTATGTTCTTTCATAAATTTAAAAGATTAATGTTCATAGAAAACAGATGTGACAAGACATCTCAACACGCATTTTTAATGAAAATGTTTGTTTTGAGAATGCATTCTTATCGTATTGTTTCACAGGATACGGGAGGAAGAATCAGTCGAATTCTGACCACCAAAATATTATAAGACTCAATGCTCAGTTTCCATTACGAAATGACAAAAAATCTCAGTTACATGATTCATAATAAATTGATTGTACGCCATTTTGCTGAAAGAGAATAACGATACGTACAGATGACAATCACTTACGAAAAGTTGCTTTGAGTGATTCAAATAATAGCCAGATGAACTGAATCCTACCTTTCAGAGTAAATTATCTTCACGGATAATATAACACGGAAATGTTCATCTTCAAGTGTAAGTATACAGTTAAAAAAACAATGGGTGGTGTGAAACGACAAGGGCTGCATGTCTGAATTTCGATTTAATGCCATTACTATGCGAGGGATAGTCCTATTTCAGTGGAAGAGAAAAAATGTGTTTAATGAGGAAAAGCATCCAAATACGTCTAATATTAATGATTGCTTTTTCTCTCCGATTATTACAACAATCACCAATTCAATAGTGAAGTCGTCGGTCAATTCAACCCGGATTTCCTCAATAAAGTTATATGAAATACGAAGTAAGAAGCTTCCTTTTGATTTGAATTTCAAACACTCATAACAGTGAAACATCTCTGCAACTAATACAACTAATGCATGCATTTGGCATCATTTTTGTGTTTCCCAGAGGAGTCCTCAAATATATTTTTATGTTTTCTGAAGTTTATTTAATTTATAATGCAGAAATATAATAGTACTTTCACGCCGTTTTAATTTCATGCTATTTATACAACAATTTCGAATTAATACATGTCCAGTTGTAATTTCATTTGGAATACTGCTTGACAGTTCTTTCAATACTACTTCATGACATTTTTTGAAAGGGTACTTGCTAGGTAAATAACGGTTGTGTTTCATTTACAAATATTTTGAATTGTACTGCAAAACAATTATTTTTATGAAAGGTAAATAACCGAAATTTCCCTTCTCATTTATTTAAAAAGAGTGGTTATACACAAATAAAAAATTTTTGGAAATAATATAAGTTTATTTTTTGAGACACCACTATTGTGAGTGGGATTGAAAGCCTGTAAAATAAAAGAAGCATGAGTTTAATTTTCACACGAAAGAAACTTTTAAGGCCCCTGAGTAAGGTTAGATTAGTACTATCATTATATACATGACATAACAGTTTAAAAATATTTTAAGCATAATTCGAAAACTTGTTTAACTGAAGGAATCAAACTCTTGAGCCAATAAGGGCTTAATCATTTCTTTTCTCCTGTCATTGTTTTCAAAAAAAATTTCATCCTACCTCCCTGATACAAACTTTGACTTTTCCGAACAATATGAAGAGCGATCATTCCTCTACAGGAAAGGCTTCTTTGGTTCCGAGTGATAGCCTTTCCCTTAGGAATATGTGTCTTAGTCCTCGAAGTATTACCGATTCCATTGGAAGACGTAACGGCGCTTCAACGTCGTCATCCAATGAGATGCGTTGGTGTTACCCTTAGTTCCAAGTTCAAATGCAGTTAGGAGTAAGAGATACAGTAAAGCGCCAGAGGTACCTGAATATACGAATATTGAAAATGCAAGATATTTATTTTGATTATTTGTTTCTGATATCCTTAATGTTCTCTTCACGATTACAATTAACGCTTGTTTCATCGGAATTCACGAAGTAAAAGTGTAACTTCCAAAATATTTATAACAAATCGTGGATGTTTGTTTACCTGTGTAGAACCACAAATTGTTATACACATTCACGTGTCTCTGGCGTGCAAGTAGTTCAATTTACATTTCTTACTCCAGGGTAGTGATCGTATTCTTCCCTTCACAAGGGGTCCTTTATGTTAGAATTCATGTTACCGTAAAGTTAGAATTAATTCATTTATTATTTGTTAATTCATAAATATACCCAGTAAAAGATTTTTAGATGTTTGTGTTGTATAAATGTGAATATTCTCACTGTATATACAGTTGGTGGCGCATCCAACCAAGAGCCGTTTGGATATAGGAAGTGTCTTGCGGCCGTCAGTAGGAATGTCGGTGTTTTGTATGTTGCTGCTATTAACCAAATAAAGCACTTGTAACTGTACAGACTCTTCATTGTAATTTTTCAACCATCCCTTGTAATTCACCTAAGAGTGTTTGTTTTGCCGTGGGAACGTGATATACAAACACATTCTCACAATACATACTTGCTTCTAAATGTACCATCATTAAAATTTCGCTGTTTATTGTTAAATTTATGTTAGGGTAAATTTGTATTTCTCTTGTATATTTTTTTATTTGTGTGCATGGTACGATATGAGACAAAAGAAAATCCGAGAATGACTTCTGGAAATAAGTTTTTAAGCTTCAGAATTGAAATTTAATCTCTATCTAAAATCATAACATATGCTGTTTGAAAAAAAGCAACAACAAAGTTCATGGAACGCAGGGACTAACACAAAAATCTATTTATCTTCAGATTACCATTTCATCACTGACTCATTTATTGTTTCGTACTTTACACCATGATATTAAGAAAGATTAAACATACATAAAGCAATGTAAATACAAAAATAATTTCATAATGTCAACGGCTTTCACTAGAGCTTTTCCACATTTTCATATACCCCTATAGTTATCTTCACTTGCACCTGTATAGAATAGAGGGTAAACAGGGATTATCTTTCTGTGTTTGTGATCTACTTGCATTACTCTCAGATTGTCTTATGACTCGTAACAGATTAATCCTTTCTGAAAGAAACCACATTCAAAATTTAAGAAATTAAAAATTCACATAAATTCTGAAAAATGAAATTGACAGAAATATGTGCGGATGCACAGGGTTTGTTCAAATAGTAACGGAACATTTTTAACACTCACGTTTTTATTTAACCTTATAACATTTACAGTTAATATTCTTCAATGTAGGCATCTCGATACAACAATTATAGCGGCTTTTACATTGCTTGAAGAACTTCTTGAAGTCCTTGAGTGGAAACCCCTACAAGGCGTCAGTTGTAACTTTTTGAACCCTGTCAATCGACGCAAAACGCTTTCTTCCAGCATCCTTGGGCAGCAAGAAGTCGGACTGAGAAAAAAGCCGGGCGGAAGGGTTGGGGGAGGCAGCATTTCTACGACCATCCTGGCAGTGGCGACCGTTTGTGTCAACCGGAGCAAAGCGAATGGTATCACTGCGTCCTATAAATTAAATATAAAAAGATATATTACTAAATAGTTTATACATTATTTAATAAAAATACAAGTATATTAACTCATGAAATTTATTTATAACTTACTTAAAAAACTTAATATAATTCGGAATCATTGAAATATCATTTTTAAATAAATATTTATATCATTCCAACTATAACGTTTTCTAAGTGGTGTCAGCCCTAAAATGATATCACCTGTGGTGGGCTACCACCCTGACCCCACCCCTAAAAACGCCACTGCACCCTGACCAGGTACGTGCCTACCAACAATGCTGTTTGAGATGGCGCGTTGTGACGGTGAAGCACCCAGTTTTCAGCGATGTCAGGACGGACGTGCCGGACCCTCAGTTGAAGACGTTGGAGCACTGCACACGTAAGCTTCCGCGGCTTGGAGCACTGTCTTGTAGTACTGTGGTTACTGTGTTTACTGAGGTTCCCGTAGACACACTCTTTGTGTACAATCCCTTTCAAATCGAAGAAGACAATCAGTATCGATTTCACTTTGGATTTTGACATTCGGGCCTTCTTTGGGTTAGGGGACGCGGATGTGTGCCAATCATAACATTGCATCTTGCTTTCGAGGTCGTTCGTTCTTAAAAACCAGGACCTCATTCTCGGTTATTACATAATTTAAATTGTTGATCATAACCGAAACTTTCGGAAATTTTGCGGGAAAATCGAACATGACATTCCTTTTCACCGTCCGTCCGAATTTTTGGAACCATTTAAGCACTGACTTTGTGCATGTTCAAATTTCCAGTCGTAATTTCAAAAAATTGCGTTTTGCGATTTCTATCTTATCCGAAATCAATTGGAGACTTAATCGTCTGTCGGAGTCTAACACAGCTATAACGCGAGCCACATTCACGTCCGTTTTTCTATGTAGAGGGCCTCCCTGCGCGTTGTTGTTCCTCTGGTGCCTCCGGCCCTTTTTAAAAGCCACGTGCCCCGAGTATACCAACATCTGGGGCATCACGTCCTCGCCATAAGCCTCTCGTAACATGGATAAAGTCTCCGTAAAAGTTGTGTTTGATTTCACGCAGAATTACACGGCGTAACGCTGTTCCTGAGTGCGCTGCATTTTCAGAAACTCAAAACTCAGACAACCTCCAATACACTACTTCACTTTCTTGGCCATTGTGACACTACCGCTGCCAGCAGGCGACTGAGCGAGTGATTTCGCGTTTAGAAGGTGGAGGTCGCCCTCACCTCGCACAACCATTGCCCCCACCGCGCGAGCGTTTCTGGCGCCGCATTACGGCAAGTTCGGGTACTTTCAGAACAAACTGCATTCTCCCTTGATTCTAAAGATGATATTTGACGACGTTGCTATTCAAACGGTGAGTGTGATTGGAATATACCCTTTTGTTGGGGATTTGCGCTACGTAAATGTGTTACTATGGTGCCTGGAGTCTACAATAACAGCATTACACAAAGGTGATATAACAGAAGAACTTGACAGTGCGTTCTTGTCATTACGCCAGAAATAAGACACCATTATTTTGAAGTTTTGATTATTCATTTCCCCTTAGGAATGTAATACAAAGATATGATGCAGCAAATCATTTCCATCATATCCTAGCTACGTTAAAAATTGTTTTTTCCACTCCATTATTCCATGATGCAAATCTGACATGAAGTGCCAACTGCTTTGGGCCACATTACCACAAAAGTCTTCATCAGGTAAGATTAATAATTAAGTCATAAAAATATGATTTTTTATAATTTCATATAAGTTTTAACATTTCAATAATTCTAACCTAACTCCAACCACACTTTTTCTAAACTTTTAACAAGTGAATAGTTAAAAATTCTGAAGAGTTGCTGCTCAGATCTGGCGGAGATAAGTGTCTCGTGGAAGACGCCTCAAGTGTGGGTGTTCAAGCGCGAGGTTGCACTACGCGGAGGGCAGTAACCTAGGCGAGGGAGAGTGAACGGGCCCCGGGGTGGTTGAATGAGTGGTAGTCGAGCAATGGCAAACGGTTGGGTGTTCGAAAGCGGGATGTTCGGGAGCGAAGTAGCTGAGCGAAAGAGAAGTGAGTGGTTGAGCTGCGACAGAGCAAGCGGGTGGTTGGATTGGCAAGGGCGGTTGGGTGGCTGAGTCACAGAGAAAGAGAGAGAGAGAGAGAGAGAGAGAGAGAGAGAGAGAGAGAGAGAGAGAGAGAGAGAGAGAGAGATAGGGAGAGAAGAAGAGGTAGGCAGATTGAGGGAGAGGGAAAGAGAATGTAAGAAGGGAATGGTTGAGTGGGCGAGAGTGGAGTGTTGGACGTGCAAGGATGATTGGACGGGCGAGGAACAGCGATTGTGAGAACGAGGAGGAAGTGGTTGAGAAGGCGAGAATGGATGGTTGAACGAGCGATAGTGGAAGGTTGAGCGGGCGAGAGTGGATAGTTGGGCGGGCGAGGGAGACCGGTTGAGGAATTGTGGAGCGGGAAATAGTGGATGGTTGAGCGGGCGAGAGTGGATGGTTGGGCGGGCGAGGGAGACCGGTTGAGGAATGGTGGAGCGGGAAATAGTGGATGGTTGAGCGGGCGAGAGTGGATGGTTGGGCGGGCGAGGGAGACCGGTTGGGATGGTGGAGCGGGAAATAGTGGATGGTTGAGCAGGCGAGAGTGGATGGTTGGGCGGGCGAGGGAGACCGGTTGAGGAATTGTGGAGCGGAAAATAGTGGAAGGTTGAGCGGGCGAGAGTGGATGGGTGGGTGGGCGAGGGAGACCGGTTGGGATGGTGGAGCGGGAAACAGTGGAAGGTTGAGCGGGCGAGAGTGGATGGTTGGGTGAGCGAGGGAGACCGGTTGAGGAATGGTGGAGCGTGAAATAGTGGATGGTTGAGCGGGCGAGAGTGGATGGGTGGGTGGTTGGGCGTGTGAGAGAGGGAGGGCGGTTTGGAGGACGGGCGTGAGTCGGGGCTCGCGAACAAAGCGCAACTCGCTTCTCGCGCCACGCCGGGCTGTTGTAGAGGGTCGCGTCCCCGGCGCGTCGGCCGCGGTGCGCCGCGCCGCCCCGGGCTGCCGGATTGAGCCAATTGCCGCGCCTCAATGAGCGCTCCGCTCGCCACCGGCACAAAGCGCGGCTCTCCCGCTGCGCGCTCCGCGCTGCTCCTTTGTGCCAAAACTACTCCGAATGACAACGCTCGCAGCACCAAGGGACATTGCCTAGGGGTAAGAGTTTTCTGATTTTCGAAGGTTAAAACTAAAACTTTCTTAATGTTTATCTTAGTGTTCTAGAAATTATATCATTATGTTATATGATAAAGGCCTAATAATTTTGGTAAAGAAGATAATTGAACAATTTAAATTTTTAAAATGTACTTATAGTTTTTGTTTTATCCTATCAGAATTCAATGTCGTTAAAACTTTGAGAGACCACACTTCGTATTTGTCTGGATTCTAGAAAGGGTCATTGAGGCGTCGGTATAATCACCATTTTTAGCAAATACAACTCTTAACTTTATTCTATATTCAGCACTATTTAAATCATTACTCATTTAATTAGTTCATTTATATTTTTAAATTAGTCGTCATTCAAAATTAAAATATCTCAAGTAACCTTTGAATGTTCAATTTTGAAATTTAATTGTTGTAAAAATATTTCACATCTTTGTAAAAAAACCGCCCAAATAGAAAATAACCCAAATCAAAATCATTTTACAAAGATGTAACAACTTATTTACAAAATTCCAATGAACGACCAGTGCCATTACGCAATATGTTAGGAACGAAACGTTCTTTTTCCGGCTCAAACCAACACACATGTTCCATCAAAATAATAATAAAAATCATATAGATTCATTTTTTGTCAAAAACAGTCAGGCAAACTATTCAGCTTATTTCGGAACTGTGTCATCAACACAAATGTATCTTTAATGGCAACTGTTTTTCATTCTACTCCGTTTGTGCGTCGTTCATATGAACACCGATTCAGCAGTCCTGCGCCTGAAGAGGAACCTATGCGAGGCATGACATCACTGCCTGCAGATCGCTTAGTGCCGAGAAGAGAACGGGACTTGGCCTGAATAGAAGTAAATAATCTATTGTTATGCATTCAGAAGGCTCATTATGTCCGACTGCCTACGTCCTCTTTCTTATGCATTCAACAATTTTTTTTCTCGCAACCATTGTAGTAACGCATTAATAATGTCTGCGTATGTCTGTGTAAGTCTATGCATGGTTGTCGCTTATAGATTGCTAATGCTCTTTAAGTAATAAAAGATGTGAAGATTTAGAAAAACGAAATGCATTGTTATCTAAGCAGTCATCAATAAAGTTAATGGTTTTGTAAAATATGTTTTCTGAGGTTGATATAGTTCATCTTTACTTTGCTGTATGTTAGCTTTATACTTTGAATTTTACTAATATTTTGCTGAAAATTTATCAAGTAGTTGGTACTGAAAACATATTTTAACAAGACTAAAGCAAGTGCCAAAAGTGTGAACTATTATTGATTCCTGTGTTTGTATTCGGCACTCTTAGTATCTTAATTTGAGGAATTTCACATAAAATGAATGTATCAGTACAGATACTTTCATTCATTCCCTTCAATCACCTTATGTTCGAAGAATAGACTGTTGGTAATTTGAAAAGTAGCACTTTCGGTAGATTATATTCATTTTAATTACGTAACGCTAAAGAGAGGGAGGTGGTTTGATTCTGCGTTTTTATGCTGCGTTTCGTGAGGGTACTAAAAGAGACTATTCAGGAAGACTGTATCGAACATTTGTTGTATCTCGTAAATATTATTTGAAGCAAGTATTATTAAAATGATATTAATATCAATAATATAAGCTAAAAATGCATTAAAAATGACGGTAAAGCTAGAAAATGACTCAGTCAAAATCCACGGAAAATGCAAAAAAAGTATAAAAATCAATTTCTTTGTGTCATATGAAATTAATGTCTATACTAAACGGAATTGTTCTAAAGTGCAAAAAAGGCATTTCATTAAAATCCGCCCCCTAGTAATAAGATATCTTACAATACTCATGTCGTAAATAATTATTTGACAACCAATGTTTTTTCTGTGTATAGTAGGAATCATATGGTATTATTAACACCAACAGAATCTTAAACCCGATTTTGACGATTTGAGCTGTACCACACTGAGTAGATTATTTCGTGGAAAGATATTTAGGTGTTCTGCCTTGGATTCAGGAACAGCCGACAGGAGGGGGTTATGCAAGGACAAGTGCTTTTTCTTCCAAAGGTTACAATTGTTTAGTCTTCACGTAAAGTACCTTCAAAACTCAAAATATTCCTTTGAAACTCCCAAAGCCTTGACGTCGTTCAGATGGAAGGAGGAAAATCCATTTTCGAGAAAATTGGTTGAACGGTTTACGCGCTAGCCTTTACATTAGGACAGGCAGGCAACGTTTTGCCGTCAATCGAATTCTCGGTAACAAGGGCGCACAAAAAATGGATTCTGGATACAAAACGTGATTACCGGAAGTAATTTACTATATACATAGGAAGAGGGTTTATCTATTTTTTCGTTTATGAATCCCAACAATTAGAGCTTTTCTTGAAAAAATTCGTCGGTTTCTCGGCGCACGATTACAACACCTTTTCTCCTTACATACGTACAGGAGAGAAAGTAAAAAACAATATGATAGAAATCAAAGGAAAGGAAATGATTCGCTCAAAATAATAATTGAAAACTGCTATAGAACAAACTTTAAATAACTTGGATGTATTATACCGGTCTCAAACAGAATGATAACCAAAAGAAAATAGAAAGATTTATATATTTATTAAAAATTAACTACTTGATTTCGGTTCAATTTTTGATTTGGAAATTGAAGCCGCATTAATAAGAAATTTATTAACATATTAATTAATGATATGCATGCTTAACATTTCCCAGGCGGAAATTAAATAAATATTTATTATTCATTAATTAATAATATATTATTTAATTATTAACCATAAATTGATTCAAAATTCTTTAATTAACATATGTTAATAAATTTATTAACATATTAATTAATGAAATGCATGCTTAGTATTTGCATTTGTAAAGTAAGAACATTTATTTTCACCTTAATTTATTAAATGATTTCCTTTTTAATTAAACAAAGTGTGCATATTATTTTTAATCATTCAACTTAATCTCTCACACGTAATTTCTTTCATTTTATACCCTAATATTTTTAAAATCTCAAACCTCTGGTGGGGACATGAATTAATCGCATCTTGTATAATTTAGTGTTCAACCAATACATTAAACGTTTACATTTATCGAATTGACTATATAATATCCCGAAAAATGGTGAATTTTAAGGCTTTTGTCGATATTTAAACTGTTTAAATGGTAAAAGCAATGCCATTAGATTAGATTCAAGTTCATGTATTGGGATTCGTCCTCTTGGTACAAAATATTAATTCGGCACGGTTTTAATTTATATTGTAATTTTTTTGTTTTGCTTGCACAATTAATTCGTGCCATACAACGATACCTTCATAGGGGGTGGGAAATAATATTTGAAGATTTTAGCAGAACTTTGTTAAACCGAAATTCCGTCTAACTCAACTTATTTGATATGCGTAAATACCCAATTTTATTTGAAATATTCCTTAACCCCGACCTCAAAGCGTAGTCTACGTTTTTGAAATTTCGAGGCGTACTAGAGTGACAAACATTCATGATTTGAGCGGCATTCATTCATTAGCAATAGTTTGTACGGTAAGCGTTTAGTTTCATCGACAATTTTTTTCCACATTTATCAGTAAATGAACCTTTTTTTAATATTCCTATCTAAGTCATACGAACCAGGGTCAATGAAAAGTTCCAAAACTCTGAACCCTTCCATAGATAAACTTGACTTTGAGAGAAAATATCACCGGCACTATTTCTGCTTGAGCTGGCCATTCGACATTATGATATTTGCAATAAATATTTATAAACAGTTTCCTTGCTAGTCGATAAATATAGAGAAGATGAAAATAAATAATATATCTTCTGCTCATATTCCTCATAAAACTGCTTCTTTCAGCGTTATTAAATTTACCAGATAATTTGTTTATATTGTAATAACACTTAAGCGAAGCAAATAACACGAAGGGAATTAAAATATTGAAACGAGAGTTTTAATGGCTGTTTAGAATAAAAAGGAAAGTTTGAATCTTTAAAAAACTTCCACAGTTGCCGTAAGACAAATTGTTACTGCAATGATCCCACAAAACTACCAATGAACGTTCGAGCTTCTTTTTTTCGTTCTTTCCGAAGAAATTGTAAAGACAATAATGTTGCTCCGACGCACCGTTTATCTCTTCGAGGCGCTACCGAGGCCGCGATATCACCTCCGCCCTCGGCATTAAGCGTATGAAGCGAACAATCGAAGCGAGACATTGAAAACATCTGTTTTCAGTATACTTGTGAAATAGGAGTGATTATGAGATGCTTGGTTCTAATAAACTGTTGAATATCTCGAACACGGACACATAATTACACCGTACATACACAACATAACACCGTACGGATTGCGGAATTTGTAAACAGTTTCCAACTTTTTCAAATTTAAGTCTCCCGATGTACCAGAGAAGAAATCCGCGAATTAACAATTTTGCAACAATTTTCAACTTTATAAACAAATTTGAAATATGGGCTAGAACGACTAGGAAGAATTCGCAAATTGTACCTGAGATGAACATTTTAATACAATATTTTGATAGAGTTACAAATTAATTGCTGAAAGATAGTATAATTGTTAATAAAATGCTAAATATTTACTATTTTATAGACTACTTCTGGACGGAAAACCTCGCTCAGAAATATTTTTTCGTTATGGCGTAGGCGCAGGCAAAATCTCTCCTTCGGCAGAGAAAGATGACGATATTTCCGCCTCATACGTAAACAATCGAGTCCCCTGCTCCCGGGAACTGTGTATTTTCCGCCCCAGGGTAGTTTGCGCCAATCACATAGGCACTAAGGTTCTGATTGTAGCGATTGGTCAATGCGGTCTACCCCGGACCGAACGGTATCCAAAGTTTGTCTGGACGGTTGGGATGATAGAATTTATCTTGCCAGTTCTTGTGAGGGGAACTTTACAATTGGCGATGGATCTTGGCTGGAGATTGCTTATGAGTGTGCGCAAATGGAATGACTACACGAACCGTGCACTTGTGAAAAACTATATCTTATCAGCCATTTTACTACTGCACTGTGCGGTAACCACTGCCGGTACAAGACTAAAACTTCACCGCATTAGTCCCACATACCTCCTCTCTACACCTACACATGCGCATTTCATTCCGCCCACTCATGCCATCTCTGGATACGAATGGAACTTACTCTCTGGATGCGAATGGAACTTACTCTCTGGATGCAAATGGAACTTACTTTGTGGATGCATCTCGTGTTTCAATCAATTGTGGCACTCAATTGTTTATCACGAGCCAACAGAAATACTTTGCGTGTGAGTGACGACTAGGATTAGCCTATTAAGAAGGCATTCCGAATCGAGTGCAATCCAACAGGGCTGAAGGGTAACGAACATGACTAAGGGACACGGCAGGGTGATTCATTCCTCTCCGTGTGCATTTCTCAGGCTACTTCTATCTCCAGTTTGGGAGCGTGAGATGCTGCTGTTCGGCGAGGCGGAGGAGCAATAAAGACAGGATGAGAATGGGGCGGAGGCGGTCAGGGGAGTTGGCGGGGCGGTGGCGAGGCGAAGTATGGGAGGCGGGGGTGGGTGCATGGGGTGAAAGGGACCTGGCCGGGCAGGGGACGGGTAGCCGAAGACAGAGCGGGCCCCAACGCGGGAGGATGCGGGGAGAGAGGCGTGGCGGGGTGGGGGCGAGGCGAAGTAGTGAGGCAGGGATGGGTGCATGGGGTGAAATCGGCATGGACGGGCGGGGGGGTGTCGAAGGCGGAGCAGGACAAGAACGGGGGGGTGCGGGGAGAGAGGCGCGGCGGGGTGGGGCGAGGCGCAGTAGGGGTGGAGGGTGGGGGTGCATGGGTGAAAGGGGCCAGGACGGGCAGGGGACGGGTAGTCGAAGACAGAGCGGGGCGCCAACGCGGGGGACTGCGGGGAGAGAGGCGTGGCGGGGTGGGGGCGAGGCGGAGTAGTGAGGCAGGGATGGGTGCATGGGGTAAAATCGGCATGGACGGGCGGGGGGGGTCGAAGGCGGAGCAGGACGAGAACGGGGGGGTGCGGGGAGAGAGGCGCGGCGGGGTGGGGCGAGGCGGAGTAGGGGTGGAGGGTGGGGGTGCATGGGTGAAAGTGGCCAGGACGGGCAGGGGACGGGCAGTCGAAAGCGGAGCGGGGCGCCAACGCGGGGGGATGCGGGGAGAGAGGCGTGGCGGGGTGGGGGCGAGGCGGAGTAGGGGAGGCGGGGGTGGGCGCATGGAGTGAAATCGGCATGGACGGGCGGGGGGTCGAAGACGGAGCAGGGTGACAACGCGGGGGACTGCGGGGAGAGAGATATGGCGGGGCGGGGGCGTGGCGAAGTATGGGTGGCGGGGGTGTGTGCATGGGGCCTGGACGGGCAGGGGACGCGCAGTCGATGGCAGAGCGGGCCCCAACTCGGGTGATGCGAGGAGAGAGGTGGGGCTGGGCGGGGGCGGGGGCGGGGGCGAGGGCGAGGGCGGGGCCGTGCCGGACGCGGAATTGAGGCAATCGGCGCGGCGTTTGAAGGCCGCTGGGCCGCCCGCGAGCGCGCGTCTGCCGCGCCCGACGCCACGCCCCGTCGCCGCAGGCGTCTTCACGCCCTCGCGCCAGGGGGGGGGGCCGCCCCTCTGACAAGCGCTGTCTTGGTGCACGAGCTCCCCACTTCCCGAACGGCATGGCGTTGGAAAAGAGGATCCACTGTGGAATTTACGCGCATGTTATCATTACAACTTTTTATCCCACATCTCAACAACTGGTTATCCCACGACTTTTCATTACAATGCAAGATTGGAGAAACATCAAACGATGCCGAAATGTTGAGCGTGATATGATAATCAATCGAATATTGTATTGAGATCTTACGATACGGGTATTGCTAATCATTTTACCGATTTGCAAAAATTGTAATACACAATATATTTTCGTTCATAATTGACTATTTATTCCGCGCAGGTGACTGAGTGATTACCATAGTAGGTTATAGATTATTAGAACTTGTATTCTAATAATACTAATTACCAAACTGATTACATGCGTTAGCAGTGTATCATATTCATTCATCATTTAGACGTATGCCTTAATAACTCTTTTTAGGAACCTGATATCAATTTCGTAAAGTTTGCCTTTATATAATTACAGTACATTAAATAATGTTAAATCTAGAAGCCCTTTAAGGGGTTGCGGATGACCTTACATCAATTATTTTCTACGCAAGCTCAGACCTAATGTTCTCTGAAAGGCTGCTTCTCAGTTTTCGATTGATTTGTACGTTACTCATCCCAGCAGTATAGCTCGGGTTTTTCCTCATACGCAAGTTGTGGTAAACAAAGAATTTAGTAATATGAATGCACCTTGGATTTGTTTATTTTCCGCGCTATGAAATATATTCTTGTTTTCTATGTAACTTTAAATATTTATTGTATTCTTTTAGTGATGTTCAGTGTCCTTGAATTCTATTTTTCCGTGAAGACATTTTGAGATAATTGAATAAATATAAATTAATGTACAGGGTTAAAAATACACTGCAATAGTAGTCACCCATCACACATCCGTTACAATAATGAAGGAAATAATTTCAACGCCCATAACTTACAACAATCGTTTAGATCGTTTTACACATATATCGGCTTCTACTTAAGACAATGTTAACTTTCTCGTATAGTACTATATGCGGAGTAATTTACTCGTAAGTAGTATAGAGAAAGACATTTAAATCTGTATAAAGTTTATTTCCAGATTGCAACGGAAATAAGTTTTGGGCCTGCGTTCGTAGGCCTCCGCACCCGGAGTCAATACATTCTTGGCTATCCGGGATGAGCCGCGTCTCGGTCAATTGTGCAAGTCATCTTGCTGACCTTTCTGAAGAAGGCCACAGTAAGTTTTGGATCCCCTGATACTTAAAAGTTGTTGGTTTTCAAAACGCCTGACTCTCTGCCTGTCCGTCTGTCCCTCTGTGAACAACACTAGCGCCTAAACGTATCGTAGGATATTTTCAAAAATGAATATTTCTCAGGCGATATCTCCTGAATCAAAGATCTGCAATTATGATAAACGTTCATTTCATTTTGGGGATACTTTACATGAAGTCACTGAAATATTCGCAAGTTTTTCTCAAAAGCGTCTCCAAGTTTTTATTTAAATTATTTTAAGAATAGAGTGAAATACAATTACAAAGATGGCTGGGTTCGATTTTCATTGTTAATTCTGAACGTTCAAAAATTTAAAAATTGAAGAAGCTACAATATCGGAGATGGCGATGTTTTTATTCAAATACAATTTTTTACCCTCCATTAGTTCTTTCACTAAGGCCAGGTACACATTTTTGGAAATTTTAGTAGAATTCTCAAATTTTTCAAAATGCCAAATTTTTGGATGAAACGTTTCCAAAATGTGCATTTTTAGAAAAGATCAAACAACAATTTCTTAAAAACATCTCCAAATTTTCCAATGAAAATGTTCAGCTAGGACCAAATTGTATCCTTCTATAATATTATTAATATCTATATGAATATTGTCACAATTAATACATTATTTTGAATGAAACCAGGGCAGCCATGTATTGATGATGTAATATTTATTTTTTTCGCACACATCATCCCTGAATTAATGTTAGTATGAAGTGCCAAGGGACAAATTGTTATTCTATTGCAGCATAAGTCAGTTCAAACACGAAACAATGCTATTATATTTTTACCTTACGTCATGTGTGATGCAAGGGTCTTTTTGTAGAAGCTACAATCATTCCCTCTACATATTAATACTATGAAATCACGTTTATCTCCAATTGGTAACTCGCTCTACCCCTAGAGGTTAGAGCAAGTCAACGAACTAGTGGAAAAGTGTGTATGCATGGTGATTTGAAGATACATTAATTGAAGTTAGTGTTATTCTTTATATGTGCATTTCTTTATTGATCTTATGCCATTTATACCAACACGATCTATAAAGTGTCTCTAGGAAGTCACAGCGCACACGCCGTATACGGACCTCCAACGCTCACGATTGATTGATAGTGATTCCGGGCACGTGAACTACTTAGATCATTAGTCCCGTAAGTGTAGTGCTTGTTTTTGGGCGTTGGCGATCCCTCGAGGCGCCAACCTACCGTCGGCTAATGGAGGTTTCCTCAACAGGTATCTCCCACCAGCCCCGCTGGGGGAATGCCACCATGGCATTTCACCATCCCAGCCGGAACAAGCTCTAAGCTCCCAGCCGGTCTTCCGGTGTATGTGTGGTAGGGTAATGCATGCATAGTGTGTGTGTGTGTGTGTGAGGGATTGAGGATAGGGCAGACACGAGGAAGGTAAGATAGCGCGCGGTCCGTGGCCCATTTGTTGGGGGATTGCTCCGGCATCCGCCTGGCATTCCAACACTCGTCGGAGATCTCGTGTCGCTCGTCGGCCGCCACCGACGATGGCTCATTTTTATATTACTGTATTTTATGTTTTATTTATTATGTGTCTTGAAAGAGCTGATTTATTGCACTGACATATTTTATAAAGTGATGTCAAACTAATGAATGTATTTGGTACCAATCCTGAAATATGTTCCCTACTAACCCTACAAATCCATCAAAAACCTCATTTCTTCTTACATTTTGTTACAAGACTTGTAAAATAAGTTGCAATATAATACAACAAGAAAACGTGTACCTTGTTGAAACACTGATTTACTGCAGTTGAAAGCATGTTCTTCTTGATGCCGACCGTGTTTAGAACCACGAGGAAGAGGCTGTTTTGTAAATAATGGCACCGCCGGGCGCGCCAGGGCAGGTTCTTTGCAGCGCCACTGAGTAAATCAAGCTATGTAAATACCGTTGATGTCACCGCCAAGTGTGAAAACCGACTCGCGCTATTCAACGTAAATGCACGGCATGTGTGGTTGATAGATAGGGGAATAAAATGCGATGGCGGGGTGTGGCAGGAAACTATAAGGCGAACGAAGGACATCTCGTACAATTCTACGCCTACGGAATAACTGGAATATATGTCATCACCGGAAACAACTCTTCATGCTTCTTTTGCGGTGGCAGTTGTCTTTAAGACGAATCCAGAGCGATACGTTGTTCTATTTTCTCGATTTTTCAAAAACTATTTTGAAACACATACCAATTATTTTCAGAAAGCGTTTGAAAATATTTTGAAAACATAATTGAAAATAAATAATTCTTATACAAGAAAAAATGTATTTTTGCTATTACTTAATTTCATAAAATGCATCACATTTCAGAAACCTATTTATAGTAGGAATTAAATATCTGAGAACGATAACACACTTGCTTAGTTAATAATTATATGTGCAACTCAGAAGTAGATGACTCATTCTTCATTATTAGTACTTTATTTAATTTATTCATATACTATTCAATTTAACATGGGTGTAAAACCTACAATGATATAGATACATCACTCACTCAAAACTCACTCAACTTGAGCAAAAGTGTTACATAAAAAGTATATAGAAATACTTTTTTCAAAAGTTCGTATTTCATTGTATTAATAGGTTTAATTATCATCAATATATCGAAAAACTATCGTCAATATAATGAGTGATATCCTGATTATTCACGTTGGGCTGCGAAGGCAGTATAGTATTTCATAGCGTCTCACACTGTATGTGTCTTAAACCTCCCAAACCACTTTGATTATGGAATTTTTCCAGAATATTCTAGAACGATCCGGTTGAAAACAAAGCCAATCGATTCACCTAATTGAGAAAATCGAATTACCTTTGAAGGTGGCTTTAAAACTTCTCATGACTCGTTCTAGATGCCTAACCCACCTCCAACATGTTTTCTCTATAAATTCATTACAATATTATGTTTAATAGTCGTCAATCTAAGTAATACAACCATAGCTATTCACGTAAGTGCCAGAAAGGTAGTATAATAATTCCCAATGTTTTACTAATGTTCCCGCAGATGCATTGATAGAATCCAAAACAAATTTTTTTTCTAGAATTATTCCAGAATATCCTAGAGGGAATGGACTAAGAATTGTGAGAAACAATTTGTTTCGTCAAGAGGAATTTAATGAACTATTTATCACATATACAGGTGCTGTAAATCTCCCAAAACGCGTTTTAGTGGATTAAAGAAACAAAAAAAACTGTTTTTAGAGACATTTAAGATAATATTTGGAATTGATCCGCAAAAAATGATCAATTCCCCACCACAAAACCAATGACATATTTGTCTTGATTCGTGAACCAAGGGGAAACTAACTGTGGGTGAAGGATGGACAAACATACGGACGCAGGGTTTTCGATTTAAGAATATATTAACTTCAATGGTGATTGGTATGACTTCGTGGATTCGTCCATGCCTATATATCACATTGTAGACACAAGTTTTTCTTTATGAAATGAATGAATGACACAGATTGTTATTACATTTAAGATAAATTATCATAAACCTTTCTAATTCGTACTTCTTCAGCGTGAAGGACGTTAGTTGGCATTTGAAGATACGCCCAGTAATTCATATTTGTAAACTTAAAAACTTAATGTGACCGACACGGGGACGTAGGTCACAGTTCTTTCGCCAAATTCAACCGCCAGGTTCTCAGGAAATGGAAGAGAGAATTGCGTGAGCAATTGCAGTTAAATGTCGACAAGTGGAACAAGTGATATGTGAGAAATTGTGTATTGGTGCAGAAATCCCTACACAGTAATTCAGTAAAACTCGGGAGTGTGCAGATGTGCAGAGGTGCGTATCAGTGCAATTCCGTCACTCCGGGCTACACCACTTCTCGTGCACCAATCGAGACGTATGGAAAGTAATTCGACGCGTCTCGGTATCCTAATGGGGAACAGATAATTTGTTTTCGAATCCTGCGAGAAGATTCAAAGAAATTTTCCAAAACGTGCTTTCCCGGATTTTAGCGCTGCAATCTTAGTGATAATGCCAGGGATTAAACCAACGCCTCCTAAATCGATATATGTAGGTGGCGTTGATTAAATACCAGTATCCAAATGTATATCTCGCACAATACTCCATAATTTCCTTTCACGACATTGGCAACATTGATGTTGACATCTGTAAGTGAACAATTGAATAACCAAGTAAATCCAGCTGCAGATTAATTTCAATTTAGATTCAAATTATCATATTTTAAAAAAAGGTACAAAAATCTACGAACACTATTGCCTCAGAACTTATTAAATTTCAAGTGAATACGGAGAAAACAAAACTAAATAATGCGAGGGAATGAATGACCGTTATGTTCGATTTCTCACTTTTAACTTCTTACATAAGTGTGCAAATACCGATTTTCAAATGAATATGACCCAGAACTTATTTTTATTAAACATAACTAACACCTTATTCACATAAACATACAAAACAGTCACCTTTTAATGTTATATTCGCATGCAACGCTAGATTAGCATACAAAACGATTAATAGAGCAATTGCAGAAGTAGAAGTGAACACAAGTTAGACTGAGTTTGTGAAGTTTTAATATCTTCAAAAATTAGGAGATACAAATATGGAACTGCTAAGGAAATCCGAGGACGAATCAAATGTAGTTGTAAAAGAATTTTTGGAAGTAATTGGGAATGATCTGCATTTTTGCATTTAGCATTTGTGTTAATGCAAATGTGCATTTTTGTTCATATTAGCAAAATAGCGAAAAACTGTAGCTGTACTAAAATTTAACTATTGGCATCATCAAAACATACAATTAATTGTTACTGCGATTATAACTTTGAAATTGCAATAAGATCTATTCATATCGCGTATGGGCGTAAGTCTATTGGGTGTTGGGAACTTTGGAGCATGAGTATAATAACATTATCAGCTACTACCATTCGTTGGGTAGTCCAATGCCAGATACTGAAAGAACATCTTTGAACAAAGTTCGTCATTAAATAAGTTGTCAACACATGAAAATATTTTTAAAACAATTTACAGTGTCAGCGACGCCACATTTTACTACAGAGAAGATATTCCGGAAGTGCTGAAGGGACGAATGAAGAGGTGAGGGTACTCGTGGAAGAAATGACGAAGTCAAAATACTGCGGAAGGTCACGATTGAGTGATAGAGTAATGATTTCGGGGGCATAATTTACTCAGGTCATGAGTCTCATTAATCATGTAGTGCATGCTATATCATGGGAGGTGGCCTCGTTGGAATGTCAGATCTGGCACCGGCCGACGTGCCAGCTGGCGAGTTTTTCTCAGCGGCGGCTTTACCGTTAAGCTAAATAAGCCACAACTTCGGGCCTCAGAGTACAAAGGGCCTCAACAATTATTAAAGAAAATTGCAAATTGCTATATTTTTTTATGAAAATAAACTGACACAAATTTATAATTAGTTACCGTTAAGAAATAAAAAAATGTTAAACATGCTATTGGAGTTAAAACATTTATTCTAATACAGGCTTTTTCATTCTCATGTATTACGTTCTGAACGTATCGAGTGCGTGACAAAAGCCATCACAATTCCGTCAGCATTCTGATTGGGTGTTTGAAATGGTCTCTTTTCATATCCCAACGTTTGGCGTATTCATGCACAAACTTGGAGGATTGAGTGACATGTTGAGGTTGCCTTTCGACTTTTTTTACTTTAACGGTAACAAATTGTACTGATAAAATTTAATTTTCAAAACTTAGAAGCGTTAAAAACTAGTAGCGAGCTACTTTGGGTCAAGACAAACTGAAATCACTAACAACAGTTTTCTATCAAAATAATATGCTATGAGGTTTTATCTTTTGTCGATAGTATTTCTGTTTTTGTGAACACAAAAGTCGCGCAAACGTCATTTTTATTCAGTTTTCTTTTTATTAACGATTAATATAATGTTGAATTTTATTGCACCTAGTTTGAAATATATAAATATTATTATTTATAGGCTATCTTTATTAATTTTTAAATTTAAAATTTGAATAAAAGCATTATTTGAAGATATGTTGTAATTGTTTAATTAATTTTGAGTAAAAAGGTTAAAATCTTCAATCTAAAAAAAAGGTATTATTGCCATTAAAAGGGAAGGCTTCAAAAATATTTTAGCTTGGGGCCTCGAAAATAGTAAATTCGCCTTCAATATTTCTCTTTCTACGTATGTCCTCCAGTAAAACTCCGCTCTAGCCAGAACAAGCCGCAAGTTCCCGACTTCCTTCTAGACATTTGTGGTAATGTATTGCATTTAAGGAGCAAAGATAAGGAATGGAAACTATCGCGTGCGGTAAGGGACCCGTTTGTTACAATACTGCTCCGGCATTCGCCTGGTATTCATCAGAGTAATCACAGAAAACTACCTATCGGAGCAACCGTCCGGAAGAGTCTGTCTTCAGACGACTGAACAACCGTCTTCAGACGAGTAGATTCAATCCAGCTGCGTCGCCAGTAACCAAACTCGCCGCGGTCGGGCCTCGATCTGCCGGTCAGCAATGCAACGGCATTGCTGCTGAGCCATCGCAGATGGTCGGAGGCGGTTGCGAAGGAGCGCCAGCTGGGCGTTTAGGCAAGGGGAGCAATGGGGACGAGGAGGGGTGGGGGGGAGGAATCTGAGGTGAGAGGGGCGGGCCACGCGCCCTCGCACGAGAATCGCGTTCATCGCGTGAAACGTCGAAACGGGCCCGCGAGGGCTGTCCATGCCTTCTCTCGGCGCTTTGGTGTGTTTGCTGCCGGGGCGTTGACGAAGCTCAGCACGCCATAAAGAGCTACCTTTAGTGGATATAGTCATGCAATCAGCATGACACATATTATTTGGGCGATTGGGGGTCGCAAAAAGAGGAATTTTCGAATGGGTGTTGTTATTCAGTGTTCAATATTAACCGAAAAGAAAGAAGAATATTTATGAAAATAAGGAACATTCATTAGAAGATCATCTTTGTCAAACTAAAGAGTGAACAGAAACAACTGCAAAGCAATATTATTTTTTCTATGATTCATTTTGCATTTAATGTATTTCATGTTATGACTTTAATACAATCAACGCATTCACAAACTTACTTTCTGGAAAATTGCCGTAAGAGGTTACCTATGGAACAAAATAGTAACACAAAAGACAAGAGTATGTTAGAAACACTAACAATACTACGTCTGCCCCATCGTCTTCCTTTTCCGCTTTCTTCTTCTTCTTCTTCTTCTTCTTCTTCTTCTTCTTCTTCTTCTTCTTCTTCTTCTTCTTCTTCTTCTCCTCTCTATCCATATCTTTATCTCTCTCTGTCTTGTTCTCTCTGTTTCTTACTTTCTTTCTTTCGAAAATTTTCTTAAGTTCGTTAGAAAATTAGTTGTTACATTTTTTATTTCTTTTCAGATCTGTTGGCGTGAATTTAAGCTGCCTAGGGTTTTCTTAGCAGTGGTGATGTTATTAACAGCTTGTTATATTACGTTGAACAAAGTTTGCGTGATTATTACTGCCCGGTTTAACCGGAGTGTTGAGAAGTGAATGAATATGAACACACTAGTTTGTAAATCATATGAAAGTACTTGGGAACAAACATTGCATCATCAATTAGTTATTAAAACTTGTATAAGCAGTTTTAATGTTGCAAAAGAATACCTAATTATAATTCATAGTCATATTTCTTCCTGACTTATGAAAGCTGAATTTGAAACTGAGAGAAATTCTGATCAGTAAATGTATACTCGCAATTATTAAGACTGTACCGTGTAAATGTCACCGGGTCGAGAACGTTGGATTATCTAAAATACAGGTTTCAGCATCATTAAAACTCACTTTTATTACAAAACAAACAAAACAAGACGGAGTAGTATGTAAAACAGTAAAATGGTTGTGTAAGATTGCATACGCAAGTGTAAATGTGTATTACGGCCTATGTAGATATGTTTGAGTGAAAACGCAAATTAATGAAGCGTTCGAATATGTGTGTGTGTGTGTGTGTGCAGTGTAGTCTGGTGTGGTGTGTGAAGTGGGGAGTGTGGGGCGCGGGGTGAGGGGTGTGTGGTGTGCGGTATGGGTGTGTACTGTAGATGTAGGGTGTGGATGTAGAGTGAGGATGTAGAGTTAGTGTGTTGAGTGTAGTGTGTTGAGTGTGGTGTGTAGGATGTGGTGTGTAGGGTGTGGTGTGTAGAGTGTGGTGTGTAGAGTGTGGTGTGTAGAGTGTGGTGTGTAGAGTGTGGTGTGTAGAGTGTGGTGTGTAGAGTGTGGTGTGTAGAGTGTGGTGTGTAGAGTGTGGGGTGTAGAGTGTGGGGTGTAGAGTGTGGGGTGTAGAGTGTGGGGTGTAGAGTGTGGTGTGTAGAGTGTGGTGTGTAGAGTGTGGGGTGTAGAGTGTGGGGTGTAGAGTGTGGGGTGTAGAGTGTGGGGTGTAGAGTGTGGGGTGTAGAGTGTGGGGTGTAGAGTGTGGGGTGTAGAGTGTGGGGTGTAGAGTGTGGGGTGTAGAGTGTGGGGTGTAGAGTGTGGGGTGTAGAGTGTGGGGTGTAGAGTGTGGGGTGTAGAGTGTGGGGTGTAGAGTGTGGGGTGTAGAGTGTGGGGTGTAGAGTGTGGGGTGTAGAGTGTGGGGTGTAGAGTGTGGGGTGTAGAGTGTGGGGTGTAGAGTGTGGGGTGTAGAGTGTGGGGTGTAGAGTGTGGGGTGTAGAGTGTGGGGTGTAGAGTGTGGGGTGTAGAGTGTGGGGTGTAGAGTGTGGGGTGTAGAGTGTGGGGTGTAGAGTGTGGGGTGTAGAGTGTGGGGTGTAGAGTGTGGGGTGTAGAGTGTGGGGTGTAGAGTGTGGGGTGTAGAGTGTGGAGTGTAGAGTGTGGGGCGTAGAGTGTGGGGCGTAGAGTGTGGGGCGTAGAGTGTGGGGCGTAGAGTGTGGGGCGTAGAGTGTGGGGCGTAGAGTGTGGGGCGTAGAGTGTGGGGTGTAGAGTGTGGGGTGTAGAGTGTGGGGTGTAGAGTGTGGGGTGTAGAGTGTGGGGTGTAGAGTGTGGGGTGTAGAGTGTGGGGTGTAGAGTGTGGGGTGTAGAGTGTGGGGTGTAGAGTGTGGGGTGTAGAGTGTGGGGTGTAGAGTGTGGGGTGTAGAGTGTGGGGTGTAGAGTGTGGGGTGTAGAGTGTGGGGTGTAGAGTGTGGGGTGTAGAGTGTGGGGTGTAGAGTGTGGGGTGTAGAGTGTGGGGTGTAGAGTGTGGGGTGTAGAGTGTGGGGTGTAGAGTGTGGGGTGTAGAGTGTGGGGTGTAGAGTGTGGGGTGTAGAGTGTGGGGTGTAGAGTGTGGGGTGTAGAGTGTGGGGTGTAGAGTGTGGGGTGTAGAGTGTGGGGTGTAGAGTGTGGGGTGTAGAGTGTGGGGTGTAGAGTGTGGGGTGTAGAGTGTGGGGTGTGGGGTGTGGGGTGTGGGGTGTGGGGTGTGGGGTGTAGAGTGTGGGGTGTAGAGTGTGGGGTGTAGAGTGTGAGATGTAGAGTGTGGGGAGTAGAGTGTGGAGTGTGGAGTGTGGAGTGTGAAGTGTGGGTGTGGAGTGGGGTGTGTGGAGTGTGAGGTATGCGATGTGGGGTGTGGAGTATTGGGGTGTGGAGTGTGGGGTGTGGAGTATGGAGTATGGGGTGTGGGAGCGTGGGGTGTAGAGCATGGAGTGTAGGGTATAAGGTGTGTGAGGTGTGGTGTGGTTTAGTGTAAGTGGTTATGGAATGTGATCGATCGCCAACGCGTGAGGTGTGTGGGTGATATGCGTGAGTATATCGCTTTTCATGTAATACCAAATCTGGCAGTGGTGCCCTTAAATTTCTCAAACGTCCATTAATGATTTTAGTTCAAGACATACCAAAAGAATATTTCTTTTAACGCAAACCGAATGTATACACCCGAAATTAGTAATTCGTAAATGAAGTAACACAAACTTTCTATCAATTTCGAGCAAAACCAGAAACAAATACAATATAAGGAAGTATAATATGACATTTTTAGCTATAAAACAGACAATATTTATGCAATTTGTGTGGAAATAATTGACTATAATTTTTATGTTCCCTTATTTCGTAAGAATGTACAGTATTGTAATTGTGCGCTGGAAGAATCTGGCGAATTCTTCTGGCGAATTCTGGCAAGAAAATTCTTATTACCGGATCCTGGTAAGGAAAACGTGGATAAATTTTGTTCCTACTTATATTAAATCACTTTCTTTAACATACTCTGTAGTCAGAATCTATGTTTTGTGGGTCTTTGATACCGAAAAATCGATTAACGACAAAACATCCGTCTGACCTTCACTCCGTCAACGTTAGCACTTACATCGTGCAGCCAATCTTCTCCAAAATTGATATTCTTATTTGGTTTTAATCAAAATATGTTGTCAAGGTTGATTTATTTTATAAACCTCACAATCTTCTGAAAAAAAGTGAATGTTGCGTAATTTGCGCTTAAAATTAATACAATGAATAAAAACACATTTTCTCGAAAACACGTTTAAAAATATTTCTTCAAGTTTTTCTACAGATAGAACACGGAACGCTTAAAGGATTGACGGAGGTCCAATTTTCATTGAAATCTCTGGATTTAAAAAAAAAATTAAATGCTGAAATAATGCGAGAAAATAATTATTTTTGTAGCACTGCTGGTTTCACTAGGTATATTAGTTATTTTTGTACTTGTGCAGTTGTATATACCAGATAACATTTATTGTGCGGTGGAGTAATTTATTTTGTATTGTTTCACTTTCGTGGATATTTGTTTTAGCTTTACAGTGCAAGCATACGTAGAAATTCAGAAAAGAGAAAACCGTCTGCTTTCCATCACATCAATTTTCCTAAGTAGATAGAATTCATTATTTCTAGACCATAATAAGAGCTACTTACGCGAAGTGTTCACAGCCTCTTAGAAATTATTTTATCTCTCTGCCCCCTCTCTCCCTCCCCGTCTCTCTCTCTCCCCATCCCTCCCTCCCTCTCTATGACACACAATCATGGCCTAGTCGAAACCACGAATACAAATGAGAGGAACCCCTATGTCTTCGGTCTTATCCTCCTCGACCACCCATTTGTCGCAATTTCTTTGAATGAATATTTAAAAATTTTATAGGAGTCATTTCACTTTAGAAAAGTATTCTAGATAGTATTTACATCAGTGGCATGAATATGTTTAATTCTTATAATTGAAAGAGAATTGAACGTCATGTGAAAGCAAATTTGAGTGCATGGAATTTAAAGGATTGCATATCACAATTTACATTAGCAGCATGCCATGCAGAAACTTGAAAATCAGTTTTTAATCGCTAAACATTTCGATTCAATCAAACTTCAACTACTGGTATTGAATTCTCAACGCAAGATATGATTTCAAGGAGTAGACATATCACAAAGCTTACATAAATTGATTAAATTTCTTTATTTTACCATTATTTACATTTCTACGACGCTTTTTTTCCATTAATACTCACTTTTAAGTTCGGTTCATTATTAGGAAATATTAACATTGGCGTACACTCTTCAAAACGTATAATATGTCTAAATATAGATAAAGTTTTTCTCCAAAGTTTGAAATGATTAAATTTTTTGTTTATTCGTGAACTCGTCAATGAGATTTCAGCAACAAATTTTGAACGCCGCTTGACAATGAAACTAAGGCAAAATACACAAAGGACCCAACTTAAGAGCTGCACACCTATGTTTATGCAAGTGATAATCATTTTCTAAGATTGATTTCTATTCTGATAGCACCTGTTTCGACGAAGTTGGTTTTGAAGTATGAAAGCAATCAAAAACAAAGTTAATCAAAGTTAATTTAGAAGGGGTACATAAACTCCATTTTCTAGAAATTAGTTTTCAGAAATTAGTTTTCAGAAGAGCAACCAAGAAAATCGCACTATGTTTTTGAGCGTGAACTTTTCAATTTCGATCACATTACTTTTGTAGCGTGAAAAATGTTGAACCTTTGTTAAAATATTGTTTTCTTGATTATTAATTCTCTGTTGTATTTTTAAACATTAATTCCCCATAATTTTTCCTAGTTTCAACTACAGTATCATTAAAAAACTGTAAAATTGTAATATTGATTAAGATTCGTTGTTAAAGCTTCATATTTTCTTAACCTCTTGTTAAGAATTATTGGTTGGGCGGAATGGTTCCTCAGATTTGCTCAGGAATATAACACATTAGATTGTTGAACAGAACCTTTCAGCCGTTAATGGAGCCTTTACCAAGTCTTATTAATTCTCATCAATAACATTTTTCATCATGTGACCACTATCCACGGAGAAACATTAATATAGCAGTCTCTTCCTCTTTGCCGGAGATTGATACACGTTACATTAATTTTAATTAATGAGATCCCAGGGAACTTTTATGAAATATTCTAAAGCGCTATTGTCAGGATTATGGAAATCACTGACGTTGGCAAATATATTTTTTTAGAAATCAATCCGAAATATTTAAGTTGGGTCTTCATTTAATATAACACACACACATACAAAACATTTACAAAAATATCATTGATAACAAGCATTAAAACTTCTATTTTCCGATCTGATACATAATTTTTGTTCCGACCTTCTCGCATTATCAAATATGCAAGCACGCTAATCGCAAACGTACCTTCTAAACATGGAAGAGAAGCGGCGTCTCTCGTCTACAGGAGGGAAGTGCTCTCACCCGACTGCTGCTCGTAGTAGAGGCTGAGAGTTGTGTACTTATTCGGGGGATACATTGGACATATACATCTATCATCAACTGAAATCAAATGGATTTGGAAACCAATATTATAAATCTTTGAAGTATTTGAAGAATGTCATTTATAGTTTTACGTATAAAGTAAATAATTCCTGGGCCTATTTTGTGCATGATTTGTGTATTGACCCGCGCAATTGTCTAAAGCCAAGTAAATCAATCTGCCGTGTGTGTCCTTTCAACATTCGCCCTTCAGCGCTCTTGTCCATCAGAACAACCCCATCATGCCTCGTCTCATCGTTCACAAAATAATTGGCGCCCTTCTGCTATAGTTTGCCATATAACCATATAACAGGTACCTTCCCAGAACTTCTTGCGTATTTTGAAAATAAAACACGAATAATATATTAGACGTGTATATTTTCTTTAATATAAGTTCAGCCATAACTATCAGAAATATTCATCGACTTGAATAAATAATTTGCATTAAAAATGTAATCTCCGCGAGGTATTACGACAATTTGATAATATTCTGACAATTATGTTCAAAAATATTATAAATAACGTAATGGAGCAACACTTTAATCACGTATACAACATTTATACCGAAACCATACGCACCTCTTACGAAAATCAATATAAGTGAGTTTTTTCAGATGACAAAACATACCAGGGTGTGCTCATAGCCTTAGCAAAAATAATTCCTTTAGTTTTCATTTATAATAAATCATGCCGTTTTAGCCTCAGAAGCATACATTCTCGATGAAAGTGTTACTTATAATTTTTCAGTTTCGTCGAAGCCTAAATACAATTGAAAATTAGTGTGCATTTCCAAGGGTCATTCGAAAATAGCGACTGCACTGCAAATCTGATGGCCACAGAGCTTGCACTTTCGCAAATTCTAGTTTAAAAAATACTTAGGAGGACTACTCATCTATTGACGGCACTACATTAATAATTGTTATGCTACACTGGCAAACAATCACATTTTTTCTAAAAGTGCTATATTCAGTGCAATTAGAAAAAAATACTTAAAATATAATATGCTGTATAAATAGATAAGCACATAACTACATAAATTGTTTGTCCACAACCTAGATGGAATGTTTAAAGAATGATGTGTTAGTCTTCTGATTATTTCACAATTTGTAATGTAGGTTGACGATGTGTATACTTGTATCTGGATGATTGTGTAGTCTTAGTATACATTTTGCGCTGCGACATTTTCGGTGTATACAGCATATTTCCACTAGGGATGGAATATCGAGACTTATGTTTTCAAATCATCGAAGTTTTAAATCTAAATTTATTAAAGCCGATATTTTTTAATTTCGATGTCTTGTGTCCAATATTTTAACGTTTTCAATATTTTGTTCGCAAAAGTTCCACAATGAAAATTTTTGTAAAAATTAAAAAATGGAATCTTGGAACTGATGATTCACTTACACAGTCAGTATGTGGCCAGTTCTTGTTTTTAACACAAACGAACGTTGTCCATTCACACTTCCATCAAGCTATCTCTTACCCTAGAAGACCCAGATGTCCAAATGTTTTCTTCGTTTTCCCAACACGGAGGCGTGAACACATGCGGCCGTGGGCCTTCCAGTCTCTTCCTACACTTTTCTACGGCAAGCTCTGATCCCTTGACGACCCTGGGCGAACAGCCTTTCAGGCTCAGTTTTGTTCGCTTTTCTTAATTTTCCACCTTTGTTTTGCCAGTTCAATCTTAATTGCAAATTACTCGTGTTAAACACGGCCATTGTCAAATTAAATTTCGTTCCTCGTGAACATTTAATGTTACAAGTAACTTAACCAGTTAAAAAAGCATCCAGGTTAAAATAAAAAGGAAAGTTCTTGCTTCGTGTGTTATTAACATCCCGCCACTGGCGACCGAGATCGTAGCACTCTCTCGTGTGCGCCCGGCGGCGCAGGAGTAACTCAGCGAGCCCATCCATCGCAGCAGCCCTCCGCGGCGAAGGGCGCGCAGTGGGCGGCCCTGGGGCCTCAACACCTGCTAATCAGATGCGGCACGCCACCGGCGCCCGGCGCGCCGCCTTCATTTGCATGACCAGGCCGTAAACGGGCGCCGCCCCGCCCCTGCCCCTGCCACTGCCCAGGCCCGCGCCCCACGACACACGCTCTCGGGAAACGAGAGCGCCGCCCCGCGCCGCGGCCAAGCACCGGCGCCCTGCGCTACGCCGCGCCCCCCAGCGCCGCCTCGACTCGCCCCGCGCCTTCGCCCCTCCCCGCCCCGCGCCTGCCCCGCGCCGCCCCGCGCATCCGCCCGCGTCTCCGCTGCGCGCTGCGCGCTGCCCTCTCTGCCATGCGCTGCCTGCGCAGCCCCGTGCCGCCCCACGCCACCCCCACCCTGCCATCGCCTCGGGGGCGCCCTGTGCCGTCTCGCCCTGCCCTGCGCTGCCCTGTACCGCCCCTCCTCGCCCCGCGCCGCCCCGCGCCACCCGGCACAATCGCTCCGCGCTGCCCTCTCTGCCTCACGCTGCCTGCGCCGCCCTGTGCCGCCCCACGCCGCCCCGCCCCCCTGCCCCGCCTGGGGGACGCCCTGTGCCGCCTCGCGCCGCCCTGCGCTGCCCTGTACCGCCCCTCGCCATCCCGCGCCGCCCAGCACCATCCCAAACCGCCCCTCGCCGCCCCGCGCCTGCCCGCGCCGCCCGCGCCGCCCCGCACCTACTTCCACCCGCGGGCGCCCTGTGTCCGATTGAGAGGGCACACGGGATATGCCTCCCTCGACGTTTTCAAGTGTATCCAATAGTCAAGGGCTTCGATGGCTCAGGGCATTAGTTGATGTCACTGCAGTGCTTCTGTCCGGGAGGTCCTACGGTTCGAGTCCTGACGATGGCACCAGGTTCTACTCTGGCTAGATAGCTAGATCGAATTCAGCCGCTGGCTGGAGAAGATTTCTGTCCGCAACAGCTCTGATCGGTAGTTTTCCGTGGTTTCTCTGATCAACCACCAGGCGAATGCCGGAGCAGAACCCTAACAAACGGCCCGAAGATCTCACGCGATCTTTCCCTTCCCCTTCCTTGTCCTCTCCTCACCCCTTATTTACACAAACTTACCTACACTTTACTACCACGCTTGTAGAGAGACCAGTTGTGGGTTAGAGCTTGTCCCGACTGGGGCGGTGCAGGCTGGTGAGAGATACCTGCTTGGGAAAATCCTCGCACGTCGACGTATAGGTTGGCGCCGAATATCATCATCCGGATGGGCAAAATCATCGCCACATCCTGCAATAACAACGTGCGCTGCAGTTACAAGAGTAATGACGTTAGCAGTTGACACGTCCAATAACATTAATAAATCACAGTCAATCAATCCCATAGTCTATATTACTCATTTCGAAATCGCGTACAAATTGAAAGAGCGCTGCAGTTTCCGGCATATGCAAAAAAAATTGTAGTGTGCATCCGATTGTAAGTTATTTGATAATTCGTGAAAACTGTGTTAAAATAATAAATTCCCTTCATACAGTGATATATTTGCGAGTCAGCATTTCCGTGTCTATCTAGGAGTGATCAATAGTCAATTGCTTTTCTTCCTACCACTAACCTAAACCCTTCCTTACATGCCCATCCCCCAAATTTTATGGGCCACATAGTACATAAATTCCGATGGAAGTTAAGAACAAAAATTGTGGTGAGAATTCTTCAGAGAGAAACGGCAAAGGTGGCTCAGAGCACGAACTGATGTTACTGCTGGACCTCTGACCGGGAGGTCCTGGGGTTTGATACCCGACAATGGCAAGATTTTTGACACTAGCTACGTAGCTACTTGGTCGAAGTCATCCGGTGACTGGAGGAGAATTCAAGAGACCAGCTGCCTTGATCGGGCCACGGACGTTCGTGATCTTCCCTTCATCTTCCTTGTTCTATCTGCTGGCCACTAGAATTCTCCTCCAGACAGCGACTGAGTTCGACCTAGCTGACAAGCTAGTATCGAAAATCCTCCCACCGTAGGGACTCGAACTAGGACCTTCCGGTCAGAGGTACTGTAGTGACATTAGTTCGTGCCCTGAGCCATCTCTCCCTATCTACTGGAGGGAGATACCTGGATAGGGAAAGCTCCGCTAGCCGACAGTAGGTCGGTGCTGGATCTCGCCATTCAGAGGGGAATGATGGCCGTCACCTTCCGCGGCAAAACGTACACTACATTTACGGAATAATTAGCAGTGACCGTGATCACTAATCAATCAATCAAACCTTATAGAATGTTTTGAAAGTTTCAAACTTGTAAATAAACATTTTAGATTGTAATGTCGGCGCCGAAGTCTAAACCAAAGGGTACCACTGAACTAAAATACAGAGAACATTCAGAATAATTTGCGCTGCGTGGAAATAACTCGAACGTACCGTATCTCCTCCTCTTTCTACGAATTATATTATATAATTTGTTGATAGACGATCTTTTAAAGCAGAGAATGAGGTGAAGGAAATTATCAGTGTTTTAGTCCAAGTGCATAGTTGCCTGCGAAATTTTCTACAGCGATACGAAAAAGAGAAGAACCTGGGTCACTGCAAAGCCCTTGAAGGCGCAGGTAACATAGCTGGCGCACTTACATTTCATTTGATTTGGTATTTTGGAAACTTGCAACATGCATCGATGGGACACGCATTTGCTGAGCGCCACTTCACATCTTACGAAAATGGCTCGATGACTGGTTTGGTTCAAAACAGTAACCGTATTTTTGATGAGACATACATAAATAATGACGGAGAAACGGAAAGAAATATATAAATAGCATTTGGCAATACTTTGAATAAAATAGTGTTTTTATTATTTTATCATATAATAAAGTGTATATTTGATACAAACATTTCGGTTTCATATTTACATACTGGGAAGATGGGATCAATAAAGGTTTGGACTCTCCATTTTTAATACTTTTAGCATGGTGTCTCAGAAACGTATATCACTAAGGACATAAGAACCTTTGGTTGTGACAGAACGAAAATTAATGATATTCTTTATGTCTCGTGTGTTGAAATAAATAGACAATTAAAAGTACTAAACGCATTGTTTATGGAAACAATATTTAAAAAATCACAAAAAATCCATTATCGACTTTTTGCAAGTATGTATATATCTTACAAATATATTGCTTGCGATACATAAAAATAAATATTAAATTATGGTAATAACCAAAATTTTTCAACCGATAACGAGGCAAAATGTGAAAATAACGGGTACTTTAATAAGTTTGTTTGTAATGGAGTATTTTCAGATTTTTTCACTCTTTAGAATGGACAACCGTAGACCTTTGTGACTATTCAATGAGTGAAATTTGCTGATGAAATATTTCCTCATGTTTGATATTGCTATCAGATTTGACGAAAGGATATAGGAAAAATACACTTTTGCAAAATGACCTCTGTTACATTGCTTTGTAAATTTGAAGAATAGATCTGTTATAGAAGATTTTCTACTATAGATGGTCAGTTACGGTTTCCTAAAAAAGTAACACGCTCTTTTGACTGTGCATCTCACAGAATGTTTGCAATACGTCATGATTTCTTTGAAGTTGCGAGTGTTCGTTTGCGACCTTTCGAATCAAGGACGAAAAAATATTTATTCTTTTACTTTGATTTCATGTATTGCAGACAGTTTTGTTTTCAAGTATTAAAAGCCTTTGCTTGTGGACTTCCTACACTTTTTCTTTATTTGTCGTGCAATAAAGGAGGGATAGCGTATTCTAGCTGTCGACATACAGCCTTGAAAGGACAATGTTTAGTTATAAATGCTTGGTCTTTGCTCTGCTGTCTCATAAATTCAGGAAATCGTGTTTGTATCCATCTCACATCCAAACAAATTATTGACGCAATATATTTACTGATGCTCCTTGCTGTTAAAACCCACATTGACGAATTTTTTATTGTTTAAGGAAACTTTAAAGCATTAGTCATCGCAAATGCATTTGATCTGATTCGACCATTGCTTCAACAGATTATTGAGCCTATGACGTCCAGAAAGAAAACTTAAACAAATGGTAACCTCTTGATCCATGTAGTGCATACTCTTTTCGTCAATCGATTTGAAAATGAAAACGAAAGCAAGTGGCTGCTGAAGGTCGAAGGAAGGAAGGCGATCTCCTTCGAGGGCCGGTGGCGTTCTCCTTCGTGTCCTTAGCCCTTCGCTCTGGGGGTGACTCCCCTCGCCCTTGCCCTCCCTCCCTCCCGGCCCTTCGCTTCCGCTGCGCAGGGGCTTCGTTGCCAGGGCCTGTGCCCTCCTCCTAGGGCAGCAGGCGACGTGGCGCGGAACCGCTCCATTTCTTATCAGGCACTGCTTCCAACCAACTCGGATGCCCTCTCCGACCAATCTGAACTTTCTCCTGTTTCTGAGAAGATTTTTTTCTGCGTTTAATGATGTATGTAGGCAATCAAGTCTTTAATGATTTGAAAATAAGTCACTTGATTGACAAAATTACTCCCCCCTATTTGTGAAGAAGAGTTTGGGCAGTGTGTTTTGAGAACTTGGAATGATGGTGTTGTTTGCAGCTTTTGTGAAAAACAGTATAATATACTCTAATAAAAGATCATTTACGCTACTCTGTAATCTTCTGGCTGTGCGTTTATCAAACATTTCTGACAAATAATGATGTGATGATATGATGAAAACTGCTAATAAAAAAACATTTTTTTATAATTTAGCATCGCAATAACTTTGACTCTAAATAAACATCCAAACCACAAGCTATTTTAAGGTGGTAAAATAATGCTAAACTACTCTAGTGGCTGAGAAAAAATATTTAAGAAAATTTAACTTACGAAATAAATGTACTATCTTTAGAGTTCTGTTTTTAAATCTACATTTAAGCTTACCCAAAGCTTGCTGAAAGTCTCATTTGTGTTTATTACTAAGTCATTATTATTTAATAATTAAACAACTTGTTAAGTCTTTTCCGTCTTTAAATAAGCCACTGAAACAAAAGTTTTACTGTATGGATTAAGGCCGCACTTATTCGTAGCCGAATCCTTCTGGTAATTAACCAAATTACTTTCCTTTTACAACTTCTTAATTCTCTCCTGCGACTTTTATCGTTATTAGTAATATCCAATCCGCTCAGAAATTGAAAGAAATGTTTGCAACTTCCGGTCATGGAAGAGGTGTCTTTGGTTTCCTTAGATTTTCAGGAACGTGGGAAAAACCAAAACGAATAAATGATCTTTGATTTTAACTATAAAATGCAAATATTAGAATGTGTTATTCCGCATATTCTTAGGTTGTATGTACCAAATGAATTAAAATAGTATGCTTTCCGGATACTCACAGTGTGTCACTGCTTGCGACACAGGCAACGTCATGCAACAGAAAGGCTCCAAGGAAGAGGCCAAGGAATCGACATTAAATATTAACTATTTACTTGTTCAGGTAGCACCTTTTTACTTTCCCGCATATGTACGTACAGGTCAATACGAAGTAATATACGTAGTCGAAAGAAAGTAATGAATTGCTGCGGAATATTTAGAGATTTTAACAAAAATACACGTTTTATGGTCTCTTGATATCCAAAAACTGTTGTTTCATTCAAAACGTCCGTCTGTCTGTTCATCATGTTTATCATTTTTTCTTTCTTATCCTTACTTCATAAGAAAAAAAGTATTGTAATCGTACGCTGAAATAAGAGGAATTTTCGACAGAAAACTCTTATCGCCAGGCCCTGGCATTTAAAAAGGGTATAAACCTTGTTCCTATACACACAAATAAATTACTTCCTATAACACGTTGTTTAGTAAGAATCCATATTTTGCGGGTTCTTGATTCTCAAAATCGAAAGACAACAAGAACGCAAAGGGGCAAATCCGTATGCAGAATTTGCATCAAAATTGATATTTCCTAATCGGCCTGGCAGATATCGTGGTCCCTTGAATTTGAAACCGGAGTTTTCATTTTGGGTGGTATTTTACATAAAGTCTCAACATTTTCAAAATTTTCAAAAAAATGGCTCCAAATTCTTTGACTACATTCTGTTCCTGGATAACGTATAAAACGTGCAAGAGAATGGTGCAGGTCTTATGTTCATTGGATTTTTCGGAAATTGTAAAAGTTCAATTTTTTACGCGCTTTCCTACAACTACAGTATTTTTTCGAAATTAGATCTGTTATTTAAAGACATATTTTGAAATAAGATTATGTAAAGTTTTTCGAAAAATGAGTACATTTTTGCGTAATTTTGCGTCGACTAAAAGCAAATTTTAATTTTTTAAACATTTTGTTCCCAAAAAAACTCTATTTGTTTCTTTAAATTTTTTCATCGTAGTTACGGTAAAATATGGTGTTAGTACCATTTTCGGCGTACTCTCCATATTTTTGAAAATTGCAAAAACTTGACATTTCGAAACTACAAACGTGAAGCTAGAGGATTTTCCCTTAAACAAAATGTGTTGTAATTGTTTTAAATACATTTCACGTCTTTAATACGGACGTTTTTACATTTGTAAGTAGAAGTCCGATACAAATTATTTACTATGAAGTTTCTCGAAAAGTCAAAAGTTTTCATGAAAATGAGCGCTAAATTGCGCATTTTCAAAAATGTTCAAATGGCATTTACTCAAAAACGGTTTCAAATGTATCAACAAAAATTTGCATATAATGGTACCGGATTTTACTAAGTCATACTTCAGTTTTCCATTCGGGGACCGAAAAATGGAGAAAAAGTGGAAGAAACGTTGTATTGGCGCCAATACGTAGTATCTGGAAGAAGAGTGTGGCAAAATCGAAAACTACCCCAGACTGAAGAGATCACTAACTTCGACAAAGCCTTTGCCATTCTGTACCATCGCTCGTTTATACTTGTTTTGTGAGAGTAATTTGGGTTTCAAAATGATTTCCAGTGAAGTTCCCGAAAATTCAAAAGTTTTCTTCAAAAGTACGAATTTTCAGCAACGCTGAAATGACAAAATAAGCAGATATTCGTATGACCAGGTTTATCTTTTCTAAGTCATATTTCAGTTCTACCATTAAAGGACCGAAAAAATAAAATGTTGAGAATATTACCTTTAGGTGCCAGTAAATGGCAGCTGGCAGTAGATGACAGGGGCATGACTGCTACAACAGAACATACGTTTTCACATTATTTCTGTTTCGCTGTAGGCTGCTCTGATCCGCAGGTTCCTCCGATCAACACAAGGCGAATGCCGGAGCAGTACCCTGACAGACGGGCTACGGAAGGCGCGTTATCATTCCTTCATCTTCCCTGTCCTATACTCACCCACACACATGTACACGCATTTACGTCATATTACATACACACGTACAGGCATACACTACCAGATATGCCGGGAGATCGGTCGGGAGAGAACTTGTCCCGCCTGGGGTGGAACCCCTCTGGTAGGAAACAAACACCTGTTGGGGAAGCCGACTGTAGGTCAGCGCCGAATCTCACCATTTAGTAGGGGAAGATCACCGCCACCTCCCGAGCAAAATATTAACTACACTTACGGGAATATTGACCACAGCTGTTCACGCGCCGGAATCAATAACCAATCAAGTATTTCAGGTACGTAATTTTAGCTGAGTAATTGTAGCGTTTCAGATCTAGTATGGAAGACATTTTCATTCCATTGTAATATGTGGATTATTAATTTTCTGAAAGAGTAAGTTCCGATACTTTTAATTTGGTGTCTTCTTGTTTTTAGTTGGTTTGCTTCAACTTGTTAATGAGTCTTTTGAATCTATTTTCGATTGATCTTTCAGGGAGAAATTAGTATGTCACCAGCTCAGTCATTAGCAATTAAGATCGAGGTGTTTCATTCAAAGGTGATTTCCAGAAAATTATTAAATTGATTGCAGTCCATAAAACATTTACCAGGGTTTTCATTAGTATTGTCTGTAATGAGTGCAATATGTTCTCCCATATTTTTAGGGCGTAGATTGTCTTGTGAGATGCTGTCCTCTTTTTTTATTTTCTTTAGGTTATCTTCTGGCTTCATTACTTTCAGTAAAAAGATTGTTATTATTTAATTCCTTTTGTGTTGATGTTTCAAATGAACATATTCCATTAGCTCTCTTAAAAATAGCAGGACAATTTTTGTTGTTTACCTCCAGTTCTTCCACCAGATTCTATTTTTCTCATGCTCACATGCATTCTCAGAAAAGGTTGTGACATTATCCACCAGCTCTTTAAACCGGTCCTGTTTTACTGCAGGTTCGCATGTGTTGTCACTTTTTTCACTATTTGCATCTTCTTTGGATTCACCAGTGTTCATTTCACTTAAAACTTTGCCTTCGAAGTGACACTGATTTGATACTTGTCCAGATTGTTTACGCGTGAAACAGGTTTTGTTTTCCCTTGAAAAGTAAATTCTATACGTTGTGCCTTCAAAAGGTTGTGCCTTGATATTTCTCTATAAGTTGTGTGAGTCTATAAGTGATCGTTGTCTATAAGTTCTATAAGTTGGGTCTTGATCTTTGTCTGGAAACACATTTGAAGACGTAACACTAGGGTATGATTTCTTGGGCCCAGTTGTACGATGAACAGTAGACAGAAAGTGGTTATGGTTATCGTGAACACAGGAACAGTCGTATATAATTATACCACCGATTACAGCGGGTACTCACGTGTAGACAAATGTGCTTTCTTTGTCACCATACTTGAAACACAGACCAGAACGAATTCACTCGTGACGCAGACCGTGACGCACTGGGGGGCCTCTGACCAGGAGTCCTAGGTTCGAGTCGCGACGGTTGCAGAATTTCCACTCTAGCTAGAGAGCTAGTTCGACTCCAGTCGCTGTTGGGAGGAGAATTCTAGCGGTCGGCTGCTGTGATCGGTAGTTTTCCGTAGTTTCTCCGATCAACACGAGACGATTGCCGGTACAGTGTCCTAAGAAATGGGCCACGGACCGCGCGCGATCTTTCCTTCCTCATCCTTATCCTACCCTCAGTCGTTACTTACACTAACATTCACTACTCTACCACACATTCTGGGAAACTGGATAGGAGCTTAGAGCTTGACCCAGACGGTGCCCTGCCCCGGAGGAGATACTTATGTATATAGTACGGAGTTGCTCTACAGCTGTCGCCGTTTCTCCGCTCTCAGTCTCCATGCCTCTCTATTGGACCATAGATCATCTGGCATTTCTCTTGCCGTCATAGCCTCTTGCACTCCCTGCTGCCATGCAAGTCTGGGTTTTCCTCTCTTCTGTCTTTTTGTTGGCACCCATTTCAGGACTCGTTTTGGCCATCTTTCGTCTGTCATTCGCATAACATGACCGTACCAGACGATTTGTTTTTTCTCTATTTCGTCAAGGATAGATTTCTTGACATCCATTTTCTTTCTTATGTCGTCCTTCCTGATTTTGTCACGTCTGCTATAACAGCAACTTCTACGCCAGTAGTCCATTTCAAGGGCCAGCAGCTTCCCTTTTGTTCTTTTATCGATCTCCCAAACTTCTGAACCGTATGTTGTAACACTCTTCACTAGCGAGGAGTAAAGACGTCTTTTAGTAGTGTTAGTGATGGTTTTGTCCATAAGACAGAGTTTATACTTCATGTCACGTTTCTCCCCAAGCTTATTCGTCTCTCAATTTCGTCATGGCTATTTCCCTTATTGTTAAAAAGTACACCAAGGTATTTATATTTGTATACCCCTTTCATTTTTCCTCCATCTTTCACAAGAAGATCTTCTATTTCATATTTACCAACTGCCAGGTATTCAGATTTGTCCATATTAATATTAAGTCCTGCTTTTAAAAAGTGTTCATTGAGTTTACGGATCATGAAACTCAAATCGTCTGCATCTTCTGCAATTACTACCTGGTCATCCGCAAAATATAACGTAAATAATTTATCCTCTCCGATCGTCATTCCCATTACTCTGCACTGTTTCTCCCACTGCTGTAAAATTTGATGCAGATATATTTTAAACAGTGTTGGGGAAAGACAGCAACCCTGACGAAGACCTTTGCTGACTGGGAATGGATCTGAGAGCCTGCTGTAGATCTTAATCTGAGAGGTGTTATTCTTATATAGATTCTGTGTGGCTCCAATTAAGTTTTCACTGATTTGAAGTCCATCCATTTCTTCCCATACTCTAGCAACCGGTACATTGTCATCGCCTTCTGAAGATCAATGAACCCAGATGAACTTCCCTACCTCTCTTTGTTCTCTTTTCTATAAGTTGTTTTAATGTAAATATATTGTCTATGACCGACCTGCCGGCAGTAAAACCACATTGTTCCTCTCCTATTTTTCCTTTTATCTCTTCTTCTATTTTATTTCGTATTATTTTGCTATACAGTCTACCTATAGATCCAATAACTGCTATTCCTCTGTAGTTTGTTTCATTGTCTCTAGATCCTTTCTTATGGATTGGTGTTAGGTAAGACGTTCGCCACTCCTGAGGAGGATTTTCTCCATTCATGTACCTTGAAAACATGTGTTTGAGCATTTGGTGCAGTTTATAGGGACCATATTTCAGTAATTCTGCCGGAATATCTCCCGGACCAGGTGACTTATTGGATTTCATTGTCTTAAGTGTTTTTTCTAAATCTTTAATTGTCAGATCTACCCTTTGCTCAAATTTTACTTCCTTGTGTGTTTGGAAGTTTCTGTTTTCTAGAAGCAGTCTTTCGAAATACTCTTTCCATTTATTGATTCCAATGTTTGATAATGCGATATTGTTTTTCTCATTCGATTTAATAGTTTAATTACTTTCCAGGCTTCTGAGCTCCGTGCTCCACCTATGAATTGTTCTATATAATCGCATTTATCCAGCCATAATTTATTCTTCCTTGATAATACTTCTTGTTTTACGTCTCTTCTTATTGCTTTGTACTGTAAATTAGTTTCAGTTTTTTGTCACTAAGCCATTTTAAATACAGTTCTCTTTTCCTCTTAACCTTTTCTTCTAGACTTGTGTCCCACCAACACTGTTTCGGTTTTAATTTACAAGTACCTAAAGCCTCCTCTGCGGCTTGGTGAATACACTCTTTTATGTGTCCATATTCTTTTTCTATTGGCCTGTGTTTAACCAATAGTTTAGTTTCAAGCCTTTTTCTGTAGAGATATGCTGTACTTTCATCGAAAAGACTGCTTAATTTGTATTTGGTAGGTTTCATGACAAATCCCTCCTTATTTTCTTTATCTGTGCTATTCAATGTAAATGGTATGAGTATTTTAGCAATTACCAAACAATGATCGCTACATTGGGCTCCCCGTTTCACTCTAACATCTTGGACTTTGAGTGAAGTTTTTTGTTTAGTTACACAGAGGTCTATTATAGATTTTAGTTTTTTTGTATGTTGGTACCAGGTATACTTATGAATATTTTTATGTTGGAAGAAAGTGTTATTAATTTTCATTTCATACTCTTCACAAATATTAATAAGTCTTTTTCCATTGTCATTGCAAGTGTCTTCACCATGTTGACCCACAATATTGTTCTTGTCTCTTCCAACTCTGCCGTGAAAATCTCCTGCAAATATTATTTCATGGGACTTTGGAATACCATCAAGGGTTTCTTTGACTGTCATTTCAAAATCATCTTTCTTAGCCATTGGGGCATCATCATTCAAATTATATATTCCTATGACACTTATGTATTTTCCTCTGATTTTTAACACTACTTTAATAAGACGTTCATTTATATACTCCCAACTTTTTATACATTTACCGAATCTTTCACCAATAACAATAGAAATTCCGGCTTTGGCATTTTCATGTTTGTTTACGCCACTGTAAAAGTGCACAAAGTTGTTCAGTGTTTCGCTTCCTTTGCCTTTCTTTTTTGTTTCAGACCAGACGGCTATATCTATGTTTCTTCTCATCATTTCCTGGATTACTTCTTGTTGTTTATTTGATATACTTTGTACATTCCATATACCAATATTCAGAGTCCATTTTCTTTGCTGATGTCGTTTCCCTTTTGAAATATCCGAGGCATTCCTATAACTGAGATTTTTAGCGGTGTGATGTTTTACGTGTGCAGGGTGCTGTCCTACAGCATAACCCCCAAACCTGGAGGACCGGAGCTTTTATTTCAGGGGTTCCCGTCCCTTAGGCTGATTGCTTCCACCATAGCTTAAGGAGTCCAGCCTACCCCTGATCCACTCTTTAGGGGTGAATTAATTCCCGAGGTTAGTGAATCCCACCTTCTCCTGTTGAATCATGCACCATTCATACTTGGATGCTTCTGGGGCGCTACCCGCGTAAGACCTGTCTACTACACTCTAAAGAAATAAGGAAGGAAGATGAGGAAAGACTCCCTAGCCCTCGAAACCTAATAGCGTCGGGGTCAGAAAAAAACAAGAGTTGGCCAAGAGAGACCGATAGAATAGATGAAAGCATTGTGGCACAAGAAAGTTAAAGATGTCACAATGGTAGATTAAGGAACCATAACGATATGAACACATCGTTATGGGGGAAGGACAAATGATAGGAAAGAATGTACGATTAAGATTGGGATGGATAGGACGTGGTAGAACACGACTTAGTCTGGCCCCTCAGTTTTGGCCTGTCCGGCACGGGTGACCCTACCAGTAGTCATGCGTATAAAATAGTCATGCTACCGCCGGCTTAGCCCTCCACCTCACTGAAGCACACAAGTCCTCCCCTGGGGACACCGCCTTGAAGTAGCACTGTCCGTGCGGGCGGGGAGGCTTGTGTGCTTCAGGAGATACTTGATTGGGAAAAACCCCGGTAGCCATAGGTAGGTCGGCGCCAGACCTCACTATCAAGCGAGAGAAAATCACTGTCACCTCCTGAGGAGAAACATGCGCTACCCTTAGGAGACTAATGACCTTAGCAGCTGACGTACCCGGAATCGTGTTGCAGTTTTCGCGAAGCATTCCGACCTACGTTGTTTATTGCCATAAGTATTTTAGTATACTGAAACACAAATGGAGCATGCCTAACTTAACGAAGGGCGAAATGAACTAATTAAAATTATAATAATTGTTAAAATACCCGAAAGCTAAATGTGTGTTTTTAATAACCTGTGCATACTTTCAAAAATAATTTATTGTAAGCGCCAAGAAGCAAATATACGAAATGTGACAGATTAAGTAAACTGAAGCATTTGATAAGCCTATTTATTTTCTTAGTGCAATCTCTACAATCAGACAGGCAGCATTAACTTCAGATAGTAGCCAAGATGTGTCTTTATTGTAGCATTTACTTTCCTCCCAAATTCTTACCCAAATTGTTTCGACGTTGTATCATGCAGGCGCGCGCGCGCGCTCGCGAGAGAGAGAGAGAGAGAGAGAGAGAGAGAGAGAGAGAGAGAGAGAGAAAGAGAGAGAGGGAGAGAGAGAGATAGAGACATATAAAGAGACAGAGACAGAGAGAGACAGAGAGAGACAGAGAGAGACAGAGAGAGACAGAGAGACAGAGAGATACAGAGAGAGACAGAGAGAGACAGAGTGAGACAGAGAGAGACAGAGAGACAGACAGAGACAAAGAGAGAGGGGGGTTGTACCGTGTAACGCGTTGAGTCTACGATTGGATTTTCTCTTTTAGTGTCTCAGCTAACATTAGCTTTGTGGTGTCATTTTGAATTTTTTTAACATGGTGTATTTTTGTTGAATTTGAGATGTCTGCACTTGTTTAGCAGATGTCTAGGATAAGAGTGATATTTCATGTCGGGTGTCGGCTATCCGATTCAGAATTCTTTTGTTCCCCGGGGGTACCGAGCTGTTCACTCTGTTTGGCTCTCGGCCATCGGTGTTTTCGGATGGTCCCAAAATCATATGAGATACCAGATATCCAGTTGCATATACGATGTGATTGATTTCAGTAATGTCTATGTCTTTAACTTGGATCTTTACAACCTCATTTAAGACAGAATTAGCTTTCTTTATCACTCTATTAGCTTAAGAATTTTCGTATATTCTCCTCAAAGATGCACGAGATTCGAATGGAAGGAGACGAACTTGTTCTGACTGAAGAACTGACAGAAGACACTGACGGAAATTTCATTGTGCAGAGATAAATCTTCAACAAGACCTTCATTTTCAAGGATATTAGATGGTTATAAATGTTTGTCATATGGAAAGTTTGATCAAAGAACATACTCTGCTTGTAGTTGATTGTCAAAAAGTTCTACAGTGAATTTTCCACTGGTGAGTATGTACAGTTGTTGACTGGCAAATTGAATTTACAGTAGGCCGTATCAGCAGTTCCGCTCTCTACATATCTTATACGCTTATGTTTCTGAACACCTATTTTCGCTTTTGCATAGTAAAAGCACCACATCACTTCCTTCAATTCATATCTAGTCTATATCCTTCCAGCTACTGCCGACTCCGAGCCCCTGGGACTATGAGATCCGTGGGATAGCCAGACGTCGACAAGGTGACATTAGCTCGGTTTCTGAGCAGGAAGGGGACAGGAACAAGGCACGTTAAGATTCATTACATTTCTTGTTCCATCCATTTGCTCATGGGTTTTAAGGGATTTCACCGGAAGCAATTCCGAGTTCACAGATCACACGTAACTCATGGGTTATTCCCTGTCAGTTACTGCCACCTACTGTGACCTATGGACATTCCCCCCCGCAGAGCCCAGCAAGGGTCCGTCCTATATCCAGTCAGCATTACTAAACCCTACGGAATTTTCGTTTACTGGAGAAGGCAGCGTCCTTCGCTGGCTAATGCAATGTCGGGCCTCCACTCTAATAAGCCTGGTGTGCGAACCCAGTTTCTCTTCTGTACCCTCCATGGGCAGATAACAGGAAGATCAAAGTTTCATGACCCTTCTCTGTCCACTTTCTGCTGTGGATGCAGCCGCCCCTAACATGGAGACTGACGCTGCAGGCGCTCGCTGCGGTTGTGTTCGAGGTGTCTCTTCCACCATCTACTTCAATCATTATTTCTTCTTCAAAGATACCGTTGCGTCTCTGGAGTACTTCGGCAGACCGTCCCTCTGTTCTGTAAGCGAGGCTCCACCAGTAACTAGGCTACTGCTTACATAGCTTTCCGGCTGTGTAAGTGAGTACTCAAGCTCCACCACCGACTACAAGGCCGTGTTCTCCCAGAGTGTTGTTGCCATTATTATTATTATTATTATTATTATTATTATTATTATTATTATTATTATTATTATTATTATTATTATATGTATAACGATTATTCTTTGAAATTTGTAGATTTTTGTAACAATGGCAATAATTTAAACTGTATTATTGGATGCAAAAATTATTAGTATGTATCTGATGCCATCCATGATTCACATTTTCTGCAAGGTAGATGACAAATAAAACAAAATGAATGTTTTTCAGTAAATTCCAACAAACTCTTCATTTGATGATAACGCTAAAAGGACCAAACGTTTCATTACACTTCTTATTACATTCACTTTTTGAAATAAAATTACTCACATTTGTTTCGTTTCTGTGAGCAGCAGGGGGACGGACGTCCATCTGAGGTGTCCCTTGTTTGTCGGTGTTTGAGGGGTGCGCAGGGTCACAGTAGAAGGGGGGCGGGCGAGAGAGTTTCTGGAACTTTCGCGCGCGTAACTGGAACCGGAGGCAATACAAGCGGCGTGGGTGGCGGCGAGGGCGGCGCGGCCGTCATGCGAGGGAGCCAGCGGCACGCCATCGCCTCAAAACAAACGCCGGTAACGAGGCGGCGGCCGAGGCGGCGCGAAGGAGGCGGGCGGGGAAGGATCTGGGAGGGACGGGGGCAGGGGCCGGCGGGGCGGGGGTGGGGGCACGGGGTGGTGAAGGTGGTGGTGAGGAGGCTGGCGAAGGGGGCGAGAGGGGAAGAATCTGGGCGTAGGGGGGCGGGGGTACGGGGGGTGAAGGGGGTGGTGAGGAGGCCGGCGAGGGAGGCGGGCGGGGAAGGATCTGGGCGGGGCGGGGGCCGGGGAGGCGAGCCGGAGGGGACCGGAGCGGGGCAAGGAGAGGGGTGGCGCGTAGGGACGGGGGCGGGGCGGGGTGGCGTGGGGTGCCGCGAGGAGGCCGGAGAGGTGGGCAGCAATTCGCCTTGGCGTCGCAGAGAGGTTTCCGGCCTTTTCGAGCACGGAACCCCAGCAGCGGCCGCAAAACACACAATGGAAGCCCGACGCGAGGGCGGCCGCCGGGAGTGCGGCTGGGAGTAAATGAGTCTTAAACGCAGCAACGAGCCCGGGGCGTAATGGAGCAGTGACGTGGGATCTTCACTACTGCCTTGCGATGTGCTCAACAACACTTATACGACCACTATCGTGTTTCTATATTGACGCATACTAATCCGTATCTCCTCAGTATACTTATCAATTTGTTTTTACGATTGACCCTAAATACTGTAAAGGACACTGTTTCGGCGCAAGTATTCTTATCAAGGAATAAGGTTACTGCTATTGTATTTTCATAGAAAAAGGCACAAATATTTCAGTTCTTTCCCGGAGTGGAAGAATGAGTCAAAGTGGTGCAAATGAGTAATGCTAATTTATGCCCCTTTCAGGAATTTCCTTGCCTCCAGCGTGATGCATACTGGCTGAATGTAATACCCACAAACAATTACAGTCGATAGCGTTTTGGTTACAAAAGGTAATAGCGGTTTGATAATACACATTATGTTTTCTCTATTTTAACTCGAAGATAAATAGTTGGAACAGTCTCAAACCAGTAGCACATGTGCTCAAATGTCGAGTTGTGAGAATGCGAGGAATAGTGAATCTTTTCCTTCTTTTATGTTATTGCTCATTAAATCATATTAAAAAGGGCATGATCTAATTTAAAAATATATATTTGAAGTATAAAATGCATTGAAAAGGAAGTATCTCACTTCGATATTAGAGGTGAAGGACATTTTCGAAAAATATTTATATTTTGGCAACTGTCTACAATTTGAAACAATTTAAAAACGTTAGTGTTATTTTAATAAATGCACTTTCCCCTATAAGAGAGAAAAAAATTGCAGCCATTTTTCGGAAAATTTTGAAAATGACACAGGGGTCTTTTCCTCCTGAAATATCTTAGTGAAACCGAAGTACCCCGGAACAAAACAACTAGAAGATCTCATCAATGACGTATCTACCACGTTTGAGCTCAAAAGTTTCTAATCTGACAGTGTTATGCTTCACACATACCGCCACTCCCCAACCTACCGTCCAGATATCCCTGTTTTCGTGTACAACGTAGCATGTAGCTCTTTGTCTATCTTAACCATCGCGCTTATTAGACCTATATTCTGTGTATGCGAAGTTACAACTCAAAAGAACCTTAATAACGGATTTGAGTACCGAATGTTTGAAGTCATATTGTTGAAGTCTTTCTATACATCTCCTCCCCCACAACCCACCGGTGACCATGTGCAAGATTACGACTGTGGCTAGGCGTCGGGCAACCGCCAGCGCCGGGCAAGGAGGGTCTCCGGGAGGCGGGACGGAGGCGTCGCGACGGCTACGGCGTCGGCGTTGGCGTCGGCCACGTGGCAGTGCTAGAGGTGGCGGGCGGCTGCAACTTTAAATACCTGACAGGGATCCGCTTTTAGCGTAATAAGGCGGCAGTCTTCGGGCCTCTGAAATATGCAACAGCGCGCGGGGGAGGCGAGGTCAGTCGGCGCGGCGCGGCGCGGCCCGTGCGGCGGCGGAGGGCCAGCAGCCGGGCGGCGGCGCTGACCTCTAGCGGCGGGAGAGGGAAGCTTGCGAGAGGAAGTGTACTAGGGGCCGCCAGGTGGCGGGGTGGAGGCGATTGCATTGGCGCGAAGTTGAAATTTGCGGGGAGTCGGCTTGCAACCATATAAGATGAGCGCCCACTGCAGTTTCAGTTCAGTTCACCGCCAGTTCCCCTACCGGATAAAAAATCGTTCTATTTTAAGAATGTTGTAAATATATTTGGAACTATTAACTACTTGTAACTCAGGTGTAAAGCAAAATAATTGACTCGATAATTTGGTTATATGATATGTTTTCAATTAATTTTCGCTAGTATTAATATCTCTAACATGGAAACTGCACTCAAACAAAAATATAATATTTATGTAGGTTACTTCTTTTTCTGTTTCTAAACTTTCATTTAAAAAAAGTAGAAAAGCATAAAATAATACATGTATTTTTCATTGTAGAACTAGTCCATTGCTACATTTACATTGCTACATATCGATTATAACTAATAAATATAACTGCAAATTAATGTGTAATATAAAGTAATGTATAAGTCATTAATAATTTATTATTACGAGTAGAATTTTAATTTAAGTTTCACAATCTCACAGTTGTTGAAGTAATTTCTCAGATTAATTTGTAATTAATTTTTGATTAATACTTGATTATTTGTTGATTAATTTTTCTACTGTGTTATTAATGACAATCATTTCGACTGCATCTGTAATGCATTGTACATACAACTGCGTTTAAAAATATCTCTCACTTTCCGACAGTTATACAAGCACGTAATTTATTTAAATTTACTGAAACAAATCCTCTACATACCATACAATAATTATTATTGTATTACTACAAGAATACTATTATACCACACAATAATTATATTGTCAATTACTTAATATTATCAAGCCCTATGATAAAGAAATGCAAAAACTTTGACGTATTGATTTACTATTATACAAAAATATTCCCCTGAATAATGAAAATTCCTTACATTTGAATTCTGTTTCCTAGAAACGAATATTTCAAGAATTATTTTCAATCTCGTTACATTGTGGTGAACATTTCTCTATCGCGTTCCGCTGTGACACGTAATTACGCGTGCAGCGCACCGAGTGTGCTCATAAAGGAATGATTATTTATTCAAATGCTACAAATTAATTAAATTTATTAAAGAAAAATTACAGCTATTTGTATATAAACAAAATGTGTATAAAATTCGTTTACATTAACCGTGTGAAATTTACGACGTGAAATAAATTGTTGTGTGTAAAAAACCAATATATTACAGAATACTTATATTCATAATAATATGTTTATAGGAACATTGATATATTACAATATTGTAATGAAATGTATGAAATATATTGAATATTATACAAAAATTAATGAATAATCGCATGTAGTTTCTTGAAAAAAGGAAGAAATATGTTGTAGGGTAGTCCTTTTATGTCACAAAATCTAATTAAAATATTTGTTATTAATTTACTTTAAATCATTGTAATTTTTTTATTAGAACGTGAAATTCATAAACAAAGTCCATTTCACAAGGCAAAGTTCATCATTTAAGCCATCATTTTACGTGTTTCAATCATTTAAATATAAATTAATAAAAATAAGATACGAATAATGAAAAACAATAATAATAGTATACATAATATTTTTAAAATAAAACTATACACCGAACGCAATAAGAAGAAATCATCCTTGCTTAAAAGTTCATTGTTACTTGCCCCACGCACACAAAGAGCCGAAAACGTTTTGTATAGAATACATCTAGTTATTCTCACAACTTTCAAAGGACCAGTTTAAATACGCAATCAAACTATTAAAATAACTTAGAAGGTAGGCTAGCTGGAACGATAAAGCAAAATAATCCAATTGTTGCCATCAGGAAAAAACAATAGTGCTACTACAGAAGCTACTTATTCCTGAATTGTAAATTTCAAAAACTCGGAGTTAAACGAAAATAAGGCTCGCGCCATTATTTTAAGCGTTTCATATTCTATCCGTAGAAATCATTCAAAGAAACAAATTGGTGCGATTTTGAATTTTTTTAGAAACTGTAGTAATTTCAAGCACCAGTTACACGAAAACTACTTGTTTTTACAAAAAACCGTGACTGGCTTTTTTAAATAGCTGATTATTTACAACAGGTTTAGTCTAAGGCCAAAATCTCTCTCTTCATTGTTGTAATATTAATTTTCATTTGTTGAATTTTCGAAAACAAACGGATATATAACCAAAAATTGGGACTATACCGCATCATTTACCGCCTGGTAAATTCTTTCTTGCGTATGAGGAGAAGATTTAAAAGAAAAAAAATGGAGTGTTTTTGAGAAAAATATGTTACATTTTTTAAATTGTCAGTATTTCGCGAGAAGAGATTTTATTAAATAAAAAATCACCATCTCCAATATTGTAGTTGTAGGAAGACGCTCTCAAAAATTGCTCTTTTGCAATTTTCAAAAAATCAGGGATATTAACGAACATGAGGCCATTTAAGCGCCCTTTACGCTATCCGAGGACAAAGTTTAATCAAACAGGTTGGTGCCATTTTTGAGAAAATTTTGAAAATGATATTAAGGCTTTATGTAAATCAAAATATTCGCCTCAAAAATCAAAATATTCTTTTGAACCTCCGAAAGCCTTGAGTAATTCAGATTGATCGGGAAACATCAATTTCGGAGAAAATCGGCAGAACTGTTTATGCGCTAGCGTTGACCACAGTTAACTGCGCGATTCAAATAAAAGTGGATAGTTGAAGTTCCATGAGGTTCAACGAATCAAAACGACTACATTTTGGCATGACCAATTAGCAACGAGGCCAGTGATAATTAAGACAAGCTATAAATATGACAAGATTAAATTTGTCATATTTGTTCAACGTCTGGATTAAATTTTGTGTTTCAGGTTACGTATCGCTAGAAGACGACCTCACTGGCAAAGTAGTTTTATCAGCGATGCGTCTCAATGGGCGCTTTACAAAGTCCAAAAAGAGAAAAAACTATAATACAAAATAGCTCAAAATTTAATTTGACCAGTAAATAACAGTAATCGGCATTAATTAAGCGTAATACAAAGTGAGAGAATGTTGATACTGAATTTATAGAAATATTTGTTTACATCAAGTTACTTAATAGTTATCTGTACTTGATGGAAAATCGGTCGAGAAATAGTTAGGAGCAGTAAATCTCTTTGCATTTCATCATTAGTTCTAAATTATTTGTAAAGTCTAAAGATAAAATTACTTTATACTTCTTGAAAAATACCAATTCTAGTTATTTGCAAGTTTGTTTTAGGTTCCCAAATAACATATTTCATAAGATAAGATATGATATATGATATGATATGATATATGATATATGATATGATGTGATGTGATGTGATGTGATGTGATGTGATGTGATGTGATGTGATGTGATGCGATGTGATGTGATGTGATGTGATGTGATGTGATGTGATGTGATGTGATGTGATGTGATGTGATGTGATGTGATGTGATGTGATGTGATAAGATAAGATAAGATACACGTATTTATTTAAACTGCAATTTGGTGTGCAGCATAAAGATTCGCGGCCCGTAAGACGATTATGGACGCAATGGTCACGTCCCCACGCTGACCACCGACGCGAACAGAGCGGCCACGCCATTGCGGCGACACCCACCACCACCTGCCTTCCGCATGGAGGATGTCTGTGGGAGCCGCTTCGCAGCGACGCCATGCTTCTGGCGCCCCCTGGCAGGCGGTCGGGCGGGGAGGGTCGGGGCGGGGTGGGCGGAGCGGGGAGGGGCGACGCCTGAATATTTTAGGAAGTTACCGTCGCGGAAGGATCCAACTCTCCCTACCCCTTTGTCATCAACCGCACCGTCGTTCCGTCGTTCTGTGCACCGCTCCAGCTGCTCTTAGACAGAGGAGCATCATAATATTAAACACTGACAATAAGAAACACATTGGATTCTTTCTTTTCCTTCCTCGTACTTTCCGATGTCTGCAGGCGTCACCACCCCACCTCGGGAATTGTCTTCAAGAGGCCCTTCAAGGCACGATTACTCTTGATGCTGCATGCAAGAAATCCAAAGAACCAGTTTTATTCGATTTGATCATTTCGTACATTCCAAATGCTGTTTACCGCCTTGAAAACTTCCTTGCAGTCTATTGCTGCACATAAGATTCAAAACATTTTTTTCAGACAGCTTCTGTTCTGTAAAAAGAACTATTTAAATGAATTGTGGAGATCCGCTCATTCCTCCAAGATCAATTTAATAATTCATAGATTACACGAAAAACATTACACATTACACAATATACATTTGGAATAATTTTTGAATTTTTTAAAAGATTTTTCCAGTTTTCATCCACCATCGAACAGTGGCATTTTTGCATTTGCAGCACCAGACCGCGACTGTTGGAAGCATCTCCTCCGAGCCGGGAGCCAATCGGGCGGAGGGGCCGGAGGGGGAGGGGGACGGGGCGGAGGAGGGGCACGGGGGCGGGGCCCGGGAGCGTGTCGCCTGTCGCGCGGTCGGGAATTTATACGCGTCCGTCGGCGCACGCACAATGCGCGGGGCGCGCGGGCCTTGTTTACGCGAGCGCGGGGTGCGTCGGCAATTGTCGCAGCGCCGGCCGCGCGCCTCGCCGCGTCGCGTCGCGTCGCGTCGCGTCGCGTTGCGTCGCATGGCGAGGAAACGCTTCGGGCGGTCGTTCAGCGCCCGCCACTTCGCTCCACTGATTCGCTCGCACGAGACGCTTCGCGGCGTATCCGCCAAGGTGTTTCCAGCGAGAGAGCGAGGAGGTTGCTACGATGATGTCCTGGTAGCTTGCTACATGATGCAGATCGATAATGCTGGTTTTGTTATGTAGTGGAGATCAAAAGAAGATTCATTGTTTATAATAATAATAATAATAATAATAATTATTATTATTATTATTATTATTATTATTTTGTTATTATTACTATTTATTTAATCGATTATTCACCTTTAGGAGAGCGATTGAACTTGATTTCATGATTTTATTTTTGGATGTTTTCCCTCTTCCTCTTCTAGAAACTCTTCATCCTCTCAGAATGTTCTCTCTTCCTTTTGTCTGTCCACTTTTTACCAGGTTGTTGCATTGTTCTTTGATTATTATTATTATTATTATTATTATTATTATTATTATTATTATTATTATTATTATTATTATTATTATTATTATTATTATTATTATTATCAATTATTATTATTATTTCTCTAATTCACGACTGAAGACGTCATGAGACGATTGAATGTAAAATCGACTAAATCTATTAAAGGGAAAAATATCAATCTTAATACACGGATCATCTGATGACTTAGAGCATAAACTTGATAAAACTGCAAGACAGAATCCCCTTCCCCTGCCCTCAAGAGCAAAATGGAGAAATCGGACAGCTCCTTTCGGGCAGGAGCTACGTGCACAGTTGTAATACCCAAAACAAAAAGGAGCGTCCAAAGCGCCGAGGCGTCCACAATGGGTCCCATTGAGGGTCCGTCGGCCGGTCGATCAAGGGCGCGGCCGGCGGCGCCTGCTGAGGCATCCGAACGAGGGAGGGACGGCCGATCAAGGCGGCCTCTGTCGCGGAGCGCGCGACAACTCTCTGCCCCAGCGACCGCACGCGCTCGGCGTCCCGCTCAAGGCCACGCGCTTGGGCCGTCAACGCGCCCGACCACAAACTTTAGGCACCTAACGCGGTTAACAAAATTATGAAATTGGGTACTATTAGGCATAAAAAGTTAACTTTAGGGGCTTAAAATAGGCTGTGAAATGATTAAACCGGGGTTTTAAAACCTTGGATACGAAAAGTTGATTCTGACGTGTAAAACCGATCACAAAAGGATTAAATTAAACACTTTTTATTATTGTTGAGGGACGTCAAGAATTTTTAATTTTATATTGGCCACAAGCATTTTGTTTTATTCATATCCATAATTAACAGCACAGTATAAAATAGAGATTTTCTAGAAATTTTATACAATAAGGCCGTGTTTTTTAAACCATTGACAACCATTTCGAAAGTTTAAAAGGACCTTTCCACTGAAACAGATGTTATTGGAGCAAACTAGAATTTACTCACATTTTCATGCTCACTGAAATTACTCCACCATCCTCCTTCAAAACTTGTACCATACGATCCACTATGCCATATCCAGGTTTATTTTTAATTACGCTCTCCCATTTTCACTTTACTTTGTCTCAATGGCTCCCTTAGCAGCACTAATTTACTCTTCAGCGTCTTGTACATCGACACTTGCTCTGTAAAAAGTTTTCCTCTGCGTTCCAGCTTGGCTGTTTTTGAGTACAGGAAGTAGTGCAGTTTTATTCCAAACTAGTAAACGTTACGCAAATCACACAAAAAAATTCCATCATAAATAAGATCTTCACGATCCAACAACCAGTGACAAATTATTGAGGCTTTCGAAGATTTATCTTTGTCATTGTTCCTCCGATAGCAGGAATTTGTCTTACCTGTGCCTTTCCTCGCCTAAACCGCGGAGTCGACGCGTCGAGCCAATTCGCCTCAACCCTTCAACAGAGCAGCTGCACCGGGAATAGGTGTAATTGCCTAATGGGTGTAATTGATCGGAGACGAGTTTGAAACATCCTGTTTATATATGCTTGCAGAGCTCCTTACTGTATGTTCAGTTGTTGGGTGAGGGATTTTGGAGCGTAGTGCATTGCATATTCGATCAGGGAACATTCGCGTTTCGAGAAATTCTGGAGAGTATTTGCGATTCGTTATAAAAAAATTAAAAACTAGTAATTAAATACAATAATTTTTCAAAAGTTCAGATTTCAGGCGAAAAATTTTAAAATAGGTATCAACCACTCTTTCAGGACATTTAGGAATTATGAGATACTATAATAAGATCATATTTTTCATAACTCCTAAACATACGTTTAAACATACGTCATAACTCCTAAACATACAACAGTTATTTTTCACGATCACCTAAAGGAACTAAATAGGCGTCTGTTTTAAACTCTGAGGTCTATTCATTACACATTATTATAAAATTAGAAGCAAATATAGATTTTTTTCTTTTCTTGGCCCTCACCGCTGTAACACTTTTCGTATGGGTGAGTAAATGCGGGGCTCAAATGAGCATTGCTGGCGCAGAATTGCTTTCATTTGAGGAATCAATTAGTTCTGTTACCGGTTGTTGAAGCTGCTAAATACTCGTGAGATACGTTGGGAGAGCAATTATTACTCGGGCAACTTTTCTTGAACGATGGATTGACGATTTCGGGTGGAGTGGGGGTATTAGTTACAATGTCGGCCACTAGAGTATTTTACGTAATGCCAACTTCTGTGAAATGAAAGTCAAAACTGCATCTTGTGCTTAACTTTTTCGGGAGTTTTAGGTGACTCCCTTGAAGGACCTGGACCTGACTCAGTCATTTCTTTCGATATTGACAATAAACCTGAACAGGGGTTCTGCACTATGAAAGCAACTGGCTTTGACTAGCTTCTGTTTCGCGCCAACGAAGTTTTAATGCTTGGAAGGTTGTCATCAGTTCCCGCTGCGAGCTTTTGCCTTCAACTGTTTATTGCACAAGGGAGGGGGATCAAGGTCATCGTTCAAGAAAAGTTGCGCGAGTAATAGTAGAAGCTGCAACGAAACGTAGCCTCTTATATCAATAGTTTTTTATCAGACAAGAGTGTTCTGGAAAAGAAACGACACATAGTTGACAAAGATTGTTACTTGGAGAAAGAATCAATGAGTATTGAAGGAGATCATCACAGTTACCTCAGTCCAGACGAAACCAAATGTTTCTTAACGAATTTCGTCGTTTTACTTCACTTTACGACTGTATTCAGTGCCTCTGATGACAATGCGAGCTGGTGACGCTTCGTGGCGTCTGCAGTGGAAATCGCTGGGTTCCGCGGAATTCAGACAATGGTATATTTTACTACTGGGCGGGGCTGCCCAGGAGCTGATGCAATCTTTCGGTGACGCTCCGAACTAACAGGAAACAGTCTACGTCAAGAAACTTTGTACGAAAGAAAAGAGTATTTGGTTTATTGGGAAGAAATACGCGCCGCTTTTTTGAGTAGAGTTAATCTTTTGAGCACGAAGTTTGAAATGTATGATCCTCTCCTCTAAAACGCCTTCAAAGAACATCAAAATTGATTGATTCGATACGAGGCGCCAAATTTGAAAAGAATTGGCAGTCAATGTGGCAACGCCGGTAGTCACCCAAACGCAGATCTCGGCGGTGGAGCCCACGTGGACTTTTCCGCAACCAGTTATCATATCCTCAGAAACCCGTCTCCAATGTTCCACTACCTGCGGTACTGATCGTTAGGGTGAATGCTAGTGTGGCACGACTCTATTTCCTTATTATTTGGTGGTCCGGCTTGTGTCTAAAATTTAAGAAATTTCTAAAATAATTTTTTTTCGAAAGCTTTTATAAATCTTTCTTCATTTTTTTTCATGACTAGAAGGAATGCTTAGAAGAATGGCGCGGGTTTCATATTCGTTGAAATTTTTAAAAAATTACAAATTTAGAAATAATGCAAGAAAGTATGTGATGTAGTGCAAATAGCTTGATATCACGCACCTACAATTCGAGTTTTCTGCCAAAACGACTCCGCTTTCCACATTACAATAGTTTCTCTTTACTATCCCACCACGTAGTGGGCGAGAGAGTAAAAGCCTTGCACAGAGATCATCCCGAAAGACGACGAGAGTTTTTTACAAAGAATCGAAGACTTCAACTGGAGTGTGCTATTTTCGGGCGAGCAATCTTAATGCTCCACAGACGCTATCAAGGTGCAAGATCTAATAGATATTTAAGCACCAAAACTAATACTAAAACTAAGATATTTAAGCACTAACATCTAATTGTATTATATTGGATGATGAGTTTTTTCTCAGTTTAGACCCCTTATGAATAGTAGCAACTAAAAGAGAAAAAAGTCATTAAAGAGAAGTAAAAATCACAATTGCATACAAATACGAAGAGGAAATAATTCCTTTCGGAGGATATTAGAAGAAAGTATTCAATTTAGAGTATCCGTAATCTCCCCACTCCAATACATTTGAAAATCAATACCTAACGTTTTATAGATGATGTTCAAAATGCAACTTATACAACGGCATTTGTAATGTCAATAACAAATTAACTTTTCATGCTAAATTTGTTTTGAAGTTATTGCTAAATCTGGCTATATTACTGCTTCGTGACCTGTGCTAAGTGTTTCAATGCACAATAAGTTATAAGTTCCGTGTTACGTTTTGCTACTTGCTCATCAGGGGCGCTTTGGACGTCAGCAGAGTGCTACGAGAAAGAAATCTTACAGTGCACTGCACTTTTTCTTCTAGAAGAGGAGAGAAGTGTTCCACCATGTTATTGTTCACTCGGTTTTCTGGCGTGAGCTAACGCGTTGGTGCTTCTTGGGAGAAGGGACTAGTGTATTCGTAGATGGCGTTGCTGCTTCGCAGTGCGGACCTGGCGGACTCGCACGAACCACCCGCACCAGTGCAACGGTCTGCTTGCCAGTCGAGCATCGTTCAGAGCACGAGGAGCAGTCCGATGCCTCGCCAAAACCATTTCCGGCGTCTAGCCCGGCCGCCGAAAACTCGTAGTAACAAGCGCAGCCTTGGTAGTTCATGAACCTGGATGTAAGCTGGTTTGTGAACACTGTTGAGCGTTTTCGCTCACAGTCTAACTTTTCGTCTTTTCTCAAGGTAGCTTTAAGTGCTCTTATATTGAAAGAAGAATTTTTCAACCTCATCGTTGATCGAAAAGGTTAAGTGGTCATGAAACTTCGGATGGTGTTTCCATCTTTTAAAATGTTATTTAATGGGTAGTATCAACTTTTAGCCTGGAAGCGTATCTTATTTAGTTGAGTGAGATGCTTAAGAAGGCTATTCATTTTTCAAACGTTTAAAATCTGCTGTGAAGGAGTTAATTTCCTAAATTTTGGGCAACTTGCATGTTGCACCCCTTTTTGAAGTTAGCAATTTCGTAAGCAAGGGATACATGCAGATGTGTCAAGGAAATTTGTGTAACTAATGCAATGTTTTAAAGTATAGCATTAATGATTCTCGAATTTTTGCATATGATGAATGATTGTGATTAATGTTTTCAGCTTGTCCTAACACGTCATTTAAGCGTAAGGTCGGGTCATTTAAGCATGGGCACGTTCAACCTCGTATTGCTTTCACAGGTAATATTCAATATAAGATAAGAAAAAATGTTTATATACTTCTACTCTTTTGTCTATCAGTGTGCTAATTCTATAGAAAAGGATATAAAAATATTGATAATTGTATGAAATAGAAAGAGTGGTGAGACAATTTCTTTCTTTTATGAAGTCTAACACATTATAGTATTGACTGAAATAATAATTGTACAATAATAAAGTGTTGAAAGTGTTAATGGACATTTCAAGTTGCCCTGCAGGGCAACGTGTTGCTCAAACCCTGCAAGGGGTTATGGATCTTTCTCTTAATCAAGATCTAAATTATGTTCTTCCTACATCGTTAAATACATTTGAAATATTAGAATACTAAAATCTTTAAAAAATCACAAATTCACAAGATTTCACAAGAATTCCATTCGAGTCTTCAAATATACCAGAAAATCCATCTATTCAACCAGGTGCCAGACTACTTGACATATCTGACATTCTTTACCCATTGCAAGCTAGTGATCTTCATTCACGTGAATGTGCTTCATATCATCATGACCATACTCATTCAAACCAAAATCGAGGGATAGAGAATGATTTACTCCTCAAGTAAAGTACAATTTACTACTTCTAATCCGTTTCAACCACTAGAAGAAGTTGATGATTCTAACATTAATAATTCTGAAAATTGTATATAAATTCCACCTATCAATAGCTATAACTCTTCAAACATTCTCCAAAACTTCAACTCCTTCACGCCTGAAATTAAACATATAGTTCAAAAGGATTTTAGCACTAAAATTAAATCTGATCATATCTCAATATTTTTCAATTAATAGATGATTTTAGAAATGATAGAAATTTCTGTGATTTAAATCAAATTCAATATTTTACATTACGGAAAACTTTATCAGCAATTATATATTATATCCCAACATCTTACACAAATGAAGAAATGAAATTTCAACTTGCTAAAACCTTTCCAAACTTATCAGTTTTACATCTATACAATAAAAGACGCGAAGAAATTGATACGTGTGCTATTGAATTAACAGACAATGAAAATCGTTGAGAAATAATTAAAATAACAAAATTATTTAACAGTATTATTTCAATTAAATTTCGAATGAAAACAACAATTTTTATCCAATGTAAAAATTGTCCAAATTTTAATCACACACAAGCAAACTGCAAAATAAACCCTCAATGCATGCGTTGCTTAGATGAGCATCATTATACCTATTGTAATAAAACTAAAAATTATATTCCCCAATGTGTAAACTGTTTTGAATTTCATACTATTAATTATAGAGGTTGTATATTTAAAAAAAATATTATTAATAAATGAAACAGAAATTATAATCCCAAAATTTCTTCAACTACAAATTCTGAAAAATCAACATTATCCTAAGCCCAACACTAATCTTCTACAACATCTCCCCCTTCTTCATAATATAATTTACAAAATTTCCCACGTGTCTCATCTCTTTCCAACCGTTCGCAAAATGTGCTCCAAAATACTTATGTTTCTTCTCTTATGAATCAAATAGAATTTCATTCAAGCCTATCATCACAAATGAAATAAATAACCTACTAATTCCTAGTATTCATCAATTAATCAAGGAGTTATTACCAAAAAATTTTAATAATAGTTTACCATAATCCAAAATTGTTAAACTGGAATGCCAATGATCTTGTTGGTCAATTTTTTACATGTTCATCAAAGAGACATTGCCTGTGTTACAGAAACATGTTTAAACTCTACAAATAGAACTCATATTCCTAAATATTTACTTAGTATAGAAGATCGTGCCAAACGTTTAAAAAATTTGGCGCTGTTTTTGAGAAAATATTTTCTTTGTAATTTTTTTAAAATCGCACAAATTGTACGCAATATTGCTCGAAGACTACTTCAATTTTCAAAAAAAAGTACATGAATTTAATGAAAGAACTCACAATGGAGAACAAATTTCATCTGTTCGTCTGAAAGGTCTCTATCTTTAATTGTGTAGTTGTGGGAATATACCGAAAAAATCATTTTATGAAAATTTTCGAAAATTTAGTTTACCGTGAAAATCAGACCTATTTCACCTTTATAAGTGTATGTTACTCTATTCGACTCTAAGAGATACTCTTATTCTACTCTATTCTAAGACATATGGGAAGACCCATGAAAAGAGGGAAAGATACTGTGGATTCGGAACAGGCCTAAGCAGAACCCGTGAAGTGTAGAATAATAATAATAATAATAATAATAATAATAATAATAATAAGAAGAAGAAGAAGAAGAAGAAGAAGAAGAAGAAGAAGAAGAAGAAGAAAAAGAAGAAGAAGAAGAAGAAGAAAAAGAAGAAGAAGAAGAGGAAGAAGAAGAAAAAGAAAAGAAGAAGAAGAATAAAAGAAGAAAAAGAAAAAAGAAGAAAAAGGGGAAGATAAAGAAGAAGAAAAACAAGAAAAAAGAAAAAGAAGAAGTTACTCCATTCTTACAAGAAATTTAAATAAAAATTTGGAACCGTTTGAGAATATTTTTAAAATGTGCGGGGGGGCTTCATGTAAAGTACCCCCAAATTTTGAATAATGTTTTTCAAAATCCCAAAGCTTTGGCTCGACCCAAATGGACAGGTGTTTCTTCAATTTGGAAAAATCCTATACATGGTTTAGGTGCCAGTAGTGTTCACAGACACCTGACGGATGGATAGACGGACGGACAGACGGATGGACGGACAGACGAACGGACGGACGGACGGACGGACGGACGGACGGACGGACGGACGGACGGACAGACGGACGGTCAGACGTACGTTTTGAAAGAAAAAAAAACACTCTTTCGGTGTCAGGGAGACCCCAAAACGTATTTCCTTTGAAATCTCGAAATCAATTTTCCGCAGCTTAACATAACTTTCTCTAGGTTACGTATATTACTCCGTTTATACGTAGTATACGGGAAAGTAAAATAATTGGGTAATACATGCACCTAAGTAACCAACATATTATTCATATAATCACACTATACAACCTGACATATTGGATGTTATAATCTATACTTATATATAAAGACACAAGACAATTGCTTTACAGCGTGATAATCTCTGAATATTCTGGACGAATAGCGATGAAATTTATACGCTAGCTTCTTTTGAAGGTCAGGAATGCTGTAGGGCGTGACTTTCAACCATAAACCTTCATTTATTCACAAAATAATTACATTTCTGGACGTTTTTCGCCTAGCATTGCATAATAGATTCAAGAGGGCATCAATGTGCAATAATTTGACTGCAAGCTACCAGAGGATGTCAACTGAGCTCTACGATTGTGTTCATCAATTCACAGATCCATATTGCCTATATCTGTAGAATAGGTATTACTCACGCAACTTTTCTTGAACGATGGATTGAAGAAATGTGGGTAGAGTGGGGATATTAGTTACGAAATCGGCCTCTAGATTTTATGAAGCAATGCCAATCTCTGGAGAATCAGTCATGCCTTCGTCACTTTCTCAATAATTTGCGTTCTAACTTTCTTAGGATTTCGAGGTATCTCCTGTGATGGATCGACACATGCTTCGGTCATTTCTTTATATTTTTTGGAGAAAATCACGGACAAAAGTTCTCGTCTTCAACGGAAAATAGTTTCTATTTCGCGCCAGTGAATATGTGTTTGGAATGTTGTCGTCAGTGCATGCTGCGAGCTTTTGTCTTCGAGTGTTAATTGTTTATTGAGAGGGGACGCAAGGTCATCGTTCAAGAAAAGTTGCGCCAAATATTAAAAATAACTGAAAGCGTATGTTAAAATCAGAGGTTATGTTATAGTACATTCGCCATTTTTGGACATCGACATATCGACCGATGCACACATGTCGTTTGGAACTCTGTTGGATATAATTTCACTCGTGGAATAGTCCTATTAAATATTACTCGTGCTTTGGATATTCTCAGATAATGCCCCTTCTCGCTTCGCGAGTCGGAAATTTATCGACAGTTTCCAAAACACTCGTGGTATTACCTGTGATAAATATCCAATAATCATATTATTCATTTTAAATTTGTATAATAACATTTAAAAATATGTATTCTCCCTATTATCCAGTATCTAAAATAATTAAATTTATTTTCCCATCACAAATGAAGTTTATTCTTTCTAAGTTAAAATTTAAAAAATCCCCTGATATTGATCGTTTTCCAAATGTAATCATAAAACATCTTCCAAATTAAAGTGTTAATTAATTAACTGCAATATTTAAAGCGCGTTTTAGAATAAACTATTTTCCAAAAATTTGAAAAACAACATTAATATTGCCAATACCAAAACCTAATAAAAATCATTCTAATCCTTAAAATTACCGTCCCATAAGTTTACTTTCTAATTTTTCAAAACTCTTTGAGACATTAAAAAATTAAAAAATAAAATATAAACTTATGGGACGATAATTTTCAGGATTAGAATGATTTTTATTAGGTGTTGGTATTGCCTTGTTCAATAATTAAAGATGTGATGCACACTTAAAAATCGCATTCATTAATACTTTTAATGAATCTCTGTTAAAGTTACATATACAGTAGTCAGAAAGCACGTTATGCAGAATGAACGAGTAAAAGGGGTGTAAAAATGTATAATTTCTAAATGTGTGAAGTTTCTAAAAGTTTATGTGCTTGTTCTAATAATATAATTTTTGTCCGTTTTTAACAAAGTTGGATGTTTGAGACAATATTCAGCACTTGTGATTCGTTGAGAAATTGATCAATGGTTTAAAACTTATTAATTCTGCATTAAATGTATTTTGAAGGCTCTTTCAAGGAAGGGAGATTGTCAAACTAAACTATTTTGAATCTTTGTAAACTAATTTCTGCAAGACTATTTGATACATGTTTATTCAGTGTCACAAGTGACAGATAAATGAGTTTTAAATAAAATGTGTGAACGCCATAATGTTACAGAAAAATTATAAGTTAGTTTGCTAAAGAGTGTGTAAGAATTGTTTCAAGTAGTGTTTGGCCTGCATGCGTAAGAATACAATTATTCTGCAGCCTCTTTTCTACCAAATTGGCTCGTAGCATGCCGGCAGTTCAAAACAAGTTTCCGGAACTGTGAGAGTTTTTGTATCCCAATTCATTAATATTTTATAGCGAATGTATCAGTTCTTGGGGACAGTGGTAAGTTTAGTTGGCTCGTTGGCACACAATGTTCTTAATTATTTTGATAGACTTTACTTCAAATTTTTAAAGCAAACGAAATTTGAAATTAAGACACTATATGCGCAGTGCCGGTTGATTTCCGATTTAAACGGTATTCGTTATCTCAAGGAGAGTCATTACCGTCCGTCTAAGGGAATACTAAATTACCAAAAAAATCTATTTGGAGAAAAAAAATAAATTAGAAATGGGTGGCAAAGAGGATGAAAACTGCCTTAAATATAATAACTATTTAAACCAATAACGATTTTGGGGGGAAACTCGAATAACTATTAGATCAGGTATCCGTAAACTAACAAACTATACATTACCTGATACCTCTCTATGGAATATTATAAAAAAGTGAAGAGATGAACGTCCCAAAATCCCACAAATAAGACGAAAGCAATAAGTAAACATGTTTGAAAGCATTTCGAAGGCACATGCTAGCATGATGACCAATTCCTATTAAGCAGAACACCCGTAAAATTGAAGACAAATGTTATCTCCAAAAACAGCTCTAGGTTGACATAATTAACGAAGACTTATTAAAGCAATTACCTCAAAAAAATATTACAATGAACCCAGCTGAATGCCTTAGATATTCCATCACACAAAAGGAAGAACTGTAGAAAAGTTATAACGGGAAAGTACTACAAACGGAAATGGAACATTGAAAACCCTAAAAATATTGTGTTATGTTCTTATTTTACAAAACTAATGGAACGAGGGAGGTTAAAAATCCTCGAACAATACTACTACCATTCTTTGTCAAGGTAAAGACGTAATGGATCCTTATAAATATGCTCTTGGGTCCTGCTCTTCACCTCTACCTAAAGACGTAATGGATCATTTATAAATATTACTAAAAAGTTTTTGTAAAGAGATACATATGTGCATGACACATTGCTGGACATTACGTTTATTTGAATACACTCAATAACTTGCCTTAGGCGAAAACAAAATACTAAACTCAAAATATGCTTAATTGAAGAATTTTGTTTTTATCTGTATTTTAATTTGAAATAATGTGTGATTTCTTAACATCAAATTTACTAACTAATTACATTTAAGTCCTGCAGGAATGCCCTGATATCTTTCGGCGAGATACCACATCAACTAAACCAATATATGGCATCTAGTTAAGAATACGAGCATTCAGTTCCTCAGGTTTCGGCTTGATGGCGCAAACGAATGGCTACTATAGCGACATCTCACGTTGCTTTTCTACTATCTTTATGTTTTCTGTTCACGCTCCTAGATGCCACTGGAAGGCAATTGTGCGCTTTTCGATTGAATCAGCGCGGTCTTTTGGGACAGCAGCAGCCATCTGGCGGGAACAGTGCAAACTGTTTGGTGCTCTGCTGCGGCCACTGGCGCGCTAGCAACAGTCGACGATCGACTGTCAGACCGAGATATCGCGATTGATTTACCGCGTTTATCTCTAGGAATACATCATCCGCCTGTCACTTTTTATCTCGTTAATGTTATTCTCCAATTTATACTGTGTATCTCGACGTTCTATCAGCCCGGACGAGTGGAATACAGCAACCACTCTTGACTGTGTCAGCAGCACTGAAATGTTTATTAAGCAATCAAAGGCAGAAAAAAAGAAAGTGGATGAATTATGGTCCTTAAACATGTAGATCGAGTTGAAGGACAGAAATATAATTACAAAATTAAATACAAATAAATTTTGTCACGTTCATGGTAGTTTTATTCCTTCTAAATTTTTCTTCAAAACTGCCAAGCAACATATTGTAAAATACTTTAAAATTGGAACTACAATTTTCTACTAAGATTAATGAAATAATAATAATAATGTTTATTGATTCTATTTTAACAAGTAGTATCTTTTAAGTTTATTCACTTTTCTTGACATACGTTAAGTATAACTAATTTCCATATACATTACATTTCGTCGCTTTCCCAAATTTTTTGTCAACCTGGTCCTATAGAATCCACAAAAACACGGGAAGTCTCATCTGGCGCGTTTGTAACCTACGAATAGTGTGAAAAGGAGGCTTTACTGTGAAGTTACTGCAGCAATTGAATTACCAGGCTTTTTTGACGGCAAACAACGAACGACAACAGTTCACTGTGGCTCCGTTTCAGTGAATCAGTACGTGAATGGAAACGCATTTTTTTGTGTGTTGCAGTACTCGAATTGAGAAACAGACATTAACACATTTATCGAATTATCAACATTCTTCAAGAGTGGACAGTTTTCTACGACTTTCAGATTTTTTCATCAACCATACATTTCAAAAAGATTATATAGTTGCAGGAATTATGGTTTTACGATCTATATAACTAGGACTTCTCAGAACATGACGCAGAATTCAGTGGCAATAGTAAGAGGGTATGGAAAACAGGTTTTTTGTTATATTACCTGTTAACCACAGAGGACTGATATCATCTTACCAGCCAGTTGCCAGCAGCTTGCTAACAGACCAGTCCCATAGAAGAAGAATTTTTAAAGAGGAGGATTTCAGTAGGGCCGTTGTCTTTAAAAATCTTTTATATTTTATTTTTTAAAATTATTTTTACAAGACATTAACGATAGCTATTAAGAGTTTGTTTGGCGTTTGATTTAAGACATTAGGTAGAGGAAAGGTAAAAGAGAAAATAACATATATATTTAGAACGAGTGAATAGTCTTGAAGATTTATTAAATATTGTTTAAGAAGATGTGATTACTGAAGGAATTTCGTACCAATGGATTCCTGGACTGGGAGGTATTTTTTTCTTAGATTGAAACGTAATGTTTGAGGAATGGGCAATTTTAGCTCTTTCATTCTGCTGGACCTACCGGAGTATTCGGCAAATTCACCTAACACAAACCACTGAGTACCAACTCACGTAATCAAAAACATTAAAATTATCTACATTGTTGGGATATGCGAGGCCAAATTAATTCAAATTTGGCACCGCACTAGGAATTCAATCATTTTGGACTGGCCAATTAAGAGCAAAGAGCTTATATTTCAAGCGTCGCGCCAAAAACGCAAACTCTCTCTCTCTCTCACACAAAGAGAAAAAAATCATTTCTTTCCAATGAGACTCTTTGGAACGGACTTGAACTACTTTCAAAGATGACCGAAAGATCGTGGCACCTCCCAGGCACCGTGCGGGCAGCATTAATCTTTGTAACCAACTGCTCGGAAATCAGAGATTTCCACATAAAACACAGCAGAATCATATTATTGAAAAATCAGAGCAGCCGAACGGTTTCACAACAGATCGCCGTGCCAGTGTAGAAGCTAAGTAATACGCGCGTGTGGACTGCACTGAAGATTGTATTCTTACGCAAAGCTGGTATTACATTTCCGAAGAGTGACTGTGTGCGATACCCAAGCGAATTTCATTACACACGAGAATTACAAGCTGTGAAGAAAACCCTTTCCCTGTGCAGAAACATCGACAATTCTTCAACACCGAATGATTCTTACGCCGAGGTGAGGTAACCGCCTCTATTAAATTTCGTTTTCAGAATTTTCCCTTGTTTCCAGGGTTTAGAAGGACATAGTGCAGTTTCCTTTCGTCCTTCTTCAGCTGCTCTCCCAAAACACTTGAGCTGTACTCGCAGCCTCAGAATACATTGTTGTGACAAATTATAACTATCTTCATGGAATTGCATAATTGGAGATTCTTTTTCTGTTTTCCATAAATCTAGCTGAAGGGTGTTTATAACAATCTTAGGAAAAGGAATTAATAATTACGGAGTTCCTCATTCTATCTACAGTACAAAATGGAAGTAATGGTAGTATGTGTACTATCTCATCACGCTGCCCCACGCTCCACTTCGTTTCGGTCCTCTCTGCCCGCCCCATCCCGTCCCCTCCCTCCCAGCTCCATTCCAGCCCGTTCCGTCCCTCCCAGCTCCGCCCTTTCCGTTAAGTCTCGCCCTGCTTCGCCCCGCTTAGTTTTGCACACCCCGCTCCAACCTCCACACCGATCCTCCTCCAGCCCACCTCACCCTCTCTCCATCCCGTCCCGCCACGCTCGGTCTCCACTCCGTCCCTCCCTCACCGCCCTTCCCATTTCGTCCCCCGAGATTCGTCCCGCTTCGCTTCGTCCACGTCCGCTCCACACCGCCCAGCCCCGCTCTCTCCATATTGCTTCGTCCCTAACGCCCCGCCACTTCCCACTCCGTCCCGTCTCACTGCGTTCCCCAACCCCTGAGCTGACCCACCCCCCTTACCCATCCCGTACCGCGCCGTTCGGCTCCGCTCCGTCCATCCCAGATCTACCCTTTCCGTTACCGTCCCTCCTTGCTACGTCTCGCTCTGCTACGTTCCTACGCCACCCTTCACTGTCCCAACCCGCCTCGCTCCGTTCCGAGCCGTCATCGTCATTCGTACCGCTCTGCTTCTTGCTGTCCCGCTCCGTCCCTTCCTGCCCCACTCCCTCCTACTCTATCCCTCTCCGCTCCCTCCCGTTTCGGCGAGATCGTTCTTCTTCCACCCCATCCAACTACCTGTCTAGCTCCGCGTGGCCCGATTAAGTCCCGTTTGCAAGACGGATTCATGGCCTGCTCGATCACTTTCACATTTGCCCAACGTCCATTATGATGCAGCACCTTCCTGAAACGAGCGTCTGTAAATCACCCAGCCGACCAATCAGCTAACCAGCTACCCAGCCGAACCCACCCGTAGCCGAACAGTCTCCCCAACAGACAGCGAACCAACCACCCATCCGAACACCCAGCCACCCGGACAGTTATCCAGCCCGTTACTCCTTGTTATATTATATTTGTTGTTCATTGATTAGTGATTCCGGGAACGTCAATTGGCAGGTTAATTAGCTCTGTAAGTGTAGTGCATGTTAATTGCGGGAGGTGGCGGTGAAATTCCCGCGCTCGACGGCGACATTCGGCGCCGACCTACACGTCTACTGCGGGGTTTTCCCCAATTAGGTATCTCCCACCAGCGTGGCACCGCCCCAGCCCAAGCTCTAAGCTCTTGACTGGTCTCCCGTCATGTGTGGTAGCAGCAGTGGTAGTGCATGTAGGTGTACGTGTGTGTACGTTAAGGGTGAAGATACGAGATGGAAAAGGATGGAAAGATAGCGCGCGGTCCGTCATCTGTTTGATAGGGAATTGCTTCAGCATTCCCCTGGTGTTGGTCGGAGAAACTGCTGGCACCATACTGACTGAGCGCCGACAGCTAGAAGTAGTATCCTCCAGACAGCAGCTCATTTGGACCTACCTATCTAGCTACTGTAGAAATTCCTTTCACCGTCGAGAGTCGAACCTTAGGAGTTCCCGGTCAGGCACATCAATTGATTCCCTGAGAATGTGTCGTTGATTACATTTCGAAAATTCTATCTATTGGTTTTCAACTTCAATATACAAAAAATATAATTATCTGGTAACGATGTAAAAATTTTTAAGTCAAAAATCTTAGTATGTAGTAAACAAGGGTTACAGTATTGTGATACCTATATTTCCCAACGCCGAGCTATGTTTCCCAGCGCTGTTTTGTCGTTAAGGAGGCAACATTTCAATTCGGTCGTTTCCATAAAATAAAATATAGATACAGAACTTGTAGTTTCAGTACTTAACCGAATTTCGCCAAAAATTGACTAAATAACTTTTTTGCGACTGTCTTCGGTTGGACTGAAATTAAAATGTACACATAGCAACATTTCTCTGTGGAACCGACCCACCGCACCCAAATAAAGTTTGTGGCGAATTCCAGATTCAGCCAGAATCGAAGAGGTTTTTTCAGGACCAAAACTCTATGAGGGGTATGAGAGGGAACTCGGATAAAGTGAACCCTCGTTTATAGTGAACATAAGTCATTAGTCCCGTTTCACTTATATTACAAACAAGCCTAAGAATATTTGGTTTTAGTGAACCTGGACCTTCGTTATAGTGAAAGTAGGAAATACAACGTCCTGAAAATTAATTCCCTCCTGGAAAATAATGTATAGCTTCAGTGCCACAAATTACAACACTAGGTAGCCTGGAAAAAATACCATCGGCCAAAGGTCATAATGAAGAAGTCTCCCCTGAGGTGAAGGGAGCGGACCCGGAAAGGGGGAAGACCTTACTTATGACCTTATGCCACGCAGTTTCACTGCGGAAACAAAGCCCGTGTCCTGCGTGGGCTATAACTGCCAGTGATGACGCGAGATTTCTTGCTTCAGTTTCAAGCTTGGTTTTACTTGATATTCCGCGGGATAAAGCGCGTTGGGTTCTTCGTAGGGGACGGGAAGCACGCGACTGCCATAGCCTGCCGACAGTCTGGTCTGGCTACAGTATTGGCGACTGCCACAGCCTGGTCGTGCCGAACGGAAAAGCAATCAGTTTCATTAGTCGCTTGTACCTTCCCGCTACCGCAATCTCGTATTTTGTTAGGCAAATAAATGACCTTTGAGGAGTGAGCCAGTATTCCAACTAAGCCAGAGGCATTGAACTGTGTCAACACTGCATTACGATTCTTAGACATTGAAGGCAATGCAGAACCAAGTATGGAGAGAGAACAAACTCTGGAGAAGGATCTAGAGACATTACACTGGTGTGTGTGTGTGTTAAATCAAACACCCAAATGGAAAGGTCGGAATCACATAAGAATCGGTGGCTATGTAGAACAGGGTATATATAAGAAGATATTAAATTTGCATAGAAATGGCATGCACGTTGGCCTAGCAGCACCCTCATTTGTGGAACAGGTCGGGTCAGTTTTACGCCACACTCACTCGGTGTAGAGCTATTACATGATGGAAACGTGCAAGCAATGCCAGCATGCCTCGTCGATGCCAAAGGGCGCAATATCAGCGTCACAGTTCTAACGGGGCAGAATGATCGGTCTCTAAATAGCGGGTTGATCGTACCGTGACATAGAGACTGGAACGTGGCGCGTTGCTACGACAGAGATGTGCGTGTAACCTGTGGATACAGGAGGGTTGTACACTGCGATGAGCGGGTACTTATCCACACAATGTCACCACAGAGATGACCGCCATTTTTACCGCACGACCATAACCGACAGAACGGTGACATCTACAGTGTTGGCTCGACTTTGGGGCACTCTAATGAGCGTGATCTTCTCTGCGTCGACGGTTCGACTGCTTAAGACTGGACTGGTGGCACGCATACCACTGCGTCGGATTCCGTTGACCAGAAACCATCAATGCCTCAAACAGCAATGGCCACGTGAGCAAGTTCACTGGTGTGCTGAGTGGCAAAATGTAGTGTTTTCTCGCTTCAATTTGTGCTACAGCGAGGGTCGCGAACATGTTTCATGCTTCCGTGGTGATCGTAATCTGCCAGTCTGCATTGTTCCGCGCCACAAGGGACAAACACAAAGTGTGGTGGTTTGAAGTCGCCGTTGGGAACAATGTGCGATCTCCCCTCATATGTAATGAGGGCAATCTGAACAGCAATCGCTACATCAGGGAGATTTTAGAGCCTGAGGTACTGCCCCTTCTACAAACAGTCCCACATGCCGTAATTCAGAAGGACAATGTCCGAACGCATGTAGCAAAGAATGTGCAAGATTTCTGCGAAGAATGGCGGGTACCACTTCTCCCCTGGCCTACATGTTCTCTTGACATGAGGCCCATCGTGCATCTCTGGGATGTGATCGGTCGGCAACGTGTTCGTTCTGGTCCTCCTGCAGCCACTGTCGATGCTTTGTGGTCACGCGTAGAAACCGCGTGGCAGTGTGTTCCCCAGAAGCATATCCAGTCTCTCTTTGAATCTATGCCAAGATGCCTAGAGGGTCGGATGGCAGCGCGGGATGGAGGAACACACCGTTCTAACTACTCAAGACCAAAATGCCGGTTCAATCCTGTAATTCTAATCATTTGTATATTGTGATACTCTTAATCTCTGGAATAAATTTTATTGTAATAGCAAGTCTTCTTCTTGGCGTTTCAATTTTCGCAAACACCAATGTACTAACAACAAATATAGGAACCAAACAATTGTAAAAAAAATATGTTTAATGACAAATAAAGATAATGAAATGGTATTGGAATGAAATAATCTCCACAAAAGTTAAACTTTTGTGGAGATTATTTCATTCCAATACCATGGATTACCACAAGATATCTGCTACCACCACGGAATTTATAATGAAATGTTCAGTTCGTGATGATAATGTAATTTGCTGTAATTAAATCTATCGTTATGGAGAAATACTTAATTTTGACATCATCAAATGTAGTTAACCTCTGATATAGTGAACCAAAAATGTTAGCCCCCTGATGTTCACTATAAGTCCATAAATTATTACACTTATTCGTCCATAAATTACATAATGTTAAAGAGGGGAGAGGGGGTGTGAGTCGGCGTTGCACTGCGATTCGTAGGGGCAGGGGGTATTTGATTAGTGTTACATAACATTGATATGTTTTTACATTTTTAACATTTGTTGAAATACATTCTCTTTTTACTTTTACTAAAACATAAAATAGTAACAAATTAATTTGAATTAAAAAATAAATAATTTAAAGATATTAAACGTTGTTACAATAAATGGAAATATTTGTTCATCAATTTTCTATTGAATCTGTAATATTTCGAAGATTATTTACTAGAACACAATTAAATTGGGGCAGTAGACTCTCGCTCGTGCGCCATTCACAATAACGACGTGTGCTCTGCCGGCGATCAGAAATATTCTCACCTCAGCGTCCTTCTTTCATTCAAAAATTGCCCTCAATCTTATTGATCAGTACAGTCAGCATCGCCAACTAATTCCGACTTTAATTTCCATTCATTTTAATACACACAATAAAATGAATAAGTACACTTTTTAGTGAGCTATAATTTATTTTCACTTCTTGCATTTACAAGGGAGGGTGTTGCAAACATTACGTAATTATTTAGGGGGCTCAATTGCGTGTTACAGGGGGAGGGTGTATTCAAAATACTCCAAATTTGTGTGACGTAATTTATCGACGGCCCCTAACCTGAGTCGACTGTACGTGATATTATTGAGGTTGGGACACATTTATTCTCCAGGTTTCTGAGCTCGATATCCAAGAAGTAGAATCAGAAAAGTTAACTGTGCCAGTTGCAACACAATCAATTAGTGGTGCTAGAACAGCACATTCCTTATCCCATTATTTCTAAATTTATAATTTTCAAAAATTCAAAGAGTAAACGAAATGATACCAGCGCCATTCTTTTAAGCGTCTCTTCTTCTATTCATGGAAACAATTTCAAGGAAAAATATGGAGCGAGTTTTGAGAAAATGCTTTTCTATAAATTGTTTTAATTTCAAGCCCAAATTACGCGAAAACTACTCACCTTTTCAAAATAAATTATCCGAAGGCACAAAGTTTAATAAAACCCCTTGGAAATATTTTTAAGAAAATTTTGAAAATGTTTTTGAGGCTTCATGTATAGTACCCACAAAAATTAAAATATCTTTTTGAAACTCCCAAAGCGTTGGGTTAATTCAGGTAGATCGGGGAATATGAATTTTCGGGAAATTCGGCGGAACGGGCTAGGCTCTAGCTTTGACCATAGACGGGCAGTCGGACGCACAGACAAACGTATTGCCGTCGATCAATTTTTCGGTATCATGTACCAGCAAAAAATGGATTCCGGCTACATCAAGTGTTAGAGGAAGTAATTTATTATATATAGGAGCAGGATTTATCTTCTTTTTCGTGGCAATAAGATAGGATCGAACGAAGATAAGGATTTATCTTCGTTTTCGGCCTGGCAATAAGATATTTTCTATCGAAAATCAGCCGTTTTCCGATGCACAATTGTACATAACTTTCTCTTCTTACGAAGTACCTTCGTAAGGGCGAGGAAGTAAAAAGTACCTATCCCGGCCACCAAGTTGCTTAGCTGCCTTTTTCGCATGTTCCTTATTATGGAATTCGCCCTACGGGATTTCCTTTCCTGGACCTCTATTCCCCCGTGCGTGTGCCTTGCTTGGCAAGAGGTTTCTTAAATGCGCCGCCGAGAGCGCTGCCGCCGCTACGGTCTGGCGGCGCCGGAGGGCGGCCAAGAAATTAAACCCAGGTACGAGTTATGGCCAGGGAACTGACGGCCGAAGGCCCCTACCCACCCGCCGACAAATCACAGCCCAACTTCCTCGATAGATCCTCGGGCATCTTCTCCGAGAATCGATACTGCGTCTCGCGTTCGCTAGCTGCAATAGTGATTTATGGTTGGACATTACTTTCTGTTGCTTATGAATACCATAGCAGTACTGAAAGTACTTATTTCACCGGTAGTCAAGACATATTATGCTCCTGAAAATTTGGGGATACGAAATTTCACTTAATTCGCTTGGTTGGCCAAGTAAGAAGGTACGTTGGTGCAAGCAAAAAATACTGAAAATAATCACTGAATACAAAATAGTTCACAATAGAATCCTAATTATTAGAAAAATAGCTTAAGATTTATTTAAGAGTGATCAATTAGCAATTCAAGTTAATTAAATTCTCTAATAAAGTGTTTTAATAGATGCACATTAAAAAACTGTGCAACGTGATAAAATAAATAGAAATGAGACATTGAAAAGTTTCGAATAGTAATTTTGTTGCACTGGAAATTGTTCAAAATGACAACGATATTTATAAACCCATAGTTTCCATAACTGATAAGAAAATACACGATTTTCATCTTACGTAATAGTAAATCCCTCTCGCGAGATCTATTTCATTATAATTATTTTCTTTTTATGTTATACAAAACTCCTAAACATAATATTTTGTTGTAAGACCAGATTTCTTTTTTTAAACCCCTGAATACATTTCTTGAATTTTATATAAATCTCAATTTTGTTTAATTTCGTTTGTTAAAGTACATTTTTTTTAAAATATAACAATGAAAAACTGAATTTTATTTATAAAATATGGACAAACTATAGCATAGCAGACATGCCATATATTATATTGGTATTTTTTTATTTATTTTTTATTTATAAAGGCAACCTAAAAACATCGAACAAATAAGTAAATGAACTTTTAGTGAATTACCAATACTTTCAATGACGCCTACACGAGGACATCAGGGCTACTATCAGTACTATGGTGGAATTTCACCTTAGTAAATAAGATGAAAGCACTGATAAAATATTTTTAAACTAATTTTTTTACGACTAAATTGCTAAATTGCTTCATATCTTCCTAATAGAATAAAATTACAATTAAAGTATTTATTTGTTGGGATAATATAATATTAATCAAAATAAGTGTGTTTTAATTTGTTTCCCCAGTTCAGATACTGGCAATGAAAGAAAGAAAAAGTTTCACAAAATTTAACCGAAATGTCCCACAAACTCACAGCCCATAAAAATATCCGCAATACCTGCAGCATTCGGGATGAGAGCACGTTTGCGACCGGTTCCATAAATCCTCAGGCATAAAACGCAGGGTTATATTACGCCGTTCTGGGCGAGAAAGTAGGTCACCAGCCAGTTAGGGACCAGGTGCAGAAGTAACGCCCACTCGTCATAAGGATTCAGGGATTAAATGTCTTATTGGATGTGATACCTGCGGAAAATCGCATAAAGATCTTACATAGGTTCAAATCAGAACTATCTGAAGTTGAAATAGTCGTATTGTTTAAACAAAAGGAATTCTGACATATGTTTACAAATATTATAAAACACTTTTAAAGTCAGAATCACAACGTTTGGGAAGTTCCGTGGATGGGCTCCCAGTAATATTTTCAAAAATGTAAAAGTACAAAACATAATTCACACTTATTTCCCACACAATACTCGTTTCCCAAATTGTACGGTGAACCTACGTAACAAAATCTCTATAATAGCGTGCGTCTAAATGCACAGGAAACCAAAAGTTATTTTAGAAAAAAAGTTTGTCGCAAGAAGTGGACCTTATGCGCTAATAAATCACATTACAAAAACTATTGATCCTAATAGGATGCATTTTACTTTCTCTTCGTACGTACGAGTACTTGAGTAGAAAAGCGAAAGTATTGTAATGCTTCAGCGGAAAGTGACTTTATTTGTCGGAGAAACTCGTACTCGTGCACTCTCATTCCACGCTTTGTGAGTCCTTGCTAACGAAATCTTGGTGTTCGGCAAAACTACTGTCTGTTCGTCTGTGGTCAATGCTACCGCCTAATGTTAAACTATTTTCTCCAAAACTGATGTCTCAACGAATCTGGACGAACACAAGGCCTTAAATTTGAAATGGATATATTGATTTTTGGAGGCTCTGTGCATGAAGCCTTAACATTTTAAAATTTTCTCAAAATTGATTCAAAGATACCTGCTATGTTATGTAAAAATGCAGCACATTGCAAATCACAGATTAGAAAAAGGCGACGGCAGATAGGTGTTCATGCTATTAATTTTACGTCTTTATTAAAGTTTAGTTTTTATGTTATATGAGCTGAAGCGGTAAAAAGTACGTCCTGGCACAGAAAGAAGTCGCTTGCCTTTCATCATGGACGTTCAAGTTTTTCATCAAGTGAACATTATGGACGGACATCCTCATGTGATATGTTTTCCAGCTAAATGATATTGCTTACATCAAAGGGGTTGGTCCAACACATGTGAAGTTCCTTAAACCCTAACCTTGACCAATTCCTTCCCAATTCTGGCCGCTGGTTAGTAACGAGGATCGCGTGTAGCAAGAACAGATGCTGAAATAATTATATGCGTCGTCATTGCCAACAATATTATTTATTAAAATAGCAGCTTTCGATGCCTTAGCCATCATCATCAGTTTTCTGTTGTATGGAAGCCACAAAAACGTCATATAATTATTTCATTGGAAATGCCAACGAAAACTCACCACAATAGCTATACCTATAAGAACAGATGCTACCTGGCGGTCCTCTTGACAACTTGACAACACATAATGACGACAACTATGATGTTGCTTTACTCCCCAAGGCGTTGAATGCTCGACCAGAGGCGTATGGACGAATTGCATCGATTAATGGATTACAACGATTAAGATGCAACAAATTAAAAAGAAAAATATCAAGCTATAACATATCTGGGGGCCACTACCTTTAATTGCAAACCAAAAACAAGAAATTTGATTCAGTAAAAAGCTCATATTAAATTTTAAATTAATATCCTTAGTGTTATAAATACAAAATGGTATAGTTCACATATCATTAAAACCTTTTAAATTTTAACACGTTGTTAAGTACGTTTACATTTAAAATACAATTTGAGCTTTACATACGTACACTTTAATATTTATAATTTTTCTTATCAATCTAACTCGAAGTGTGTTGACACACCTGAGAATGATTCAGTGTATAATGTATATTAATCTTATATCAACACCCTTGAAAGGCGGAAATGCGGAGAAAAAAGAAATATTTTTTTGAAAAATCTTTCAATAATGTTAAGTACATTTTTTAAATTCTAAATATTTGTTGAGCAGTAACACTAAATGGAGGGAAAGTTTCTATATGCCGCTAATTCTTATTAGTTTCATTAAGTTTTTGCGACTGGAGTTTTATGTTTGAGTTTTTCAAGCGATGGGTAAAGTGTTAGATAAAAATTGCAATACTGCAATATTTCAATTACAATATTAAGAAACCAGTAGCAATAATGCGAGAGATGTGCTGATGTAGCACGACTAGTATTCTTGGCTTCTCTTGTGGTTCAAAGTTGTGGAGTTCACATTAACACAGTCATCCTTTTTTAATTTTAAGCTGTTGACGGTACAACTATTTCGTAGAACAATTATAAACAAAATATTAAGGCATTTAAATATTTAGAATGGAGTAATGCACATTCTTCTTAGTCTTTTCATACAAATGAAACATTCCGACATCTAAAAATGTAATTCTAGTCCAGCAATGAAGCACGAGAGAAATGTGTTGACTATTAATGTTCTAAAACTTGATAATTCGAAAAATATTAATTTTGAAGAATGTTTGCTAGTAGGCAGGCTTGACCGAATTTCTCTTTAAATTTCCTGGAACTGAAGTTATATCCGTCTATTGATATAGCAGCGAAATCCAATATCAGAATATTTATCTCATGTTTACCTACTGATGATATGTGTTAACAGGAGAGTTCAATGTGATATGCGTACTCGGAGTACTAGTCTCACGTATCGGCCGTTTCTTTTTTATAACACTTTGTGTAACACTTTGTCCAAGATTTATGTGCTGAGAACCCAACCGATAAGCCTGCCCGGCCACGCGACACACCTCATTTTCCCTCCACATTGTGGTGAGCTATGAGAAACACTGAGAATGATTATATTCACTCTCAACCAACTTAGAAAAACACCTACTTTCTAGCCTTATTAGGTACTTTGGTAATAAATAGAAAGTTTTGTAATGCTGCGGTGGAAATCGGTTAATCGAAAGAGAACTCGTATTGTCAGGCACTGGCCACAAAAAAAACTAGATACGTTTTATTCTTAAATATGTAGTGAATTAATTTGTCTAACACGTTGTGAAGTCCGAATTATGCGTAAATGTATGTGTTGTTGGAGCACCAGTAGCTTTCACCATTTCTTCGTCTAAACCAGATGAAATGAATGAAAGAAAACAATTCCTGCTTAATACTAACTTTTTTGTTAAATTACTAACTTAATTTTCATTTTAACTTATTTTATTTCTATCACCTGTAACACCGAGCTGATGAATAAAATCTCTTAAAATACACCGGGTAACTTGAACCGTCTCCCCCTTCGCATCCACAAATACATTATAGATTGATCCTCAGAGAGCAGATTCTTGTGAATGTTCAGGACTAACTACTAAAAATACTGGCGTGAATACGCTATTCGTACGAAAGCGTCTTCGGCACACTTATCTCAAACTTTTATTCATACTCCAAAGGCTCCCTTTCTGTACTATGGCGGGTCCGAGGTTAAGAATGAAGTACGGTCTCTTGTGGCGCCAGTGGTGTAGTTATTATAGAAGTAATAGCCAGTTAGTATAGAAATTAATTTTATGTTATGACGAAACGAAATGGCTCATTTTACGTTGTTTTTTTAATATATATTTCATTGATTTCTACTAATAGGTCAATTTTCCCTTTTTTCGTCATTTTTACTGCATTTTGTGCTGATTTCATCGATTTTAATTTTGATTTTGATGGTACTTACTTCAAACAATACTTACGAGCAGCAACAAATGTGTACTACCCAATTCTGAATAGCCTATTCGATTTCGTCGCTTATGTATTATACTATAAGAATTTTATTCAGATCGAAACTGCTGGAACAGTGTCCAAACGTACTCTGTTTTTACACTACTTTGAAAGGATTGGATTACCTCCCCCTATTCGAAGGTTAGAATATATCGATGAATATCTAGACCAATATTAACATATGCAGGAGAAACAACAAACGAAATAAAACATACCCGACAACAACTTGAGGTTTCCGAAATGAGAGTTCTGAGAAAAGTTACAAACCACACTCTACTGGATAAGGAAAGAAACAGAAACATCAGGGAAGCGTGAAACGTTAAGCTCATTACGGAATAGGTAGCAGACCAAAGAAAAGAATGGAGCTATCATATTGAGAGAATGGAGGAGAAAAGAATCGTGAGGATTGCTAGAGAAGAAAGGCCGAGGGGAAGAAGAGAAGCTGGAAGACCAAGGATAAGATGGAAAAACTCGTCGTAATTTTTGAAAAGGAACACGTCTTGGACTATTAAAAAGATAAAGAAGGAAATAATTACCTCTATTCTTATTTTATATCTGCAGGTTATGTTTCAGCGAAACTTTTTAATGGCTTTAATACTTGTAGTATTACTTTGTTTTCAGAGATAATGCCATATACACATTCACATAGTAAATTTATTTGACTAATAAAAGAACAGGTATTACTCGCGCAACTTTTCTTGAACGATGGATTGAAGAAATGCGGGTAGAGTGGGGGTATTAGTTACGTAAACAGCCACTAAATTTTATGAAGCAATGCCAATCTCTGGGGAATCAGTCACGCCTTCGTAACGTTCTCAAAAATTTGCGTTCTAACTTTATCAGGAATTCGAGGTGACTCCTGTGATAGATCCGTACCTGCTTCGGTCATTTCTGTAGATTTTTGGAGAAAATACCCGATAGAAGTTCTCGTATTCAAAAGAAAATTGTTTCTACTTCGCGACAGTGAAGATGTGTTTGGAATGTTGTCATCAGTGCTCGCTGCGAGCTTTTGTTTTCATCTGTTTATGGTGCCAGAGAGGGGGAACCAAGGTCATCGTTCAAGAAAAGTTGCGCGAGTAATACTCGTAGCCAATGCCGCCTCTAGGGGTGTTGCTGACCTTTAGCGTGAAATACATTGACGGGAAAATTTGACGTTTCCTTGCTGATTGCTTGATTGATTTAAATTTCAATCAATTATTTCTTACCAACACATGGGTGAAATACAGTGATTAAGTTTTGAGGAGAACGAAAAGTTTAAATTTTCATAGTCATTAAGGAAACGTTCAAAGTTTACAGTTTATATTTATAGAAAAAAAGATGACATATTGCTAATTGATAGTAAATTGTGAACAAAATTCTACAAATTGAAGCTTCAGCTGGAACAACGTTGTAAGCGACATATTCTAAATTTTACAGGAGAGGACAACATTGATTCCCTCTTAAACTTTTACTGCTATCGGAGCTATATGCCCTTCTGATACTTGTACGTGTTTTAAGTAATGTGTTTCAGGAAGGAAAATGCTCTAGAAATGTTCTAGGACTTATAAATGAATATAATTTTATTCCACAGAACAACGTTACATTCGCAGAACACACACAACGTTATTATTCTAATATAGTACTTCTGGAAATTATAAATAGGCAGGAAAACTTGAAAATGCTCGAGGACTTATTGATTCTCCTTTTTGAGTACATTATAGTGATATTCAGATCTGCAGATAAGCATTCCTTGTTTACCTTGTGGCGGGAGTAATAGCTCTCCTGCTTGGAAAATGATGCAATATACTCCCTTGCACTTTTTCTTACTTGCCCTGTTGTGGAGCAGGTTCGATTCTTGTGGATCCCTCTTTCTTCAATTATGTCTTTATTTATTTTCAGTTTTTCAACCAGTATTCCAAGTCTTCACGGTGACACTTTCAAGCTATCACACAATGTTTTGTGGCAAACACATTCCCTTTTTCTGTTTAATAACATATAATATGAAATGGTACAGTGCTTATGAGACACACATTCCGAAGTTCTTTTCGGCTCTGAAATCGTCTTACTCTAATGTGCTAGAAATACTGAATGTTCATCATAACATTGTGCACAGAACTTCTCAAAGAGCGACCCTTTCAGGCCACAATTTTTTCGACATTGCATACAACTCTGCACTTACTGGATACATTCTGAAATTTATACATCCAGTTTAATTAAATGGATGCTATTATGTTCATCAAAAACTAATTATATCACAGAATGCATAACCTGTGGCGGATACAACTTTGTTTCAACCATCTCGTTTCGACGCTCCAATACTGGTTTTCTTACATTCCTAGAGCTTATATATTCTTCACCGGAATCTACGCATTTTTTTACATTACACTTCCAGTTTTCTACATCCCTTCTTCTTTTCTAGCTCCTGTTACTGTCTTTGACAGTGGACGGTGAAATATGGGCTCGTTTCGCGCAATCTTGCCAGCACTTACAACGTTGTTCCACGTTATCCATTATTTGAAGCCAGATTTTTCATGCATAAATAAACTTAACCATTCTAATAAAATGCCAGCGGGAGAACAGATTCATATACAACAATATTCCATACAAAAAAAATGCACAATGTGTCGCTTACAACGTTCCAGCCGACGTTTCAATTGATGACAAGGAAGATAGAAATGTGTGGTTTTGCGAGATTTGTGACAGAATGCCGTATTAATTTCAGGAATAATATTCGTGAAATTAATACAGTAAAGTAGTTAAAGGCTTCTTTGGAAAACATAAAGCTGAGAACTATGTTGAATTGGTTGAGGCTCTGAATAAAAAGTGCAGCAAAATTGACTGCAGTATGTCTCTCAAAATACATATCCTTGATGTCCACCTTGATAGCTTCAGAGAGATCTTGAGTTCCCATTCTGAGGAGAAAGGAGAGCGGTTTCATCACAACATGCAATATTTTGAACGTTGCTTCCAGGGAACCCACAATGAACACCTGATGGGGACTATATTGGGGAACAGATTATCCGACCGCTGCGGCAGACGGCCGGTGAGACAGACGAACTGGGAGACGAACAGACCGACAGACGGACGGAGGCAGAGACAGACAGATTGACAGAGACAGCCATACGTAGACGGAACAGACGTTTTGCCGCAAACTATGTTTTTATATTTCTAAGATCCATGAACAGGTGAATTCCGACTGCACATTATATAAGAAGTAATTTACCAGATGTGGAGACAGTTTGTTTGTAGTTACCAGAGCCAGAGAAAAGCTTTTTTGTCGAAAACTCGCGGTTTTTCCAGGTATCGTTACAATTCTTTATATTCTGGAGTGGATTTTATATTTGACCGACACCTTACATCTTTAATTGTTAATTTAGCGAGCAATAATGTTACTAGCATACTTAAATGTTCGAGGTTAAGCAGAATGAAATATTCGAGCAGTTCCGCGCGACCAACTAAATTTACACGTAACTGCAGAAGATTAAACGACTGTTAAGGTTATGTTCAAATTTGTACACTCTCAGATCGGAAAAAAACAGTTGTACCAGACACGATGCAAAATTGAGCCAATAAACTTTGCCTATTTTTGTTACATACAAAGATGTTCCAAAGACTAGTCAAGTTGCAGTTTTCTCAGTAGATGCAGCTCAGTCTTAAGCAGCGCTCTTCCAATGCTGACTACAGAAATCACCTCTACTAGATCGAATTCAATCGCTTTCTGGAGGAGAATCTAGGGGCCGGCAGCTCTGATCGGTAGTATTTCATGGTTTCTCCGATCAACACCAGGCAAATGCGGAGGAGTACCCTAACAAACGGACCACTGCGCGCTCTTTCCTACCTCTTCCTTGTCCTATCCTCACCCCTTATACACATTTACACTAACATGCACTGCACTACTATACATGCCGGGAGAGCGGTATTGCTTATCCTGGCTGGGGTGGTGATCCGCATGTGGGAGATATGTACCTGGTTGGGGGCAATCCCGATAACCGACGGAACATCGACGCCGGAACTCGCCGTACAGCGGGGGAAGAGCAGCGCCACCTCCCTAACAAAACTATGCACAACACTTACAGGACTAATGACCATAGTAGTTGACGCGCCCGGAATCTTTAACAATCAATCCATTACACCCCGCTGCGCAGGGTCTAGTTGTTCTGGGCTTGCGCAGTTAAGATTGCTCTTTCATCTGTTGCAAGCACATGCTGAATCTAAATATCAGCTGTGTTGGAGACGTGGCTGAGATAATTACTGAATTGTAACAAGTGAGTGAGATAAAACTCACATTGCCTGCTTATTTCACTTTTGTTCTCATATATATCAATATTAATGCAATGCGGTATGAAATAAACCTCTAGTACCTATGTAGCATACGCTACGTCCACGTACTTGCTATGAAATGATTACCCTTTTGATATATTTAATTGACACCATTGGCAGTAAACCTTGTAAATCTGTAACTCTTGGATATCGATATCTCTCTCAGTGGTGAGTCAGATGTATTTAACCTTAAAACCCTACGTTGAAAGTATTTCCTATGCATTTTGGAAATATTTCCTACGGCTGGGATCACATAGGACCCGGCGTCTTTACATTTAAAATGTATACAATTCGTGTTGTTTGTTAACTTTTATCAATGAAGGGAAGGGCAAAATGTGGCTTCTCGTTCTTATGGTTAAAGGACTGTTGGATTCCGTAGAGTTCTAATATTTGATTTCAGTTGTGTTAGTAATTCTTTGTTTGTAATACCCACTCACATGAATGTTTCTGCTAATGGTAGTGGCAAACGTTTTAGATATAACGTTCTGCTGGCAGAAAATAATGCCATTAGATTTGTAAGCATTTACGCTTGCTGCAATAAGAACCACGTAGAAAAAAAATGGAGCCACTGCTTTGTCACTCAAGCTATTGTTTTGGAATTACAGAGCTTATCACGTACGTCAATGCTTTTGATCATACAAAATAACATTATTTCTGGCTTTTTGGATTCTTCGTCAAATTATCCTTTCGTTTGCATAGATGGTAACCAAACCCAGACCTTTTATTAACATGAAATTAAGCAAGTGCATTATCTTTCTGGTACCTAATTTCACACGATATTGAGGGACCTTGTCTTTATGTTTAACAAAATACGGGGTGAGAAGAAAACTGTATTCTCTCTATGACTTTAAAATATCCAACACGAGTTTGAATTTTGCTCTCTGTGACTGATGTATAGGAGTAATCCATGCTCTCTCATGCAAAGCACAACGATCAAATTGAAAATGTAATTTTGAGAATTGAAAAGCCAATTTTTGAGAAGCATCAGCCACCAGAATATGGTGCAAGGAAAGACACTTACAACCTCGAAAACCTCATTACAGCCAGCGCAGAAGTTCTACAACATGACCAGTGGAGGACCCAAAGCTTGAATGCACTGTTTGCGGATCAGCTCTTGTGTGTTTGTGAAGAACATTTTAAGAATCTTAACTTTCAGTCAAGATATTAATGGTTTTGGACGAGTTCGTCAGGATCCAAAAGCCTCATTAAAAATATACGTAGGTAATTGATTCACGAGCACCCGAGATTTATTGAATGCAACGATAAACATTGAGGAATTGAAATAAATTAAGATACATTTTGTTTTTTTATCAAATTCCGATTTTGAAAAAATTCGTAAACAATAGGATTTGTAGAATATACTCAAATAAAAAGAGCCTTAGATAGGGGCAGATCAGTTGAAGAACACTGCTTTTCAATATCATCAAACGTTTTGTTAGACATTGCTTAAAGGCTGATTATTCAGTCAAAATTTCAGAACTCGATGTAAAAAAAATGCTTTTTCGCACTTCCGTTTACGAGAAACTTACATGCGAAAGCTGTGATATAATTAACATTTCTTGCAGTCTTTTCGCACACAGTGTGCTTCTATTGTCTCGGGTGACCTCTGTCACAGAGATCGTCTCCGTCCGATACGGCCCAAGAAGCAGCGAAGCAACTGAGCCGTTATCAGGCGCAGGTGCGACCTCATTCCGTCCCACGAGGGAGCGAGGGGGATCCCCGGTATCTGCGGCGGCGTCCAGCGGCGGTTGGCAGCGCGTTATAAAAGGCGCGCGCGCGGGGTCCCAGGAGCATCCGCAGCCTGGACGATGGCTTCGCGGGCGTGGGCGTGGGCAGTGGTGTGGGCGTGCCTGGTGGGCGGCGCCCTCGCCTCCTGCACCTTCAGCCACCGCAACCTGCTCGCGCGCCAGCCGCTGCTGCTGCGGCCTGGCGGCAGCCGCGACGCCCGCGGCTTCGTGCGCGCGGACGCCTCCGCCAACGTCGTCCTCAAGGTGCGCCCGCCACGCAGCTTGCACGCAGACAGCGTTGGTGTTAGCAAAGACTGTGCAGGCAATAAGGACCCTTTTGAACTTTTCTCATACTATTAATGGGAGACAAGTGATCACTAGCAAACCTAGTTATGTGACGTTGAAAACCGGCCACAAATTCAATTTTCAATACGTAAACAAAACCTTTTTACCGTTATGTCGTTTCTAATAAACATATTTTTAACAGATTATTACTATCATATTTTTTTATTTTTCGTTTTTATTTATATATTAAATTATATATTTTTGGAATATAGTAAATGTAAATATAGTAGAAATACAAACAACACAAAACTGTGATTTGATAGCGAACTTGACAGTGAATTTGACTAGCGAACAAATGGGCAGAGTGGGGGGGGGGCTATTTAGAAGGTTACATATAATATTTTACTTTTTATGTATCACAATAATGTGCCTTTTTGTTTCTTAAAATACCCACATACGCAATTAATGTTCACAGTTTTGATGCACTTGAGATCCAGAAGTCCCAGGTAGGGTTCTGTGCAGGACAAAATCAATTTCATTCTGTGTTTGATGTTTGTGCAAATCAAAGGGGTAAAATCTGTGCAAAAAAAAACAAAAACAAAAACAATAAAAGATAGCTTTTCGGGGAAAAATCAGCAATTCAAAGAAATTCAATTGCAGTTCAGAGAAACAATAATTCAGGAATCAAAGGGTTTGAAGATAACTCTGAGGGCGGATGTCCTCACGTCCTGCTAAATCTAGATCAGAGCAGTTTGCAAGCATACTAGTGAGAAAATACATCCTCTAGGGTTGTTCAAAGTAGCTTTGAAGGAAAAAAAGCGTTTTACTGCACTCAGCGGAATAAAAAAAACACTGCGCAGCAGCTTGTGCTAGCTCTTGCCGAGCGAGTCGTAGGGCAACGGGTTATGTGTTCTTTAGTACATATTTACAGAGACACTTACAGAATATTCATACTTACCGGGACAAAACGAAAGTCGCGAGGTTTGATAACCTAGAACAACATCACCAAAATCGGTATTGTGGTGAGTTTTCATTGTCATTTACAATGAAATAATTATATGAGTCGTCATTACCAACAATATTATTTATTACAATAGCAGCTTTCGATGATTTAGCCATCATCATAAGACATCATCATCAGTTTTCTGCTGATGATGGTACTGCACTAATGCACACTTTTTGTGGCTTCCGTACAGCAGAAAACTGATGATGATGGCTAAGCCATCTAAAGCTGTTATTGTAATAAATAATATTGTTGGCAAATGACGACTCATATAATTATTTCATCATCAATATCGCAAATTTATTCTCTTTAGAGTTGCACAGGTTCTGCTTTCTCGCTATACTACGTACTTGCGTAGTAAATAGGAAGTTATTGTAATGTTGCAGTGGAAAGCGCCAATATTTCGTCAGAAAAACTCGAATTGTGGGAACTTGATATCCAGAATGCGAATGAAACTTATTCCTGTAAGTAGTAAAGTACTTCTAACACGTTATTCTGTCATAACCCAAGTTTTGAGGGTCCTTGATTTCGAAACAAATGTTTTACGGCAATATGCCCGATCATCCGTGGTCGACGCTAGCGCCCAAATAGTTGAGACGATTTCTCCAAAATTGATATTCCCGATCGACATAAATGAACTCGAGGCCCTGCAAATTTCAAAAGGATATTTTGATTTTGCGGGTACTTAACACGAAGACCCGACACGTTATTTAAACTTTTCTTTATATTTTCGAAATTTTCACATATTACAAATAATGGGACGATGTTTTGTGGAGTTGTAGCAGCATTAGTTGTAATTGCCTGTAAGTAAGGAGTCTATGTAATCTCACCCGATTTCAGTATCGCGTTTAGGAAATACCTATGTGGTTATATAGGGACATTATTTTATTCAAGAAAATCGTACTATTTCTTCTATAATGTTTTAAAAAAAATCTTACCTCATTATAAAGCTTTCAGCATGCTTTCTTTTGGTCTCGGTAGTCTGAAAGTTCTGTAAAAATGAAAAGTAAAAACAAAATGCTGAAATATTGCCGTCATCCGTATTACTGTCTGACAACAAGAAAGTTATCTATAGTCAATTATTCAAAATTAAATGCACGTAGAAAATGATGACACAATTTCAACTGAATAATCTGACCTCTACACCTTGTACCAATTTCCATAACGGCAAATAAATATATACTTGTTTCCAACTGCAACTGTATGAATAAAGTACAAAAAATCGTATGGTAAGGTGAATAGACAAGTGATGTAGAAGTATTTCACAAAGTTTATTTAATTCAAACTACGATAACCTAATTTCTAGAATTCCAAAGAGTTCACAGCGAACAATTTATGGTTGTTTCTTTACAGACCGGAGAAGAAATTGAATTGGCATGCCCAGGTACAAACAACTACCTTCAAGGCAGTAATGTTCTACCTCTTCCTAACATCACAGTTGCCTGTCAATCATCATACACCTTCACTGCCGATGGAATATCGATATCTCTCAACCAGGTAATAAAGCTAGTGTTCTCGATTTTTCCCTATTTACGTTAGTGCTCATACAATTATTTGTTTTATATTATTTCTCATTAGTAATTTACAATGCCGTACCCTGCTGTAATCTTATACTCTGTTATTTTACTGTTTTGTCCTATTCATTGAAGTATTGGCTCTTCGGAAAAATTCCACAAATTCAATTCACAGAAATCTGGCAAACTGAAAGTTAATGATATCATCCTATTACAAGTGAAACACATTAACTCAAAACCTTTCTGTTTTGACGTATTTGTTTTTTCTGCTCTGTGTTATATTGAACTTTAGACTGGATATATCTACTATGTCAACGACGACTATATGATGCAGTACATTTTGTACTTAAGATAAATTTGAAATAACAAATAATATTAAGCGATAAGCTCCCGACATGTGTGGTAGTGTATTGCATGTTCTTCTAAATAGGGGGTTTGCGTGTATGTGTGTATGTACTCGCAAAGAGAGGGGATGGAGCAGGAAAAAGGAAGGAGAGAATGATCATGCGCGGCCCGTGGCCCGCTTGTGAGGCTACTGGGCCGGCATTTGCCTGGTGTTGATCGGAGAAACCACGGAAAAGTACCCATCAGAGCATCTATCTGCTATAATTCTCCTCCAGACAGCGGCTAAATACGATCCAGCTATTTAGCCTCACACCACCGGAACTCGAACTCTAGGACTTCCCGATCAGAGTCATCGCAGAGACAGAGGCAATGCTAGGTGGCTGTAAACTCTGTGGTCAATATTGTTGAGAAGTAGACGCCGTCTCCACGAGGAACCAGAGGTGGCATATGCTTTCGAATCTTTTTTTTGTTTCAGTGGGTGCGCCCTGGGGAGTGGGAAATACTGTTGTCATTGGTAATTCGCGTCTGTCACAGCACATACGTCTATTACTTCAGGGTATTCCCCTACCCCCTTCTTTGTTAGATGATAAGAACAATCCTTTCCTCAAATCTCACAGTGCATTTTTAAGTACTCAATAAATGACACCTGTCAACATGGGCTACAGAAATAAGTAGAAAACTACAATAATTCATTTAAAAAATCAAAATCTGTGTCAATATCTCTGAAATAAACATTGCAATAGAATAATATTGTACAACCGGGCATGCGTCTCCTACATACATTAGTTTTAGTGCATATTTTCAACTGTTGAGAAAGTATGCAAGGAAAACGTATTCGGTGAGCTATGCGGTATGAAAAGTCCTGTTGTATGACCTTTAATTCAAAGAAAAGCTTACTTCATGTTTCCAAAGCCGCTGAACATTCAGTATATTAAGTATCGCATTGTCTCATGAACAAAAACGTACTATCTTCTTCACAGATAAGATAGTTTTCCAGACTTCAAAACAATATGAAGATGAACTCAGGGCTTCAAGGTTGGTGATTTCTTAAACAGGATTATGTAATGTACTTTTGGAATGCATTCAAATTAATTAAGAAAATTATACTCTAAAAATTTAACGGTGGTACTTTTTATGTTATAAACTAGCTACATAAGGTTAGTGCATCAACAAAAAATTAATATTTACACAAATAAATTCATTTAAAAATTTGATTTTTAAAATATATTGTTTTAATATTCTTAAAAAAAGTTTAAAATATAAATACTTACTTAAAGCAACTACAGCTTTGGTTCAATAACTAATTCAAACCATGTGTATTCCAGAAAAAAAATAGAATTGAAATAACTGCGTAGTAGTTCTAAAGTTTTGTCCCTGATCAACGCCAATTTTCTCTAATTTAAATTCAGTGAACACCCAAAATAAATTTTGAAAATTATTTTTTTCAATGTACTCGTTTTGGTTATTGATATATTGATCCAATTAGCAATGAAAAATGTGATGCAAATTAAATTAATAAAATTAATGTTTTGAATGTATTATACATGAAGTGTATACAAAATCATAAAAATTGAGTAGGCATTTACTCACAGCATTAAGAAAAATATCCTAGTAAAATATCACATTGTAATATCAGCCAGGGTAGGAAGGTAGGTCAAAGGGAGTAGGCAGGTGGGTAAGTAGAGGTAGATAGAGGAATAGGTAGGGAAATAGGAAGAAAGTAGCGAGGGTGGAGGTAAGTAGGAGGTAAGTGTAGCGTCGTGTCGCTCTAAAAACCAGGAGGCAAGCACGTAGCGGACGGCGGCCGTCGCCAGATATTTAACAAAGGGCGGAGTGATAACGCACTGGGACTTTCCGTGGACGTGGCGTGGTAAGGCGGCGGTAGGGTGGAGGCAATGGGGGCGGCAAGTAGCGCCGAAGGGCCTAAATAAGGCCCCGAGACAATGCTCCGATCTTCTTGTTTCCCATCAGCGTCGGTGGCAGGTGGTGCGTGAGTTTGTGCGAGAAGGTGCACGAGGGCAAGGGGCCTAGGGCAAGCTAGGGGCGTGCGCAGGTGGAGTGCGCGTCGTGGTATTAACCTTCCCTCTCAGTCCAATGGTTGCGCGTGCGCAGGTGGAGTGCGCATCCTGCTATTAACCTTCCTTCTGAGTCCAGTAGTTGCGTGTGCGCAGATGGAGTGCGCATCCTGCTATTAACCTTCCCTCTGAGTCCAGTAGTTGCGCGTGCGCAGGTGGAGTGCGCATCCTGCTATTAACCATCGCTCTCAGTCCAATGGTTGCGCGTGCGCAGGTGGAGTGCCCGTCCTGCTATTAACCTTCCCTCCGAGTCCAGTATTTGCGCGTGCGCAGGTGGAGTGCGCATCCTGCTATTAACCTTTCCTCCGAGTCCAGTGGTTGCGCGTGCGCAGGTGGAGTGCGCGTCCTACTATTAACCTTCCCTCGGAGTCCAGAGACGGTGGTTGCGCGTGCGCAGGTGGAGTGCGCATCGTGCTGTTAACCTTCCCCCCGAGTCCAGTGGTTGCGCGTGCGCAGGTGGAGTGCGCATCCTGCTATTAACCTTTCCTCCGAGTCCAGTGGTTGCGCGTGCGCAGGTGGAGTGCGCGTCCTGCTATTAACCTTCCCTCGGAGTCCAGAGACGGTGGTTGCGCGTGCGGAGGTGGAGTGCGCATCGTGCTGTTAACCTTCCCCCCGAGTCCAGTGGTTGCGCGTGCGCAGGTGGAGTGCGCATCCTGCTATTAACCTTTCCTCCGAGTCCAGTGGTTGCGCGTGCGCAGGTGGAGTGCGCGTCCTGCTATTAACCTTCCCTCGGAGTCCAGAGACGGTGGTTGCGCGTGCGGAGGTGGAGTGCGCATCGTGCTGTTAACCTTCCCCCCGAGTCCAGTGGTTGCGCGTGCGCAGGTGGAGTGCGCATCCTGCTAATAACCTTCCCTCCGAGTCCAGTGGTTGCGCGTGCGCAGGTGGAGTGCGCGCTCGAGCCGCTGCACGAGGCGCGGGTGACGGGCGACGCGCGGCGGTGCGCGCCGCGCCTCTCCCACGTGGAGGTGGGCTTCGCGCTGGCCGGGGGCTTCCTGGCGCTGTACGAGGTGTGCCTGGACGCCGACGCGCTGGCGCCCGCCGCCACGCGCCACTACGTGGTGGCCGGCGGACGCTCCACCCGCGCGCCCTCGGACGTCAGCGCCTTCCTCTACACGCAGCTCGTGCCCAGCAAGGGTGAGCGCCGCAGCATTCGCTGCGACTCACCGATGTAGCATGTAATGTTAAGCCTGTTTCACACGGTCATTTTTGCATCCTTTTTTCATCATTTTTCTGTACAGTAAATGGATGGAAAAAGGACGTTCGTTTCTACGCAGTATGTTTCGGTGCCGAAACTGGATGAGTGTTTTACACAGTCATTTCTGTCTTTGAACGTAATCATGAAGAAAATACTTCCTCCGGACGTCGCATATAGCGCTGAGGTTCAAATATTTGAACATCGCATCTGTGGTAACAAGTTAGGTTATGTTAGGACTGAGCTCGGATGCGACAATATTAGAATACAGTGCATAATTTATTTCTCTTTACATAATCACTTCACATTTCAATTCAACACATTAGAACGCTCTCAGGCAACTACAAAATGATCATATCGCTCCACACGCATAACAAACTAGAGAAACTCCCGTAAAGTGCCGCCAGGAGCGCGTTAGTCAAACTGGATGAAATCTGTACCGAAAAATTAAGCATGCGTCATTTTTTCGTACAAATTACATCCAATCTGTCCTGTATCTTTTCTGTACCGGCGAAAAATGATGAAAAAATGATCAAGTGTGAAACAGGCTTTAGTTAGTTTCGGATCGTAATTAAAGGTACTGAGGAATCTGAGAGCTCTTAGTGGATTTCGGAAGTAGGATAGAGGAATCTGAAGTCTGACTTTTAATATTTTTTTTTATTTTCTTTCGTTGCAATGTTTAGATATTATACACAATCAGATGGGATAGTGTACTTGATTAATAGTACTATACTGTACAAATATTTATTGTTTTTCATTCATAATATCAGTACTGAAATTAGTCGATTCGTTAGCTAACCTGACATACTTATGTGTCAATAGGCTAAGAACCATCCGCTTTATTGAACAAATGTTCAACTCTTCTTAAATATTTTTTTTTATTTTGTTTCGTTACAATGTTTAGATATTATACACAATCAGATTGGATAGTGAACTTTATTAATAGTACTATACTGTACAAACAATATTTATTGTTTTTCATTCATAATATCAGAATTGAAATTAGTCTATTCGTTAGCTAACATAACATACGTATGTGTCAATAGGTTAAGAACAATCCGCTTTATTGAACAAATGTTCAAAACCCTTCTACAGCATAGAATCGAGGGGCGAGGATTTTTTTTTATAATTACCACTACCTAAATATTTTGCCATATTCATAAGAGCAATAGTCACATCCAAACCCAACATGTTTGTGGTTTCATTCATTTAATTCATAATAATTACTACAATATATTGATCGCGTCATGTTACAAAGGAATATTCCCATTCGGTTCGGCAGAAGAAATTTACATTCTAAAAACGTACTACATTTCTTGGAACGAGTTGAATTGGAGGAGGGTTCAGTCTGAAGTTACTCACTCTCTGGTATATGCTCTTTCTGATTCTATCGGGTTTTGAACCCTGTGAGCCAGAGATGGTAAGAACACACTAGCATTAGGATGGGGTGTGTCATTTTTTCTTGAATATATCAACTGAAACAGAAAGAATTGTGGTCTAACTGGTCTCAACCGCGACAATGGCGCTGGCTGAAACATTGCAAAAAAGCTATCTTGTTCGATACAATATTTCATTAGTTGAATTTTATAATGCATTGTACTACAAACTAAACACAGTATATCTTGGGGAAATCTTACAATAAAGATTTCCCCTGTATATAAATAATAAATATTAAATAATAATTAACTCAAACGAAATTCAAGCTATTTATTTTGAAAGATTCGGCTATTATTAGCAATATTTCTTAAATCACTGTACTTCTCTACAAACAGAACACATTCTTAGAAGACACATAAAATCTATGAAAATTTGTTAATTGATACGGTTAGTGCTAATGGCAATCAACTCTTGCAATGTATCAGATAAATATATTAAGTGCTTTTTTGAACCACATTTACTTTATTATGAATTTGTAACAAATCTTTCGCTCTTTATACATTCATTCCAAAAATGAATAATAAAGAATGTCATAAATCTTTATTGATTAAATAAAGAAACCATTACAAATTTATATGTAAAAATTAATTTTATTAGATGACGGAAGCGATTTAAAAATTATTTGACTTGTTAATAATTTCACTTATGATTTATTTGTAGCTTATGTACAAAGCGCGCAAGTGCAGTCATTTACTGTTCAGCTGGGCTCAACGAACGCTAACAAATATATTACGTACAACAATTACCTCCAGTACAACCTCTTGACGCCTCTGGAAGATTTCGTCTATGGACCTCAGCGGATGGCAGTTTCTTTCTACCTGAATTCGGTTTGTAAATAAACAACACTGGTTGCCATATTATTATCTATTATAATTTTTAGATATACTATCTGTAGACTCCATTTAGTTATATTTAGTATAGAATAATTATATTTAGTATAGAGAGCGGCCTTCCAATAACTCCATTTTAATGTGAAGAAATTTGGTTAAAATATTCAAGGACATTCATTTTAATTTTCTTATAGTTGTCTTCAAGATTTGCAAGATTTTGAGACTAACCAGCATTTATTGAATTTCTTTGACTTACATTGCTAATTTTGAGGGATGTGAAACAAATATAAAAAAATTGAATTACATGTGACCAATAATTGTGTTACATAAGAAACCGTAGGGTATTAATGAGTATAACAGTATACGGTTACCAATTAAAGCAAGTAATTTCAATTATATAGCAACAGCTTGCATATTGATTCTTCTCATTTTACTTTCACAATTGTTTTCTTCTTTCTTGAATGTTTTCAAATGTTACAAGTCTGTTATTAACCTGTTATCAATTTCAACACTAATACTCTCTATATATGAGCAATAGTGTATGTAGGCAGTTTGTGATGGGAATTGTGCTAGCTTAGAAGATACACAATGTCAGAGAATAATTTAACTTTTATATAAATGCTTGAAAGTTTGACTCATGATACTACCTGAAAATGAGACTTTCTGTGAAAATGGGAATTTTTGTTTTTCGTTTTTTTCCTTTTTCTTTTTCTTTTTTCTTTTTTTTTCACTGAGATGTGTACTTATCAATGCTCAAAGCGTATGTTTCTAAGAGTTTCCGTTATTTCTTAATTGTACTCCTCCGAATGCGTGAGAACACGACACGTCCCACGGCCATTGGCAGTTGAGGTTGCCATGATGGCAGAAAATGAAACAAAAATTAAAATTATTTCCTGAGAAATTCTACAAGTGTAATTTAAACTAATGTAAACATCTCATTAAAATTGATTGATTGTCTCTTGAAATACACAATAAACACACACACACATATATATTTAGACAATCTAGCTAATCTATAAAACGTCTTTATTGCTGTACAGCATTACAGAAAACTCTGAGTGTGCTTATGTTCGGATGCTCGCATGTGCGTGAGTGCAGTTCCGTCACTCATGGCTAGAGTAGCACTCCTCGGGCACAAATCAAAACGTATGAGGTTTGATTCGACACCTCTCGATCTCCTGACGAGGAAATAATAATTTGTTTTTGGATCCGGCCAGAAGATTCAAAGCACTTTTCGTGTTTTTTCGTATTTTGGAACAACGATCTTAGTGATAATCCCAGGAATTAAATCCAACGCCTCCTAAGTAGATCAGTGCAGGTGACTGATTAAATTCCAGTACTCAAAGACATTTTTCGCTCTATACGCCATAATTTTCTTTCAGGACGTTGGCAACACTGATGTTGACATCTTGAAGTGAACAATTGAATTACCAAGTGCATCGTGCTGTATATTTCAATTTTGATTCGAATTAACGTATTTTTAAAAAAATGCTAAAACCTACAATATTGCCTCGGAATTTATTAAACTTGAAGAATTTCAAGTGAATAGGAGAAAACAAACTGTGAGTAATGCTAGAGAATGAATGAACGTTCTTATGTTCGAGTTCGTACTTTTCCGTTCTTACGTAAGTCTGCAAATACCGATTTTCAAAAGAATCTGACCCACATTTGTTAAACTTAAATAACACTTTATTCACATAAAAGTACAAAATAGTCGCCTTTTAATGTTGGATTCGCATGCAACGCTAGATTCGCAACCAAACGAATAAACAAAAATTAAACAGTTTGTAAATTTATAATCTGTTCAAAAATTAAGGGAAAAAAATAGAAGTGTTAAGGAAATACGGGGTAGAATCAAATATATTTGAAAAGAGCTGGGCATGAAAGAAATGAAATATGAAAGACATTTTCAACAATTGAAACTATTTTTAAAGCAGTTTACAACGTTGGCGATGCCACATTTTACTAACTTATTATAAGGTGTTTTGCTTGAGATTTCACGCACCATGAGGTGTAATTTTTTTAAACTATATAAAACAGAGAATAAAAATCTTTAAAGTTCGAGTTGAAGAGAAAACTATAAGTAATAAGTAGAGAATATAATGAGATGAGAGAGAACTTACCACAACATCTTTAAACAAGCACATATCTCATTGTAATAAAATATGAATTTTTTTTTCTAATAAAATATTTTAAAACACATTATGATATCATTAGTAATATCATAAGTATTATCATAAGCAAATCGTAAGTAATATAAGCAATCATATCTAAGAGCTACCAACCTCACTGTACAGAATACCATCCTCACTGTACGGAGAGGGAGGCAAGCCTGGTCAGAAAGGGAGCCGACAAATGTACTCGTAAAAAACATTATTTTGAATATTATATTATTTTTATCCCTTCCACCTCTTGTTCTTACTTTGTCGTCAAGACTACTTCGCAGTGTAAAGAAAGTTATGTAATCATTCGCCAGAAAACGGCAAATTTTTGCCAGAAAAAATGATACCGGGCTCTGGTATCGAAAAAGTGGATAAATCCTATCGCTAAATTTAGAAACAAATCCTCTAACACGCGGTGTAGCAAGAATCCATGTTTTTCTTAATACCTAAAAATCGATTGATGACAAAACGACCTTCTGTCTCTCCATTAGTGGTCAACGCAAGCGCCTAAACCGTTCTGCCAATTTTCTGCAAAATTGATATTCCTTGATCGAGCTGAACTGACTGGAGGCTTAGGGAGTTTCTAACTGATATTTTGATTCTTGAGGGTTTTTTGAATTAATCGTATATTTACCTTTTCATGCCTCTGCCTGATTCGTTTCATAGGGCGTTTGTTTGGCGTAGTGCTATGAGTACCGGCAAGTTAACTTTGAGTATCTAAGATCGGGTCTTGGAGCCGAAAATAATTGCTGCTTGAAAACACTTTTGCTGGTTTATGTAGTAGTAGTATATTGCATAGCATTTAGAAACAACGCGAGAAAGTATGTGCTTTACTAGCACCACTAGTTTTAAAGGCTGAAACTGTTAAGAGTGCGTGCGCAGGTGCCGCTGTGGGGTCAGTTCGCGTCGGGCTTCTGGCGCTCGCTGGAGAGCTCTGTGCGCGAGGTAGCGCGCAGAGAGGGCGACCTGCTGGTGCAGACGTCGGCGGTGGGCGTGGCGCAGCTGCCCGACGCGGAGGACCAGCCCACGCCCACCTACCTGCACGCCACCGCCGCCGGCGCGCGCCTCATGCCGCTGCCGCAGTTCCTCGTGAAGAGCGTGGAGAACGCGCGCGGCGAGCAGGTCGTCTTCGTGCAGATCCCGCCCAGCACGCCCGCGCGGCACCTCGTGCAGATGCAGGTACGGCACGCGTGCAGAACGCGACCTGAAACATCGAGGTTCAAGTAAATGGGTGCCGATTGCGGCGCTTTAGCCACTACGAGGTTAATAGTCCCCTAAATGTAGATACATGTGGGGAGGTGGCAATGTTTGTCTCCCGTTCGAATGTAAAATCCGGCGCCAACCTACACGGCGACATATATGATTTTTTCTTTCCAGGCGCCTCCACCAGTGAGGCGCCGGAGCAGCCGGGATAAGCTCTAAGATCCCAACTCCCAATTGGTCTCTCAGTGCCTGTGTATGTGGCAGTGGGGGAGGGGGGCATGTAAGGGTAATGTTACGCGCGCACTGGGTCTGCAATTGGGTTGAGTCTTTTTGGGAGGCAGATAAAAGGATACAATCGAACTGAGCTCACGTGAGAAGAGAGTTAAAAGATTGCACTCGGGCTGTGACTTTTTGGAAGGCAGGTAAACGAATGCAATCGGTCTGGTTGTTTTTTGGATGCAAATAAAAGGATGCAATTGGACTGTACCTGTTTGAGGAGAGAAATAAAAGGTTGCAATTGAGCTGTTTTTTGAGAGGGAGGTAAAAGAATGCAATCAGACTGTGCCTGTTTGAGAAGGGAGGTAAACGGTTGCCATCAATCTATGTCATTTTGGGAGGCACGTAAAAGAATGAAAACGGAATATGCCTGTTTAAAGAGGGAGGTAAAAGAACGCAGTCAGGCTGTGCCCGTTTGAGGACAAAGATGAAAGAATGCAATCGGGTTATGTATTTTTCGAGAGTCAGGTAGAAACGGGGTTGCAATGGGGCGTTGTCTTTTTGGGATGAAAGTAAAATTATGCAATCGGGCTATGCCTGTTTGAGAAGGGAGGTAAAACGGTGCAATCGGGCTATGTCTTTTTGGGGAGGCACGTAAATGGTTGCAATTGGTCTGTCTTTTTGGGATGGAAGGAAAAAGGATGCCATCGGATTGTGCATGTTTAAGGAGGGAGGTAAACGGATGCTTTCGGGCTATGTCTTTTGGGGAGGCAAGTAAAAGGTTGCAATAGGGCTGTGTCATTTTGGGATGGAAGTAAAAAGGATGCAATCAGAGGGAGGTAAAAATTGCATTCGAGCTATATCTTTTGGGGTGGCAAATAAAAGGTTGTGCTGTGTCTGTTTGGGATGGAAATAAAAGTAATGCAATCGAACAGTGCGTGCTTGAGGGGAAGTAAAAGGATGCAATCGAACTCTGTGTGTTTGAGGGAAGGTAAAAGGATGCAATCGGTTTGTAACTGTTAGAGGAGGAAGGTGAAACGATGCAATTGGGCTATGTCTTTTTGATGAGGCAAGTAAATGGTTGCAATAGGACTGTCTTTTTGAGATGGAAGGGAAAAGGATGCAATCAAACTCTGTGTGTTTGAGGGAGGGTAAGAGGATGCAATCGAACTCTGTGTGTTTGAGGAAAGGTAAAAGGATGCAATCGAACTCTGTGTGTTTGAGGGAGGGTAAAAGGATGCAATTGAACTCTGTGTGTTTGAGGGAGGGTAAGAGGATGCAATCGAACTCTGTGTGTTTGAGGAAAGGTAAAAGGATGCAATCAAACTCTGTGTGTTTGAGGGAGGGTAAAAGGATGCAATCGAACTCTGTGTGTTTGAGGGAGGGTAAAAGGATGCAATTGAACTCTGTGTGATTGAGGGAGGGTAAGAGGATGCAATCGAACTCTGTGTGTTTGAGGAAAGGTAAAAGGATGCAATCGAACCCTGTGTGTTTGAGTGAGGGTAAAAGGATGCAATCGGAGTCGGAAAGGATGCAATTAGAGGAGAAAGGTAAAACGATGCAATCGGAGTCGTGCTGTCCGCGCGTTGCAGGAGGTGTGCGAGGACGTGTGCGCGCGGCTGCGCTGGCTGCCGTGGCGCGAGGTGCCGCCCGCCAGCCGCTCCGTGCTCTGCTGCCGCGCGGGCGACCCCCGGCTGCGCCGCCTGCTGCCCACGCCCTTCGCCCACGACGACGCCCACGCGCGTTCCCTCGCCCGCGACGGCGGGGACGCCCCGCTCCTCGAGGGCGGCGCCGACGCAGCGGAGTCCAGATCGCCCGCCACAAACAACTGAATCGTTTCTTTCAGAATGCACTCAAGCGCTAGGATTCTCGTTTTCGGAAAACGGGTCAAGTTTAATTTTCTGGGGGGGGGGGGGCGTTAATTTTTCGCTACAAGTAGTGAATATTTTTATTGGTTTTTACTAGAAAATTATGTATACACTTTTAGAAAAATATTCTATTCTTAACTATTTTTTTTTTTGGAACTTGACTGCGTGCTGTAGTAAACGATTCAATTTCCAGTGCTATTATTGCTCACGCTGTGTCCAGATCATCTTTCTGTGACAATGGGTCTCAAACTAATAGGAATACCCCACAGATACAGGCTTTTATATCATATATAATTATCTTCTTTTGGAATATTAAACGAAAAATATAACTAATAAAGTCCAAATTCATGGATTTTGTGAATTTTGTAATATTTTTTGAGATCAATGTAGGCACGAATATTCTGGGTACTTAGTGAAGTAAAAAAATTGAGTTTTGTTCCACATTTTTGTAATTGTTCAGTATGTGAATTTAATTTTTTTTTGCAATAAATTAAATATTAATTATTAACATATCCAGATGATATTGATAATTCGTTATTTAGTGAGACCTCGTCGTTTAATCGTTTTTTAATCTTGATACATTTATAGTAATTTGTGAAGGGTACTCTCTTTAAACGTTTGAGAACTACTCCATTAGAGTTGGCTCCTCTGAACCCAATGAATATTATGCAAACATATGATGACACAATTTGCCTTTCAGGAAAATTACTATGTTAAACTAGCGGAAATAAAAACCAAACACTTATAGGAGTACATTATATTATTTTTATTTTTCCGCTCTCCCATTACCTTCTGTGTAATTTAACATACTAAAAATATTAAAGATCAAATTAAGAGATATCTTGATACCCACAAATTCCAATTCACAATGGAGATCATGTTTTCGGTATTTTTTAAAAAACATACAAATTTTTGATTTCAGAGTCATGTTGACTAGAAAACTAGATTTTAATATAAATTATGTACTAAACAGCTGCAGTGAGACTGCGCGAATATACTAACAAATTTTTAGAAAAACAAGAAGCAAGTGGTATTTTGATTCAAGACAAATTTTCTCTACTTTCTAAATCCCGTACATGTACTATACATGAAAATAAAATTTAAAGTTTCTTCTGTCGAGCAAACAACTATTGCTAATTTTAAATTACTTTTTGTAAAATATACGATGTATTTTGTGTCTCAATATTATCAATATAATATTTTGCTGTAACAAATTAAGTATTATAGATTGTCAAAGCGAAAATTAAATGTTTCTCAGTAATACATTTTTGATAAATTGGAACAAATTATGCCCACATATCGTTTTAAATTTATTTGTAATGCTCCAAGAAAATTTTGAAATCCGTTTGTCAATTAGTTAAAGCTCATTAAAATTATATATATATATATATATATATATATATATATATATATATATATATATATATATGCTTTTAGTATGATTAGCTTAGATTAAATGTATAAAATTCCATTTCTTCTTATAGGAGAAATTTAATTAAAAAGTCTTGGACACAACCGAGCAAATATGCTCAAACGTCAGAGCTTTGTTTATAAAAAATATGGCACGCTGATAGAGCAAATGTTTCCCCCTAAAAAGGAAGCTTCTTCACGCCAAGCAAAAGGCGGAAGAGAGCGAAAGAATATGTAAATGAAAGGGACTCGGCTCCCTTGTAAGCGCAGGTAAAACCCAAGGACTGGTCCTTGTTTAAATCAAAACTTCTTCCACTTTCCTTCCAGCTACTTTACTCTCTTCCCTCTCGCCAGATAAATTTAACAACACCAGTCGTTACTCGCCAAAAACTTTCGTTCGAAGTTGCGCCGAAACGTTTTTCAAAAAGAAGGAAAGGAACAGGCGCCGCCTTTATCTCGGCTTACTGTAAATAATGCATTGTGCTGGCGTCAAACAAAGAAATACCGGAAACGCAGGTAAGAAAGTTGCTGGCAAGTCGTCACAAAGCGCGAAATCCGAACGAAAGGCTGCTGCCGGCGTGTTGCTCTCAGCACAATTACTCAATGAATTATGGAAGGCGTCCGCGGGAGCCTTTTTTCCTCTGGAGCGGCACTGGCGCGCACCCAACATACACGGGTGGCGCGCCCGAGACGGACTTCACAAGTTTGTAATTAGAAGTTAGAAATGTGGCATTCAGGAAAAAAAAGGAGGGCCGAACACATTGTTCTCGCTGCAGAAAGCAGAAAGGGCGATTTCTTGGGCTGGAAATGACTCTTTACAGGAATATTTTCTATTAGTTAAGTACTTTGCCTTTTGTAATTGTTGTAGGAAGTTTTATAAGCGCTCTTTTAAGCAGAGTGCGAACCACATTCAATGTTGCTGAGGCGTAATGTTTGCTATGAATGTAAGATATTTGCTTGGGTATCCATTTATTGCTCTATATGCGATAAATGTTCGTTTCAATAATATGAAATATGTGGCTCCAACCACGCACAAAAACAAATAGAATTACATGTAAGGAGCACATTTAACTACTTTTAGGTACAATTCCCTACTTGGTTTTAATTTAAAGTTTTTTTATTTTTCAATCTATTGTAATTTTATGATCTATTTTATCTATTGTGTAGCAAATAAAAATGGTGAGCCAAAGTAAAAATTAATAAAGTTATCTACTCAGTTAGATAATGAAAATGTAACAAACTGTGCTATGAGGCTTCTGGTCAGATCTGCCCAGTACTACGATCGACCACGGTGCTAACTGATGCAACAGGTAGCAAACAAAGATGAGGAAAAGTCACTTTCTAATATGGCTGGCCACAATGGCCTGTCAGACACGACAGGCGGTACACCATTTCCCGACGCATGGAGTAGAAAAGAAACCGTCATGCATAAAAACAGCGCTTGTGTGCGTAACGTTAACATCTTTAATTAAATATATACAGAGAGTATTGAAACTGACCTCTCTCCCTCATAAATCGTCAGTATCATGCTCAGTTTTGTTTCGTTCCTGGGGTAGCTTCAGGGGATGACGATTTCGACTATCCGCGCCGGGTACTTACTATGTCCCTGACGGGGACACAGATTAAACTTTCCACTCGGCACACATGCGGGCTCCTCGGTCTGTGATCAGCAGACTCACAAGACATTCCGCGACAACACCATATATGGAAAGGCAAGAGACAAACAACCATGCCCACGGCCGGCGATTCTTACAGATTGAGTTGCTGAGTTGTTCTGCAATCAAGCCACCTCAGCCATCTAGGTCGACCATTCTCAATCAACTGTCAAACGACACAAATCCTAAACTATCAAATAAATAAAATTGAAAATACTTACTGTCCAAGCAACGTGGATCACTCATAAATGTTTACAACATTGTCAAAAAATATGAAAACAGCAAAACATGCTGGTTTGAGCTAGTTGGGAGCCTTCCTTTGATACTATTTGTTTGTTTTTTCCACTAAATTCACTGTATTTCTTTTGTTCAACTTGTGTTAATGGTTTAATTTTCTTAATTTTCTCCTCTTTGCTAGAGACCCACTGAGGGTGGGAAAAGTGTTTGCCGAAAGTTAACTCTGAATAATAATTAATAAAAATTATTAAACCTTTTGTGGACGATTATTTCCTTTACCATGTTATGGATTACCAGAAGATATCTGCTACCACCACGGAATTTATTCAACACGCAGAACGAGCGCCTGTAGCAAAACTCTTTAGCAACTTGAAACGAAAATTTGATTCTGCTAACAGAAACATTTCATTCAACAAAATATGCTTATTTTTTAACATAGTGCCTGTGCATGTGAACCTCAAGACCAATTCCAAAACTCCTTCCGCAATAAAAGCTGTGAACACTGCCCAGGTAGCGTGGATAAAGCATGAACTTTAATGGTATTCTATAAGAGACTCTCTTTCCTATTACTTTTTTATTTATTACACCCGTCTTTCTCTATTATGCTCGCCCTTCGAGTTTCTTCTTCTTGACAGAAAAATACGGAATATCAAATTTAATGAAAATTGCCTAAAAATGACTAAGTTAAAAAACAAGTTAGGCAAACTAAAAAGAAAACAACTTGTCAGCAAAAACGTCTCTTCACAGACTCCAGATTCACACCCCAGTAATAAAACCTTCTACCCCAGAATTGAGAACTTATCTGATGTTACTTTCAATAATGATGAAGTTAAGCTGTTATCCTATGGCTTAAAGTTTGCGCCTAAACATCAACCTTCTACTAAAGAATTAACTAATTTAGCATTAAGCTCTGAAGAAGCCCTAAGTGTTATTAAAAATAACATTAATTCCAATTCCATCATGATCAATTGTTCTAAAATTCTGTCTGATGAAATTAATAAACCTCCAACATCTCCCCCATTACTTATAAAATCCACTCATAACTTAATTGAAAAAGTGAAACTCAACAACTTCAACTCAACAACAAAGCTGATAAAGGCAATTCTATTGTCATTATACACAGAAATGACTACATTGATAAATTGTAAACGTTTTTAGATGAAAATGAATTTACTTGCCTTCACAAAGACCCTTCTCCGTATTTTAACCAAAAGGTTAGGAACACCATATTAACTCCACCAACTCACATATCCCGCAACATAAAAATAAATCCCTTCAGGTTACGAATACCCAATGGTCTAGGTTGTATGGCCTTATTAAACTACATAAACAAAATCTTCCTACTAGACCTGTTGTTAGTTTTTTCAATTATAGTATTTCACCCCTTTGTAAATTTATGATCCCTCTTTTCAATTCTACCACCCATTTTAACCCTAGATTTAAACTGAATAATTCTTTAGATCTCATTAATAAAATTTAAGATATTGATGTCCTCCAATGCAAAATTAGTTTCTTTTATGTGAAGAATTTATTTACCAGCATTCCCCCTAATTAAGTCCAAGATATTTATATTTATCATATAATGATATTAAATCTATCACACTTAGAGAAAATAGACTTTATCAAACTACTTGACTTATGTATAACAAATAATTTTTCCACTTTGAACAACAAAAAATTATTCTCACACAGAAGGATTAGCTATGGGTTCCAACGTTTCCCCTCTTTTCGCTGAACTGTTTCTGGATAATTTTGAGAAAAAGATTTAGTAGCTTGAACCCTCTCCTCAAAAACATTACTTATTTTTACAGGTATGTCGATGACATTATATGTCTTTGGTCAGGAACTTCTAGGCAATTGAGCCAGTTCTTTGATTTTCTTAATTCTTTTTACTCCAAATTAAAATTCTTGATGGATTGAAGAGAACTATTTCCTGAATTTCCTTGATTCAACCATAACTATTATAAACTCTAAACAAAATTTTAAAATATTCAGAAAACCTACTCTTACCGAAAGAATCATACCCTCCCATTCTAATCATATTAACATTCATAAATTTAATGTTTTTCACTCCTGGATAACAGACTATTCCAGGTTCCTATAATGATATAGATTTTAGTAATGAAGTCAATACCATTCTGACCATTGCATTAAATAATGATTATGATCCTCTGACAGTCAATAAACTAATCCACCAAAAAATGTAAAAATTATTTTAAATAAGGTTTTTCATCAACATTGCCCTGTAGAACCAAAGAAATTCATTTGCATCCCTTACATAGGTCCTGTATCTAAACGTATAGGCTAATGTTTCGCAAAATACAATATCTCCTACAAAAGCCTACAAAACCTTAAACTCCCTCCAATCTTCATTCCCTAGTTCCAAATCACCTATCCCCCTCTGAAAGAAGTGGCATTTATCACCTAACTTGTAATAACTGTAATTCAGCTGATGTAGGCCAAACAGGCAGACAATTTTCAGTTAAAATTAATGAGCATATTAGATGTTGGAAACAAAATTTATACACTTCCACCTTTGCCAATCATTTGATTTAATTTAACCTTTGACCGTAATTATAATTTTAAAATTCTTCACTTAGTCAACAAAGGCACACAAATTTTGTAGAACTTGGAAATTCTGAAACTTTTCAAAAATTAATAAAACTAATTTTTATATCTTGAGCGAACAATCCTTAATTAAAAGCAGTCCGATTTTAAATATTTTGTTAACTAGCCCCTAATCATCTTTTTGACTTATTTTTTTTGCATTTCTTTATCTACTCAACTTGTTTAAAATTTGTTCTTTATATTTAAAATTCTAAAATCTTGCAAATTCCTCGTTTTCTGTCCTGTTTTACATTCCTGTATGAAAAGCAGTCAATTTAAATCTGTTTATGACTACCCTTTTTACTCTTCTGTTCCCCCCTCACACACAATTGGTAGGCTTTCTCTTCTTCCATTCCAAAAGATGGATGCCAACTAGCTCTAACCAGCATGTTTTGCTGTTTTCATATTTTTTGACAATGTTGTGAACATTTCTGAGTGATCCACGTTGCTTGGGCAATAAGTATTTTCAATTTTATTTATTTTACATTATTTGTTTGTTTTTTCACTAAATTCACTGTATTTCTTTTGTTCGACTTGTGTTGATGTTTCAATTTTCTCCTCCTTGCTAGAGACTCACTGAGAATGGGAAAAGTGTTTCCCGAAAGTTAACTCTGGGTAATAATTAATAAAAATTATTAAACCTTTTGTGGACGATTATTTCCTTTACTATATTTTGTGTTACATGTTAATTTTTTCATAAAATTGCAAAGACAGGCAAGAAAAAATGGCGCAACGGAGACATTGACTCGATAAAGGAATTTGTTACGAGGGAGAGATGCACTTTTATTTCATATACAAAATTACCTGAATTAATTGAGCTAGCCGAGTTTCACTGTTTTTTAAGATGAAATAATTGTTTAGTTATATAAATAAATACAATAAAAATCAAAGATTAAACCTGATGGAAGCCTTTTAGTGCGGATCAAGGTGGGACTAGTGACGGACTAATGTATTCGGTATTCATAGAGGAACGTCGAAGGATGATCATTCGTAAGACCCGATCCTTGCCTAGTCATGGTTTAACGTCAAACTGACCTCAATTTAGAATTGTGATTTGAGAGCTTGTATGAAGTAATTCGAAGCTTTAAGTTATATGGAGGTATCAGAAGTGATGAGTATTTAAAGAAGTGAGCAATTATTTTTTGAGATGATTATAATAATAAATACGCTGATATAAATTATAAATACGCTGATCATTTTTGTTAAATTAAATGTCAATTACGTAAAGAAAAATATAATGGAACTTGTGCTGCTTTTCTGAACAAATGCTGTGTCGATTTCAACGATTTTTACATCGACATAGCGCGAGACAGCTTTCAAGACAATTAAGCTGACTCCTTCGGCAACCAAGCAATTGAAAATCGAGTTGTTTACAAAATTCATTAAATTGCAGCAGCCCATCACGTAATTATAACGATTCATTAGATGAATACTTCAATTAAAGATTCGTATAAAGCATGAGCTGATCTATTAGCATACTAAAGTTTCTGACATTTTAGTTTAAGGTGGCTCATTTACCCATAAAAGTCATGGAAAGAAATATACACAAACCTTCCTTAACTGAAAATCTGGAAATAATGTGTGATGGGAATTTCAAGATCATTGGCTTGAAGAGGACGTAGTATATTTCTCCAAGATTTTAAACGAGTGATCCATGAGAAGGAAATTAGAAAATTGAGAATTTGTCGCCAAGTCCTACTTTGCATTGCAGAGTAAGGTCTACAAAAACATTTTTATTCCTTTCGCGCAAAATACAAGAGGCAATCAAGTTCACAAGCCTACATGAAACGACGTTGAAATGGGCTTATTCCGGAAAGGCAGATTTCGCTACCAGCCCTAGATTTGAACACTAATACAGATACATCGAATAATATTATTCTGGCATTTGTGGTTCTATACAATTTAATAATAAAATGGAAGAAAGAACTTTTTGTGGGAGACCAGGGAAATGGTTAACTACATTATATTGGCCCAGGGCAAGGAGAAAAATAATCCTTTTCATACAAGACGTATTAAAAATTAATGTTTATTCAATTTCTTTTAAATCTTGTGTTTCCAATAATATTTTCTTGGCAATAGAAAATCTGTTTGCACATGAGAGTTCCTCTTCGTTCTGGTTCCTCCACATCCTTTTCCTTCCATCAATAGCAGGTGACATTCTTACAATTTCTACCTTTTCTTCATGTATATTGCAGGATACGTTGTCTTTCTGTAAATGAAAAATTATTATTAATAAGAAAAAAACCGATCTTATATCACGTAACATTTGATGATTCTTTGATAAAATGTTATTAGCAGAAACGTATTTCTATGTTATGAATATTCAACTAGTTTCTATTTATCAAATATCTTTGGTAAGCATTTATTACATTCTCTCATTTAAGTATAAATGAAATATTATTTAATCGATAAAATCCCATGATAAAATAATATAAACAGTTTTCGCCTGATAATTGCGTGAGGAGAGTGGAGAGGCCCAATTTATATTTTTCATATTTTGGCATGGAAGTCATTTTTGAGGCAGTGATCAGTACTAGTGTCCTTATTGGATATTTCTTTTCTGACCAAACATTCAAAATTGTACATTTGGCCCGACTGAGAAATCCCCTTCGCCCAAACAAAACCTTTCAGCCTCCCGGACGTGCCTGGAGCTCATCTCCTTAGGGTCGCGTGGAGCCACAAGAGAGCGTGACGTTGGGCGACGCGAGTGCCATCTAGCGAAGGGACCCGTCTGAGGAGGCATGAGGACACCCCGGATTTGTGAGGACTAGGCGCACTCCGACGCGAGGCTTCGCACCACACCGAACCCTAATGATAAAAGCTACAAATAGGTAACGCTAAAAAAGCTAAAAATCTTTAGAACTCGTCGGTGTAGAGATATCAGGTCTAGAAAGTTGTCTCAAAAGTGACAACTTCAAGAACAAAAAAATAAAAATAAAAATTTAAGTCTCTCTACTTACCTCAAACTTCTGTAACTTGGAGCGCGTGCTTTCTACTACTGCCGAATAAAACTGAAAATACCGGCTAGTCATTACTGAGTCAAGAGTCTGAACATTTTGCAATTTCCAAGTGGCTGGGTCAAAATCGGTTTCACCGTTGGGGCCACGCGAAGCCAGGAGAGCGCGCGTTGTTGGAGGACGCGAGTGCCATCTAGCGGGGGACCCCCAAACGTCGCGGGGAGGGGACCCCGAACCGCTGGAGGACGCTTGAGGACGTCTGAGGACGCCGAGGATCTGCGAGGCCTCGCCCCACGCAGCACCGCGCCTTAATGAGAAAAGCCATAAATAACGCTGCGCACATAATGCTTCGCGCCAGCGCAGCGCTGGCGCCGCCTAGCTTCCGCGCCGGCAATTAGTGTTCCTTTAATTAGTTCGGACATGATTTAAATTCCTGTAATTAACGCGCGCAATTACGCTATGTGCCCGACATATTTACGATACGCGAATATCAAACACCAGTTTAATCTGTCGTCGTGCGTTATTGAAAGTTTCGGTTCGGAGCAATAAGAGATTTTTCGGGGAAATGTTTGTTGAATGATATATTAAACGCGCGTGTAACAGTTGTAGATAAGCGCGCTCGTCAATAACCATTAAGAGGCGACATTTTTCACAATTATTTTTTTACGTGATTCAAGAAAACCGCTGCGTCAGCTATTTTATTTGTATGATTTATATAGATTTTCCGCATGATTAGGATGAAAAATGTAAGTCCTCCTCTTTTGGAATTTCCAATTATATTTATGTTTGATCTTGTTTCCTTTTTAGTGTGCACGTAGAATTGCGGCGTGTTGAAAATTTTTGTATTTGAAAATCTGCATCCATTTATTTTCTTACAGTTCTTAAAAGTGCAACATTTTTTTCTCTCGAAAGTCACTTCGTAATTCACGCATACAATTAATGAGTAACTAGTCAGTGATGGAATCATTAATAATAGACAGTTTGCATCAACCACGTTTACCACACATTTAAAATTTTATTTTTTCAAATTTGTACTGTCAATAGTGTTTTTATCCATGGTTTAGCTAGACTCCTTTACTGAGAAAGTTCAAGGTAGTTTCTTTAGTCTTGCCTTCTGCTAATTGAAGAAATGAGGAAATAATGATGAAAGTACAATTTTTTGAATTCTATATTATGACGCCATCTGTTGGATCAATAGATGAAGTTTCTTTTGGAATAGTCAGAATCGCATACATGTGAAAAATCCAGAGATATCCACAAGTGAACATATATGGAACGATGGAAAATAGCTATGAGTGGTAAATATTGCAGTATCGTCCGCAAAATGGTAATGTCTGAATGTAAGAGATAAGGCATATAGAAAAATAAAAACATTTAAATGCGTAGGTGATAAAGGAGATCCTTGGGGAAGTCCAGACTGTATATTGTGATCAGTTGAGAAAGAGTTATTTATTTTTACTTTGAATCAATTCTTACTTTGAACTGAAAAGGATTTTATTGTATTTTGTAAGTAATTCGGGAAACTAATATTTCTCAACTTAAAAAGTAGTCCATCATGCCAGATTTTATTAAATGCTTTTTTAGCATCTAGAAATATAACAAGAGTATGTCGTAATTTTTGGAAACTACTGGCAATATAGTCTGTTAAGCGTAGCAATTGGTGAGTGGTTGTGTTGAAAATCAAATTGACTACTAGGAAGAATATTATTTTGATTTACAAAATTATTTATCCTGGTTAAAATTAAAAAAAAATTGAAAAGTTTGGCCGCAAACTAATTGGCCTAAAATTTTCACGTATAGTTTGAGCTGTAATGGATGTAGGAGTTAGTAGAATAAGTGCAGTTTTCCAGGAGTTTGGAAAGTAGTTAAGTCTAAAACAAGCATTGTATATTGCTATTAGTGACCTGAGGATGGGATAGAGTAAATGTTTAATTACAATATTAGGAATTAGATCTAAGACTGAAGATTTCTTGTTTTTAAGTTTGGAAATTATGTACTTGATTTCAGATGGAGAATTAAATTTAATACTTTCAGGAACTGTATGAACTGGATTGGCTAATGTTTTAAAAATGTTTTGTGTAAAGGCTGTATTATAAGGGAGATAGTAAAGAAGAGTTCAAAAGTATTTACCAGTAGCTTTGCTTTTTCAGAATCAGTAGTTGTTATTATTAGTTTTTATTGGGAGTAATTGTTTTTTGTCATTTGTTATATATTTAATTTATAATATTATATTTTAGTATATTTAATTGCAGATCAGTGGGAAGCAGAGTTAGGTTAAAGTTGAGACATATAGTTTCTAAATTTAGAAAACCTGTATTGTTCGAGTTCATTTTTAACTCCATGGGTAAGGCAATTTAAAGTAGTTTTAATGTCAGGATCGCGAGTGATTTGCCACTTTCTGCGACTTACATGCTTGAGAGCTATTAAATTTAATATATCTTTTGGCAGGACAAGTGTGACTGATTTGTTAAGTGTGACGTGTCTTTTGATGACAATTTAATAGCTTGTAAGATATTATTTTGTATTTTTAAAATTTCAGCCTCTACTTCAGATGGAGCATGAAGAGAAGTAGGATAATTATTTGTTTGGAGCGTACATGACTAGAATATATTTTTGCTTTAATTAATGAATTATTATATTGCAGCTGTGGAATAACATTATTAAAATTAAGTAATATGGTATTGAGATCAAAGTGTAATGCTGGTATGCGTAAATGGGAAATTAAAATTGTGTGAGACTGCAATGTCAAGAATATTTGGAGAAATGGCATTCTTATCTGAATGCGTGCGTATGTTGAGAAGAAGCATGTATTGTCCAGTTATTCGTCGTTGCTAGATTAAATAATAACTATCTTGGGGCTTAATCAATTTAGATCCCCATGCTTGGTGTTTTGCATTGAGATTTCCAATTATTAATATTTCAGCATTATTAGTGAGAAGTAGTTCTAGAGTGTTTTTAATTATATTTTTACTTTGAGGTTTGTATGATGCTATTATTTTTAATTTTCTGACTGATACATTTATAATTATTGCTGTTATTTCTAATTCCTTGGAGGTAGGTACAGATATTTGTGAATGTTTGATTTTTCTTTTGATTAGTATTGCCAGCCCAGCACCATGTAAAAAGAATCTATCGTTTCTGTATATGATATAATTTGGAATATTAACTTTTTTAGCATTGTTCAGGTGTGTTTGAGTAATGCATGCTACATCAATGTTTTGATAATTTATAAAATGTTTGAATTTCTTTGTCATTTTAAAGTAAGTTTGGTGGCTTCTCCAAAAATGTCTCGTTTGGACAGTCATGATGTTTAATGCAACTGTGTTAAAGGAGATCCTCATGTTAACATAGTCAAACTGAACACACACACACACACACACAAAACCCCTTGATGTACGCGGGAAGGTCATGGGCCTTCTGTGAAATATGGTGAACCTGCCAAACACCAGTGCAGAATAAGTTGCGTACCAAGCAGAGGCGTCTTGTCAACAAACACGTGCGTCGTTATATGAAATTTTCCACTACACGTCCACTGACAAAAAGTGATCAACTTTAATCTTGACCTCTTCTTGCCCGAGAAGTTTGTCACATTTAGTCTGAAACATCATGAACTTCCTCTTAACACTTACATTTAGGGGGACATTGAATTTTTTCCTTAATCAACATAAATACTTTGTTACATGCCACTGATTCTCCAATTCAGCAATAATCGTCTTTTACATGAACTTTTATACCAAGAATATCGTGAAAGAGAATCAAACATAATTGTTACAATCTCGGAAATATTTCTATATGAAATCAATAATTCATATATAGTTTTCTATGCAGATCGATAAGTATATTTTTTAGTTCCCATTTTCTGTGAGATATTGTGCACTATGTTATTTAATTTGACTTTATGCACAAATTGAGTTTCACTCGATTTTAATACGCACTATTTCTTGAAAAAGTATAGCGTTCTACACAGAATAACAACTTATTGGTAGCAACAAGAAAAATTTTCACTCCAGATGAGAGTAAAATTAACTGAGACACTTTGTTGCGTGATGCCTAAACTAATAACCCGTTCCATTTAGTTCCTCTATTAGGTAAAAGCATGTTCAGTGTCAACTAAATGTCTAATCTATTTGAATTCTATAACGAAACATTTTTTACTAATATGTACAATGAGAAATGTACTTCAGATGGTGAGGACTATTAAAGAACTAAGTAATTTCACTTTCTCAAGAGAACAAAAATACGTTAAGCGCTGATCTACTTGTTTTAATGCTTAAAGTTTATTAAAAATTACATAAAAAATAATTTCTCATAGATTTTAGATTGAAATAAAATAAACATTTTGATTAATCATGCATGAACCGATTTAAAAAATGTAACTAAAATGTGTGTTTCTATTAATATTTCAGATATCCGACGAGTGCAGTATTTCAATAGACAAAATTTTACAAATGGAAAACTGCATTATCAGAAGAAATGTATTATTCATTTACTTTTTAAAATTTCTAAAGAATTAAATAATTGAAAGTGGAACGGAATGTAGAATTACTTTTAATGTGTAGTAAATCATCATTCCGAAGGAAACATTTTGTTTTCTGTTTTTTATTGAACTTCATGCTTTGGTGAATTAATACTTACCATCAAGCGTTTCATTTCAATGCCGAACGTCAGGAAACTTACATCTTAATTTTAGATTATTACTTGTTTTTATTTACAACTTGATTAGTTAGGTAATTCACAAACATCAGGAAGCAATTTCAAACAAAAGTTTATTGAACAGCATCGATATACAAATATTCAAATTCCATCGACACAGTAATTGACATATTCTTTGCAAAAGCAGGGAATAACTAAGAGAGCAAAGGATGGTAAATTAAGGGAAAGAAACATTTTTCGCAAAGGGAAGTCCCCATACGTCAACGACATTTATTATCCGATCATCGACATTTTATTATCCGACTTATAGAATCGATGGTCATGTTCCTACGGAAGAGAGGAAATTTAAAAATTTAATTTCATTTGGTGATTTGAATCCACCGCATTTTTAACTGTACAAAATTGTTTCATCAATGTAGTCGTTATTGTTGGCATATTCATTACATTGACCGTTGAAATTAAAAACATCCACTCTATAATTAGAATTAAAATAAAACAAGATAGCCAAATACCATTCGAAATATTAAAGAATTTTAGACAGTGAATGTGGTATTTAGTTAACAAAATCAAAAAAGATTTGCAGCTAGGATTTTATTTTCAGTAAAATATCATTGAATGGCACAGACACAATATGCACATTATTCAAAAGACGATGCGGAATAAAACGGGAAGAGAACATTCGGAATGGCACTCGCTGTGCATGGAGCTGTGCCGAGCGCCTGCTTCAAGAAAGTCACAGCGACGCGGACAGCACGGCTGGAAGAGCGCAGCTCATAAACATTCATGATGAAATATAAATAAACCATTCGTTCGTTATTAATTCACGCGGCCGACTTTTTAACATGCAAATGAAATGCATTAAAACATGTTGCATAAATAATGCGCTTTTCAGGGAAAGAGCAAGCCGTCCCCAGCATACTGCCGCGCGCGGGGACCAAACCTCGAGCTCGCGCGTACGTAATGCGTGCTTTGAGAATTCCTGATTACGAACGGGGACTCCCCAATTTGCGACATTCGGCTCCACATGTAACAAAGACAGCGAAAACAGGCATAAAACTATTTTAACACCGAAAAAGTTTCAACACATCAGAGAAACAAACGCAATCAAACACATCGTTCACATCTCACAAAGCTTCATTTTTTCTTTACAACAGTCGTAGTTATGCATTTATAGTATAAAGTAAGTTATTGCACATTCCACTGTTGACAGTATGATACAATCAAAAAGTTACAAAATACACGAGTTTGACACAACCATCAACGAGACAGCACTCGCAGCAAAGAAGAACTTTGCCGAACGGACTCATAGCGTCGTATACGTTAAGTGGGCAACACTTTTTTCCGTTCCACTCGAGAATTGAGCACATGCGTCACTGCAAAGAAAAAGTGTTACGAAGGTTTGTAAGCAAATCCTTTTTTATTAAATAATTTTTCCATTAATCAACGAAATGAAACTATCGCTTGCTAACAAACCGTGACTGCATGAGCTGAACTCCATGGAAGAAACGGACGAGAAGCCAGCAAAGCGCAGCTGACTGCTCTTTTTCCGCCTGTGCTGAAATCGACTCTAGAATGACTTGTGTTTTGAGCATTTGACTTAGGAGATCAGTAAGTAACTGAAAACTTCTAAATGTATACAGTTTCCAATACAACATCTTGTTATACAAGTTATGAAACTGTCAGGTTTCTATTAATAATATAAATGATCTGAGAAGTTGACACATGCCATTATTTATATACATGCGAACTTTGATGTACTCGATGCATTTTTACCTTGTAATAGGCGTCGCTCGTAATATTATCTCTTCACATCTCATAAAACGCCCTTCTGACACATCAATAAAAGTCAGTAAAGAGAGTAACGCAATTATAAAGTATAGATTCACATACAAAATTTAAGTATAGAATTCTAGTAAATTCAATATTCAAATATTGTAATCGGAAAGTGCTTAATTACTAAATCAAGAGATAACATTAATATAAATTCCTAAATAATTCAGCACTTAAAATGCATGTGGATCAATAGCTCAAACCACTATCATTCTTTGAACTTTACAGCTATATCATCATGGCGGTGGTATTAAATTATTGAAGCATTGCTCACATATGTCTTGACCCAAAGACGCTACTCCCCGACAGGGTGGCCAATAAAATAACACGAAAGAGACATTCTGAAAACATTCTTCTCTTCCGCCTATACTTATCAACTTTGAAGTTCAACAAACAGATAGTGATTAATAGGAAAAGCGCGTGTCACACAGATTTGCTTGCTTTCTTATGATAGGATTTAGTGGTTGGTAACATTTACAAAGCTGAGGCGTTGCACTTGTGCAATGTGAAATACTAACGTTCTTTGTACAGCTTAAGGTGCGCAGAACATTTATATACATTTCGCCGAGAGAGTGTTTCTACTTAAGGCGAAGAACAAGCTAATTTTTATTAGTAATAAATATTTACTGACATATCGACTAGTATTTCACTTTTAGTTTGTTGAAGAGAATGAAGTTTTAAGAACATATTTCAGAATGTCTCACACATTTGAAATAACAAAATCACAGTTTAAACTACGTATCTATCTCTGAAACACCACATACAATAATCAAAATATTTTTCAAAATTCACACCCTGTCCTATTCACTTATATCAATGTTTTTGAAAATATTTCTTGGCACTGCACGGCGAGAGAAAAAATCGGAGAAAATACGACAGGAAACGGCAAATATAAGTGAAACCTTGTCATTCCATTCAGAGAAGAAATAAATTGGGATGAAATATAAAGAACACAGAAATAAGAAATGAGATGTTCCACTTCTCATTGAATCTAGCTGAGCACTTCATGTAATCTAGATGTGCAAGTGCTCTTACAATCACTAATTTGCTCTCAATGCTTTATTTACTCTTTGAGCGGAACCACAAGGTTTTCCATTTACAGCATAGGCGCATTCTAGGGCTAGCTAATGTCTACGGAGCACAGCCCAAACATTTTTGATTGAATTTAATATTTTGTTAGGAATTCTCCTCCCCACTGCAGTTGACAATGGAGAACCAGTTCGTTTCATGTCGACTCCGTCGCCAATACTAATTACACCAAACGAGTGTAGTTTATTATCAAAATTCTGTTATTTCACCAGCCTATAGCGTTCGCATTCGAAATGCACTTGGCTGCGTCAATGGAATACGCAATCTATTTAGTTGCGACGTTCCATCCTATAGAGCCGACAAGAATAAACACAGTTTTTCGTTTATTTTTTCACAACACTACACTCACATGCATTCACAACACTGGCTGAAAAACACACAAACATGGACGTATTATTACATCTTATTTTCGTAATAAGAGCGATTTTGGCGCGAAGAAGTATAGCTGCATATTGCAGGACACATACACAAAAGCACATTATATATATATATATTTCATCGGCTCTTAAGAAATGCTGCAATCGGCGTTGCTTACTGCGAAATCTAATGACATCACCATGAATCTAAACCTTCCTATGCAAAATTAACCTTCTGAGAATTAAAATTAGTTGAAAAAAAAACAAAATAGTTATTTTGCTTCTCGTTTAATGGGAAATGTTATAATGGATAATCGCATAAATCAGATCAGACACTCCTAGTTTCTCTGTCCGGCGTAATACATTTAAGACTACACTAAATTAAATCTTAGCGATTGAGAAATGAGGTTTTCGTTGAAAGTAAAAATAACTTTCTTAAGAAAAATTTCATTATCAAAACGCTTAAGTAAATAATTTTATTTTAGTCTAAACAAACGGTTGTTTCTAAAGCGACCTAAAATAAATAAATTTAAAACACGTTAGCCTGTAAATCACATCGTATTGAAAATATAATAAACCATTTTTTGGCGAGTATACAGCAACTCTTAGACAGAGCTAACTCAATGTCATGTGAACTAAATGGTTGAATATTTAACTAAATTTGTAGAATTTCAACAACTTTGATATTATATTTAAGTTTAAAAGTCTTTGAAAGAACATTTAAACACAATGATAATCATGTGGCACAGGAAAGTCCGATGTGATCTGATGGTAATTGCGAATGTAAACAAAAATAAATAAAAGGGGCCCAAGCTCTGGAAAGTATCACAGCCGTAAGCTTTGGGATCTTGACACAAGAAAACGGGATGTTCAATGCTGAATAAGAAAATCGACTCGAACTTTGTAGATGAAACCTGATTTTCAAACATCAATCAAACAATAATAGACCTTTTAATTTAATATCTGAAATTTACTTAAATAATTTTTATAGATTATTGCAAAGGGAGATGGCTCTGAAAATGCATGGTAACATATGAGAAAAGTTATTTCTTCAATCAAGTTATACATTTTTTTTCAAAAAACGTATATCAATGTAACAAGGAATTACAATGTACAAAATTTAATTCCTAAACATTGCCTTCAAATGAAAATTAATTGAAAAATAGCAATCGATAATACGGGATGTGAGGAATGTTCGAAAATGTTGAATGTCTGCTAGTAAATGATTATTACAGAGAATCAATCTGAAACAATGTTGCCAAATCAAACAATGCTTCTCTAGTCAGGAATTTAAGTTCGGGACCATTCCAGAAATGAAGCTGAAGCTCTTATTCCAGCCGACATCCCTTGTTCTCGCTGTCCATTCGCGACGGTGCGTCGTCGGGGGTGGGGGAAGGGGGCGGAGGTGGCAGGGGGACGGCCCCCCCACCGCCTCCGAGTCGACCCGCTCCGGCCGGCTCCGAAGTCAGCGCTCCCTGCTCAACTGGCGTAGCGGTGCGCCGCTCGGGTCTATCTACGCGAGTATTGATGAAAGAAAAGATTGACGTCGGAGCCCAGAGCGAAATGTCGTCACATATTGCGCAGCTTGTCACGGACAAGCCTTTGCAAGGCGCTGGTGTCACCATTCCAATACAAGGGAAATGTTGAAACGCCCGTGAATGCTAATCTTGCGGCAATCGCGCTGTAAATGATTAAACGTCAATCACTTCTTTCATTCTAACAGGTAGACAGCGTAACTCATTTCTTGTAACCGCTGCACAGTTTTGATCAATATGCGTGGACTGTGGAAATGTATTCTTACATTCTGTTTTTCAAATTACGTATTAGCATCAGAATAAATTATTTAGTATTAATCTCATTTAAAAAACTCATTACAATTCAGCTTTGTATTAATATTAATTCAGAATCCAAACAAATTAGAAATAAAAGCAATATTTTGTTGAGTGTAATAAAAATTATTTATTATTCCAGTCTGAATCGACAATCTTTGCAAGATCTTAATATTTCTTTCTAGTACATGATCGAAATTTCAAACTATACAACATAATAATATATCAGTACAATTATTAGAATTCTTTTATTAATATATCTGTTTTTCTATCTGCATTGTAGGTATCCGTCAGATAGATACAAGTACAAAAAAAGTAGTCTGCTACATTTGAAAGCAACGCAGGTGAAATCACAAAATAATTTAAAGAAAAACTACAGAATACAAATAAAAACCTCCAAAGAATAAGTTAAGGAACATGTACCAACGAACATATATCATTGGTTTACCCGGATTTGCACCAATACGGCGTCACAGGTGCTCTCATGAACGAGCACCGGGTTTTCTGCAACAGTTCCACACGTCCACTTCCACACGTCCACTTCCACATCGACAGAAATTACATTCGAGCGTGGCAGGAGCCCCCAGGTTGAATACGCTCAGCAAAAGGCGCCTCTGCGCATGCCGAGTAGAATGGGGCTTCTAGTCCCTAGATACAACGAGTAGCACAACCGCCACCATTTAATATTCTCTCACCCGACTGGTCCTCCTGACAGCATTCAGATGTTGAACATAAATTATATCAATTGGTGGCATTATGGAGATTTTCAAGAAAATTAATATTGGTTTGAGATAGATTCATGGTTCTCAACACACAGAATGCCGCAAGTTCCAATTCTACTACGAACTGGATATAAAAAAGCGGGATCGGTGGCACAATGTAATGAGCTTCTCTCTGTATCTAGGGACTGAGCTTGGGGCGCGGGCGGCGGCGGCGGAGCGAGACGTGGCGCTGGAACACGCCTGCGCCCGCGGGCGCGACGGAGGAAACAAAACACGCGGCGGCAAAAGAAACTGGCTGCATCGACGGCAAAAGGGACGTCTGCGACCGCACTGCACTCTAATTTCACGGCTTCGAAACAGCACCGCGCTGCTCGGAGCGGCTGAAAACGTGTTTACGAAGGAGATGGTAAAACGCAAGGAACGAAGAAAAGTGAAGACGAAGATAAAGAAGGAGAAGAAACGAACCAACCAGATGGCATCTTTGCAACAGCCGCCCCTGCCACCGAAGGGAATAGGTTCATTTGTTTTTGCTTGGGTGTGGAAGATCAGTGAGAGAATTTTATAAACATTAGAGCTTTGTCTTTATTAGACTTTAATTACTGGGATATTTTTCTTTTGAAATTTATGCGTAAGATTTAAAGAATTCGTTGAAAGCATTAGTTAACTTAACTACATGGACACTTTTTTACTGAATCCCATAGTTACTTTTGGTTTGAAACAATTTCGTTAGGAAACGTATTTTGCATTTTAGAACTTGTGAAAATGATTTAGGAATTACGATTTTTATGTTGTTCATAACATCAAAATTCTCCACTTTACGTAATAGAACATATATCATTACATTCATGGTAGTTTTTGATCTGAATATCTGTAGAGAAATCTATTTTATACTTGATCGAATAGTTTTAAAAGAAGATGAGAGATCACACTTTTTTAGGAACAGAAAGAAGCGACCGAAAACTGCTTCTAAACTATCTTTACCTTGTGATTTACGACCTGGCTAATAATGCGCATTAGTAATTATTAAATGGTTAATCTCAGACTACACCTAATGTCCTGCATGAAAAAAACCCTTACCTACGCAAAAGGCGGATATGCTATCCAAGATATCTTGCTAGTAATCTGAACGGGGTTACTCAGAATGAATGTTAGAAACTTCTACATTTAGGGTGTCAAAGATGATCTCTTTTTGCAACTAACATGTGGTTGGAAATCTTATATAATGAAGCACACATATGGTATTTACTCATGATTTGCAGCCAATTCATCATAAATTTGTCTTTGGTAGATATAAGGGATATTTTTGATGATCACCAGTACGATACGTTGATTACCAATCAGGGGAAAATGCCATGTGTGTAACTTCGTTGTGTGAGATTTCGCATCAAATTTTCATTGGCAAAATGATGTCATATTTGAGCCCTCCATTCATTCTCTAGAAGTTTGTAACATTTAGTCAGAGACATTCTGTAAAATTTGTTCCCTCGAGAATGAGGATGGATTGTGGTATTCTTAGTGAGAGTTAGACTTATTACAATCCCTGACTCTTCAGCCGTGGTAACAGGGGAACGTGTGGAGCTGTGAGTTGTGGTGGGGGCATGTGAGTGGGAGGGGGAGGCGGCGGGGGCGGGGCGCGGGCGGCGCCTGCTCTAAGGAAGCGAAGCGAGCGAAGCGCTACGGTGGGGCGGCGCGGCGCGGCGTGGCGCGGCGCTGGCGCGGGCGCCGGCCGCTGTGCGGAGGGACTGCGATATCGGACGATCGGGGGCGGGCGCGTGCTAGGCGCCCCCCGCGGCGCGGCGGCGACGGCGGCTGAGGCGGCGGCGGCACCCCGGGACACCCCCCGGCACCTTCTGCCCGTACCTTCCATGCCAGATGCCTGCCCGATGGACTGACTCGGGGCAGCTGATTGGGGTGAGAGGTAGGGGAACTGCCAGAACTTCTGGCACTTACGAAGCAATAATGAAGGCTGCAGACGCACACATTCTATTTCCTTCCTGCTTCTTCCGTTCTACCTTAAACGGTAGGTTCTCTTCCAGACTCACTCATTACAGATTCGTGTGCTGGGTCTTTTCCGGTAATCATTATGGCTCAATTATGATGAAGGCCACTTAATTTCCCTCTAGACCTAATGCCTAAGATCCTACGGAAAACCCTTAGGAAACAACTTTTTTCTACCTTTGATAGTGAAGTCCTTGACATCTTTATTTGACATGGTCATACTTATTAATAATGAGTTTTTGGCAAATTTTGTGGATGGAAAGAAATCACGTTTTGGTTGACATTTCAGAATTTATTTTTATGTTAATATTTTGAAAATATCTCAAACGAAAATGTTTAGTTTGTTCAATACGTACAAATGTACGATATACATACGATACTTTAGGTTGGCGTCTGGAGATATATTTGGCAAAGGGTCGATTAATGGATGCCCTGTAACAATGGTAATCTAAAACGTCAAATTTTAAATATATATTTGAAATTACTATTAAACTAAAGACTCCTCTTTTTAAATTGAATATTTATCTCTGACTCAATGGTCAAACTTCGAAGTATATTTGGGGTTGAGATTCGTCCAAGAGGAATCTGCCAAGCGTTATATGGATTGGAATATCTTTAATCCATCATTGGCCTGAAAAATTATTACTAGGGGCAAATTGAAAGTCTAAGTTGGTATCCCTCTGTATCAAAAATAGTTTTTTTTTGTTTCTTAATGTACTACTGTGCACTGTCATGAAGAAAAAAGAAAAGGCTAATCAGGCAGCTCGTTTGGGATGTTCCACATGAAGCTGTTGGGTGGGGGTGGGGGGCAAAGGCTGCCGTTGGAAGGGGTGCAGCCGCCTAAGCCGTCTCGCACCTACTCTTGCTACGACAACTACACATCGGGGGAGGGGGGGTGCGACCCGCGGCCGCAGAACTGCGCTCGGACTTCGCGCTCAAACTCCACCAACTCTCTACGCTCACGTCACGTGGCTACAAGCAGTACGCAATTTCGCACATCATCCCTCTCTCTTGGCTTACACCTACTGACTTTAAATGATGTCGTAGGCTTCCGCGACCAGAGTCATGATCTGGGCTGTCCGGGTGACGCCGCGTCGGCACCTCGGCCATCGATGCGGCGTCACCCGGACAGCCCAGATCACCTACAGACTTTAATACCTTACTTTGCCGTAAGACTGAACTGGGCGCCCAACTGTTCTGACTGTAACATATTTTTCTTTCTAAAATTGTTTGTGTTATTTCTTTGCTCCTTTTTGGAAAAAGTCTCCAGAATGACACTGAACTGTTAAATTTAAAAGAGATTTAAAACATTATTACTGAAATGTTAGAAAATGATGTACGCTTAGCAATGTTGATTCTTTGAATGTAATTCCATTACAATTATTTGCTCAAATGAAATTGATTCTTTTCAAAATGACAACGATTACATGAATGCGAACGTATTTTCATTATAGATTGAAGGAAATGGAAATGCAATTTAAAAAATTAAAAATTAAGCTTCCTACTTTGAATTAGACATTGTAGACTGTAAAAAGCATTTTAGTTTGAAAATTGCTTTTATGTTCCTTGAGAAATGTATGCAATTAAAGCATACATTTCAGATTTAATTTACTAAAATATATTTAATTTTTTATAAAGCTTATTTTTTTAATACCTAGGTGTTTTTCAAATATAAGATGTGACAATAATATTATGCAAAAACAATTTTGTTCGTTTCAACAATCAACGTTTTGTGCCCTGTTGCAACCCTGCAAAACAGGGCGCCAGAGGGAGATCCTAAAATTCCAATTAGCATACACATCCACTCTTAATTTGGGCATCGCTGCCCGGAAATTAAAGAGCATCTCAATCTCAATCACAGAGCGCTCACTCACCGAGTGTAAATTTGTCGAGCCATCGATCAGAGCGCATTGGAATTCTCGCGACGCGCTGATGAAACCCCAGCCGGGGGCGCCCCGCGACCTCGAATGGGGCAGGGCGGGCCAAACGGCGGCCCACGGCGGCCCACGACGGCTCATGCGGGGGCGGGGAGGGTGTTTCATGGGCATCGTGAATTAAGGAAGCAGAAAAACAATGTGTAAGTGTTCGTATAATTTTCTTAAAGCTTCGAATGAAAAAGGGATTTTTCTTCTTTAACAATTACTGACGTTGTTCATAAACTTTGATGGAGGTTGTGAACAAAAAATGGTTGAATGCCATTGCTCTGCATTAAAATAATTATTATAATATGCTGTAATTATATATAAATATATTGGAACACTTGACGTACTGCTGCATAAATATTCAGTCACTCTTTATTTAGAAATTTATTTCGTCTGAAACTAAAAGAGAACCAGACTGATTTCAGGAATGGGAATATCGTAATTTCGCTTCTCACATTATGTTCTTTGGATACACAATACATGAGGCTTTAAAATAAAAGAGCATACTCAATTTTCCAGTGAGCACATGGTGTACACTTCGCGTAGTCTAGACACTATGTAACAACGCGTCATCAGACACCAGCTGAGAAACAAGCATGACCTTGCTCTAGTACTCGTACTATCAAAATATTTCTATGCTGACACGCTCTACGACAGTTACGTCAACAGTTACGTTACGCAAACTTGTCACAAAATAGGATGTGTCATACAATAGTTTGCATCTAAATAAATGAATTGCTTACTTTCATTTGAATACCCACCTCGACGTACACACCTTCCCTTATGGATGAAGACTTCTAAAGACGAATGTAATTTTCGAGTGACTGGAGGTGTCTGTGGTACCGTTAACATTTCGCTGTTGCTGGTTGAGTAGCAAAGTCGTTATCGTTATATTAAACAAGTTAAAATAAAGAATTTGACTGTGGAAAAAGGAAATAGTCCTGCTGCCTTTAGACAGGCTGGGCGGAAACGTCGATCCAGGGCGCAGGATGACACGAGGAGCACATCGAGTGACATTCTCGAAACGAACCTTTCCTGAAGAGCTTTGTCCAACCCTGGAGCTGAGCTCGGAGGAGGCGGACGGAGTCCCCTCAAACAGCCGACTAATTGGCCGCGAAGCGCTGGGGTAGCTCCGCCCCCCCCTCCAGGAGTCAACTCAAAAATTATCGCGCCGCCATGGCGAATCGCGCGATGCTCTTCTGGCAAGGCGGCCGGCGACGTCCCGGCCACAAAGCCCCCCACCCCCACCCCTACCCCCACGCGGACCTGCCTTTGGAAACGAGTCTTTTGATGACGTGGACACGGGCGAGCGGAAAAGCAAGAACAAATATTTTTCGGAGTTTTGACTTCACGAAACAAGTTTAACGAGTGCTCTTTTTTTTATGGCGCGCTCGTATTACTGTTTCCGCGAAGGCGTGTTCAGAATAATGTGGGTGTGCGGGAAATTATTCCGTATTCAAATTCCCTGTGGGAGCTCTTGCTGAGGAAAATAAACAAAAACGTCAGGGCCCAGTGGGTTCTATATTAGCTGGCATGCATTTTTAGTATTTCTGGAATTCCCAATTGGAAGCTTTAAAATGTTTTACACATAAATAATGCAATAAAATGCATTGTAAAGGAAAGCAGTTAAAATAATGAAGTTTTATATTTAAAAGCACTTCATGGAATTTCGTATAAATCAACTCAGAACAATAGGTCTGCATTGGCAACGCAGGACTTTTTTCTGTCACATTACAAAGCAATAGGAGATTTTTTCTATTAACACGGACATTCACGTTTTTACTGTTGAAATTTCTCTTAATTAATTTAATTACTATACAATTTTAATAACTGCTTTGACATTTTTATATTAGCTTTTTTTATAAATTAGTAATGAACTCTATTGAAAACGTAAAGAACAAACTTTTTTCTCTACACCGAATCAACATTGCTAAAATATATGTGTCATTCGTTGTAAAAATTCTGTGAATTGAGCTGGAGCAGTTTTTCTGGAAACCACCAGAGACGCGACACATCAAACGGCTGCCCAAAGCAAATTCTTTCCGTGACACGGCAGACATTTCCCGGACAGTATTTATTTCCCTGGCAGGTAGAAACGCCAAACAGGAAGAAAAAAACCAAAGAAAATATTTATCGTCGAGCGCGTGTTCCAGTTCGACATGGCGCTGCGCGTGTCGCAAGACGCGGTAGAGAGTCGATGGTCGAGCGCAGTCGACAGTCGAGAGTTCGCTCGCGTGGCCGCGGGCCGCTTCGAGGGGCGTGGCCAGGTACGGCCGCTAGCTACTCGCTACTCGGGGCTCTGTGTCTACTCGCTACTCTCTACTCCACTCTACCAAGACGCTAAGAGGCTACGACTAGAAGTAGTTTACGACTAGGAGGCGCGGAGGCGGCCCCGCGCGTGGCCGCGACGACAGAGGCGCGGCGGCGGGGGACTCCGCGTGGACTAGATGCACAGTAAGGGCGAAAGACGTCGAAGACTAGAAGACCACCTATCGTTACGTCACTTCGTACTGGGGCACAGCCGAAGGCCGGGGAGGGGGAGGGGGAGGTCTCCGGCACTCGAGGTCGCCGTTCGGGACCTGAGGGGGACGGAGGGGGTCTGTGTCCAATCGGAGACCACTCCGCAGGAGAACGCTTGCACAAACTCTGATCCTTCAAGACGGCTAAACATTACCAACTTGCAAACGTTTTCATTCTTGAAGATTCGTAATGATATATATTTAACAAAGAATTATGTTATTTTTATTGCAGAAGTGCAATTTATATAACACGAACGATAAAGTAGTCGTTATTTTATAATATGGAAGGATAATTTTGTAGATGAATTAAATTTTTGCTTTAAAATTATATAGTCATATCAAATAGTTGCAATATGAAGCTATGGTGGAAAAGAGAATGACATTTCGGGACCAAAAAACGAAGTAATTAACAATATCAAACAGCCTACACCAAAACTTATAGCATCGAAACAAATTAAACCTTCAGAACTTAATTGCAATTGAGCCATACGCTTATAAAATTTAGGATCATGTAAGCTTGATCACCGCTTTATTTTCACAATTATTATTACATTATTTTTTAAGAAATGAATACGAATAACGAAAACTATATCCCTAATTTTGTAAGCAGAAATGAAAAGAGTGTAAATCGATAGTACAGTGGAGAACTATAAAGGTACTGGACTGAAACAATATTTAACAAACTCTTCCAATGAGATACAATTATACAATTATACAACAGGTCAGGAGGGTGAGAAGACAGAGGCAGTTGAGCAATGAAGAAATACCAAAATTGTTCACGATCAAGACAAATATTTACACATCATCAGAAATGCAGCATCAGCAATACACAAACGAGCTTATTGGAGCTTTCCACGAATGTGTGAATTAAACGGTTTATCAATAAACAGTGATAATTTATTGTTATTTGGAAGAAAACGACGAAGCATTACATCCATATTGAAGAAATTGACTGAATTTTGAACTTGATTCAACCAATTGGCAAAGAATGGATATTGATGCAAAATGTAATCTTTATTAGTTGTTAGTATTGTTTAATTAGTTAATAGACAAAAATCAAGTGCGTTTTTGAACTAATCCGCTCCGCCTCAATACTCCTGAATACAAAGAACGATGTATTATTCACAGCAAGAAGAAGCAATGTCTTCATGGAAGCTATCATTGGAGCGAAGTGCGGCGAAGTCCGAAGACCGGAATGGGTGCAAAGAGACGGTATCTACTAAAAATGTCTAAATTAATTGTAAAGTCCTCCTTTGTTATCCATTTTGGATAATAAAAATGCAAACTAATTCCTAAGAAATTAATTCCTAATCTTCAGAAATACAATTTTCAGCGGAATTTAACTGATGGATGCTGCAATACAGCTAGCTGATTATATTGAAAAAAGGTTTGCTTTGAATATTTTACGCAGTAGCATACACCGAATGATAGTTATTTTCGAAATAACATTATTGAATACATTTACCATAGAATCGTGATATTTTAGCAACAATAAGCGAATCATTTTTACCCAAACAATTAGCAAAGAAATCAAAATATTCGGGTTCATTTACTTTAAATTTTAAAAAACAGACCTCGCAACCCGTTCAGATTGTACATTCGAGGAAATGTTTCCGTTTTCGACTTACACATCATTCTGGCAAGGCAAAAGCGAATCGACTTGCAAGAACTACTTGAAACTCAGTTTTGCTGTTTTCAATTGAATTAGCAAGTTTCCGAATGGCGGACCTCCCCCAAACATCGCCGGCCAAAGGAAGAGACACAGGATTCTACGACACTACGACGACACAAACAAAGACTACGACACTTCGTAAGAAAATACGTCGCTTCGTGAGGAACATCGTGCTCTGTGGACGCCGGGGCGAGGGCGACCCACGCCGTCGTCCGCGCTGCTCGCAGGCGGAGAGAGAGAGAGAGAGGGGAAGAGAGAGGGGAAGAGAGAGGGAGAAAGAGGAGGGAGAGAGAGGGAGAGAGAGACAGAGACAGACAGAGAGAGAGAGGGAGAGGGAGAGAGAGAGAATTTTTACCTGTCGGAGAGAGGGAGAGGGAGGAGGGGAGGAATACGAAAGGGTAATATAGTGGAAGAGAGAATGCGAAACGGAGAGAGAGAGAGAGAGGGGCGCGGAAGGAAGAGACTGAAAGCGTGAAAGAAAGAGGGGGAGGGAGGGGGAGGGATGCAGAAAGGAAAAATAGAGACAGTGAGAATGCGAAAGGGGAAGAGAAAGAAGACGAAGAAGGAAGAGATACGAAGCGTTAAAGAAAAAAAGAGATAGAAAGTGAAAAAGTATAGAAAGAGAGGGAAGATAAGGAATGGAAAGAGAAAGAAAGATAATAAGGAAGAAAGAGAGAAAGTAAGAGTTAAAGAAAGAAAGAAAGAAAGGGAGTTGAAGGAGAGGAGAGAGAGAAAGAGAGACGGAAGGGGAGAAGAACGAAAATTAGAAATTTGGAATGCAAGAAACGCATATACAGATGTGTCAATTAAATAGAAAATCAAAGAAATCGGAATTGACTAGGAATGAAATATCGTATAGACTTACTCTAACATTAAGCAATAGCAGCTTTGATATTCGTAACTATTAACACATTTACATAAACTATCATAACGTAATAAATTATATTTCAAAGAGACACATATAAATATGGCATTTTCTTTTGGGAAATGCATTGATTTCAGTAATCGTATACTATTATCTCTCGGAAGCACGTGTTCAAATATGTAAATGTTTTGACAAAATGAGTAATTTTCGACCTTCAAAGTTTTAATATAAGAATTGAGATGCAGGTCGGGCGAACGCAAGTAGAAATTACACACTCTCTTGCGGTTGCGATGGGTTAATTTGGTTCGCATACATTTTCCACGAACGAAACCAGCATCCTTGTATAATTCGTTCCAACATGCGTAGATTAAATAACAGTATTGAAATGTATGGCTCTCATTCAAACAGAAAGGTTAATAGGAATCAATAATATTAGTGAAATCTAATTCGAAACAAGAGTACGTGTACTAAATAAAGTATCCAATTAATTGGAAGGTTTCTTCTCTTACAGTAGCCCACAGAAATCGTTGCGTCTGTAATTGTAAAAATGAATGATATTCTTAATAATTCATGTATTTCCTATCACATTCTGTGAATAGTGTGTTATAAAACTGACAAGAAAATTTACATTAGTTTCGAGTGCATTGTTAACGTTTGTACTCTACTGTTCCACGGTGTATTTACATTAGAAAAGCGTTCCCGTAATTTTTCAACTCTTCCCTTCCAAAAGTGTAAGTAAATACGACGATGTACGAAAATGGACTTTCATTAATTCACGTGCATCCCGAATGCTCCACGTTTGCCGTTACGTCTTGCCGCGTGCCTCCGCGGTGTTTGCGTGACCTCTGCCGGCGACCACTGGAACTTCCGGGAAAGTGCGCGGCCGAAGCCGGGGACGCCGTCGGCCCCCAACTTAGTAACGAGCCACACTCATCACCCACGCCGCCCCCCCTCCCCGCCCCCGCCCAGCCCGCCAAACCAGGTTAGCGGAACTTGGAGCAACTCGGTTAAAGGACTACGCGTCCCCTCCCTCCCTCCCTGTTGGAAATATCTGGCGCGCTGCCGACGGCGTGATGCGGGAAGCACAGGCGTCGACTTCCGTCACTCACGCTGCCATAAAAAGCCCAAGGAAGACAAATAAGAAGCAACGGAGCTGAGAGGTTCGTTAGAATTGAAAACTAATACCCGAAGTGCCCAAGAAAATTGCTGCTTGAGTAATATATGCGTGGTGGATTTTGAAGTGGCGTGTAGAAGGGAACGGCCCCCTTTGCTCAAGAAATTTTCAAGATCATCAATTACAACCAATGGGGGCGGATGTTTCCTTCCTTGAAAGCTCGCAGTATTTCTTTGGACAACGCGATCTGCGCTGGTGACTCAGAATCATTTCTCTTGTGCTCCGCGGTCGAAAAAAAAATCTACAGAAACGGCGGTGAAACACCATTTAGTTCCGACAAGCGCAGTTGAAACATAGTCTCAACCTCCGTGTTATTTTTGATACCCCCTCTCCCATACGCACCCTTCCCCCTGCCGTCCTGCTAGCGTGCAGAGAGATGCTTAGATGGCGACATTTTATGCAGTGGAATTCTGCTGTGTTTCGAGAGTTGTTCGTTAATTTTGAATATGTACCGTAAGGGAGAGATATGCCGTGAATAGCCACCCAATTGCGAATTGTCCTGAATATTGGATTGGAAAAGACGACAAAAATGAAATTCAATGAACCTTTCACTCAACCAAGATGCTTGGAAGTGACATTTAGATAATATTACAAATATACATTTCTCAGCATGTTGAAACGTTCATTGGATCCGTGAAAGTTATAGAAGAATTTACTATGTTATCTGTATTTGTATTACGGTGACTCGTAGGCAATGAACTTCAGAACCCTCAACAAAATCTCAAAAACTATTTTCGTCAATTTACATGTTTGGCTTCCATTTAATGTCTAGAGGTGGAACATATAGTGTTTCCTTAGGTAGACGGCACGGCCCACAACGACAATTCGTAAGAAAACTATTATTCGAACATAGTTGAAAAGCTGTTTTGTTGTTTAGCTTTTACAATTTGTATTATAATTTCGTATAAAATATTTTTGTTGACTGATGGACTAATGCTGACGCATATGATGATGAGTAACAATTCATTACGATAAGTTCTTCCGAAATTGCACATGACCTTTAGTAACGAATCTAGCCAAGTAAAGCAGAAATTGCGAATATACGAATTCGTAAATAATAATTTATATCTTGAGAAAGCTTGGGTTCATAAAAGTGAGCATTCGTTATCATTTTCCAGGTAAAAATATTCTAACCTTTTTGTTTGGTAATAATATTTGTACGAGAAACGTAATTATTCAGAAAATAGGAAGTAAATGGCTTCCGAGTTTATAAACAATAGTTATTTGTGACATTCAACATTCAATAACGTCTAGCGCGAGATATTGAAACAATGAACTAAATTTAAAGAACCCACAATTTAATATCATTGGGCTTATTAACCCTTCCTTGACAATTGCTCTTTCCCATTAAATCCAAAACCGTGAACACGCGATGTTTTGGAGGTGCGAAACAAATCCGCAGACAAGAGAGTGAGTTTCACAGAGCATTAAGCGCCTCGCGGAGACCCAACTTAGCGGGTCCATTTGTCTGGCGTGGAGCGCCTGAAACGGCGGTCCAGAACAAGCGTCGACCGCGCGCAGAGGTGCGGGGCGCGGGGCGCGGGAAGCTGCCGCGCGAAGTCGCGACGCGGCCAAGTTGGAGGCGTCGGAAATTGTTGCTGTTCTGAATCGGCTGGCGCGGGCGCCGCGAGGGCCAAAGTGGAGCGCAGGTTCCATGTTCGACCGCCGCGCCCAACGAGGGTAATCTTTGCGGCGGCGGAAGAGGCAGTGAGTTCCGTAAAGGAGGTGGTGGAGGAGATGGAGGGGTGACGATGGTGATGGTGATGTTGGAGATGGTGATGGTAAAGATGGTGATAATGGCGATGGGGATGATGGAGATGCAGATGGTGATAATGGAGAGGGTGATGATGAAGACGTTGATGATGGAGACGTTGATGATGGAGACGTTGATGATTAAGATGGTGATGGAGTTGATGTGGATGGCGATGGAGATGGGGATGATGATGGAGATGGTGGAGGTAGTGGAGGTGGGGGCAGTGGTATTGGTTGTTGTGGTGGTGATGGTGGTGGTTTTTGTAATATTGGTGAGTATCTTAGAGACGGAAAAGATGATGGAAGCAAAGGGAAAGAAAGAAGGTGATGAGAAGGGAGAAATGGTAGAGTGGTGTGGTGGCTTGAGAAGAAATAGTCGAGCAGAAATGAGGATGGAACTGCGAAGGCAGAAAAATATAGATGAAGTGTAGGAGAAAAATCTAGAGGAAGAAGGGCTAAAGAGATGAATTGAGGGGGGGAAGGAATTGGTAAGGTAGAGATAAAGAAAATGAAACGAAGAGGAAAGCGAAGGAGGAAAAACGGGTTGGAGATGGTGTGGCATGGAGAGTGCTTTGATGGTGGGGTGATGAAGTATTGATGGTGTTGGAGGAACATCTCTGAAAACATTATGGATTTCACCCCAGAGAAGGAAGAAGCCCGCAACGGCCATGCAGTGGTGCAGAAAGGAGAGCGTGAAGGGTGGAAGTTCCGCTAGGTATGAGGAGAGGCATTAGTGTGAAGCGTGGGGGAGGGGGCGCAGCGGCCCCCAACTTGTACAATGCGGCGCCGGTTGGAGTTTTGGCTCCAGTTGGGTGCAGCCATCTCCGCCGCTTGCGGCGCCACAGTCGAGGCTTCTGCGGTCGCCGGCTATTCCCGCCCCTTCCCCAGGTGCTGGGAGTGAGTGCCCCACGTCTTTCTCAAGTGCTTAGAGGGCTGTTACGCCCGACCATTATCCTCAAGCGCATTGATGTATTGTTCGTATTTACGGGAATGATAAACAGATAAATTCTGAATATTAGCATCTGTTTCAATAATTCAGTTATTTACATATTTAATTTGTAAAGTTCTTTTATTTTAATGAATTAAATACTTATTATATAATTTAACTTACAAACAAAGCAATAAAGGTAAATTACTGTTATATTATGGCCATCGTTTTTAATTTTTTAAAATCATGTCAACATTTCACATATCTGAACAATTCCAATAACCTATTGGAATATTGTGAAATTCGTCTTTGTTGTCTCCGAGACATGAAATGCAGAAACCACAATTTGGAATGGTGAACAGAGCTTTGCAACTGTTACCTCGAAAATTGCGCGCAGGGATGAACTCGAAACTTCATAAGCAGTTGTGCGACGCCGACAGTTGACAAGGACATTTGCAAGCGCTTCTCGCGGCGAAACGCTCAAGAGATTCCACGACACGCAACCCTATTCACATTTCACAAGCAACATTATTGCAGCGACTGTACCACAGGAAGGAGGAGACCGTATCGGCCCTGTACCTGCACAGGGCCCCCTGAGAGTGTTCCAAAGCCTGCTAAATCGCTTGAATTCCCGTGGTGGTATTGACTGAGCGTCGCTCCGCCCTGTGTAGATACGTGTCTCTTTTTCTTTTTCTCCCTTCCCTACAGCCGAAAGTGCTCTTTCTCGCTTGCTCTCTTCCTCTCTCCGTCTCTCTTCCTGTGTTGATTTTTCGCTCGTTTTACCCGCTCTCTCGTCCTTTTGTTCGCGACTTTCATCGCCTGGTGAATCAAACGCAGGAGCAGCACGCCTCGTGATGGAGGCTACCAGCCAAAGGCTTTGCAACTAGCTGGCTGCAACTGACTCGTGCCCAAGCCCCTTATGAATTTACAGGTGAATTTTTATAACTATCGTAAGACGAGATTAATGTTATACTTTTCCGGTTGTGATTGTTTGATTTAATGATTCAAAGATAGAATATGAGACAAAACAAAGTTGATAGATTTGGAATAAACTTCAAGAATTTAGTTTAATTTGATCTTTTATTTATCTTTTTTGAACATTTATCTTATTTTACGAAGGTATTAAAATATATAAATTGCATAGAGCATATAACTTTGGAAAACATGGGTAAATGAATGTTGAGTCTAAATTCATGATATAATTTAAAACACAGAAATGCACAATAAGATATTATAACACAGAGAAACGATATCTTTCAATGGGAATTTTCGGAACAATTATAGTGTCGTTGAGCACGAAGACAAAACGAACCATTACTGGGGAAAGAACAAAACATATACCCGTAAAGCTGTTTGATCAACGTAGACTGAAGCAAAAATATTAAATTACGCGAAACCCCCGTGAGCAAAGAGAGGATTTTTCCTAAAACTGTTTGAGTTCGAGAAACAATCAAATGAAGCAAACGAAGGGACGCCGTGGCTCCTCGCACAGTACATTAACATCAGAACTCTGCATCGAGAGAGGAAAGCGCATTTGACAGGGCACATGGGGAAACACTTCCGCTCCCCGTCCCACTCTTGGCGGGAAAGGGGAGGGCAGGGCGGCGGGGGGAGGGGAAATTTCAGGCTGATGAACACAAAGCGCCTCCTACCACAAAGCGCGCCGCTCGCGGCGGTGCCACTTTCAATGCCGATACTACTACTGGGAAATTAACGAACTAACCACGTTCCAATTACAAAAAACTCCATTAGCGGGATTCCCCTCGCCCGCCTAAGCGCGGCGTTGTGGGGGAAGGGGAGGGGAGGAGGGGAAGGGAGGGGAAGAAGGGAACTAGCAGCGCGCCAGCACACTGCGCGGAGTCGAGGACGAACAGCGGTGATCGACAGCAGAGATCGACCCATCAGATGAATCCCAACAAGCACGGATCAGATGGGAATATGTCATAGGCAAGAGATAGAGACTATTCGGAAAAATAATAAGAAAAATGTTCAGATGCAGTCTGCAAATAATAACAAAGTTATTAACCGAACATCAATTATAATGTATAGACTTATAGATAAAGATAAGATATTCATTTTTAACTCACTTGTCAAGAATTATACTATTAAAACATACAGAGATGTTCTACCCCTGTTCTTGATCACACAAGAACGTAGAAACAGAATACGTGTTACATGCGTAAATATCATCTCAGTAAACACATGTCATTGCACACAGAAAAAATAGAACTTTTGGTGAATTGTTTTTTTCAGAAATTCCATATGAGGGTAAAACCCAAGGAGGAGACTAATTGAATTCACACACGGAGGTTATCAAGTGTATGATTCTATCCGTCTGCCTTTCTTGTTCTTTATGGACGTCTCTCGACATACGTTTGCATGGCGCACAATTATGGATACAAAGGTATTATAAATACTAACACAGAACTGACAAAAATGTGCTTTAGAAAGCACCACTTTATGTCCACTGGCATTTCAAATGTAGGAGAATATAAGAACGAACTTTCTTCGCTTGTTCGGTTCTTTTTCTCGGAAGTCTTAATATCATCATTGTTCCAATTCTGAACGATATATCTCTTTATTTTTCTAGAAGTAACATTAACACGAAGGTCTGATTAATCTGTGAAGAATATTTTCGAAATAATGCGTTAATTAGTGTAAAGGATGAGCGACCTCCTAAAACGAGGTAAAAGTACGTTGCATGGCGACGGAATCAGGACTGTTCCACAGAAGCTTTAGGAGAGAAACATGCTCTTTCTGGACTACCAGAATACGTGAGCGCAGCTAGCGACGGCACGCCAACACAACACAAGTGACTAGATGGCCGGAAGGTTGGCTTGAGGTACTGCACACACATGAGGCGTAGATGAAGCTTCACGACGGAGAAATAGGATTCATCTTCACCATGAACCGACGAACGAGTAGTATAGCTTCAGCGGTCTCCTGCGTTACATTTTAAGACATGTGATAACGAAAGAAAATATGATTTGGCCAAATCAGTAGGTAAGAAACATGGAACAAGAATCGAGTTTTTTTCTAGTATCCTTCTGCCTGGCCATTAAGACAAAATTAAAATTATATTCCGAAATTAATGACTGTTGAATAATACTACCTGGAGAAATCAATTTGCTTTTCATCTTAGGGAAATTGATATTCCAAAAAAAAATCTATTGATTGCACGAATCTCATAAATCATCATTCAATGATTCTCGTATGTGACGATTTCTCAACAAAAAAATAATTTTGTTCCTCAAAAATTAATTGTAATATGACCCAAATACATAATCTCACAGAAATCTGCCTTTCTCTAGACAGACAAACTTCTATGATGCAATGTTTCTTTAACATTAACAACATTTTAATGAATAAACGTATTGTTAAATAAATCAAACTAAAAATATTTTATGTAGTAGTCAGTAGGTCATATCAAATAATACAAGGCGGAAAAAAATAAACTTTCACTAGAATTGAAACTTTCAATTTTTATCTGTCTTTTACGAATTAAAACTCCCATGTCACGGTTTGACCCAGCACCACGTTTTAAATAAATCGAGAACCATTGGAATAGAAATTTAGTTACAAAGGCCACTTTTCAAGTCGCAGTGTCAACCTCGCTCGTGACACGAATGCCGATCGCCAATCATTTTCTTTCGTTAACAACGGGACGAACTCGCAGGCGACCGCCGAACCGCCGCGTGCGTGCGCGCGTGCGTGCAGAGGCGCGTGCGGGCGAGCGTGCTGCGGAGCGTGTTGGGGGGGGGCGGGGGCGTGAGCGAGCGAGCGTCACGCGGACTCGGAGGAGGCGGCGGCGGCGGCCACGTCCTCCGAGGAGGCGCAGGACTACTTGTCGTAGTCGCGCCGCCGGATGACGGCGAAGTGCGTCATCTGGAAGCTGTTGCTCTTGCGACTGCCCCGCTCCAGCGTGCCCGTCATGCTGTAGCCCATGTTGAAGTCCGAGGTGCTCACGTTCGACGTCAGGAACAGCTGCAACACGCGACGCACGCGTTAGCTCTCGACGGCTCTCTAATACTGAGTTGGTTAAGACAATAATAATAATAATAATAATAATAATAATAATAATAATAATAATAATAATAATAATAATAATAATAATAATCTTTAATGGCGAGGCTCAGGCCGTAGTACCTGCTTTTCCGCCTAACCTTTTGATCATACAATTATACAGAGTAGTAGCATATAAGAGGGAAGAGGAAAAAGCTGTACATTTACGACTGGGAGTGCAAAACTAGGAGCCATACGCCTTAAACCGATAGAGTAAGACCAGAAAAATCTTATTCATGGCGGCTTACGGCCGAACGTTAATAGTGAAGAATGTGATATAAAAGGAAAAGAAAAGATGTATAGGAAAAGGGTTCATAAAGAAGGAAAATGGAGAAATCTGGAAGGAAAAGAGAAGGGAGGAGAGGCGAAGAAGAGAAGGGAGAAGAAGTGTGGGAATAGTAAAATTGTTCCATAATCAAATTGCAACGTGTGGTATACATTAGCACTTTACATAAATATAAAATCAATTCGAACACCAGAGAAGTACAATGTAATACTAGAAGTTAATACTGGCAATAGTTTAAAATACAATATTGACAGTATCAAGGAACAATATACAAGTACACTAAATTCGAAACATAAATTGTGTTTATGCTTACGGCCAATATATTGTGATAAAGATAGTAATGATAACGGCACATATTGCAAGTTTATTTTACCAGTAAGTCAATAATCAAGTTTTGTATATTGTATTAGAAACAATTACATGAAGGCATAGGGCGCAGAATGGAGATCACTTGGGGAAAAGCAAATTTTATAAAGATTTGTTGTTTTATTGCTATGCTGCGCATTTTAATAATCTCGGATGATTGGAAGAAAAGTAACACTCTTTCATTACTCCATTTCAAAAACGAAAAATCATATTCAAAATAGTAAGCCAGTGCTAAGTGAAAACTATGCTGTGGCATTTTTAAAGGGAATGAAAGTGTCCTCGTATGAGGCGTTGCGCCGGCCGGCCACAAGTGTAGTTCCAGGTGACTCGACAAACATATTTTAAGGGTCACCTTGTTCAAGATTGGCGAAGTTACACTGCTGATTTTTCTTTGTCCTGAAATTCACAAATGGTAGGATATGCTGAGTTTACTTCTGCAAAGTGCTTGGACATTATTCCATGGAATGGCACTCTGAGAAATATGGAGACCTTCTAATGTCATCGGCAGGCATTAGTAGAAGGGAAAGGCGCTTGCAGAGAATATTACACGCAGATGAGTTAATACTGTTTGAAGAGTGAAATGGCAGAATGGCAAATTTACTTCTTTATACATGCTTCTACTACATCTGGTATTAACGAAAAGTCATTTTATAAACTCTTTATGTATAGTTTTTTTTTTTCTTCAGAAAAATTTATGAATACGACTAAAGAATATTTGAGAAAATTGGTAATTAATCACTTCTAAAAAACAATCAAAGAGTAAATGAGTAAAATTCTACAATTTGTACTAAACTTGATCCTGAATATTTCATTATTTTAATATTTTGACGTACAATTTTACCATTTGATGAAGTATGTATATATAATATTTTAAAACTGAATAGTGCATACAAATTTTATCCTAAATCATGACCATTTTTGGAAAGTATGATATTTGTTGAAATTATGTTTACGATATTCATAAAGTAAATGTCTGAAATTGAAGAAGAAGAATCAAAATTTAAGAAGGGAATCAAAATTCCGATTACAACTAAGAAATAGTTGAAATTTGCATGCTGTTAATCAAATTTAAATTTATACCATTAAAACGTCACTAGTTATGGAAATCACGTAGCAGGGATGAAACTTTTTTATACCATCACCACAACCTCTACTACCATACACCCAACACCAGCTCGAGAAAAAAATCACGTACCTTCTTTACTCTCGGAAATATTCCAGAATATCCATAGTTACCAGATCAAGGTAGAAGCTTTTCAAGTGAATGAAAATCTGCACTGCATCTTTTCGAGCTGCAGCGATGCGATGATTCGCCCAGCGTCGATCCATTTATCACTAATAATAAATTAGTTATGTATTGAATTATAAATTAAATGTATAAATAAATAATCTTGTTTTTATCAATATTTAATTTTCTCTTTGTACACAATGAACTATAGTTTCAGGTGCTGCTTAAGGACGGATGATTGATAGGACAACCATCTACTGTTCTGGCTCTCACGACGCAATCCTTGGAATCTGTGTACTCAGACTGTAAATGATGTGTAGTTCTTACTTATTTTTAGAAGAGTAAATAGGAAGTGTGGATGGCAAGAGCCATAATTCAACCACAGATTTTCTCAATCTCTATTATTTCCAATGCGCGCAGCAATTGAGAGAAAATTATGCCGTCTCTGCCATTTTCAGAGGTGTCGATGGATTTGTTGGACACGAACTCAGGAAAAATACAAAAACATGACTATTACTATTTTCCAGTGGGCGCAGAAATTGAACGAAACAATGCAGCCTCCGGTCATGTGAGAGGTGTCCGTGATTTCGTGAAACACTTGGAACTGGAGAAAAGTCCAAAAACAATGACATTGTTAGGATTTTGACTGAAAAATAATATTTGATCGTGTTATTCCACCTCTTTTCACATTGCGCGTAACGACTGTGTTCTCTCATTCAGAGTGTCACTGCTTACAATACAAATTACGCCATTGACCAGGAAGGCTCCGAGGCACCAAACTTTTTATATATTTTGGCATGTGAAGTATGTTACAACTACTATGTTATTACAATATTTATGAAGAGGCTTTTTAAATTAATTAATTGCACTGTTATTCAAGAGTATTTTATTAGTTCTTCTTGAAAATTTGCTCTAGTTTTTCGAAACACAGTTTCTGGTTTGTTCAGTAGCATTTTCATGCCACAGGACACTAGTATTTTCTGATAACTAAGTCAGTAAATATTGGAATGCATTTAGTGAGGAGGCACAATAGACCCAGGATCGCCCGGAATAGAACAAACCCGAATAAAAATCTTCAGGAATGTTGAGGTTTGAATTTTGAAACGTTTAATACATTTTTGCATTAAATAATTATGGATAATATATCTCTTTTTGTTTACCTTCGACTTTATATATGAAGAATAGTTAAAATCGTGTATGAAAAGAGTGTCATTCATATAAATCAAATATATAGTACACTTGGCATTTACAAGAGTCATTCATATAAATAATTAATTTTCATTTTTTCGTTTAGCCAATTGAATATACACATTAATTATATAAAAAATCGTTGATTATCACAGTATGTACTGCACATGTGCAATTAAAATTCCACCGTGAAACTTTGCCGTAAAACTTTGTCGTGCAAGTAAAACTCGTCAACTAGCATTCAGAATGCAGAAAAAAAGGATCAAAATAGTTTAATTAAGTCACTATAACACAGACGGGTCAAGTAATTTCCAGTCGAACAAACATGAACAAACAAAAATGTATATCACATATTATGTACTTACATCAACTACATATAAACAATGAATGAATGACATAAAAAATAGTGGTGACCTAAACGTTGGGGAGACACTAGCTGGCTAATGAAAAATATAAAATATTAAACATTAATAAATTTGCATGAAAATTGTTTTACAATTTCGTGTAAAAGGTGATTTGTAAAGGTGATTTGTTTCATGTAAAACGTTTAATCTTATCATATTACAAGTGTAAAAAATATAAACGTCAATTATTTGTACGTTCTAAAAGGTACTCCAGTGAAAGTTTTTTTAGAACCAATAAAACGTCATCAAAAGTATGCCACAAATGGTAAAGGTGTGCTGGAATTACTCAAATTTTAAATTATTCTTAAATCGAAACGAAAATGTATTGAATGTGACACGTGGATAATATAGTAGGACTAGTAAATAAGAAATATCAGTCCTATCGTCGCTCGTTTTCTTGGACATACCACTCGTGCAATTATAACCCTTGTATACAGTGGTTTCGTTAATTACGAGTATTATAAATACTATGTTCTTAATTAATTTCCGAAATGTCCGGGGCATTCTCTGGAGGTTCTTCACTCTCTCGCCTGAGCCTGTTTAACCCGCGCTGGCCTTGCGGAGTCCAGCTCAGTCAGTTGCAGCCGTCAGTCGGGCGGAGTGATGAACAAAGGAATGGCGCAAATGAAGCGGCACTCTCGCCGGGGGCTCTCTACTCGTACAAGCGGACAAATATGCCGGCGCCGAGACGCAGCAACAGGAGCAGCTAACTGAGGCCGCCGCCGCCACCGCTAGCGTGGAGGTCGAGCGGCCGCACAGGCGGCGAGTGGCGCATTGCCAGAGGCTAGAGACGAGTTGCACGAGGCGAGAGGCAAATTACGAGTTACGAGTGGCAAGTGGCAAGAGGCGAGTGGCGAGTTGCGAGAGGCGAGAGGCGAGTGAGAAGAGGCGAGTGACATGAGGCGAGTGACAAGAGACGAGTGACAAGAGGCGAGTGGCGAGTTGTGAGAGGCAAGTGGCGAATTGCGAGTGGCGAGAGGCGAGTGGCGAGTGGCGAGTGGCAAGAGGCGAGTGGCTAGTGGCAAGAGGCGAGTGGCGAGTGGCGAGTGGCGAGTGGCGAGTGGCGAGTGGCGAGTGGCGAGAGGCGAGAGGCGGGCGCGCCTCCCAATTAGACAGCTGCGCTTATGTTCTCCACGCGCCGCGCTCCTCCACTGCCGAGCGCTCTCGGCTCTGCGCGCCTCTACCCGGCGAATTCCATGCTCGCAGGAATGCGCACGTTAAGGAGAGAAATTCAACACACAAAACAACAAAAGTGAATAATAATAATAATAATAATAATAATAATAATAATAATAATAATAATAATAATAATAATATTAATACTAATAATACAAGAAAGTAATGGACAGAGTGCAAATGAAAAAAAGATAAATCATTTGTGTGGCTTAAATGGGGGAGAATGTAGCCAGAACCGTACGCAGTTGTATAGCTGTACAAGATCTGTCTTTAGAACAGTATATTTCAATAAAAATATTGTTATCATATTTGTCACATTATCGTTGTCTCCGCAGCATGCTCTGACAGTGGCGAATTTTCAACACTATCTACATAGATATATCGAATTCCCTCGTGGTCAGCACGAAAATTTTAGCAGATGGTTACTCCGAACTATGAATTCTCGGTGGTTGCCGGAGCAGTAACCTAACAAAAAAGCCGCGGACCGTACGCGATCATTTCTTCCTGTTCCTTGTCCTCTCCCCTCCTCTTACGCTCACACATGTACGCACTACTCTACCACAGATATCATTGGATCAGACGTTTGCTTAGAGCTTCTCTCGACTGAAGCGTTGCCCCTTTGGGGAGATGTCAGCAAAGGGAAAACCTCACCAATCCACTCCGTGTACGTCAGCACTGTATACCATTAACGAATGCGAGAGGAACACCCCCACTTCACAGGATAGCATTGAGTGCGCCAACGCGAATAATGAGCATATCAGTTAACGTTCTCGCAATCATCAACCAAGAAAACCGAATTTGTCAGGAAGAAGTGGAAACCATTGTTCACATTGTCTTAGGTTTTCCAATTCCAGCAAAGTCCAGATATCTGGAAGTGCGTGATAGAGCTTGTACCTCCACTGGGAGATATGTAACACACACGAAGTTCCTAACACATGCTCCCATTTGTGCAAGCACTGTTCCGGCCATAAGACAAAGCCCTCGCGCAAAGGCGGGTGGTCGCTCCCTCCCTCTGGAGGCGGCCGCTCCCGCAGGGTGCGCCCGGCGCACCCACAGCTACCCACCCGCACCGCCTCCCTCCCCCGACCCCGGCGGCCACCCACGTTTTCCCCGAAGGGGGCCTCCAACCTTAGAAATAGCACGTACATTTGTCCCCGGGTCAGAATATCTAGAACCTCCGCGAGAGACACAAGGGCCACACCGCCGGCCCAGCGCCTTTTCGTTGAACAGATTCCGCGCTCACGATCACATTTCATGTTTTGCGCTTCACGCACAAAAAACGCTGCCCTCGGCTCGTAGATCAGTGATTTGAGTGCGCTACCCTGTCTTCGACGAGCAGCCACTAAACGGGTTGTTGCTGCACGTACTCATCGTAAATCTGCCATCGGCGGATACTACACTCCGGTACGGGCAGACCCTTCTGGCGTCACCTGCTGGCGAGAGACCGTGTGTGCCGCACGCACACTCCTGGTGCCAGAGCCCACCTAGGGCCAGGTCCTTGGTCAAGCTGCAGGGCGACACACGCTCCCCGTAATCGGCGAACTGTGTGGGACGCCTGCTTTCCCGCATCGCCCGGGAGAGGAGCACCGCTGAAGTCCACACATGTCGCAGAGACCCAGCATAAGGTATTCGGCAACGCCGTGTGCCCGTGGAAGTGAAGTGCGGGGCTCAACCAACCTTCACGACGTCACCTTCACGGTGAAGAGTTCTCATCAATAGAAGTAATGTATAATCCAATCATTTTGTATGATCCATTTCATTTCATTATAATCAATATATTTCATTTGTCTGTCATATGTCATCCTACCAACGTAGAGTAGAAATTTAGTATTAATAAATAGTATGTGAAATGCAATTTTTTTAATTTTGTCAACCTCCACCTCCTCCCTTAACCAGCGCCATCCCTCTCCCCCCGGGCACGTCGCGGCCCGGTGCGGCGTACAATTTACTTTGTACTTTGTATACAGAAGGGGCTTTCAGTCCGCTCATGCATCCCCTCCCCCGTTCTAGGTATTCGTATCCCTTCTCTGTACAAGCACTAAGGAAAACTGATGCATTTACGGGATATGTAAAATATTGTGCGAGCAACAACTTCAAACTGATTGTACGATAGCAGCAACAAACCTGATTCTGCTGTTCAAGATTTGGAGAAATTATCGCCTACTAGTAGATGTTGCCGCTTGAACGAACTTGATACTAGAACAACGTTACTAAAGGAGAAGATTTACGTTTTAAATACAAGGGATTCGAAATAGAGATTAGACAGATATGCAGAGTAACAAACAGCCCGTACCGATAATTATGACAGTTCTGAGGTTGGTTCCGCAATATTTACTTAAATTGTCCAAACTTCCAGGTCATTCAAAAACGGGGAAATGCAATACATAACGTTATTGAAAACTGTTGCGTGAAGGTTTGAAAAGGTACCGACTTTACTTCTTAAAATAAAGGTTGTAACTTGAAGAAAATTGTATATATAACAGGTATCTATCATCAAGTGTGTGAATTTTAGTTGTGAATTAAGGGAGAAGCAAATCAACAGTGATGATAATTATATTAACAACAATAATAATTATAATAATAATAGTAATAATAAAATTTATCAATTTCATTGTCAAGTAAATATAAAATTATAAAAAATAAAATGACATAGAAGCGAGAATAAACTAATGGTTCCTATTACTAAAAAATAAATGAACATGTACCAGTTAGTCTTATTTTATGGACTTGCAACCAAAGATAGACATTTACTCTAGAGTAGTGATATATTTATTCGAATAAATACAAAATATTTACCATGAGTAAAACCCTAAAAGTAAAGTGAAAGGGACAAGTGTAGGGCAGAAGGAGGAACTATTCCCTGATTTCTATGATGTCTTCTTCAAACTGTCTAGCAGCAATTTAACTCCCCGCCGAGCTTGTGACCAGCCCCGCAACTCCTCCCCCGCATTGGCGCGTCGTCGCTTTCTCGCCCGTGTCGTGCCGTGTGGCAGGACATAGGCGCTGGGTGCGTTTCTCGTTGCGGTTGTCCCAGACGCCACCAGGAGCGCGGCAGGCATGTTCTCTTGATAAAGGCCAACGGTCGACGCAGATACTCACGGACATGACACAAGTGAAGGAGATCCACATAGTGAAGGGGGCTTTCAAAGGAGGGAAAGACTCATGTATGACGTGAAATGCTGATTTTATTCAAACGACGGGAAGGTTTCTTTCCTTTCCTGTACGAGCTTTCAGAACGACTTGAACTATTGTTCTTGATAAATCACATCCTATTATATTTCCAATTCTAAAAAAAATGTTATTTTCAATAATAAGAGTTGAAACGATTTTTGAAAATCTCAAATAACTTTCTGGCTGTATTGTGAGATGTATTTTTGTTGAGACGTATTTGAGTTTCATGTTCTGTTCATAATAATTATTAGATCATTATCTTGTTTGAGACTTTCTGATATGAATATGTGAATATCGGCAAATGCCTAGTAATCGACTAATACAACCATATTGCTTGGAGAAAAACATGGTTTTTGATATGTGATTAAAGGATATTTCTTTTTTTAATATACTGCACAACATTTGATTGAATTTAGATTGCAGGCTCTTAAGTTTTGCACAGAGGATTTATTATCGTACATGGAAATGCAAAATCGCGTAGAAGTTATCGTTCATGGAAATGCACTTTGGTGAGTATAGTTTATCAACTAAAAAGTCAATAAAATGCATTTGTTATGAAATATTAAATATGTTTGATATCAAAGATTGCTATGAAAAATATGTGATCTTCTGGTAAAAGTTGGGAAAACCAAAAATTATATTCAATTTATTGAATCTACAATTACACAATTATCATCTTTAATTGGCTTATAGTGAAGGTCGAAATAAGAAGCACAAAAACTAATGTTATTGAAAAGAATTGCCGCACATCAAGGGTAATTTTGAAAACAGTGTGGTTTATCTAGAATATATAATATTTATTCAGAAATATAATATATTTATATTTATTTTATTGTATCAGGTATGAAACTGTTGGTATTCGCTGTTTCATTAAATATGTACACTGTGCTTTTCCTACGCTGATTCAACCTTTCTGCTCCGTGAGTTGGCCCTTTGCGCCTAATAAAGCTTCCTCGTTCACGTGCTCTGCACTTCTGTACTGCGGGTTGCATACACTCTACAAAGTTCAATACACTAAGTTCTAATAAGCAAATGCAAGATTGATTGATTGATTGATTGATTAGCGATTCCGGGCGCGTGAACTACCAGGGTCATTAGTCCCGTAAGTGTAATGCATATGCTTGCTCGGGAGGTGGAGCCACCGCTGTATGACGTGTTTTGGCACCGACCTACCGTCGGCTAGCGGGGTTTTCTTAATCAAGTATCTCCCACCAATGGAGCACCACCCCAGCCGGGACACGCTCTTAGCTCCTGATGGGTCTCTCGGCATGTGTGTTAATATAATTGCGTGCGTGTTAGTGTAATTGTGTATGTAAAAGGTGAGGATAGGACAAGGAAGAGGAAGGTGAGATTACGCGCGATCCGTGGCCCGTTTGTTGGGGTACTGCTCCGGCATTCACCTGGTGTTGATCGGAGAAATCACGGGATCTGAGAAACTACCGATCAGAGCAGCCAGCCGCTAGAATTCTCCTCAAGACAGCGACTGAATTCAACCTAGCTAACAAGCTAGTGTCGAAACTCCTGCCCCCGTCGGGACTAGAACCTAGGACCTCCCGGTCAGAGGGACTGCAGTGTCATCAGTGAGCCATCTCTCCCGTGCAAATGCAAGACGTTCCTCGACAGAGGCTGAGGGCGGTGGATGTGGCAAAAGACGATGCGCATTAAATGTTTTCGACGCGACGAGTCGCCGGTTCAAATCCCGTTCTCAGTAGGGATGATGGGGCCTCTAATAGATATCGCGAAATCCCGTGTTCTTTTTCCCCATTTTCGAGGAGATAGAAAGTAAGCTATAGTGCCCAAGATTTGTGGTAAGGACAGTGAGATGCGCTTCTTGAGGGCGATAGGTGTTAATGGATATAGAACTATCACTGAAGCTAACTAAGCTAACTAAGAGGGTCGATCATATCACTTGTCATTAGAAAAATGTCAAGAGTCAAATGAGCATTAGAGAAATCAGGATAATAGAAAAGAAGACCAATGTTCAATTTTATTCTTCTCCTTTTTTATGTAGGCTGTACACTTGTTTTTCATCACGCTTTATCCTGGGGATTAACTAGATGTTGAGTGCAGATCTCTCCATCTTTAGTGCGGCCTTCCAGGGTTTCTCCTTCCTAATAGCTTTATCTTCTTCTTCTGCACTTCATGGATTAGGCTTGAGCCTGTTCCGTCTTCACAAGTTTTCCTTCCATCGTTTTTTGGGTCTTCCCACGTCTCTCCTTCCAAGCGGCTGGTAGAGTAAAGCTAATTTAGGTAGTCTTGAGTCATCCATCCTTTGCGTGTGTTGATACCAATTATCTCGATAATTATTTATTTTGCTTCCAATTTCTTCAGCATTTAATTTTTCTCTTATCTTCTCATTACGAATGATCTTCTTTCGTGCAGTCTAGCGTTCTCCTCAAAAACTTCATTTCAGCGGCCTGGATTCTGCTTAAAATTTTTTTGTTGGTACCCAGCTTTCGCTTCCGTATAGAAGAGTTGGAAGAGCCATGGTCTTATAAAACTTTATTCTTGTGTCTTGTCTTGTTCTTTAGTGTGTTATGTATAGTACCACAAATCCTTTCAAACTTTGCCAATTTAATGTTGATATCTTTATTGGTATCTTGATCGACTTGACAACCTAAGTAATTGAAATTGGAAATTTGCTCTAAGATTTTTTTGTCCAAAATAATTTTTGATCATATTAAATGTTTTCCCCAAAATGCCATCACCTTTGTTTTTTCTTTCGATATTTCAACATCTATTTTTTACATAAATGATTTAAGTGGAATAATGCATATTGTAAATCATCTTCTGTTTCCTGGAATATCAAAGCATCGTCTGCGTAGAGTAAAATATTTAAAATATTTTCTTTTGATATCCTGATACCTTTGTAAATTATTTTCTTCCAATTTTGGATAATGTCATCGATATAAATATTAAAAAGTGTCGGTGATACTGGGCAGCCTTGCCGTACTCCTCTGTTTATCAATATTTTATCAGTTTCATTTGTTCATACTTTTATAACAATAGTAGAATCTTTATACAAGCTCTTTATTGCTTCTATATTTATACAAGCGCTTTATCTGTCAAACTTTGTCTTATAATTGACTTATAAATTTTAACTTTTACCTTCTATACCAAGGCATTTATTTTTACAAGTTATGTATCCTGATAAGCGAGCACCTTTTATGACCTGGTCCCTCGCTTCTTGGAATGTATGGTGATCATTGGAGATATCCACTCCCAGGTATTGGGACTTCATCATTTGCTTGATGTCTAATTTACACATAACAGGCTCCTTAGATATTACCATCGGTTTGTCTTTCTCTGTTGGAATTATCATATTGTATAATTTTGCTCTCATTAATTTATTCAATAGTCTCGGCAGATTATCTTCACAGTCTGCTGTAAGCATTGCGTCATCTGCGAAGCGACTGTGTTTATCGGTTTTTAACCCATCATGTAGCCTTTCATTGTTTTCCCTTTCCGTGATCAAATTTGTTTCAATGAAATATTGCATTTTTGAAGCAAAACTTCTTATCACGTGTGAATCTCAGAAGAGAGTACAAAATTAACGTATGTGGGTCTGTGTTCTTGCGTAATACATGTTCGTTATTCGATTGTTTCATTTGATGTTTCGTGAGGCTAATGTGAATGTGGAATGGAATCTGTGAAAGAAGATACAATTTCACAACATTTCGATATCGTATGTAGAAAAAAGTATTTTGTTTTATTTGCAAAGAAATTGCTCAACGTTTGTCGCAATAATGTAAATAAACAAGTCTTCAATAGCATGATCTAAAGTTTCGCCTTTACACAATGTATCAGGTGTAATTTTGGTGCATAAATCTCGAATTACAAAACGTCTATTCAAATAAATTTAACTTCAACCGTGGGTACTGTTATCACCCGATATTTGTTTCCTGTCAAACCTCTTTATTCTGGGATATTCCTATTTCATCTAAATCGAGATAGAATCCGCCTATTAATGAGTGTTTTATGAGCTGCACCAGACCGATATAGACATTTTTAACGCAGGATAGCACTTGCAAATAAATATAAATCTCAAAACAAACAGCACGATTGAGAAGATACGTTGCCGGGATATTGAAGGAATGTAAGCAATTATTACCTAATTTTTACTTAGAAGTCTATTGAAATTTTATCCCATTGTATTTTTCCAATTGAGTAATTAAATATATGCTTAATATGTAATAATCATGTGTACTTAGTTTTACTACTAACACTAAAGGCGGAGTCATGTAATTAGTTCGAAGGATGTAGTCGTTAGGAAGTGTTATAGAGCTTTACAAGAAAAAAAAAGATTACAAGAAAACTCTTTCCGTTACTTCATAATAAATACTTAGAATTTCCCAACAGAGACCTTTCAATAAGTATGAGTAAAATATATTCAATAAATATTATAGAATAAATTAACGAAACATTTTATCAATAACGTATCTTATTACCAGTAATGTATTATGATATTTAGAATGCAAAAATTGTAATCAATTAATTTATTTTCTTCGTTAACTGAAATATTAAAAAAATTCTCTTCTCTGAATTATCGCAGTTATTGTTAGATGAGCACATGTTTAGAATAGAATTTAAAGAGACTTACTGACATTCATCATATTTCTCATTCAATTTTTGAACTAATGTAATTATCATGCTCATATCTATAATATATCATTTACAAAATAATTAATACCCTAAAAATAAAACAACTTGAAGAAGCCAACTCTATTCCTGATAAACTGCAAAATGATTGCATATTTCTTGTTACTCCAATCTCCAATCACACATTGCACGTGTGTGTCGGGTAGAGAGTGGCAGGACAGAGCCACGCACCGGATGGACAGCCCCTCGCGTCCGCCAGCCGTCCCGCGTCCGCGCGAACGAAGGTGTTGAGGGGTGGGGGTGGGGATGGGGTGGGGGGTGTTTATCCCACAAAGCGCGCGTGCGGCACCGCGGGCGCCGGGCGGGGCGGGATGCGCGGGGCGCAGCTTCTAATTACGACCGCAGGCAGCGCTGCGGTCGGCGCGCGCCCGCAAGTTGCCGCTTGAGTCAACAGTCGGAAGTTTGCGTCGTCGCCGCAGTCGCCGCCTGCGCCTCCGCCTCCGCCGCGGTGCCGGCCCGTCCGCCCGTCCATCCACCGCGGGAAGCCCGCCGGACGGCGGCAGACAGGTTTTCCCGCGTGTTTACCTGCCCCGGGGCTCGTCGCCTCAACTGGACGCGCCGTCGCTCCCTGAGATTTCGCGCCAGATGGCGCTGACACGTCGCGTCGGGACCTGGGTGTGGTTGGATGGGAAACTCGAAAAAAAATGATGCCATAACGGGAGCGACTCTTTTGACGCCCAGCCCAGTTCTCAATTGAGGAAGCACACTTTTCGTCATCTCAAAATTACTTTTTTTGCACTAATTTTTGAAATTTGTTTCTTCAATAGAGTAGTTGAAATTCTAAACGAAACAGATAAGCAAATTTCAGAATTCCGGAATGCTAGAAGTCGCTTTATCGTCGTCGCCGATATCGCTAAAGAAGAAATGATCGAATATTACATTAAATTAATAATTTTTTTCTTTAAAATATTGGATCCTTTGACTCTCAAACCAATTTTACGATTCTCTTCCTTCTTCTCGTGCAAAAGATCTCTTGCAACATACATAGCTATACCCCCGCTCTCTCTCTCTCTCTCTCTCTCTCTCTCTCTCTCTCTCTCTCTCTCTCTCAGAATCTTGTTATTAATTGTATACATTTTCATGTAGTATTTTCTATTTAAAACTGTTGCATGTATGATTCTGAAAAATTAAACTAAAATACTACTTACATGTGCCAGTAGCATGTTTAGGGATTACTTTTTAAGATTCTACTCATATTCTATTTCACGTTATTGTAGTTGTTCATTCCTTTTAAAGATAAGTAGTTGTCGAACAAGGATCAACTTTTTATTTTTAAACATGGGAGTGTTAATGGTTTTTTTAGGGCAATAATGTGCAGGAACTGACTGAGAAAACGTACGAAGTTGTGGGTTGGAAAACAGGTTGTAGTCCTCTCTGCTGTAGAATTATTGACATGTTAGACTGTGTCAAAGCAGCCTTTACCTGAATGATAATTTTAGAGGCTGGCTGCACTAATCGATCGTTTCTTAGCTTTCCTCTGATCACCTCTAATGCCGGAGCAATACTATATAACAACAGGGCACGGATTCCCTCTTCTCAAACCCATGACTCAACCAATGGTTATGTCCGAGTAATCCCGCTTTCACTTGCGTTCCTTCCATAATACTGCAGTAGGTCTCTGAGTAGCTAAGATGTGACGATAGCTTTGAGATTCTTCTAAGAAAACAAATGAAGGAACAAGTTAATAGTACGAGAAAGACATTGAATTGCTGATAGAACACGTTATCATTTACAATTTTTACAAATTCCAACTAAATTAATTTTGAATATTGCGTTCTGTTTCAGTGCTTTGAACATCTGCAATCTGTTACTGTATTTTGTATTAAACGAATGTATGAAGTTATATTATTTTATTTACCACATAGTTATTATTGTTTAGTATGTGATCATAACATTTCTCATTCACGAAATGTTTTATAGCAATGTACATTTATCAAAGTATTATTCTCCAAACCAAATCCATTCTGATTCAAATTAGTACATCTTCCAGAAACCCAAATGTCATTAACACTGGTTTGTACAACAGTAACGTTTACTCTTGATCTCGAAACGTAACTGGCCTAATGGCGATTCTTTTTCACCGCTACCATTATTAGGATTTCATTATCACGTTTAAGTAGAGTAACGAATACAACAAAAAAGTTCGGATATATTTCACACGATCTTTAAGACGAACCATGACGGAAATGATAAGAACTACTCGAAATTTGGGTGAGATAACTGTGTCCAATTATTTTGCTTCTTCTAACATACCGAGAATTATATCGTCACGAGAATTGTGTCATATCTAGTTATTGCTAAACTGGAATATGGTTACGCAAGTTATTATATTGCAATTAATTTAAAAAAATTAAAAGTGCAGAACCTGCCGAACAATGTAGGAAAAAAGTACTTACAAATCAAATCGGTGCCAAACACAATCGATTTCAGTATAATTGGCAAATCGTTGAAATCTTATCTGTTTTCGTTGCCTCGCTCAACATTCACACATTCATCTACGTCAATGTCATGCCCTTCAATAAAAACAATGGTTTTGTTTTATATCCTACTCCATCGTTCTGCTTTGACCGTTTTACCCTCTGAACATGTCGATCTTAAACTACTCGTAGATTCCATATGGTGGGTAAATTCCTTGAACTTAAACGGGTTTCGTGTGTTTCCCAAAAAGGAGACAAATCACATGTATACACTGCATTCACACATGTGATTCCTTTTAGATATTCTGTACGCACAGAGAAATGAAAGAGATACCATGTTCAAATGCGAGATATTTCCAGAGAGCATGCTGTCCGGATGCCTGTTCAAGTACAAACTTCGCGCGGACACTACAACCTACATCGTATACCGAGTGCTCTCGACAGAGCCGGTGGGAAGTGACTCTTGGCTCGTCCAGGGATCGGAAACGGCGAGGGCCCAGAGCAGAGCGCAGAGAGCAGAGAGCGCTGTTTGCGAGGCAGCGCGGCGCAAAGTGCAGCGATTGGCTTCGGTGCGTCAGTCGCTCAGTGTGAGGGCGTGGACCGAGCGAGGAGGGGTGTATCGCGGGTTGAACTGCAATTACCGTCCGCGACAAAGTGTTACAGGGAGTGGCAACGGGGGGGTTGCGAGGTGGTAGTGGTGGTGGTGGTGCCGTGTTGAAGGCGTTGCAGTGGGGTTGGGGGAGTGCAGCATCGACAGTGACGGTGGCGACTGCGGGTGACGCTGGAGGCGTCTGCGGTGGAGGGGTGGGATCGGTGGCGGCGGCGGTGTCGTGACCCATCGGCTCCGGTGCGCACGAACTATTCCAATTAAGCCCTATTGACTGTTGGGCCGTGGCGGAATGCGCGCGAGAGCGGTCGTGGCGGCGGGGGCGGCGGGAGCGGCGGGGGTGGCGGGGGAGACGGGGGCGGCGGGGCGGCGGGGGCGGCGGGGGCGGCAGGGCGGCGGGGCGGCGGGGCGGCGGGGCGGCGGGGCGGCGGGGGCGGCGGGGCGGCGGGGCGGCGGGGCGGCGGGGCGGCGGGGCGGCGGGGCGGCGGGGCGGCGGGGCGGCGGGGCGGCGGGGCGGCGGGGCGGCGGGGCGGCGGGGCGGCGGGGCGGCGGGGGCGGCGGGGGCGGCGGGGGCGGCGGGGCGGCGTGGGCGGCGGGGGCGGCAGGGCGGCGGGGCGGCGGGGCGGCGGGGCGGCGGGGCGGCGGGGCGGCGGGGCGGCGGGGCGGCGGGGCGGCGGGGCGTCGGGGGCGGCGGGGCGGCGGGGATGTCGGGGGCGTCGGGGGCGGCGGGGGCGGCGGGGGCGGCGAAGGCTGCGGGGACGGTGAGCGCGATGGGGGCGGGCGGCGGGGCGTGGGGGATAGGAACGATAGGGCTGGGGGTGGGAGGAACGGGAAGGGGGATGAGGACACGTGCAGCCCTGCCACCTGTGTCCCGCCCGCGCATTTTGCAATCACATTCCACGGAGCGCGTGCTGTTTACAAAGGCTGTTACCGGATTCTGAGATTGGAAAACACTGAAACAGACCCCTTTTCTGTGAAGATCGTTAATGCTCCGATCAAGTTGCCAAATTGGAAAATAGCGCAGTTTTAGCAATGCGAGCTCGGACTTGCCAATTATATATAAAAAAAGGTCATGTTTCATCGTATTCAAATACGACAAAGAACTGTAATTGTGTAGTGTCTTTCACTATTCCACATTTTGGCATGAAATTTTGTTTTATATCAGGTTCGAGAAATGTAAGTTTGTCAGTTTTTTTTAAATATATTCGAGACATTTATTATCATTCTATAACATAATATCATATCTATCTAACATTCTATATCATTCACAATATTCTATAACATTTAAGACTTTCAAAAATTGTGAACCGAATGCATCTTGTGGTTTCAGTGGGAATGTATGGGAATCGCCATACAATCTCAAACATTAGGATGCATTGATTTAAACGGTTTAGTTCTTTCGTTAGAAATGTGGCAATTGTAAATTCAGTTTTTCCTACTTTTCAACGTGTTCTAATTTATCATTTGTTCCACATTTATCTGTGTGTAAAAATGATGAATTATGTGCACAATGAGTATTTCATTTGCAGCATATCAACTCATATTTTTTTAATGTTAGATCGGGTCTTGCAATTTTCGGTAGATATTTTGCGTCGAGAAACCTTCAGTTGGGACGACACAAGATTAATATTAAATGTGGTGTCGAAGTCGGAAAAAATAGTTACACAAAATTGGTAAAATTCTCCCTGAGTAATTTGCTAATCTCGCACGTCACAAAGCGTGAGATACACAGTTGAAAACTAATTCCTAACTGCAGACTCACAAGCGAATATCTAGTTAGTCACATAGAAGGGTAACGGAATATCAAAAATATTGTGGATCACACCGTGGGTATGTAAACAAGGTTTCCATAATTATCACTTACTCATTTTTCTTACCATTCCCGACAGATTGGTTGTGAGGAAAATACTGAATGTCATGTTACCGCGAATCAAACCATTCGATAAATAAACATTCGATCGTCCCTATAAATTTATAAAATGTATAAATTTATAGAGATGTTCAAGACCCCATTAGGGAGGCAATCATGAAAGTTTTTTTTACAGAGAGAATGCAGTTCATTTACAATGAATTTCTCACTAGAGCATAGCAAAAGCATGCAGGCGCATTGAATTGTATCAAAATGATAAATTAATCAAATGGAAAGTGTAATTTTGTCATTTGGTTCATGGCCGTTTTTAATATACAATAAATATATGAATTATTCTTCAAATAATTTCTCCCTTTCATAACACTCTATATTGATTTTGATGGATAAAGTTATAAGCTCTTATTTGAAGGGATTTCTCTGTTATACGGCATGGAAAATTTACACTCTTTGATCTTCTCTTTTGAGGGAAATGATGCGTTTCAGAAACTCCACAACTGATCCTTTGTGATCTAACCCTACATATCTGTAAGTAATTTCAAAGTACCGACATTATATACATTTTTATTCTACCCTTCTAATATGTTTTTAAATTATCTCCACACATTGGAGCTTCTCTCTCGTACTTTACTCTTTTACACACTTGCGTGATATCATTCCATTTATGAAACATTTACAATTCACGTAAGTGTTAATCACGACAACCTCTTAACAGAATTCTAATCAGCGCAAAATTTTACTCTCGCTTGCGTCGACAGCAGGCGATAGGGCAATGGCCACCACAAACGTTTCCATCTGTTAGCAAAGACTGCTGGAAACCGCGCAATCTCACCCAGGGGTAACCGGAGCCGATAATTCGAGTGCCCACAGAGCGGCGCGGCGCGTCCCTTGGTGGGGCAGGCGATGTGGTGGCCCCGGAGGAGGGGGAGGAGAGCACGCGATTCTAGTGGAACAGTGGAAGCCAGGAGAGAATTATAACGCCGAAAAAGGGAATTATAAATTGTTTAATAAAATATTTTGTGGAGTAATACATTTATTTACGTCGATTCAAGGATGGTAGGAACAATGTCTTAAACGTATGAGTCGATTAAAGTCGTTGGTGATAAAAGTTATGGCAGTAGGATTAAAGTCGGATCAGTCGGGAGTCAGATAGCAAGTGCGGATTTGGGAAGAAGAATTGAGAATAATTAGAAATGTGTATGACAAGCAGGGGGCTTGAGATTTCAAAATTAGAGAACTTGCGTGTGTGGTAGAAATAGAATCATCTATAGCAATTTGACCAGAATTGTGGTAGCAGCGGAGGCAAAACGAATGAATCTACTAGATGCCAGTTGAACTGAAAGTGCTGCTATATGAAGAAAATACGGAATCACTTCCAGCAGTCGAAAGTGGCGACGTTAGAACGAGTGGAATCTGGTTGGCCATTTGTGGTGAGGACAGCAGCGACAGTACTAACGCCAGCGATAGTGGGAGCGGAGGCCATATCGGAACCTGCGAGAGGAGGTATGACGAGCACAGAGAAAGAAACGGATGTGGAAGCAGACGTGCATGTAAGCGGCAATTCGCGCCCATCGCTGGCGGAGGCGGCAGGGCGGTCTCCGTGCGCGGGGCAGGGAGGGCGGGGGCGGCGGGAAGCGCTGATTGCCGCCGGCCGCCTGGGACGCCGCACCTCGCTAACCAGAAAACAAATGCGCCGCGCTCTCCGCACTGATCCTTTCGCAATACAAAGCGCTGCGGTAAAAGGTGGGCGGGGCCGGCGGCGCGCGGGCAGGGGCCCGGGATAAAGTCGTTTGCATAATGGCGGAAGGGAAATTGTTATATTCAATATGGCCACCACCCCGCAAAGTGTAAAGAGCTTCCGAATTTACGGGCATTATACGGAACGTAATAATGAAAACAATTAGATAGAAAAAAAGAACATGCGCCCGCCCGCGCCCGCACACGCTCCAAACGGTTTTTCGCATTAAAGGCTATTTACGCGGAAAGCTCGCAATTTGCGCGGGGCGGAGCGTGGGAGAGCGTACGCGCGCGCGCCCGCGCTCGCCGCCGGAAGGCAGGGGAAGGGGGGGGGGCGGGGCCCCACCTAATGCCCCGCAGAGGGCGAAAGAGGACGGAGGGAGGGATTACTGCTAATGATAGTTTAAAGTATGCAGGTCGCATTTTCGGGGATCAGAGCTGCCAACTATTGGAATGGGGAACGCGAAGATAGGAGGCGCGTCTGGGGGCGGGGGGGGGCGGGGGCGCTAACCCTTGTTTAGGGGCGAAGGAGCGCGCCCGGTCGCCCGCGAGGGGACGGGGAGACGGGCTGAGGCGTACGAGAGAGGGGGTGTGGGAAAGCGGGATCTGCGAGGAGGAGGAGGAGGAGGTGGAGGACGGAGAGGGGAAGAGGGAGATTACCGGCAGAAACGGCGTCGAGGCTCGTCCAATTAAAGCGAAAAACACCGCCTGGGCCCACACAGGTGCGCCGCAGCCGGGCGCCGGCTCGCACCGCGGGGCCTGCGCGAGGTGGCCGTAGAGGACACGCAGTTGGTGCGGCGACTGAGTGACGCTTCGTGTTAGAGTCGCGGGAAGTGCCCACTCGATTTGTTTAACCTTTTACTCTCTCACGTTAGGGAATTCTGGCTTCGACACGAGAATTAGAGAAGAGTGATATGAAAGTGTATTGGGGTGTAAGTGTTTTCGTCGTTTTTGCGATTTAGAGACTGTAACAAAACTTTTAATTTCGCTTAGAATTTTTGACAACTTTCGTAAGATCATTGTTTCACATGTTATACCACAATCGTGTTATGACCTTCACACTACTAAACGTCGCAAATTCACACTTCACCATACACACGAATCACTGTAGTATGTCGACAGGGTACGTGAATGGTTTCAGAATTAATAAAGGTCTCATGAAACACGCTCGTAAAATGTAAGGTGCATTCATACAGAAATACAAAATTGAATCTGCAAGTAATTATAAGCAAACAAATGGAACATCGAAATTACATAGATAGCAAACACACATCTCCACGGTCGACAAATTTCATTAAAATTGCATTTGAAAATAATTATCTATATTCACACGCGAATAAACAATTTAACAGTATTTATTTTGTTAATATTTAACAAGCATTTTAATGTATCCAATTATTAAATTATTTTGAAGGCAGAGTCATTGTTTATCTCATATTATAATGCAATTACTGTTGTTTACAATAAACAGAGTATATTTGCAGTTGACATTAGTGATTCTAATTTATAATAAATATACCAAGTGACTGAAGTAATGTGTATATAATGAAATTGTTTATTTATGTTTATTTTTTTACCTCAAAGCGTACCATCATCATCATCTATTTTCAGGTAGAAACGTCAGATTTTGGGGCTGTTTAGTCAATTTTAGGCATTGTGAGTGGTTTATTACTCTGTAAATGGCATGTATTAATGTCTAAGAAATCTGAAGTTCATTAAAAGTATGTCTTTGTTGTTCGCGTTGCTCAGAACGACACTCAAACTGACGTTGCTCAAAATTTTCTTGTAAAGTGTATTTTTGTCAGTTTTCAGTCTGTTAGTTTAATTTTACACAAAATTACTTCTTGTACATTGCTTCAAAATGTCGGCAAACAATGAAAAATACGATTTAAAATGTTCGTTACCTTCTCTTACATTCTGAAATATTCCACATGTTAATCATTTTTAAACTATTTTCGTCCATTGTTTTGTATGCTAGTATACATTCGAAGTTATCTTGTACATTATAACTGAAATATTAATTACATTCAAATTCGAAAAACATTAGCTTTTGCAATTTTTGCAATTCATTATTTTAACCAAATCATGTAAATGGAAAAATTTAGTTGAGTGTTGTTTAGATCTACAAAATTTTATTTAAAAAAATTCAAGAATGTTCATTTTATCTAATATCACCAGTGATGTGAGAGACGCCATTCATATCACTGATGTAAGTGAATCGCCTAAATATCATTTCACTATTAATTCACACAGAATCAGCAATTATGTACACATTCATTGAGGGCAGAAAAGTATAATTTGTTTGTGGAATAGAGTGGAACAGAACAGGTGTTGCAGCGGTCGTGGTTACCAGGAAGTCTTATCAGGTCTTGTTCTCTCCTAATATCTTGGAGATACGATTTCAAATCACTAGGTAAATCTTTGGTGCATGCAACTGACCATCCGACCAGATAAATGAATAAAGGAGGAAAATAATACACTTCAAACAGGTTCTAATAAACTCTTCCGGATGATATATATTGTGTCACGTTTCTTGATAACAAGGCTGATAGCTCAAGAATAGTCAGGCGAAGATAAAGGCCACTCAACACAGAAGGTGAATCCCCATTCCCGCAGCGATGTGAGTCGCTGTGATCATCACAACGCAAACAATGCATGTCAATCACGACCCGTCATGAATAGAGGTGCGGCCGCGTTTCGCTGCGACCTTTGGTCGAGCGTGTCCTCTGTCAGGCGCGCAGCGGCCAGAGTACCGCTGGCGTCCGCCTCTCCGCCTCCAGGTCATCGCGCTTTCGCAGGGCCTGACCTCCGCGGCCCCGCCACGTCACAGGGCCTCGCCATCGCGCCCGCCCGCGGTCACATCCGCACCGCCCTCCGCCCTGTGCCCTCCGCCCGCACAATGGCGCCTAACGATGTCCTCGGGCGCCCGACCCGCCCTGCGGCGGACGTCCGGACGTCATATCCTTCCGCGACCTCCGCTGCCCTCGCCGGCCACGCCGCCCACGGCGCCTCCGCCTCGGGCCCCCGCGCCGACGTCATCCCCCTGCCACCGCTGCCATCGCCACCTCTTCTACCTCCACCGCCATCACCATCTTTTCTACCTCCACTGCCTTCACCAGCTCTTCTTCCTCCACTGCCATCACCACCTTCTCTAACTCCACTGCCATCGCCATCTCTTGTACCTCCACTGCCATCCGTAACTCTTCTCCTCCACTGTCTTCGCCATCTCTTCAACCTCCACTGCCATCGCCATCTGTTCTACCTCACCTGCCATATCCATCTCTTCTACCTCATCTGTCATCGCTATCTCCTCTACCTCACCTGCGATCGCCATCTCTTCTACCTCCATTGCCATCCCCACATCGCCATCCTATCTATAAATGCTGCCGTCACCACCTCCTCTGCCAACGCTTCCATCCGCCACCCTGTCGATCACCGCTGACATCACCATTTTCTCTGATGCCGCTCCCCACCGATATACCCTGAAATCACTGCTACTGCCATCTCTTCTGTTTCCCCCTCCATTGCCATCTCTACTGTTGCATTTGCCACTGCCTTCCCTTCTGCTGCCACTGCCACTGTCATCTCCTCTGACATCACTGGCGTTCTCCTCGCTTGACGTCGCTGACTTCGCCATATGTTCTCGCAAAACTGCCACGCTGCCTCAACTGCTGCCGCCGCCCCTCACAACATATAATTTCCTACTATTTTCGTGCCCATTCCAACACTACCATTCGTGATGTCTTCGTCGCTCCCGTATACTTGTTTTGAGACTACTCTGCCCACCGCTTCCACCTCTCGGCTCGAACCCTAGTTCTGCAGCCTGCGCTACCTACGTACGTTCTCCATTACAGCGCCATCAATACTGCCGCTTCTGATACCTGATTAAGCTCAACCTTCTAGAATCGACCATGTCCCCATTCTCTCAACCAAGCGTCGCTTCGACTTTCCCTCAGAATTCTGTGACTGCCCCCTTCGACACTTCCCACACATCTGTCCCCACTGGCACCATGATCTGTCGCCGCGCTACCACCCACATTGTCACAAGCGGGCCCACTACCAGTTTTAGAGCTCCAACATCACTGCCTTGGCTAACACCTCTGCTGTCGTTGCTCCTTTCAACATCACATGCGTATGCTTACAGCCTCTGTTTCTCAATTCTCTCCTTCCCCATCCACATTTGCCTCCATCGTTTTTAATAGCGAAATCAATGAAACCGTACCCGCTGCAATCGTTCCAAAATCACCACTACTTCATCAATACCTCCACTTCTTCAGCTACCAGTTCCGGTTTCATTCATCTTCTGCTTTCAACACTTTCTTCAACACCACTTCCCTCGCAACATTCCGCCATTTCCCTTCTATCTGTAATCTGTAAATACTGCACATCCCCTAGCTCTCCTTATAGACGAATCTTCAAACAGTTTCCCTCTCAGTCACACAGTTTTCTCTATGTTTATCCTGAGTCTCCTCTACTGACTTACCAATGATCCATCGTATTACGTACTCCATCCCCTTTCGTAAATTTAAATATTCCTTCGTTATCATACGTAATCGCTCTCCATAATCTTTTTGGATTCATTTCACATTCCGTCCTCATCACATTCCATCTGCATTATCTCGTCTTCACCATATGCTCCATTTACAGAAATATTCCTTTCAGTCAGCATCCCTCCACTCCGACACCATCGGCACAATAGCTTTATTAATTTCGTTTCTCCTTGGACCACCAATTCCACTGTAGTCACTGTGCCTGACACCCTCGCATCATCTCACCGCCCGTTCTGGCTACTCCGTCCCCCAATCGCAGCCTCTCTCCACCACTCCTCTTACTGAGTTTCTCCCTGCCAACATCGCCCTCATATCCTCGCCATCACCCTCCCCGTCCGTGACACCTGACTCGCAATTTTCAGCGTGGCCCCGACCGCACCTCTTCCCCCTCCACTCGCCCTGTCTGCTTGTAGCGCACCTTCCACTCCCACTGCGTCTCCCGCGCCCGCGGGGACGCGCGGAAGAGTGGCGCTCAGAGGAATGGTCGCCGGAGGGAGGGGTGAGGGAGAGGGGAGAGAGGGCGGGTCGCTGTGAATAACCCCAGGCGGTGTCCTACCGCGTCACCGGCCGGGCCGTCAGCCGTGATGAGGCCAAAGGGCGGGAGCTGCGGGATCGCACTTCATCAGGCGTGTGAAGAGGAGTCTTGTGCAATGGGCACTCAGCAGGCACCACGCGGCAGGCGAGCGGCCGACGCGCGACGCAGGGATCCTCTGGGGAGGACCGGCGACCCGGGATGTATTTGAATAACAACATATTTTGCAGTACTTACTCATGCACACTAGCACGCACTGGATGGAAACGAGTACTTCCCCTCACTATTTATTAATTAATTATAATTATTAATTAATTCAGTATATTTATTTATTAATTATTTGTAGTTGTTAATTAATTATAATTAATTATTAATTAATTATAACTATTTATTAATTGGAAATTGTTACTTTGTTGAACGCCTACGCCAAAATAAACTTTGTCGCACGCGTACTGAAAAGATGTCATGGCGGTTCAAAACAACGGAGTAACAACAAAGAAAAGAAAACACTAGAGCAACATGAATCAAATGGCTGCCACTTCGCTTAATCAGTACGATGCAAAATATACTTGTACGTTTCCATGACTTCGTAGTACAAGGTATGCAACTCGTACGAATGTGTCATTTACTCATCTCAAAATGCCAGACTCAACCCCTGTCGTCGTCTGGTCTGTCAACATATCATTCGTGCACTAAAGACCCTTCTTGTACTATTTACGTAAATAACTACCGTATATTTCTGCAGATAAGACGACCTTCAGATAAGACGATTAAGACATTTTTCTCAAGGTTTAATACATGTTACTCGTATGCGTCCTATAAGGCAGCCCTCGAACTATCAAAGGTTTATGAATTTAGTTTAGATCAGCGATCATCATTTTTGCATCTAGCAGCATTGCAGCACGTCAGTCAGTACAGGCTTCTGGCAAACATTTGCACTGATTAGGAAATTCGGATATTGTTATATGTATTGTTCTTTGGGATTTCTATTGCTGTGGGTGGCTCTGAAGAAGGTTTTCTATGGATACTGATGGATGGTGACGAAGAGAAAAGTGACTCGGTGAGGACATAATATGACGAATTTCACGACAAGGAAAGTGAGGATGTATTTCAGGAACTATTTCCGCATATGATGTGTGTGATATTTTTTATATTTCTTCATATCTGTCCTATAAGACTACCTCGAATATTTGGGGTCCTTTTTTTATGATTCATCTATCGCCTTATTGCAGAAATATACGGTAGTTCAATTCAATCCTCTCTGTTGTTAGTAGTGCTAAGGAAATATGGTGATTTTGTGCCATACATATGAAAAAATCTTCACAAAACCCAGCAAATGTGCTACTTCTGAAGTTACTATCACATCCCATACACATTTAGGATGAAAAAATTGCAGATTATGATGTATAAGGAAAAGCAAACGCGTATGCAACCCGCGTTACGCTGCAACACACTTTATTATCGTGCGTATTTCCGAAACGATACGTTCGTTTTAGACACTTTATCTTATTTTTGTGTCTAATATAATTAGAGTTATTATTACTACGCCGTAGAAAACACAATAAGCCCTTTCTGCACATTACGTTACATTTTTGAAACGTACCTCAATTTTGTAGAGCATTTTTGTCAGAAATTTCGAAGTTGGGTTCTAACATAAATCCACTTTCACTTTAAAACGGTGATATAAGAAGTGCAGAATATTGGAACGGGTTCATCCAGTAATAATAAACTAGCAATTATTCAACATTGTATAGACGTTCTCCTATTATTTGGAATGGTTATAAAATGACAATAATGTTGTGAATAATAAATATGAAATAATGGTTTATCGTGTGAAACGATCGTCACCAAACTAGTACGTTAAACACAGCACCCTATATCTAATATTTAACATCTTTTAAAACCCACTTTAATAAAGTTGGCCTCTTTCGTGCATGGCCAGTAATGCTTAGCACTTATTACTTTATTTATCTGAATGATATTCGACAGCTTTCAATGCAATGTCAAAAATATGTTCTTGAAAAATTCTTCAGCTTTAAAAAACCCATGCATTCTGGGTGAAAAAATTATTGTAAAATCGCAGGGTTCGAACAAATCAATCTGCGAATATCCGCGTTAGAGAAAATCCTTTATGTGATGTAAGTTATAGTATTGCTCACATACAGACGGATTGACGGAAGTTTTGAAACAAAACAAATTTTTCGCGCCAAAAAGCGGATTCCCAGTACGCGTATTTCAGTTAAAATCTCGTCACGGTTGTTTTCAGCACTACTTTATACTGCGTGAAGTAGAAAGTAAACATGACATCACCTGTGTGTGTACACAAGTTAATGGTCACATCTAAACAGATGTAGAGACACAAGAAGAATTCAGACGCAATAGAAAATAGTTTACTTTGTCTTTGGTTATTGTTGCATTTTATATCTTATTGGACATCCATTATTTTGGAGCGATGATCTGCTTTTCCTACGCCTTGTTAATACATTCCTTCAATTACAACTAATGGTGTAAATATTACTTGTATTAATTGAAAAATAAATGCATCCAGCATTTTCATATTCTAATGGACAGTGCACGCTGTTAGTAACATCTTATACTTAAAACCTCTCACTGTATACTACAAGAATATTACATTTAACACAAACCTCACTTTCTTTATGCGTATTATTTTTCATATTCCCCTCGTTCCTTATTTTTTCTACACTCTTTTCTCAACCTTTGTTTCGTTTTCCTTGTTTGGTTTTTATGTCACTTTATCTCATCTAGGTTTTTTTGATTAAATACTGTGGCCATGTAGTGATTTCGTCATATTTCTATTGATCGATAGTGCATTTATACGATGAAAAAATACTGAATACTGAATCTCACCTTGAAATCTGGATCGGGAGACATTCGCTTGAAGGAACCGACGATGTAGAGATTGCCTGTCCCCGTGTCCACCATCTTTGCTTGAGTGCTGTACCTGAAACAAATAAAACTCCTTTACATTTCGTACTAAAGCATACACATATAAAACTAAGTAAAATTAAATGTACAATTTCAATGGACCTTTAAAATGAAAACAAACAAAAACAACACCTTTCGAATCCATAAAATAAATTATCTACAAAATGTAATGGAACTCTTTTTACTTTGTATGGCACAAAAAACTAATTCTGGAAACGTTTTCCAGTTCACTGGGTACATTTATTCTTCAGTGGGATGTGCTAAATCTATAGCTGAGAGTGTTTCAAACAAACGAAGGATGTTGAGTTAAAAATGAGAGTTTTAAATCGGACCGCTATACATTTGACCTGATTCGATTACCAAGTGTTCACATTTCATCGCAGTTATAAACTTTAAATAAAGATATATATTCTCGCTTTTTGAAACATAATTTCCAAAGAGAAAAACGAGAAAAGTTATTCATGCATGGATTTAAATGTAATCCATATAGAAAGCATGAATTTACCGCTAACTTTGATACTGCATTTCATATAATTTCCAAAGGACGCTTTTAAACGCCCTCTCAAGCTGGAAATAGCCGTACTCCTGTGAAAGCGACCAAACAATTAATCCGACTATTAAGGACGCAGTTTCTCAAACTAAAATATCGCCACGCCTTCTGTAAATGGCTCTTTGTCTCAGATAAAAACGCCGAAAAGCCTCCTCCAGGCCTACGCAGCGCCACCATCGCGTCTACATCGCCGCCCTCCTCTTCCGTCTCGTGCCCCGCCCCACGTCACCGGGGCCTTTGTGTGGCGTCACACAGGGGCCAAGTCGAAGGACATTAAACGCAGACGTAGAACGCGCGAGGGGAGGGCGCGGGGGTGGGGGAGGGGGCGGAGGTGACGTCGGCGAACTCGTAAATGGCGTGGGATGCAACACAAAAACACTCCCTGACCGAGCGTCCCGACTCTGGCGATATTCCTTCATTTATTTTCTTGACAGATCCGTCGGGGCGCCCCTCGTCGATGTGGCGCCGCCGCGGGGCGTTGCGGGGGCGGGGGCGGGCATGGGGAGCCCCAGGGCGCAGAGGGGATTCGCCGGGAAGTGGCGGGAAGAGGCAGGATGGAGCGGCGGGGAGCGGGGTGGGGTGGGTCTGACTTCTGAGAGTATCGGATCGGAAGGAAAGGGAAAGGGCCATGTGGAATGCGAAGGGGGAGCAGAACAGCGGAGTGACGACCTAAAAGAAAGTAGCAAGCGAAAACGGGAAGATGACAAGAGGCCGGGAGTTGAAACGGCAGAGAGAAATCTGATGGCCGACAGCGTTTTAAAGTAACCGGAACACTCAGATATACTTAGAAATATTAACCTTGCACTATAAATGTAGCTACTTCACCCTTAAAACGCGTACGCTTGGTACTTAACGAATATTTATATTGTTACCTCGCAAATTGTGAAAAAATTTAAAAAATGGATTTTTTTGTATAACAAATGAAATATAAAATTTAAAAAGTTAGACAGTTTATTAGTACTACGTAAAGTTAATAAAGTAGAGACAGTTTATAGTGCAAAATAAGAGAGAATTCTTTGAACATACTTCTACTTTCTTCCCACCAACAATCAGACAAGTTCCAAACAAATGTCATAACTCACCCCAACAAATATCTTCAAATTATGGTGAACTTAGTACAATAATATAGTAATAAGAAAATAAAATTGAGAAGCTTTTTTTGTCAACTGTAAAAGCTAGCAATTTTTTTTCTAAACACAACACATACATGCACCAACATCTATAAGCATACAGAATGAGTAATTTCGTGAACTAAAACCATCTGTAAATTCTGCGCAATGCAAAAAAACAGTTTCTTATGTCATTTTGAGAAGTCTGTTTTTTACTTCCCAAAAGAGAATTCTCGAAATAGTCTCTCGCCGTAACATTCTAAACCTCTAACGTCTTGCTGTGGAATTAAGTTTGTAAGCCTAATGAGTAATTCCCTTGGGGAGAAATTATACTTTTTCGCATGCAAACTAAAAACATATGTACTGATGTACGAGCGAAAAACGACAGAACTATGTTGAATCGGAGCGCGACAAAGTTCTTGTAACATCTTTGAACAAATGAGGTTCACGAACAGCATCATGTATTTCGGAGTGCGCATATTAGTATCTCACGAATCAATCAGCAGCGCTTGGGGCGTTTGCTAGTAATGTTTTGATGAGATTTAGGACGGAATTTGAAAAATACTTGAAAAATTAAAAGTCTAAATAATATTTGATACTATTTTTTCACGTATTTGACAACAATTTAAACAGTGAAAATATATCAGCTGTTTGCGCATGTTTTCACAACCAAGAGGAACCCTGTCCAATCTGTTTTTGTTACGTTCATTGCTGCGACCCCTGTGTCCTCTGTCAATAATGAGAGCAAAAAGCTCAAACGCCAGTACTCATTTATTAATGGGTCCATAATCAGTGTGGTTTTGTTGTGTTTCTGGCCAACGAAATGCGGCTAGTAAATAAATTCTACATTTGATCAAAATCACACTTAATGATGCGTGGTCAAAGGCATCTCCTCATCCCGTTTTCAAGTGTTGATATTTGAGATCAAAACGTGTTACACTAATGTACTCAAACTGAAATGTAATATTACTTTACTCGTAGAAACAGTAATTGCAAGCGAGGAAACGGGTAAGCGAGACGTTTTGAAATCTAGCAACGCAAAGATAGTTTAGAACTATTTTATCGTATGTTATTATCAAAGAGAAATATCATCTTGAGAACTCAATACGAGTTTTTTGGGGAAAGATAAAAAAAAGCTTACATAAAATCTGGATGCAGTTTTATGTTACTCATAAATATGCGTGAGAGAAAATGTTTATTAATAAAAAAGTTTGTTCATTCAGGCTGCGGATTTGTATCTAAATACGCAGTGGTGCATGCATGGAAAAGGGAAAATTAATTAAATTGAATATGTAACTCGCACTGAAAATGAATGAATTTTAATTAGGTACCGAACGACGATAATTAAAACTGGTATGTACTTCTACGCATATGATGGAGGAATGAACCATCTGTGATTTTGAATATCTGTACCGAATGTCAATAAGATGACTGGTTCGAAATAAATGTGGTATTGATACATTAAATTAAACAGCTGTTTCGAATAGATTGTAAAGTGTGTAAGCTCAAATTGCCCAATTCAAAGATTCGTCATAAGCGTCACAACAACAAATAATAACAATAATATTAAAAATAATTTGCAAAATTATTACAGTGTATTTATTTTCTAATCATTCCAGTTCAACTTTGTATAATGATTCTCAATTTGTCGTTAGAGATGAAATTTTCAGTAATAAAATTTGTATAATAAAATTTGTACGCTCTTATTGACTTCCTGACTTTCCAGTCTGTCCTTTGGTGTGGTGGATTTTCTCAATTTTTACCAGCGTTAGATTCTCACATTACATTAGATTCCATGTGAATGTTCACGTCCTCGCGCGGTTGTGTAAACCCATTCTCATGTGATTCTCTCTTTCATACTCCAAACGTTCATTGTAGTACCTCTACGTTATATCCGTTGTGTTTGTGTTATCGTGTCTTCCATTTTCTCAGCTACTGAGTCTTTCTGCTTCCCTTCATTCCTACTCTGCTGTGATCGTTCAACCTCTTCGTCTCCTCCGCCCGAGGCCACCGCCCGCTGGCACTTGTTTCCTCCACCCCCACTCCCAAACCCTCCGCGTGCATTCATTCGCAGCTCCTGAGCCGCGATCAACAGAGGCCCCACTCGCCCCCACTCCCCTCTCCAGCATCGAATTCGCGCCGCAATTTCGCAAATGGACCCCACGAGCAGCCCTCAATCGACTTCGATTTATTAATGTCCGCATTCGCCGGAATACAGTGATTAAGGAGGCTAATCTATTACGCGCGTAACGCAAGGCACAGCGTAAAAAGCCCAGCTGTTGGGCGCGCGAGACCCGGAGCTTCTTTGTGGGGGGAGGTGAGGTTTGTGGGGGAGAGAGGAAGTGTATGCGATGGGAATTAAATGGAGAACACGTACGAACAAAATACTTTGGAAATATTACGTAGAACGTTTCTGCTGCAGTGCTTTGTCGCACCGGATTTCAGAATGCTCTGATTGGTTTACTCGAGATTTATTTGTAGACAAAATTTTGCGTATGTGTAACTTGGACAAACTCTCTAATGAATGTTTTTGAAACAATGTTTGTGAAAGTATGAATGAACCAACAGAAAGTACATTTGTTTGAATTTTAATAGCATTGGAATTATATTTATACTATAGGAACTTAAAATAGAAGAGTATTCATTAGTTAAATAAACTTTCAAATAAACCTCAACAAAATATTTATTCTATTTGAACGATTTTAATTTAATTTAAGTGATATAAAATAGTGAGTACAACAGGAAAATAAGAGACTTAAGTTAAAATTTAGAATATTTTTAATTTCTCTTCAATTATTGATAACTGTTGGTTTTGCATTCATTTTTGAAACACTAACGCATGGTAATATTTGAGTTATTTATTTGGCGGATATGTAGTATCCACCATTTTATAACAGAAACTTAAATCTACTGATTAAATTTAATATTCTGCCATTTCAAAATTTTACGATTGATGCATTATTGTAATAGTATGATTTTTTCAGTGAACAACTTTTCCCGCATTATTATAATGAAAATTTGACATGATAGGGCTTTACATAAAAGACACATCCATGTAAGAAAAAATGGTTCATAGGGTACACAAAAAAACCTGCGAAACATTACCGGTTTTGAAAGCCCGGTTCCAGGCCTCGTGTAACGAAAGCAAGAAACAAAGATGGCCGGCCCGTCAGCGATGCTTTATCGCCCGGCCGCCGCGCGCGCTGGCGTCGGGCCGCCGCAGCACGGGCGGGCCCAGCCGGCGAGGACGCTCCATTTCCCGCGAAACATGAGTTACAGCGCAATTTCGGGAGTAAGAGCGTGTAGACTTGGCGAGATAATTTCTGATGCAACATTCACCCAAGTCGTGCGTGATATATGGGTGCCGCGTCCCTTAAATGTTACGCTAAGGCGGCGCAGCTCTGGGGGATCGCTGGCCCTGGGGCACACGCTTATTCAAAATATGCGCCACCCCACGCGGCCACGCCCGCGCCTCCACCGCCGCGCCGCGTACGCCTTGCAGCCTTCTTGCCGGCCCCGCGTGGCCGTCACACGCGTGCACCTTGGGCTGCGACCCGATATTATCTGCTAGGGAAGCGACTAAACATCGATGTTCAAAATTGTAATAATAGATTGCTTCAGAACCACCGATGTTTTTAAAAATCCATTTTTAAAACGGGTTTAGTAACATCCATTATAAGTGTTGATGCGTGAGGTTGTAAGTTGTCAGTGGCCGTGTGTTATAATTTATTATTAAAATTTAGAATTATTAAAAATAATTATCAGACTGAATTTTACAAAAAATGTGGGCTGTATTTGTTAACAATTACTCGACTAACTTACTTTTCACTCTCAGTGTTTTTAATGTAAGAGAAAAATCAATTTATTGAGATGTGAATATTAATACAGTTTTTTGTTATTGTAACCCTTGTACTCCCATTCAAAAACGAAACATTGAGAAGGTAAAAACATCAAGGGCAAAACATCTGTGTTAAAAAACCTCGGCTGCAATAAATATTCATTATATTACTAATATTTTTACAAAATCATGAATGTTTTGAAAACATGGACATCAATAATGCATCACTAATCCCTACTTCTCCCGCTGCCGCGGCACCTGTCATATTCCGCGCTCGGTGACGCACTGTTTCAATTTTATTATTTTTAATAACCCTCAGTAACTAAGCCTTTCAAGTCATACCTTACATGAAGTGTTTGATGTTTGGTGATGGTTGATGATGCTGTGATTTGCATGATGAGAGAACAATGGAGGGAAGAGGAGCAGGGAAAAGAGGAGGACCCCTGGCGCACCAAACATCCTCTCGGATTCAGTCGTCATCTGGAGCAGAATTCTAGCGACCGGTCGCTCTGGTCGGTGGTTTTCCGTGGTTTTCCGATCAACATCACGAGAATGCTGGAGCAGTACCTTAACAAACGGGCTACCACGGAACGCTCGCGATCTTTCATTCGTGCTTCTTGTTCTATCCTTACCCCTTACTTACACACATTTACTTGCACGTGCACTACACTACCAGGCTTGTCGGGAGACCAGTGCGGAGCTCAGAGCTTGTCCTGGTTGGAGCGGTGCGGGGCAGGTGGGAGATACCTGTTTGGGGAAAACCCTGCTAGCTACGTAGGTCGGCTATTGCCTTGCAGTAGGAGAAGATCACCGCCACCCCTCGCGATAAAACATGCATTGCCCATACGGGACTAATGATCTCAGCACTTGATGCGCTCAGAATCATTAATTAACCAATCAACTTAATTTCCTCATTCTGCGTGGTTAGCCCGGTATTTGGACCCCGGTTTCCAAAGATGTCTCTGTCGCTCTGGCAAGCTGTCCCACAGTTGCCCATGCTTCTGCCCCATTGTCACATTGCACTGGACTGGATCCATCCTTTTTCCTTCCCACTATAGTACTGCCTTCATCCGCTGTCATCCGCGATAATAATCCAGATACCACTCCATTACCACTTCAGCCAATCTGCGACCATTCTGACGTGCTGACTCCGCCCCGCCGCTTTGCTGTCTCTACCTCAACGTCATCCATTTCGCTATCGCTTTGTTTCTATACCGCTTCCGTCCTTCCTCCTTCCTGCCACCCGTTATCGTTTTGCTTCTATTCCACAGGCACCCTACACTGGAATCACTACCCACCTCGCTGGTGCCCCACTACCACCCTGCCGTTACTTTAGCTGTCATCCTACTGCCTCCTGACTACCACCCTCTCTTCCCCCATCGCTTGCTCCTCTCTTACAACCGTTCGTCCCGGACTGCGTTGCCGACACCGTCCGCCATGCGGGGAAAACAGGCGCGTTAATTTATGGTGACAATTCCGGAAGCGGAAGAACAAAAACACAGCCGTCCGCTCGTATCTTCCACTGCGCTAGAGACGCATCGCGATGCGAAGTTCCCCGCCTGGGGGAGCGCTCCCTAAGCAGGGAGGGTTTTTTGCTCCTAACATCATTACCATGTTGCATGAAGTGATGCTAGCCTCGAATTAAACAAAATGTTCAAAAAAATGGGGTAGAATAATATTTAAGAAAAAACAATTGGAATATTGTAAATTTGTAGCATGTAGCTTTCACGCATTATCTGGTGATTACATAAATTAACTATTGGAAATGTTTTCATCTAAATGTTAAAAAAACAACAGAGATCGAAAATCATTTAAGTTCGATCGTAAGTGAAAACTTTAGGTAATAAGTACAAAACGAAAAGTAGTAGGAGGATACTTACCAAAACATCTTGAAATAAGCATCATTTTACTTTTCTAGTTTTTGTTACTCATTTTAAAATTTGTGTTCAATTTCTTCAAAAAGTTAGTCATTTTTACTTTCTGATGAACACATAGCCAATAATTAATTTATGTAAGCACCCGATGATGCGTAAAACCTACATGAGAAACTTCAAATTATGGTTAACCCCAAAGCTTTAAAAAGTGCTCTCATACTTTGAAATTTGTTTTGTTTGCATTGACTTTTGTTTCATTTTCATACAATTAGTCAAGTCGATGATTACAAAGTTTATACTGTTTTAATTGTTTTCGTTTTTACGTGCGCCTTTCAAGAATCTATATCGAACTTCAGGTACTTGGACTATTATTATTATCATTGTTTATAATAATAGTAATAGTAATAATAATAGTAATAATAAAGTCGTCCCCGTGGCGCAGACGGTTGTGGCAGCCGTCGTCTGCGCCGAGGAAGCTGCAGGGTGAGTCCAGCGAAGAGATGGTCGTATTTGTGATTGTCCCTTCACCCAAATCATCATCCTATCACTTCGTAACGCATACTTCAAGGCTTAACAACCCAAAATTACACACGTTAATTGCGAGGTCTGTAATGGCCTAAACGCCAACAACAACAACAACAACAACAACAACAACAATAATAATAATAATAATAATAATAATAATAATTATTATTATTATTATTATTATTATTATTATTATTATTATTATTATTATTATTATTTTAGTAATCGAATATATTGATCCGTTCGTCTGTCCCTCACTCACAGAAAACTTAAGGATTACCAATGGAGACAAATGAGATATCATTTCACGCGTTTCGGTCTCGTGGTGGGGGAACTGATCAGTTTTCTCAAAAAACGTTGTTTTTTTTTACAATTGTTTGGCAATGAAAGTGCGTTTTGGGTGACTTACAACACCTAAAGTTATTATTAGCGGCGTATTTTGATGGTCGAAAACATCGCCAACAATAATCAATAAATTGCTCTAAAAATGCCCTAAATACAAAGAAAATGACGTGAAAATTGATCAACGTCAGTTCCGATGAACAACTCAAGCCGTTGGTTATGTTACGATGTAATCGAGGGTTCTTCCTTTCGTTCAAGTGAACTCAGCTTGCAAACGTTTAGTTTGAATTGTTCTTTACCAGGAAATCCGTCTTTAGTTATTCCGAAATCGGGTGAACCGATGATAGGCGTCTCATGAACCTTACATTACATACCACTGATGACATTACAATTTCTGAGCGAAGAAATCGAATAGGCTATTCTGTAAGTCTGTAGAGAACCTTTGTTGCATCACGTAGATATTATTTGAAGGAGATACTATTAAAATGAAGTTAAAATCTATGAAATCAGCGAAAAATGCAATAAAAATTATGTAAAAATCTAAAAAATGACTTATTAGTCGAAATAGACAAAAACGCGAAACAATTTCGTTTAAACATGGGTAATTTCCTTGTTTCATAACATATAATTAATTTATATTCTGAACGGTATTGTTCTAAACGAACAAAACGACTTTTAATTAAATTACGACTCTTAGTTATGATCAATAGCTCATTCTATTCCTCTCGAAATGACAAATTGTTTAGGTCATTTCTTAGCCAGTTTTTTTCAAAAGTTTCTGAAAAGACTATAGGAAAACACGTGTTTTAGTGGTTGGTAGTATGGAGAATTATGTGAGAGTATTGTCATCGAATCGTGTACAAATAGATGTCAGGGGAGAGGAGCAAGGAAGGAAATTATATATCTTAAAAATAAGACTGATAAAATTGTATGGTTTTAGTAAATAAAATAAATAATCTGTTATAATGATAATGAAGTAGATATTAATGAATACCAAAGAAAGTAGTATTCACCATTGTTAGCAAGTTAAGTACTATAATACCAATTTATAATATCAGTTTGAAATGTTATAACGCGTACATTGGCAAAAAGATGTGAATTATTCTTCTCTCTTTCGAGCATTTACGTGTACCATTTCGACTTAATTAATCGAATTGATGATACTTAATTATAATTTTGTAATGAAATGAACAAATAAACATATTTTATTCAGATACGTTTATATGTATGAAAATGAACGATCCCGGCAATTGTAATACGTTTAAAATTGATTATTATTATGAAGAACAAGCCGACCTGGATGGCAGAGGTGGCTAGAGATTGTGTCGATTGACTGCTTCGGTCCGAAGGGTCGTGAGGCATGGTGTTGAGGCCCAGTCTTTCTTATATGGCTTATCCTGATGCTGAAAGAAGCCCTCGAAAGACAAAGAGAAGTTGAAAAGCACAAATAAAACTCGCCGCAGCAGCAGTATTAAGTTAGAAATAAAAATAATTCACCATTCCTAAGAATATACGTTATTGGATTTGCAAGAAAAAGAATGCAAATTGTAGTTGATGCGTTTGTTAGGGTACTACCATTTGTAGCTTACACGACAACTCGTATTGACATTTGGAACATATTCTATAGCTGTCCTCCGAAAAAAGGTTTTTACATTTCTCTTTTACTTAATTGAGCCATATCTGATTCAGCCATCCATCGAAACGAATGTTGACTAAACTTCATGTAAAGTCTCTTACAACTCGTTGCAATACGTTTTAATTTCTTTGGTAATTTTAAAATATGTCTGTTCAAACTAGATACAACTCAACAGATATTAAAACCAGTATTTAAAAAGTAGTGCTTGTGTGAAAATTGTTCTCTGTGATATTCTTTTGTGAAGTGCAGAGCAAACGTGTCGGTTTGGCGCTCGTCACAAATCCGATGATGCGGCACTACGTCCCCGTTAGCTGACGATTTATTCCACTTTTATCGCATCATCGAACGGTACTACGTTATTATGGCCAATTAGCCTAGTCTCTCAAATGAACTTGTGGACTAAATGAAACGGAATGTGTAATGAACAAGCGTTACCCCCAAATTACTGTATTGTTCACAACGAGTACTTTACGAAGAACGAATTCGCCTATTTCGGTAAAATTGTATCATAAAGAACAATGCCGTCGTTACACTGGGCGATGAGCCAATGAAATAAGTACGAAAATATGGGATCCCGATGCTAATTGCACTAGAGTCATAATTTCGATAAGACTCGTGCAAAGAGCGCGCTAACAAAGCCAATTCTAACAGGTGAAATTACATTGTATAGAACTTATAAAGAACTTATTTTATTGCGATTAATCCACTTCGACTGTTATTCTTGGGAAAGCATGGCACTTCCTTATATCTTGTATATTTAATACATTACTTTTGTTAAATTAAATGTAATTTGGTGTCAGGATTTGATAAAATGTCGAAGAACTATGTGATTTATAAAAAATAACGTTGTAAGAAGTAAGAAGTAATCTTAATGAACTATCAAAAGCTGGCATGCACATACAGAATGCTATTTAAAAGCAGATGATAGTCACCTATATACACTAACTTTAGAAGTTACATTGTGAAATTAGAGCGTAATATTCGCAAAGACAAATTATCATCAGTATTCATTATCAAAACAATTTCATCACTTAAACAATTTTATGTACCGGCAAATAATCGCAATTATATATTTCCAATTATGCGAATTTATTGAAACATGAATTTTACCTACGGTTCGAAAACTTTTAAACTATCTGTATTACTAGTAGTCAGCGTATTTCTATAATATAGTCACAAAACATTTACAGTTGCAAATAGCGAGAACTGATGAATTAATTAAATCATACGCGATCCAAAGTGACGCTTCAAGGAAATATGAAAAATATTTCCAAATTATAAACCGAAAACTCGGAATGACATGAGAATTCTTATAGTAATTTTAAACCGGAAGTATCTTCAGCAAAATTTTAATAAAGAGGCAGAAAGGCACAGTCATTTAATATTTTACTCACCATCTGCTTTGCCATCGCTAAGAGTGAATCTAAATATTTACTATCGTAAATAATTGTGTAATTGTGTGTATGAGAGAGAGAGGAAGAGAGAATGAAAAAGAGAGAGAAGCAGAAAAACTGACCCAGAGAGAAGAGAGAGGGAGAGACAAACTGTGCGACCAGGACAGAGGGACGGAGAGTGGAATTCTAATGAGTTTCTCACATTAATAAGCTTTCGATACCGCGTGTGACGTGATCAGCAGATTTACATGCATACACACTCCAGATGATGCGTTTCGAATTGCGCGGTATTAACGCAAATGAATGCGCGCGGCCGGCGCGCCGCCTCATAAAATCCCGCGAGGCCGAGGGGGGGGGGGGATGAGGGAAACGAGATGGGAATAGATCAGGGGTGGTCACCGCTCGCCCGCTCAGCCCGCAGCCTTTCCAGCCAACTCCTGTACACCCCTGCAGCGTACGTGCAGATCTCGGTAGCCGAGTTCGTAGGTGTGGTGAACAATCACAGTTCGAAGGGTCGCGGGTTCGAGTTCCGTCCTGGGGTTTGGATGTTTTGTGCGCGTTGTGCAATGGTGCAATGGGACTCTCCCAACCTGACCATTCAATCCAATTCTTCCATTCCTGGCTGTCCTGGGTGGTGCTGCGGGTTACGAGATTTGAGAGAAGCAAGCGTAACATCCGTCTGAGTTCCACCTAAGGTATGGATGTGTTGTGACTCCAAAATCCTATATTTCATTTCACGCACGAAGGGTACATCTCAGGTGGAGGTACTTCAAATGTGCATGCAAATCGAATACATACATTATGTGATCAAAAGTATCCGGAGACGTGGCTGAAAATGACTTAGCAGTTCGTGGCACCCTCCGTCGGTAATGCTGGAATTCATAGGGTGATGGCCCACCCTTAGTCTTCATGACAGCTTCCATTCTCGCAGGCTTACTTTCTTTCCAGAGTGCTGCACTGAGGAGAGGTATCGATGTAGATCGGTGAGGCCTGGCACAAAATTGGCGTTCCAAAACATCCCAAAGTTGTTCGATAGAATTCAAGTCAGGACGCTGTACAGGTGCTCAATCGTGTTGATAGATACAATTGCCATCACCTAATTGCTTTTCAACAGTGGTAAGCAACAGTGTTAAAACTTCAACGTATGCCTGTGCCGTGATAGTGCCACACAAAACGAGTGTCAGCCCCCTCCATGAACACACGACTACACCATAACACCATTTCAGACGTGTTTGGATACTTTTGATCTCGTAGTATAATGCCTTCAAGTGTGCCTAAGTAGTGTCTAAAAATATTTCTAGAGTTTACACGGTGTCCAGGGTACGTCTAGTGTTACAAACTTCTAGGACATGTAGAAGGGTCGAAAATGATTACTTCGTGCCAATGAACTTATAGTGGAAAACTGAATACAATGGAGTTATATGCAATTATTCGTGTGACATTTGCCCCTGATTTTAGACAATTTAGACTCTTACGCACAGATGAATGGCAGGTCACATTCTGTCGCAAACAAGGAGATTTCATTTGATGTTCATAACGAACACTAATGCATAAGAAATTGCCTGAAAATTAGAGGGAAATGACACGTTTATAAATGCACACGAATCTGTTATAAGCTATTTTTCACTAAATATTTATTGGCAAAAGTGATCATTTTGGATTCTTCTGCATGTCCCAAAAGTTTGTAACATTTATTTTGAGACACCTGTATACACACACTTGTATTTGATCATAAGTGCTCTTGTTCAGTCTTGCTTTTAGTATTTGAGTTTACAGTGTGTTTTGTAGGAGGGGAAGAATGTTTCCAGAAATATCTAAAATCTTCAAGGCTCAAATTGTGAAAATCTTGCTCAAACAAATTAACCGAACGCCTTTTTGGGGCTTTGGGACTTTGACGCTTCACATTCAAATTTACTTGTAGGTCTTCACAAAGTATCACCGTAAAAGCAGAAGCATTAATTCAGCTTCCACGAGAGTGGCGTCGTTAACAACACTGGAACTCGTAATTCTCAGGTCTGCGCGATAGACGTGAGGCTGTCAAGAAAGTGAAACGCTTTCTCTCGTAATGCCACCGCTTACATAGCTTTTTCTGCCAACGTTCTTTACAAAAACTGCCGTACACACGCAAAGTGAACATAAAATATATCTTCCTCTCGACTCATCTCATTTCGAATAACGTGCTCAAAGCTTATTACGAAAAAAGTAATGGGGTACATCCACAAGTTTTGCTGCGAAGAGATACCGCTGGAGGAGACGTTTGCGTAAATTGCTCTTGAATTGCCGTTCGTTAAACAGAGCCCTCGCGCCGTGCGCAAACAGAATTCCGTAACGGATGCCGAACGCAGCGCGAAATGTGGAAACGTAAAGGAGTGTCCTCGTCGCACAGTGGTTCGAAAAGCAGTTCTTCCCGCCTTCACTTGGGCATGCATCTAGACCGGAGACCCATACAGAAAAAAATGCATCGAAATAAAGAGAAAAGAAGTAGATGTAAAATGACGTAAACTTTACTGGATAATAGGTAGAAACTCTCCTCTCTTCCTCCAAAATAAAATATTTACATACAAAGTCATCCTTAACTCAATATGGACTTATGGCATCTAACTATGACGCACTGCCAGTCAATCCAATATAGACATCCTCCACAGATTTCAGTCCAAAGTCCTTAGAATTCTATCTAATGCCCCATGGTACATTACTAATAAAACTCTACATAATGACCTACCGATTCCAACGGTGTACGAAACTGACCGACTACAGCAGAATATACCAAGATACACTCCAAGATCCCCCGTATCACTTAGCCGTCCACATTGTGGACAACAGTGAAGAAGTACGCAGATTAAAAAGAAATAACCCGTTAAATTTAACTCATGTGTCACATAAAAAATATTGTTTAATGTAATACTCAAATTAATGTTTGAATTCAGAAAATGTACCAAATGCTGCATCTTCCTCCATGTCTTTATATGTATGCCATTATTTATATGTTAAAAATTTCACCAAATGATACATATATAACAAATTTTAAAATATAAATTATTATAAAAAACGCATTCAGAGGCAGATCCGGAAAGTGGGATAGAACTGATTCAAATTAAAAAACGAAACCCTTATTTGAGCTGATCTTTGAATAATAGAAATACATTGAATTCAAATTATCAAAAGCTTTCCGCAATTTCTGATTTAATAAATGATCATTTGCATTGAATGCAATCTATTTAATAAAATTTTCTAATTATTTTACTTTTCCTCAAAACTAAACACCATGAATGTATGTGCTCCTAAGATAAAAATGAAAAATTGCTCCAAACATGCCCATACGCAAGTAATGAATTAATGATCTGTGGTGGAAATAATTATTTATCCGTCAAGTAAAAAGGAAAAGGAAAGTCGAAGTAATTATCAGATAAATTTCCACGCAAGCTACAAATCTTCTAAAGATTCCAAACGACGCTACCAAATATCAAATTTTTCCAGTAGGGAACAGGAAATCATGCGTATTTTTTCAACAGCGAATCACACAAAAGTTCCTTTCAGCTGACCAAATAATTCGCACTGATGGCCCCATATAAGGTAACGAGGATAGCAATTCAACGTTCGAACCCTGTCATTTCGCAGAACGCTACGCATGAGGGGCCAACGAGTGGAGCTAATCCGAAACTAACGACGCAGCGAGCGATCGCAAAAAACGCGCGCTTCCGCCCGCGGCCGCCGCCGCCGGGGCCACTGCGCGCGCGGGAGCGGCAGCTGTCGAAGGGCGTCGCGCGGAGGTTCGATTCGCAGCGAGAGCGAGCGACGAAAGTAATGAATGAAGCGATTTGTCACCCGCTGTCTTCCGCGCCGCCCTACGCCGCGCCGCGCCACTACCGCAGGCGCCACCCACGCCACCCACCCGCGTGCGCGAGTGGCGCCTGCCGGGGAGCGAAGCGCTTCGACCTACTCGACGATTGAAGGGGTAACGGAGAGAGCGTCCTCGCTAGCCCGGGATGGGCTATTTTTCGCAAAGGACGGTGGAGCATGCTTGATTCGGGACGGACAGGACGGACGGGACGGACGGGACGGACGGGACGGACGGGACGGACGGGACGGACGGGACGGACGGGACGGACGGGACGGACGGGACGGACGGGACGGACGGGACGGACGGGACGGACGGGACGGACGGGACGGACGGGACGGACGGGACGGACGGGACGGACGGGGCGGACGGGACGGACGGGGCGGACGGAGCGGACGGGACGGACGGGACGGACGGGACGGACGGGACGGACGGGACGGACGGGACGGACGGGACGGACGGGACGGACGGGACGGACGGGACGGACGGGACGGACGGGACGGACGGGACGGACGGGACGGACGGGACGGACGGGACGGACGGGACGGGCGGGACGGACGGGACGGACGGGGCGGACGGGACGGACGGGGCGGACGGAGCGGACGGGACGGACGGGACGGACGGGACGGACGGGACGGACGGGACGGACGGGACGGACGGGACGGACGGGACGGACGGGACGGACGGGACGGACGGGACGGACGCAAATGCGTCCAATTTAATTATGTTGATCCAGAATTATCCCGAGTTATAAAAGGTCATATTACATTGTATTTAGTGTATTGCCTTGATAGCAAGTGTATTCTACTTGGTAGCTAAACTACTTGAATCAAGAAGTAACTTTGGGGATTTTAAAATACTAAATATTTATAAGAAGCTATGTAGTATTAGAGAAACGTGGTACATTTGACTACGTTGAATAAATTATGCCACATATTGGAATATGACATTACTAGATTAATCAATATAAATTATTACTAGGTCTCTGTTTTGCGTAAATTATTGTGTAATCTGTGCCGATTATTTTCTTAATTTTCTAAATAAAGTAATGCAATTATAATTCTGTCTCTTAGTTTTTACCATAATATTTACTATAATATTTATTTTTGTGGTCTATTTTTTCCGATTGATCTTCAAATTTATTGTGAAACATCTTACAAAATAATTCTTCATCGTAAACCAGGTCGGGATATAATACGTGGAATTCCCCTTTTGTCATTCTCGCTCTGCTTAGAAGAGGAGAGAATCTGGGCTTTCTTCGACTCCTTGCCCCCTTTTCTTCTTCCGCTCTTAAAATGAACACAATGCGATTACTTCTTTACATAAACTATGAAGCTGTCGCGCACAATTCTAGATGCGGAGCGAGGAATCAAAATGACTCAGAAACTGAAACGTACGTTCCGCGTTCCGTCTCGTCCCGGCCTAGTGCGCGCGACCCCCCCCCCCCCAAAAAAAAAAAGAAAGCTGTCCGCCCGTGGCGTAGCGACCCAGTCCGCGTGTAAGGGAGAACAACTCGACACCAAGGATGACGAGGTGGAAATCAGCGCTGAGTAGTATTCCGTGCGGATGTAGGTCTGGGCATCGACAGAGTTTGCTGAGCTTTTTAGTGTTGAATTCAGCGATGTTGCGGCTTACATTGGGGATGCGATGGCGAGCTATTTGGTAGAATAACTGTCAAACAGCGTGCTTCTGACGCATTAGAAACGATTGCAGAGTGGTCGAAATGACTAACAAACTTGCAGAACAACTGTGCAGCATTGTTTGTTACGATGTGACGCGAGGCAGCCGCGGAGGGTGGTGGTAAAGATTTTCAGAAAACGTGACAGTAGGACTGACGTGAAACAAGGCAGCGTTGCAGCGACGGGGTCGTGCTAGTTGCATAGTAACGGGTGATGCTGACCGGGCAGAGGAGTTTGGTAATGGCTGATTCCTGAGGAGAAATACATAAGAGAACGGTTTATGAAGAGGTAAGTAGAGAATGTAGGCATAAGAAGGTATAGTGACTTAGTGATGAGTAGGGGGGAGGCAGGAACAATACAGTTGATGTGAAAATGAATTGATAGTTTCGTGTGTATAAATATTGACTTTTAGACTCCGTACAAGGGGTGGAAGTCACACGCGATTTGGATAGTTTTTTCTTCTTCCTGGGACTTTTTCCAGTTTCAGGGGAAGCCGAATTTCCACTTTCCGCGCCGGGTATTCACTATGACGCCCGTAGCATACATAGTAACCTTTACGCTTGACACTGCACACTTACGGGCTCCTCGTTCAGTGAACAGCAAACTCACAAGGCCTCCCGCAACAACACAGATCCATGAAATACAAGGGACAAACAGCCATTCTCGGCGGGACTCGAACTCGTGACCCTTCTGACCGGGGCGCTGAGTCGGCCATCCAGGTCAGCATTCGATCTAGCCACTTATAGGGAGCAATTGTAAAAAGAACTTTTTTGAACATAAGTGAACATTATTCAAAATTGTTAATAGAAGTATATGGAAAATTAAAATCAAATAGATCGGTAATTATGAAAATGCAAAAGTGGTTCTTTATGAATTCTTGTAATTCGTAAATGTATCTTTGTATGTCCAAGTACAAAACGCATATTTCTAAACATCATTCTCGAAATCGTTATGAATTCCTTGTTTTTATGCATTCAGCTGGATAAAGTCATGAACGTATTACTTATTTTATTTGAACCCGTCACGTCGTTTTGATTGCATTCATCACACGCCTCATTACAACATCTCACCATCTCGCTCGGCATGACGCTAGGCACAGGTATCCGGAATAGAACTCAACTCATACGTGAAGTGCGTTCTCATTAACCGATGCAAATACGGAACTCGTGGGACGATCCCAGAACCAATTAGCGGCGCCCGGACCGCCTCCCTCCCTCCCTCCCGACCTCTCTCTCCCTCTCTCTTTCCCATCCGGCAGCGGCGGCGCCTCCAAGTGGCGCCAGGGGAGTCCCCTTCAGTGAGGGCGCCACCGCCCGTAACTCAGGCCGCGGCCAGAAAGTAATGGCGGCATGCCTCATTTGGCAGATCGCCTCCCCTCCCAGCCGCTTCCGCCCGCGGCCCCGAGACCCGCAGTGCAGCCAACTCTGCAAATGGCACCCTTATCAACTTTCCTTGTCGATAATTTCACTCACTTTACCTTGAGAAGGGACGTGGTGGGTGATAGAGATGTTTACGTTGACAGTTGTCAGCGGATTCTTCACTCGGAGCGTTAAGATATGCACAGCAGACAGCTCGGCGACTACTGTCCCTCAAACAGTACCAACTCTCGTTGCCCTGCCCGATGTTGCGTTTTCGCAACGTGTAGACTGTTGGAGTGAAACGTGTGTATACATTTATTATTTAAACAAGTTTAAAGTATTCCAGTTTTATGTTCGTAGATTAGGGGGTTGAGGATGGTAGATCTGTCTAATGAAGAATTTGTATTCATTCATTGTTATCCGAGTACCTATTTTATAAGAGGAAACTATTCGTACACGCGCACCATTCCAAATCAAGTTAATTTGTTAAAAGTGTTATAACTAAATGTTGAATATTTTATTATATATTAGTGTTTAAATAGTCATGAATACTATAATTAATAACATTGTTTTTGTGTTAAATATATTTTTTAAACCTACGACTGAAAATGAGTGTTGAGTTTTTCCACCGTCAGACGTACGGATAATGAAAATTGAGATTTCTAAATTAGTCATCACATTTTAATTTAGTATCTAACTGTACCGCTAGTGAGAAAACTAATTCTTTTTAAAGCTAATACATCAAAACTATTTCGCCAACTACATTCTATGCGGCAATGAACATTATTGCCCAACAATGAGAAGTAATTCTATGAATTTTAAACTACCGCGTTCCAGCGTTAGCGATGTATTGCGATCTGATAACTCGTGAATGATTCTCTTCAGCAAAAGAATCTCTGGAAAGTCGAATTTGCAATATCAAATGTTCGCAAAAGTATGCGAAGCTACTAATATTTTCTAAAAAAATACACATGATCTTATCTTAAGATCTAATTTTGTAGCACATATTTCAATAATAACAATTCTCTATCATCACCCTTGTAGTTTTCTATGATATTTTTTTACAATTTTCAAAAATGTAGAGTTAAACAAAGTGGGTTCGTCGAGCTGTCTTTTAAGATTTCATTAAGAAAATATCTCTATATTTTTGTTTTACGAAAACGCCGAAAAACGTTTGATCTTTTGCAATACTTAAATTTTAGAGAATTCAAGAAAAATTGAGCCGGGACAATTTTTGTAAATGTACTTATCTCAATGGATTAGTTTTTCTAAAAAAATATTGGTGTCAGTAAATCTAAATGTGTTACAATGATACACCCAATGTTTTGCATTTTTATGATACGATAAAGTATCTCTGTTCTCATATATCTTATCTCTATCTACACTAATTACTCATATAGCTGTATTTCTAAATACATTCCACACTTTGCAAATAGTAGTTTTCAAAGTGAAAATAGCTTCATATTCTATTCCAACTTTGAACGGCCGACCTCTAAACTGTATGTTGCATCACTTTCATTGGCCCAATTGTGTACGAGGATAAATATTCCAATTTTCCTAAGCGTTTATTAGCAAACAGAATGACGTAGACTTGTGGGAATAAATTGCACAAAATCGACCATTTAGAATGCTGGAGTGGCAATTGACAAAACAGAAGCAAATAAGTTGTTAGTATGACAAAGCTTTATGTCATTTCTGCCACAAGTATAACATACCCATGCGATAATCTGTGGACAAAGATCCACTCTCTGTAATAAATCACTACTGTATATGGTGAGCTGTCTGAATAATGATTTAAAGAAACTTTGCCATCAATTTACTCACAGCGACTAAATTTTTGGAATCTTATCATTCGAAAGCGTCGTCTGATATTAAATAGTTAACATAATTTTACTCACTTTCGATATTCTACTTGTCTTTTATCAACGAAAAGAAGAAACCCAGATCGTAGATTGATCACATCCTAAAATGAACCCACGGGCAGGGAAACCGGATTTTGGGGGCCTAGGGCGCATTGTTCCCGTGTTGTTCGATGGCAGTGTAAGTTGGAACGTAAATATGTTGCACATGGTGTTATTACTGATTCCTACATTAAATAGTCTACAAACTATGACAGTTTAGTCTTAAATCTGTTTAATTCATTCTGAGCCTTAGTTTCCTACCCAGCACTTGAACATTTACAGAATATCTTATCGAGAGCTCATAATGAAATGTTTAAAACGGTAATCTTTCCATATTATACATAGAAATGATTGATTCGGTTACACTGAAAGAGATATTTTCTGTATCTTAGTGTTGAAAACAAATCTCTTCTTCTCAAATAAATAAAAACTAGATTAAGTTTAGAAAAGTTATAACGTTTTAGTTATAAAACACGAGTTTTAAAGGTACACTCTAAACTATTCTTCATTATGATCTTTCCATCACCAACAAGCTCGTTGGTAAGGTTTGTATTATTTCAAACACGTATTTGTTCTTCGGAAAATAAATGACACTATTCACTAGTTGTGTTGTCTCACAACAGATATTCATGTGTATGCAATACTCTCGTGCGTATTCCATCATTGAATTAAGCATTGATTGAACTGTGGACGTGCTTTGAATAGAATAAATTATAACAGATTAATATCACGTACCACGATCTGCTTGTTTACTTTTCATTCTTTGCATTCGCAATAGCAACAAAAAAAATTCTTAGATCAAAGTTTGCGAACACCAAATTTCTGATATACTGAAATAAATAATGATATGATTAAATAGCTCACTTAATAATCATTTTATTGTTGCATACGTCGGGAGATGAGACGTATGTGGCAGTTTACTAGATGTATTTGTAGTACACCTTAGAAACAGCACCGAATCCTTTATAATGTAAAAAAATAGTGTCCATGAAATTTATAAACATAAAGCATCCAATTTGCTGCCAATAATGAAGTCGTTTTGATTCGAAAATCGACCATACCTACCGCAATCGAATCCAAACCCACGTAAACGAGAACGAACAGGAAGCTAAAGGCGGTGCTCGCTCGTCGGTTAAATCAGAGTTCAAAGATTACCGTTAACCAGGGGCTTAGCAAATCCTCGCTGTGAGCTCCCAACTCTCCCGTTGCGGCCTGGACCTTTTCATTAACTCCGATTTCATTTCGGAAAACGTTTCACAATTGCAGCCAGTTGCAACGTGAGAGACGCAATGCCACTGCCATCGTTCTCTGAACCGCGAAGGGCCGTTGAGGGGAAGGTGGAGGGAGGGACGGGGATAGGGGGTGGGGTAGAGCGTGAAGAGTGGGGGAGAGGAAGGGAATTTAGGAAGAGGACAGGAATAGGGTCGGGATGATGGCCGGTGGGACGGCGGGATCGGGTGGAGGGAGAGAGCTAGAGAAAAGAGAACAGAGGGAGACGGTACAACGGGAGAACAGAGAGTGGAGGAGAATAGGGGGGAAAAGAAGGACATGGAGGGACAAAGGGTAAGCGTAGGTATGTTGGCCGGGGTGAAGGAGGGGAAAATGTCAGGGAAGAGAAAGAGCAGGAGAGGAGGGAGCAATGGGAGATAGGAGGGGGTGGGGAGAGGAGAGGGGGAGGGGAGGGTGGGGGTGGGGTGGGGGCGACGAGCGCCGACGTGCGCAACGCACGTGGGCCGCGGGGCGTGCTCCGCGACCGTGCGCGCGCTCGCACACGCGGCTTTGTGTAATCCCGTTTATTGCCTCCATAGCTTACACCGGTTTACGTCCTCAAAGGACGGGATTACGCCGGGTGGGCGGGGCCGCCGGGGGCGGGTGGGCCAGTGGGTGTAGGGGCGGTGGCCGGAAGGGCCGCATTGCGCTCAGGGCCTCGCTGGCGGGAGGGAACGTGGGGAGAGGGGGAGGCGGTGCAGGGGGGGGGGACGGGTTTCCCAACGGGGAGGCCAGGAAGCCGGAACAGGGGGATGTCCGAAGCGGGGGCCCAACTCGAGGACTGGGATGCGGGGTGTTTGGGGTGGGCTGGAACGGATCGTGACGCGGCAACGGGGAAGCGGGATGGCGGGGTGAGCGGACTGGGAAGCGAAAAAAAACGTGGGAGTTTCGAACGGGTATTGGGATTCACGGGCAAATCATCGCATAGGGTTGGAATGGGGGCGGGCCCATATCAGCGCTCTGTGGGTCGGTGTGGGCGCTAGAAAACACAGAGTGGGAGATGCGGGAGTGGCGTGGAGGGTGGGCGCGTTTGTGGGTGGGGGCGGATAGGGGGTATTGAATGCCTCATTTGCTCTCTTTCCGATGCGTCCCGTTCATCGAGTCATTAAATTTTGTGGCAGGCAACACAGCAGCGTCAGGCCGCTCGCAAAACGCTGCAACATTAAAGACTTCGATTTATTTGACGTTACGGCGCGCGCGGCATGGAGAGCGGGGAGGCGGGGCGGGGCGGGAGCGTGGCGGGGCGGGGTGGGAGCGGGGCGGGGCGGGAACGCTCTCACCTGTGACGAGGGCGCCGCCCGCCCACTGGAAAAACGCGCCGCTTCATAGTGGATGCGATTTATGCCTGGCGGCGACGTGATAAATTCGCGCGCTGCCGCGACGCGGCGCGCCGGTCTCGCGATAGCGGAAGCGCAACTTTCCCGCCGGCTGCTGCGCGAGTGATAGAAAGGCCGTTTCAAACGACGAATTAGCTGGTGAATTCTGATGCTAAAATTTTATAGCAGAATACGCATTAAATGTTTTTTTACACACTTTATTAATGCTTGTGCAATGAATTTTACATGACGTGTTCCGCATGCAAACGTGAAAATGGACTGTTAGATGAAATTCTACCTGTTATTCCGAGTAATGCATTATTTTTGTCACTAATGCCCAACATTCAGCATGTGTATTGCATTATTAAAATGTGTAATAATTTATGAGTTTTTTGTCGGATTTAATAAACTTACGAAATAAATTTCAATAAAATAATTGGGTAATGAAATAAATAAATCACTGAAATTTTCCGTTTTATTGTCTGACTGAAAAGAAGTTCTCTTTATTCACTTTATTCCTTAATTTTCGAAAACAATTAACTGTATACATAATTATCCAAAACGCAAATTAAGTCTGACACTAAAAGCAAATACGAGGTCAATGGCCAACTACAGACCATTATTCACGAGAAACAACACATGCGCATTCAGAATTCCGTTCTAACAAAACCAACTCAACTGTTCCGAGAACATTTTGCATTTAAATTATGTAACTCCCTGGACTGAATGTGGCCAAAACGAGGTGGTTGCTGTGAGCATATCTGATCAAGTAAACAAGTAAACCAAACGTAGTACGTTCCAAAACATTGCCCATCAGCAGGAAACGTAAAACAATGACTGAACATTTGCATGGTACTCGTTGCGAATTCCACAGAAACGTTACTAACCTGTCATGAAGCACTCAGTTAGAAACGAACGTTTAGTTTACATCTCGATCTCTGGCTCGATGGTCTCTTGGCTCGACGAAGAGAATTTATTTTTGTGAGCGTAATACAGAGATTTACAGGCTTATTACGGTATTGTGAATTCATAATAAATATAAATATATGCGTAAATTTATTCTGTATGTTAGCATTATTTTGTTTCACTGAAATTCTCGAGTTACTTGAATTGGTTCTTCCCATTTGGATACGAAAGAGTTGCACAGAATATAGCATACAATTCATTGGAAACGGACGTCTTTAGAATATATAGGGGAAATACCTCTCTCGTCATTCACTGTACCGTCTACAGAGCATCTAGCGCATGTCATTCAGACCATTGACCTATAGAAATTACCAAGTTCGGTGGCTATAATAATTTAAAAAGACGTTTAAAAATTTTTAGGGGTGTAACCGTATCTGACATTGTGAGATAAATATGACAGAAAATGTTTATTCAACATTGCTCATGTAGATAGTATAATTTACAATCAAATTTATAATTTGCATTTTGTAAAATCGATCATGAGAATACAAGTAATAATAGAAATGAAGCAAAGGAGCAGCATTACGTTTTATCAATTAATTGAAAGTAATATAAACAACGAGATCGTTTATTATCATTTGAATAGTGAGCTTGTTTGAAACAATACAGCAATAATTGAAGAAATTCCTAAAATGTATATCTATCGTATGGTATGAAAATTGTTACAAAATTTCCTTGCAGTGGATAGTCTGGCACTTATGACACCTTGTGCGTGACTCCGCGAAGTGGCCCCATGGATCTTAACTCATATTTGGGTTGTAATGTGAATATAATGTGAATAGTGTATGCTCTGGCCCTGATTACTCGATTTTTAATTACGTCCGCATATAGTGATTCAACGTAACGTTGCAAGGTACATATTTATAATTGATAATGGTGTTGTTTGCGTTCTTCGAGGCTTCCCCATGCATAAAACAAACATGCGGTGCCAATTAACTAACAGCAAAATGATTACTTTGAGTATGGGAAATAGAAACCACCATCACCACCAACAAGAGCAGCTAACCAACACTCGCCTATCGCACTTCACCCAATAAATACGCCCTGGCACCACGACCGCTTCAAATGGGCTACCCTTAGCCTCGTGAACTGCGACAGTCAGAACAGCCATCGTCCAAACAATTCATGCGCGTAGGAAAAACACCGACCCGAAGCTTCCGCGGCGCGTCCAGGAGTTTCTTTGTTAGTTTTGTGGCCGTTTGAGCTGCTGCTGCTGCTGCTGCGGGGGCGGCGCGTATCGTTGCCGTGCAGTGGACCCTTGCGAGAAGCGCCGCTTAACGGTTATGTTCCCCGCACGCACCTCAGGCGCGGCCCATACGTCTCTGCTGGCGGCCGCCCTCACCTCTCCACCACCTCCCTCCGCTCCATCCCCCCCTCGACCCTCACCTCTCGCCGCTCCCGCTGTCAGTCGCGCTCCACCTTCCGCGCTACCCTCTGAATTCACTCCAGGCCGCACGCCACACGCACCTCTCACACTCCCCACCTCCTGCTCTCCCGCCGCCCGCACTCAGTCCTCCCCCACCGCCCGCTCTCAGTCCTCCCCCGCCGCCAACTCCCAGTCCTCCCGCGACGCCAACCGCTGCCCTCACCTTAACTGTAGGTCGCTGTCCACACTCCCCTCTACCCGCCCCGCCCTCTCCTTGCCGCCAGCCTCCCGCCGCCCTCACATCTTTCCCTCCGCACCACCTGCGCCCACTCAGTCCTCCCCCGCCGCCCTCCACTCTTTCCGCTCTCACTGTAAGTCGTCCTCCGTTCTACTCGCTCCCACCCACTCTCAATCCACTCCCGGCCTCCGGTTCACGTCGTCGTCTCAGTTCCTACCCACATACTCGCTCAGTTCCCACCACGCCTCTCCGCTCTCTCTGCCTGCCCCCTTCTCCCTCACCAGCCCTCAGTGCCTTTCCATCACTCTCAGCCGCCGGCTGACGTCCTCATTCTTTCTCCGCCACCTGTAGGCGTTCTCTTTCCGTCTCTATCGCCCATTCCCACCTCAACTGCCCTCCACCGCCGTTCTAAATGCTCTCCGCTGTCCAAGAGCGCCCTCTGCCGGCTTCCATCTGTGTTGCACGCGCTCTCCCCTGTCCACCACCGCCCTCCGCCGCCCGCCGCCGCGCACGCAAACATGTTTGCTCCCTGACGCTCATTCCACGCGGCGCCAACGCCTTCCCAACGCCCGACCCGGGCAGACTGGCAGTCTGCCTGCGCGGCTGCGCCGAGTTATGGTAGTACCTGAGGGAGAGATGAAACACTGCGCCCACACCAGGGGCTAAAATATGGGGTAGGGAGGAAAAGTTTCCTTAAGGTGTCGCAAGAAACTGCTTCCGGAACACGTTTTATGAAGGCGTTGCATGTTCCATGCCTCATTAGTTTATGTGCGTTTGCTGTGGAATAGGGTGATAGTTCTTACCAACAAACACCACGCTATGGGTTATTATTCACGGTGGAAACGGAATAAAACGTAACGGCCGTTGAACGCCATTGTGTTAATGTCTCTTATATCCCTTTACCTCATTCTGTCCGTTCCGCATATCTTAGTATAGTTCCCATTTTTGGGGGATATTTTTGTCAGTTTACCTCTTGGACTATGCTAGTAAAGCCGGTTATGCGATGTCTAACTTTTCTCCCATTTCACAGATTATAAGTAAACAGGCCTTTAGCTCGAGGATCTGGTGATGACCCCCAGAGTTGTCGCGCAATTTAATTGTATAACTGTGAGAGTTACATTTCTGCTAACAGGACATGTAATATTTGAAGTCATAAAAATACTTAAAGCAGGGTTGAATCATGATATATTGACAATACTTTAGAAATTAGTATCTTTCTTTCCTTTCCTGGCGTTCTTCCTCAACACGGCAGTCATTAAAAACTGTTTATTGTTGTTAGATATATATCTAACGTCTACAGATTTGGTAGCATCTCTATTCCAATTTCTTTATTCTCAGGCCCTCTCTTCTTCCGGCTCTGTGCGCCCTCTCAGCCCTTCGGCATTTTGCCAGCCTCCCTCTGGGAAGGGGTGCCGCGAATTATCATAGTGCGTGGGGTAGGAGTGAAACGTTATTTTCCAACCAGAGAAGTGAAATACAGCTTGTTTCCGATGTAAAAAAATAAAAAAAATCGTTATGGTGTTCGAATAAATAAAATTCGTAACACTGGGCTTGATATCTGTAATAGTTCTGTACACCATAGTTTATCTCCGCATACGAGGAGAAATCAGATTTTTTATTTGTTTACAGACGACCTCTCGTGCCTGTGACAAGAGTGAAGCATAATTCTAATCTTTTCTTATTTCAACTGGTTTAATTCCTACGTGCATGTATTTAAATAATTCCTACGTCTTTGGTCTTGTCGGTGAGACGTATTGCAACTCTTGGCCCGGAAAACAATTCAACGCAAAAATTCTTGCTTCCTGACCGACCACTGGAAGGAATACAAATGTTCAAGTTCAAAATAATTTTCAACATTCGCCTCATGAAGATACAGTTAACTTTGTACTTTTCAACATACTATTTTACATTCCTTACATACTTTACAGAATTACATCCTAGCTTTTTTTCCATTTTTTCAACATTTTCCATTTATCTTATTGCCCTCATGTTATCCTTCCCTGCCCTTTTCTTCTTTTCTCAATTCCGTTCATCTCTCTCTCTCTCTCTCTCTCTCTCTCTCTCTCTCTCTCTCTTCTCTATTCATTTTAACTTTTGATCGTACATACGCTACCACATCTTGGTATTTCTACTTTTTAGTCAGTCGCCTGATGCAACCCACCTTCTATTTTCACCCTCTTCTTGTTGTAAGCTTTCTTAGCCAATGTCGTTTCACAGGCAATTCATGATCTCTTCGTGAACCAGACACAAATTCTAGTGTGGTTTCCTTGGTTCTGAAGTGCGTCTATTACCGAGTCTCGTTGACACAACACAATGACTTATGACCGTATCCAACTAGAGAATCTTTAGACTACTCAAACGGGTACGCGTTTTAATCGCCTAGTCAGTAGTACGTTTTGTATAAAGTGCATTGAGATCGCAATGCCTAGGTAGATACGATTTCATTGATTTTCTTTCCTTGGGAATTTTCCAACTTCAGTTGATACCGTTTTCGGTTACCCGCGCCGAATACCCACTATGTCCTTCATGAGGACACATTTACCTTCACAGTAGACAAGACCTTATAGATAATACACATACATAAAAGACAAGGGAAACAACTGTGCCCACGGTGAGACTCGAACCTGCGACTTTTCGGACACGGTCGGCCCCGCTCGGGAAACGCTCTAGCCACCTCGGCCACCCAGGCCGGCGATTGTAACTTCAGAATTAATAGAAAATAACAAAAAAGAAAGAGAGAAAACATCACACGTTAGCACTCCTCTAACATTCCTCCTCGTACTAAACGCCACCCGCAGTTTCCGTGAGTGTTTCGCGAGCAGGCACGGGAGGAATCGCAACGCCCGACGCCAGTGCGGCGCTCTCGCACTGGCAGCGAAAAATGACCGCATAACGCGTTCAGTGGTTTGTGATATTTGGGTCGATTTGTCTTCTCTCACACGCAATGCACGAAAGGCAACGCACTTTTGACAAAGAACGGAGGCTCAACCATCACCAGTACTCCCACCTCCAAGATGAAATTTCAGGAGTACATTAAACAACTAAATGGTTTGTGAAATACTGTTACACATTTTTCGTAGAATGTATTTCCGAGGAACATTATATTTTGAAGATTAAACACGTTTATGGGTTCCATGTTAAATGTTTTCTGTGAAGATATTTTCATATCTCATGCATTAAAAAATTCTGGGTCTAAAAGTTTTGTCTCTGTAATAGAACTCATGAGGATGGTCAACATTTAAGAAATAAAAAGGAAAAGAGAAACGTACTACTTTAAATATTAAAAAAAAATAGTTTAAACGTACATCAAATAAATGTTGGATTTCTGCATAATTGAAATGATTACAAATTCTCCTTTCTGTTAGTAAATGAAGTGTCAGTCTACAGATAAAAAAATCAACTGATATCAAATTTTAGAGAGTACGTTACTTCATTGAAAAAATGTACCAGTAGCTACACAACACTAGCGAAATATCTTGGCATTTGAAATTACTATGTATTAGTAGCAGTTATAAATTCGAAATATAACTGTATTGTCTATAGCGGTGTCTATTCATAACCATTTTCCAGTATTATTTACTCAAATTGTAAAAAGATGCAAAGTAATGTTTAAGTATCATCTTTGAGGTAATAAGAGTGATGTGGTCATCACGTATATCAAGCCAAAACAACAATATAATGTCTCATTGTGAAAATCACAAGCAAATGTTATCTAAAGTAACATAAAGATACATTTTATGATTTCGTTTATGCGTCCCCATGAAACATTAAGCAGTGGTGCTGTCGTATTCGACAATTGCGTTTCCGCCGGTCCAGCGGCCGAGATCGTTAAGGCTGTATGTGTTAATGACCTAAATGTTGATGCAACCTTAAAATAATAATAACAAAAAATTACGAATTCGGCAAATTCGTAAAATAAGCAACAGGCATTCCGCACAGATATCTTTGTCTGTGTGTGTGTGTGTGTGCGATACCCTATCAGTCTGTTCCTGCACTAAGCAGAGAAAAGCAAGGTGCACTGCTGGTGAAGTGGACGAAAGAAATTCCGCCCGAAAAAAAAAACAACTCATCAAGCGCACGGACAGAACTCGATTTGGGCGCCATGGAATCTCTCCCGCGCGGAACGGTCGGCCGCATCGGCCACAGGCTATCGCAGGCAGTTGCGCGGGGATTAGCGGGCGTTTGCACTCTCTTTGCTTTGTTCGCTGCGCGAAATTTGCGCGGCGGCGGCCATTCGTTTTTCATTTCATTACGCGGCCGCCCCTCGCGCCCCGCGTCGCCCCCGCCCCTGCCCCTGCCGCCCTTCCGGCGTCGCCCCGCCGCAGCAACAGTGGCAAGGCCAGCAGCGGCACTGGGCGCGCAGTTTAATTCCGAGTAAAATACTGGCGCCATCGGGGCGTCCGCCCGCGCGAGCCCCTGTTTTCTCTTTGGCTTTGCGCCACTAACCCCGGCGAGCCTCCTCCTCCTCCTCCTCCCTCCGGCCGCCCCGCTCCCCTCCCCTCCCCTCCCCTCCCCCACCTCTTCCGCCTTTCCGCTGCCTTGCTCTGCCGCCGCGGCCTCGCCCCTCCCTCCCACCCCCCAGCTTCCACCGACTCGCCCCCTTCTCCCCCCCCGGCCCTGTACCCGCGCTGCCTGACCTCCCCCACTTACGAGCCACCTCCACACTAGCTGCTGGCGCCGCTCGAGATCACTTTTACCAAGAAGTGCGAGAGAGACGGCAAGAGGCAGGCAGAGAAGCGCGCAGTGTGAGAGGGGTGGTGAGAGAAGAAGAGAAAACCGCAGAAATCCAAGGGGGGGGAGTCGGGGTGAAAGGGTAATCCAGCTCTCGAAGCGTAAGCTGTGCCGATCGCGCACTGACTCGGGAAAGTAACAGCCTGATCACCTCCCGAATCGATCCACTGCAAGTTCGCTCGGCGAAAGCTCGCCCAAGGTTTCTTAACTTCATGGACACTTCATGTCACTGCAGATGCAATCTTTTAAAACATGGGGTCTTGCAGATTCCTAGAATCTCTTCGTAAGTGAACGTAGAAGAGATGTCAAAATCAAAAAAGCAGTTTTTCCGGGAAATAATACACTTATTTAAAATATCATTCTATTAAAATTAAAACTAACTATAAAAATGTGTTTTTTAAGTAAGTAATAACACTATTTCTTTCAAAAACTACGAGAAAAATATTTCATTTTTTTTCTCACATGGAACGTACAATGCTTCCAGTGCATTACATTATATTGCGCAATGTAGCACTGCGATATTACCATAGTCACATTTTTTAAAAAATAGCCTAGCACTAGGAAAAGTGGTTACTTTTAGAGCAAGAAAAATGCGCTAAAAGTTCATTTTTTAACCCTAATGCTAAAAGTGAGATGATCATCAAATGTTCAGACATATAACGAGTGCAACAAAGAAAATAAAGTAATTTCGTCTGATTACGACATCCAATAATGACTTTAATGTAAGATAGAGTACAATGAAATGTTTTTAATCATGAATTAACATAAAATTAATATAGTATGGCTGTATAAAAAAGAGTGTAAGACAGTCTCTGTCTATTGGCCACGTGTCGTAACATTTTCTATTTCCAAAACAAAACTTTTACCACAAATACCACAAATATTTATTTCCGAATCAACATTTCACTACATGAGGCTTGTGACATTCTTTCAATTAATTATTGATATGTATAAGTGATTTCTGATGTTATTATCCCATCAAAATTAAATTATGAGCGGGAGCTTACAATAAATTGATTCGTAAAATGCCCTGGAATGAAGAGACTTCAAAAATACGTAAGTGGGTAGAAATGACGACAAAACTCATTTGTTTACATTAACTTGCCAACAAAATGACTTCCACGCGAGTCCCCCCTCCGTTTATGGACAGCGGCGCGCGCCCGGCGGAGTTCGTTATCTCGGGAGCATGCAGCGCATTACGCGCGGCGCCGCAACTTGCGGTAGCGTGCGGCGAACACGCTGTTCGGCGATTGGCGAGGACGCAGCGATTTCCCCCGGGGCGCCGCCGGCGCTATCCTCCGCAGAGTGTTTGACTTCGAAACACAACGACGACGACGCGACAATCTGAAAAGACAAACGCGAACAAGAAAATTACTCGGGAAGATTAAGCTCACGGGCTCCAAATCCCGGCATCATCGCCCTCAGCGCCTCGCCCCGCCCCTCCCCGAGCGCTCCACGCCCTGCGTCGCGGTAGCAAGAGAGAGAGAGAGAGAGAGAGAGGGGGGGATAAGGCGTGGAGAGAGGGAAAAAGAGGCATTGGCTATGAAGTGGTTTCGGGGAAAATGCAGCAAAGAGAATGAGTGGGTGGTTACCCGAAAGAGAGCAGGGTAGTTTGCGATGGAAATGAATATCTGCTGGCGATGGGAGAGCATGCGAGGGTCGGAACTGGCGGAAGATGGTGGGTGCCCCGCCATTCTTCAAGAATATGACGAGGGGTATATACTTTGAGGCGACGGGCAAAATAGAATGGAGGGGAAAGAGAGGGTTGATTACAAGGCAGAATAGTACGGAATCTCGAAAATGAATATCACGAAATTCAAAGAGACATTCTTTGTTAACTAAAGGGTATTGTCTTAAAACATGATGACGAAATGTGGGCTTAAAGAAAGCGACATGAATTTCAAGCAAGACGATTAAAATTAAAAGACGACATGAATTCGAAGGTAACGATTAAAATGCATCGCATTTCCGTCTTGAAGTAAACAAAAACGCGACACAAAAAAGGTAATGCTCGTTACCGGCTTTCCGAAACAGTACATTCAAAAGGAGCACAGGTACTTAGCAAAGGACTTAGTAGAGAGAGTAGCGAATCCTAAAATGAATGGAAGTTATTGGGAAGTGGCGGAAGCGAGAGCAACAGAAATGAAAAGCGGTTGTGCCGAATATCAACGAGTCTAATTGTGGTTTCAAAAGTGAAGCGATTGCTTTGACAGACAAGGAGCAAATGAAAGGACAGGGCCTTGGATGGAACAAAGAAGTTGAAGCGGCACTGAAACACGGGAGACGTCAGGGTCGTCGTGGAACGGAACGAGAGGTAGACCGAGAGGACGCAAGTGTGGTGGGAGTGGGATGGAACGGGGCCGCCAAGTAGTGGTGCAAGGGACGGGGCGCGGGAGGGGGCGGGGTGGAGGCGGGGCCGGAGGCGGGGAGGAGCCATTCGGTTTGCGCAATTAAGTGCGCCCGCGGGGCTCACAATGGCGGCGGAAGGAAGCTCGAACGAACCTCATTTCCATACGGCCGGCGCACTAGAGAAACATACGCGCCCCGGAGGGGAACAAAGCGGGCGGAGACTGCCGCGCTTAAGAGACGCCGGCGCCGGCGCCAGCTCGTGGGCGGCCGGGCGTGCACGAGGGCGGGCGCTGGGCCGGCGGACGAGCAGGCGGGCGGGAAGGTATGAAGGCTGGAGGTTGGTAGGACGGTCGACCTGTCGGTCGGTCAGTCGGGAGAGATAAAGGGCGGGAGGGAACGGGAGGGTCGAAGGGTGGACGGTGGGGAGAGAGAGCGGGAGGGTTCGAGGAAGGGAGGGCGCGAGGGCAAAGAGGATTGGGCAGGCGGGCAGGAAAGTGGGAGTTTGCGTATGACCGAAGAAGGGTGGGTTGGTATAAGGGAGGGCGAGCGGGATGGTGGGAGAGCGATAAGGAGGGATGTCAGAAGGGATTGCGGGAGGACAGGCGGGAGGACGGAAGGACGGAGGGCGTGCCGCTGGAAAGGACATTGTTGGGGTGAAGGAGAGCAGTATTGGGGAGCCATTGGACGGAAGAAGGGCGGATGCGTGGGATGAGGGTGGTGGAGTAGGAAGATGGTGAGTGGACAGGGGAGAGGTAGGTTGTCGGGCAACAGGATGGGTACGTTGGCGCAGAGGTCAACGGATGGGTGACAGGTGATCGGGCGGATGGCCAGGAGGGTGCGCAAGAGGACGGAGAGGAGGGTGGACGGGTGGCAGAGGAATGGTCGGCAAGAGGAAGGTAAACGAATAGGAGGACGGCGTGGCAACTTTGCGGGTGTGATGGGCACGCGCCGTCGGAAACAACTAAGAAAACGTTTCGTAGGAATGTCGATGGAGCTGATAACTCGCACAACTTGAAGTCTCCTGAAAGAAGAGTCTGATATTGTACCTTGAGGTACACCATAATATTAGTTGGTCAGTAGTGAACAAACGAAAGGAAAATAAAATTGAGGTGACATGGTAAGTGATGTTTTCTACGAATTTTGTTAATGCTAATCAAACTTGTTCTTATCCATTACAGTATTTTTTCTCATAAAGGTAATTTGTACCGACAATGATAAAAAATTCTATGAAAACATGACATTTTTCTTAATAGTATACTTTGTGAAGCAAATTCCTTCTAAAACATTGTTCAAAACTATTAAAAAGTAGCCCCCTAGCATCATTAATGGCTTAGGATTTGTAGAAGATTTAAAAATAAATCTTATTTATCAAGAATAATACTTCCTCTTCGTGCTGCATTTTTTTAAAATATCCTATTATTGTCTTAGATTCGTTTCAAAGAAAACATGAAAACATTTTCCGTCATTATAAAAGAAATTCCATTTGAGAGTGAGTGCTTTATAGAGTGTGCAAATGATCTCTTTAACAGGGCAATGTGATTTTGACTAGTGTTTCGATGTAAACAATATTGCATACCACTCTATCAACAAACTTAGATAATGAAGAGTATTTTAGTATACAATTTCAGAGCTATATTACAATAGAAACAGATACCTGCCACACAGTATCAACACGTGTTTTAAAAGCTTTCAACGATAACCGAATACCGCATTCTTTCACTTTTCAACTTACCTTCCCCGCTTAACTTCACTTTCAGGACTTTTATCGAAATTCTAATTCACCTACATCCGGGATACGCCGGGAGGTTCTTCCATCTCGAAGGGATACACTTTGAACTGGTTCTCTTTGAAGGCTGCGACTTCTGCTCGCAACTTTCCTTCCTCCACCACAACTCTCTCGCTCTCCCACACGCAGAGAGCGCCACCGGAATCGGGGAGAGCCCAGGGGCGGGGGCGGGGGCGGGGAGGGGATGGGAAGGGAGCGCGTCGGCGGCTGCGAGGGGTGCAGCATAGCTCTCGGTCGCCAGGGCGACGCGACGGCGGCGTTCGGGGGGGGGGAGGCCTGCAAAAACGCCGCACACACTGGGCCGGAACGCCCAGTGTGGGAGACCGGGTGTATTGAGCTTTGGATCCCCACGGGTGGGTTTGGTATCATGGTCTCACAGATAAAATTCCTGGTGGGGGAATTGGAATTGTGCCTCCTCACGTCATCAGTACTAAGAAGTAAAATGATGGGTTGGGGTTCCATGTTTCAGGGGCGTAACAACTCGCGTAGCCCTCAGTTGGGATCTTGGCTTCGTCGTGGCAGTGCCTGTTACTCTAAGGTTAATGAGGAAGGACTTATCACGGCATAAGATGAAGCTGGAACCAATCCGGACAGTAGGTACCGTCGAGATGGCAAAACAGGTCGGCCCAGACTATTGAGGAAAACTCAGTTACGTTCCGGTGTATGCGTATTCCAGAAATGTTTATTTTCACACGGGGTGGGGATTTGCACTCCCCAGGAACCCATTTGAGGATCACCAGGTAATGAAAATCCAGCACGGAGTATTCAACCTCAGGGAGTACCCATCACTAAATTTCATGGACCGATACGTCCACCCGCAGGCAGGGCTGCAATTTCGGTCCCAAATACGAAAGCCTTGATGGTGAATTGGTAACTCTTGCCTGATTTCCCAGCGACTCCCATCGTTAGTGCCCAGGTGGGCTCAGGGAGGTGGCGAGCCATGCCTCCTGAATCTGATAAGCCCGTATGTCGCATTGAATCCTACATTCCTCGTGTCAATGTTCGCACTCAGGTTGACTTGTGGACGATCTTATCCTGGTGTAAATGATGTATGATTCTGGTATTAACATTGAAACGGGGCAGCTTCCAGCTGGAAAAGTGGCTTGGCCTAGATTGTGGGAGATGTTCTCTATCGCGTTCCAGCATATCGAGTGTTCCATTTGGGCGTGGTAAGCGGGGGTACCAAACCTGGGAGGGGGGGGTTGAGAATGAGGTTCACGGTTTGGTGTTAACACTAGGGACTTGAAAATTCCCATGGTATAGACATGGGAGTTAGTAGCATGGCTTAGTCTTCTTAAATATTATTCTTCTCTCGGTAGCGGAAAAAAAGTGTTCATCGTCGGTTTTACTGTAGTTTCCTTGTCACTCAATCCGTTATTGCTTGTTCATCATTCTCATGTCAACATCATGGACATTTAATCCTTCATCTTTTCTAGCAATAGCTAGAAAGCTTAGGTACAAAAATTACAATATGGATTATTACCACGTGCAATTAATACGACACAACGAGTAAAGAGTGCTATTTTTTGTGATTTATATTTAGTTCTTTAAAAGATCAAAAGTAAAAAAATTAATGAATGAAAATTTAAAAAAAATGTTCCTCTTGTATTATCTTTTATTATTTCTGAATATGTTTACTTCAATGTCAATTTGTTAAAATAAAGGATTCAGTAAGGAGTTTGTAGCAATATTTGTGTATTAACGAATGATTCAATTTAAAAAGGTGCAACACTTTGTGTGTTCACTTAATCTTTTGCATGATTTCATCACTTACAATCAAGTGATCATTCACCTAAAGAAATCAATTAATCGATCTTAACTCGTAACAGTCACGGATTTGAGGTCTCGCTAATTTCTCTGCTTGTGATAGATTTCTAGCGGTCGTCTGATGGCGAGGCAAAGATTAATGGTTCTTCAGTATCCTCAGCGTTTATGAAGAGTAAAATGCATCAACTTATTATATATGTATACCTGGCGGTTTGTCTTTCCATGCCAACAACTGTTGCTATACGAGGGATTAAAACTGACAACCTTTGTATTGGGCGGTTGCCGTCGCAGTCGATAGCGTTATTGGGAACAGCACTACTCTCCCCCTTTGGTTTCTACTATTACTAATCGAAGTGTAATAAAAGTACTGTAGGGGATTGTGTAGAAACTTGTCTCACGTATTAGACCCAACCTACTGCAGTTCTACAATTAAATCCAATCAGCCTTTTTGAGAACAAACAAGAAGTCATATAATTTTAACATTTAATTAATACTAATAGTGTTAAAAATGCAATTACAAGTGAACCAATCCTTTTTTCGCGTCCTTTTTAATTATGACTATTCTCATGAATTTTTAAAACATTTTATTGTGTATTATTAGTTTTATCAATTACGTGGTTATTAGCGACTATTTCTGTTACTTAATACAATCTATCAGTAAATCAATAAAAATAGAACAGTATAATGGTTAGAGCAGTAACGTTCTTGGCAATTAGCTTTAAAACTTTCTTCACATTATTATGTAAACGTAATGTAAGAGCGGAAACGCTTGCATTCGAGACTCTTGCCATCCCCTTGTGCGGCTGTGCGCGCCTATCGGCCCGTTCGCCCCATTGTGCGGAGCCGGCGCGGAGGCTTCGGCGGCGGCGGGGGCGGCGGCGGCGGCGGGGGCGGCGGGGGTGCTGGAGGCGGAGGACACCGCGGCGCCCGCGCGGCGCCCTCGCGCCCGCCAGATAAATCAGCCGCGCGGGGAGATGACAAGCGGCCGCAGCAGCCAAAAACGCTAAACAAAACGCAAGGGCGCCGCGCCGAGCCGCGGGCCCGCCCCCAGCCCCGCCTCCCGCCCCGGTGCCACCACCGCCGCCTTCCCCGCCGCTTCCGACTGCTACACCCCCTCCACAGACGCCTGTTCCGCATTCGCCTCCTCCGCCTTCGCACGTCCCACCTTCGACTTTTCCATCTTCGCTAACTCCCTCTTCGCCAACTGCACCTTCCCAACTCTGCCTTTACCAACTCCTCCGTCCCCAATTCCGCCTTAACCTACTCTGTCATCACCAACTCCGTCACCAACTCCGTCGCCAACTACGCCTTCGCAAAGTTCAATTTCACCAGCTCTACCTTCGCCAGCTCTGCCTTCACCAACTCCCCACAACAAACTCCACAATATCCAAGTCCGCCATTACCAAGTCTGCCATAACCAACACCGCTTTAAACAACTCCGTCATTGCCAAATCCCCAATTGCCAACTCCGCCATAACCAAATGCGCCATAACCAAGCCCGCCATCACTTTTACTTTCTCCTCCACTACCACCGCCTCGTCCACAACCTCCGCCTCTGCCTCCCCCGCTCCCACGCCCTCCATCGCCTCCGCCGCCACCTTCTTCAGCACGCGGGGCGCCGCAGCAGCGCGTGGTGGGCGGGGCGATCGGGCGGGCCGGGAGGGGATCTGCCCCTGCGGAGACGCACCCGGCGCCGGATGTGGCAGCGCGGAGGCGACCGCCGCGCGCCCTAAGGCGACAGCGCGGAGGCGGCTCCGCTTGGGATCTCGCTGCCGCGACACAGACGGTGGGCGAGCGCGCGGGCAGAGTCAGAAGACGCGGAACAGAAAAAGGAAATGGATGCAGCGGTAAAACGGAGAGAAAGGAAGAATGTGAAGGAGGATACGATACAGGAAAGGAAGAACGGGAAAGATACGTTCGCTCAGAGATAGAAAGCGGCCGGAAAAGGGAATAAAAAGGATAACTACTACTACACTAGTAATCTGCACGTGAAGCACATAACTTTGTAAATGCAACATGCAACCATTCTGTACAAATATTCGAAAGAAAACTTCATGTGCCTGACAGTTTTTCTGTAAAATATAAGGAGTTTAAATAATGCCCAGTCACAATTGCGTTTCCTATTATTCCACATTCTATATTTCCAATCAAAACTGTTAAATATTTTTTACGGAAATTTGCCCTAAGTTGACAGGAAGAAATTAATTAGTAAGTCCCGAAATAAATAGACAACTAATAATGAAATCAAAAAAGCAATTCGCTCTGAGGTGATTCATTAGTTTGAAATAGTTCATAACATTGTTAATATCGAATGATATTCAAAACACCAGACGAAAGTTATAAAAACATGAATAAGTCTACTAAAATGTCTAGAAAATAGCGAAAGGAATTCGTAACATGGCTGTATTTAATCAAGTTCTTAGAATGCAATGATACCCCTTTGTTTCCAATACTGAATAATGTCACAAATTCATGCTCATGCTGTAAAGTGGCAAATGAATGCTTCAGCTAGGATAAATATTGACAGTACATTCTTGAAAATTTGGCTATTCGCAGATGATCAACAACTTATTATTGCAGATTCGGAAAAATAAATAACAATTTTAGAAATGTCAACTTCATACATCAATACAGCCTAAATATATCAACTACCAATCTTAAACAATGGCTTTCTTATGGTCTGCCTATAAAAAATGTAAAATAGTTCTTGACAATGAAATTTTAGAACGGGTAATATTATTTAAATGACGATGAGAAAATTCCCATCTGAGGTTCAGAACACCAGACACACGGCGTGGGGATGTCTTCATGCCAACCATACATACCCTCTCAACCCATGACCACGAGACCGGCACGCTGCTAGTAGGCCATGACCGTACACATGCCGACGCGACAAGTACAAACCAACAAAAACATCATTTAAATAGGCTACAACGTGACATATTTATTATAACGAGATATTTAAATGAAAATAGGCAGTTTACAACAAATGGGAGGGAAAATTGGAAGAATCCTATAAATTAAAATCCACTAACAGAAACTATTCTTTGAACCATTGGCTAGAATGTCGTTTTCAGAGTTAACTGTAAAACCTTTCTCTAAAAATAACACACAAGTGAAAATTAAAACATCTGAAATGTTTATACGTAGACATGATGGTTTCACTTTAGAAAACAATCAAAGATATCATGACGTACTCCACAATTAGGTATCTTCAACATTTCAGAAATAATTGAAATATTAAAATACAGTTAGTAGTCCCTTATCACTACAATGGACGATGGAAGACTACCAAAACAAACTTTCAGCTAGGACAAATAAAATAATAAGAAAGAACGCCAACCTAGTATATTGAGGACGGAAGACGTCATTGGACTTCATTCTCTTCTCTAAATCTTTTCGAGGTCTTTTGTAATGTTTTAAGTCTGTGAATGTTCAAATAATACGAATAATTAGTAATAATTTAATAAAAATAGTAATAATAATAAAACTTGACTTTTGTTCCTCGATAGTGAATCATGTTGCAAAACAATTAATGTAATCCTCCTGAAAAAATTATGGATCGTCGCACCCGTATTGGAGAACAGAAATCTGGGCAGTTCAAGGTGAACTATACGAACATTGAAAACAAAATATAGATTTAATACAAAATATGAGAGGAGCAAACATGTCCTTAGTCCCTTTCGGCAAATTAGACTAAGGGTATGAACAAATATCATTGTACAAATAAATGTTGGGAGGATAAAGTTCGCCAACAGTTCGAAGAGTTCGTTTTCCAACGTTCGTTCTCTACTGCGAGCAATATATATCTAGTGAAATTTTAACAGCTCATACTCATTATATTATTTATAACGATATTAATATGATTCTAGCGAAACTTGTGCAAACATTTCGCACATTTGAATCCGACTGAAAATTATTTTGGCCAATTTCTTTACTTGCTGATTGCCTCATTGACCCAACAGTTGCCTCTGAGAACGCACTGAGAAGCGTTTGTTTTGCCTGGAGGGCAAATAAAAGTCTGGAATTTGAATATGGGCTCGCGGTTTAACGAGATCAACGAGCCACAGTTGTCGGACGATGCAAAATCCCAAACGCGACTATAAAATAATGCTACATAACTTTAAGTTTTGACAGCTCAAAAAAAGTAATCAAAGCAGCTCTTGTGCGATAGAATTCAGTGCATGTCACTGTATCCGTACATACGCTTTTATACACTGTATCGGTACAACGCTAGCTTTGACAGACAAAAGAGAACGACGTTTTGTTGTCAATCAAATTTTCGAATCAAGCACCCACGACACATGGATTGGGTTAGACCACGTGTTAAAGAAAGTAATTTACATGCAGCAACAGGATTTATCCACTTTTTCGTTACCAGGGCCGGTTAATAAGAGTTTCTGCCGAAAATTTGCCGTTTTTTGCCGCACAATTACATAACTTTCTCTTCTTACGAAGTAAGTGCGAGAGAGTAATAATGGAGCTGAAGGCCAGGTTCCAAAATGTGTAATAGTTTGCAATTTTCAAAAAAATAGATATTTTAATAAAAACGTTTAACATATTTATAATCGGAATAGTGTTCTAGTCGGACAAAAACAAGATAGAAAAATAAGAAAACAATTAATAAATAAATTTGGAACTTTTCCAGAATTTTTTTGGGAAATTTCCTATAGATTTTATGTGGAGTATCGAGAAATATTAAAAAATGCATTTCAAATCCGTAGAACTTTGAATTCGACCCGAACGTTCGGAGAAAATCTATTGCTGAGAAAGTTCTGTGAATGAATAAGGAGACAGTGTTGTCCACAGACTGGTAGACACATATCCGGAAGCACACACAGATGTTTTACAGTATCAGGAAACCCAACATATATTTCTCTCAAAATCTCAACATTTTTTTTGCCGAATTACTTAACTTTTTCTACACAAGTACACTGGAAAATAAAACTAACAAAATTCACAAAACGTTTAGGCACACATGAAATGTTCATCTTCTCTTGAAACTGAAATACCCTGTGAGATAAAATTGAGGAATACATCGGCATGGAAACAAAATATCTCATTTTAATATATTCATTTTTTTTAGAATCATTTATCCGTTGATTTTACATTCATACTACGAGCTTATTTCAAGCGTTACTTTAAGATGCAATGCTGTATATAAAATTAAAAGAAAACAAATGTTGATTGACTAAACAAGGTCGTTTAAGTTCAGCATCAGTGAAAAGTGGATGAGTCAATTAGCCTGTGACAGTCTGAAAATGAAACCATGGGTGAAAGGGCCACCTAACGAGAATAGGGAGGCAAATATGATAACGATCTGCCTGAAAAGAAGAGGTGCAGAAAAGACGAATTACGAAGATAATGGTAATGCTACTATATGTCCACAAAGAGAGAGTGCTAGTAATCAAAGCAAACAGTGAATGATTAAGGTTGAAAGACTATCAGGGAAATAACGAAAACAAAGAGTTCTCCCAGAGAGCTGGCGAAAACATAAAATATGACCTACAAGATACCGTCAGAGGAGAGACGACGTTCGTCCATCAGCTTTACACAACGTAGGACTATAGGGATCCAGAGAAGTAGAATGGGAGTAAGTAAATACGAAGCAACGAATGAGAAAGCGCAAGGAGCTGAAGACGTTGCGGGACCACGGCAGTGCGAGAGGACGATTAAGGAGCAGTCAAAGAAGAGGGGCGTAAAGACGACGCCAAAGACCAGAGAATGCGGCGCAGGCAGTGTTAGTGAGCTGAGCATTCCGAGGATGAGGGGCTGCGGAGGCGCTCTTTAAGGTCGTAAACATGGCGCAGAGTTTAAGGAAGGTTAAGCGAGATTGGGGCTGGTCAGCTGGACAGCTGGCCAGGGGAAAAGACGTTAATTTACAGATGTAGTAGAGGATAGAGAGAGGTAGATGCGTTTGATAGTAGTATGAGTAGTAGGAAGAGAAACGAGGGGAAAGCTCCGGGGACAATGCGCGAGCCGAAGCAGAACAGGAAAAGCGTGGGGTGATCCAGACCGAAGCCATGTGGTGCGGTGATACGTACATGGATGTGCAGAACGCCACGGGGTAGAGGGGCAGCGAGGAGGCGGAGCGGCGGGGCGGCGGGGCGGCGGGGCGGCGGGGCGGCGGGGCGGCGGGGCGGCGGGGCGGCGGGGCGGCGGGGCGGCGGGGCGGCGGGGCAGCGGGGCGGCGGGGCGGCGGGGCGGCGGGACGGCGGGGCGGCGGGGCGGCGGGGGTGGCGGGTCGTCGAGGTGGCGGGGCGGCAGAGGGCGGGGTAGCGCGAGCGGCGCCGTGGCGGGGTGGCGAGGAGCGCCGTAGTGCGGTGGCGCGGTGACGGGTTGGCGGGGAGGTGGCGTGGCATAGTGGCGGGGCTGCGGGGTGACCCGGTGGCGGACTTGCGGGATAGCGGATTGCTGGGGTGGCGGCGTGGCGGGATGGCGGGGTGACGGGGTGGCGGGGTGGCGGGGTGGCAGACGCGTGAAGCAGGGGGAATTAAACAGGGTGGAGTCTGCGGTTAAAACAGAACGCGGTGGTTGCTGTGAAGTGCGGTCAGATGTCGTGGTGTCGGGCGGAGCCGGAGGTGGGCAGTGTGCGTTTCAGGACTATGGGACTTTGTTTGGTAGTGAGAGGGCAACGCGAGATGATGGACAGTGCAGGTCGGCTCGGGGCGGTGCTTTGTAGGGGATTGTTATGTTTAGATGAGGGGCAGGGGCGGTGTGATGCGTGGCAGGTTGAGACGGGGTTGACGGGAATGGGTCGGGGAAGTGTGGCGTGGAGGTGAGTTGCAGGGTGTTTCGTCTCTCAGGACTTTATTCCAAAACCAAACGTTTCAGCTCCATTCAACACATTTCAAGAGATATTCACTGTACGATCACCAATAACAATTTAATTGTTCATATGGCTTGCCTCAGGCAAATGCTATCAAGAAGTTCTTAAAAAATCTTCAATAAATATAATTAGTTTAGTTTTTTGAAAAAACAAACAAACAACAATTTATTAGTATTCATTTCGTTAGAGCTGAGTATTGAATAATAAAGAACAAACATTGTGCGTCTATGTTGATAATTTTTATCTGCAATCGCTAAATTTAAGTTCAGTCTAGACATTTACAACACTCAATTGATACATTCTAATAATTTTCTATCATTTATAAATACTATAATACGCGTAATCTATATATAAATACTATACTTCGAAGTCTCTTTTTCTTGGAACAAATTTCAATTGTTTCCTTTACCTCTAGCAACTCTGAACCATTTCTGAACATTTTTGATTATCGAATAAGTACTAAATGTGAATGGGTGAAAACCAGAACGGTATAATTGACTTTTTATAAATTCTGAGAATGCTGTTCATTTTAGCCAATATCACTGTAAATACATTGTGCTTTGATTCATCTTTAAAACTACGGCATTTCAATTGTTCGTTAAAACCACGAAAATACAGTGCCAGTGATATAGCCTGAAATAAACACGTTTTTCTCAGAATTTATAAAATGTCACTTCAACCGTTGTGGTTTTCACCCATGAAAATATTACTACTAATAGTACAATATTAACATTGAGTATTGTGGCATAACTATAATGTGACTAGGGGGTCAGAATACAGGCTAGAATGATGCAGGGCGGGATGACGGAATGTGCCTGTTCAGAGCGGAGTGGCTTTGGCTTGAGAGCTAGCATGCGGAAGTGGCGGAGAGGGGATGCAGTTCAGTGATGCGGGAGAGAGTGAAGCGTGGCGACGAGATGCGGGGCTGGGAGACGTGAGGTGGCATGATACAGCGAGTTAGTGTGAAAGTTGGCCGGTGACGACCGTTGGGGTGACTGGCTTCAGAAATATTTCGGATTATTATCGCTGGTGCAACTACTATGGCCAAAGGTCACATGGATCACAGCAGGTGCCGTTGTAGTGAAGTACGTGGGTACGTGGAATCCCGTCTGTTACCCTTTAGTAAGAGAAAGCCGGCCTACACATCGACTAGCTAGGTTTCTTTCTCCATGTATCGCACTCCAGCAGCCACCGCCCCAGACAGAACAAGCTCTAAGCCCTTGACTGGTCCCTCGTCTAGTGTCGTAATGTAGCGCTTGTAAGTGTGTGTGTGTGTGTGTGTGTGTGCGCGCGCGCGCGTGCGTGTATGTGTGAGAGCATAAGGAGAGAGAAATGGAGAAAATGACAACGACGAAGTAAAGTTGCGGACCGTAGCCCGTTGGGTAAAGTACTACTCCGGCATTTGTCTGGTTTTGATCGGAGTAAATGTGTGTATGTGTGAGAGCATAAGGAGAGAGAAATGGAGAAAACGGCAAGCATGTTGAAGGAGCGTTGCGGACCGTGGCCCGTTGGGTAAAGTACTACTCCGGTATTTGCCTGGTTTTAACCGGAGAAAGCACAAAAAACTACATATCAGGAGAGTCGGCCGCTAGAACTCTCCTCCTGTCAAGTGATTTAATAGGTATCTAGCAAGTGTCTGCCAATGCCAGGCCTCGAACCCTAAGAATCCCAGTCTGCATGGCCGCAGAGGCAATGGCAAAAGCCATCCCAGGCGGAGTGAAAGGAGGCCGCGTGAAGGCCGGCTGGGGGTGGTAAAGGAAGGGGCGGGAGTGTGGGAATGCGAGAGGGACGCGTCGCTCCGCGGGAGAGAGGCATCTCTCCCCAGCGAAATTGCCTCCATTTTCTTCGGGAGCAATTTTCTGGCCGCCTCTCTCAGCGCACCTCTTGGGTCGCGGCGCGCCGCCTTATCTCGCAGGCGAGGTTTTTACATCCGCCTTATCCGGCCCCGGGCGCCGTTAACCCCAGTCGCCCCTCCCCGCGCCCCCTCCGCTCACCCCGCCCCGCGCACCGCGAGAGCTGGAAGAGCTTTCAAAAGCCTTCGCGATGCGCGCACGCAAACTCTCCACTTGTCCGCCGCTGGCGCGCGCGGCGCCGCGAGTTATGTCTGACTGAGAAGAGAGAACCTGGCTGGGTATTTGTCTTCGCAGACGCACAAAAACTGCCACGTATTGGAGAATGCGCTGCAAGTCGGCGCATCTGTAAATTTAAAATATCTATTTTAAAAGATGATTTAAAATTAATGCATTATACTCCAAATGAAAACGAAGAAGAACTTATATTCTTTAATTTCCATTATTTTTTCAATTAGTTATGCTCTGCTTCTTATTTAAAATTGTTGTAGTTTACATTAAATTGTTGGGAATCGAAAGCTCAGGTATTTGAAAATGGAAACTTTTCAGTTGCTCTGAAAAATTGTTTGAAAGAAAAAAGAGAAACTTTTGGACGTAATCAGGAAGAAATCATGTTTTAATGTATTCTGAAAATTAAAATATGAAATGACTTTTTAATTCATTTTGTATTAGAAAGTTAAATAAGAGTATATATCTTTTTGGTAATTTGTTACGACGATCTTTTTGTTATTAGCGTGCAAGAGAGATATTACTGGACAGATGAATGAATGAATTATTATTTTTTCTTGAAAAGTCTTTATTTGTTTTGCTGTCTTCTTTTAATGAAAATTAGTACTTAAAGAATATGTAAAGAATTAACAACAACTCTACCTTCTTGAATGAATTAAAATCTTGTTTTGTATTACACGTAAATATGTAACACAAAGCTTAATTTTTCAAGCGTCTAATAAAGTTTCCGGTTTGTTGCACAACCAAAAATTACAGTGAAACTGCGGGTCTTTTATTGCCATTGCTCTCGCTTGGAAGAGAGCGGTCTTCGCTGCTGCAGATCCTCGCCCACATGTCTAGTTTCTCGCCGTTTCTTTGATCATAGACTTCCTCTGTCTAAAGCCGCGCATCGCCGTCCCGCGCCCCTCGCCCCTCCCCCCTCCCCCCTCGCCCCTCCCCCCTCGCCCCTCGCCCCTCGCCCCTCGCCCCTCGCCCCTCGCCCCTCGCCCCACGCCCGCTCGGTGCCGTGCGCGCGTTCGCACTGCTTTATCACGACGTCGCACTTAGACACCAGTAAAAAGACGGCGCTCCCTCGGGTCGTTGGCGTCGCGGGCGGCGAGATGTACGCTGATCCCGGGGAAAGGGGGCGGGAGGGGCGGGCCGCGCGGGCGGCGTCCGTTCCCACGCCGCCCACGCCCGCCGCCCCTCGCCGGCCCAGCGCCACCCGCTCGCCCCTCCGCCTGCCTGCCCCTCCGTTCGCTGGCTGGCCCGACCGCTATGCGCGTTCACCACGTTGCTGATGCGCGCCTAGCAGCCCTCTCGTCCGTTCAGCTTTCCGTTTTCCCCCACCGCCTCTCTCACCCTTTCGCTGCTGGCTCGCTCACCCACCGTCTCGCTCAACTACCCTCTCACACGTGAACCCTCTTGACCGCCTTCGGCTGCCTCCCAGTCCTCCCCTACGTAGCTGAGCACTCACTCACCGAATCTTTTCTTTGTCTTTCCACCACTTTCATTGTCTCACACCACCCACACTCTTGCTCCCACGGTCACACTTGCGTTTGCCTTCCCTCCGCTCGCCTACCTCTGGCATACTGCTCGCCCATTCGTCGTTTGACCGCCCTTTTGCAGTTGGGATTTGCGCCAACCGAATCCTCCCCCTGTTGGCTCTCCCACTCTGCTGTTCATTCACCCACACTCTCGTCCGTTTGCCCTTGCGGTGTTCTCCCCTCAGCCCACATCTCAGCTACTAGCTTGCTCTCCCACTCTCTCGCCCATTTATCGTCTTGTCCACCCGTCCGCCCTTGAGCTCAGTCTGTTACGCCAACTTCTTGTTCGCCCGCGCGTTCTCTCGCATGACCACTCTCGGGTAAATTCAGCCCGCTGCGCCGCCATTCCACACCGTCGCCCGCCCATCTGCCCGCCCCTTGCCCCATTCTCGCGCTTTCCGCTCCCTTCCGCGTCCGCCACGCCACTCACCCATCGAACGACCAACCACCTCGTCTGCCCTCTTACCATCACACGGCTGTCTCGGCCGTTGCCCGCCGCCAAAGCATTCAGACACACCGGTTCAGTTTAGCTCCGAGTTTAGAGTCTCAGCGGCAGCCCTAGTTTTCGTATTTTGTCAGTGGAGGATTTACGATGCTAGCTAGATAGCTGGGTCGAATTCATCCTCTGTTGCAAGGAAAATACTAGCGGACGCCTGTTCTTATCCGGAGATTTCCGTGGTTTCTTCGATCAAAACCAGGCAAAAGCAGGAGTAGAACCCTAAGAAACGGGCCACAGACCGCGCGCTATCGTTCCTTCCTATTCGTTTCTCACCACTTATTTACGCACACACTTAAAATTCCATTCACTCTACCATCACACATGTCGGAAGCTTAGGGTGTTTCCTGGCGGGAGCAGTGTCCCGCTGCAAGGAGACACCTGGAGGAGGATATCCCCTCCAATCGACGTGAAGGTCTCGTAGGTAGGATCTCGTTATCCAGTGGGGGAAGACCACCGCCATCTCCCTCTTGTCCACTCAAGGCACATGCGTTCACCACCTGTCCATGTGTTAAATACACGAAAAGACAAAGGAAATACTAGAACATTGCGGTGAATGCGGGGGAAAGACAGTCTGCTGGATGAAAGTAATATATTCAGCGATTGTTTCGTTCGAACACAAACTGACAGTAGTACCATCAGTTATTACAAAATTGTCGTTATGGAAATTTTTCGATTGACAACAACACGTCGAAAACATAAAAACATGAAACACAAAAATGTATGTTGAAATATACGCTTTAATTAATCGATTATTTAAAACATCCATTGTTTTGAAAATATCGACATTGATCTCCCATCTGTACCTCATTCTCACCATCAATCACCATCCTCGGCTTACTCACCTGCCCGCTCGGCTACCCCTCCTCCACGCGCCCGTCGGCCTTCGCGTCCCCCAATTACCATTCTATCCGCCTGACCGCTCGTTCTCTCAACGGCTCTCGCCCCCTCGCAGTGCCGCTTTTACAGCCAGGCCACTCTGCAGGCCATCTGGAGCTCACTGATCACCGACTAGTGTTTTTCGCCTGTCGCTCGAAACACATCTCCCATCCCCGTAAGACTTAAATGATAATGAATGTATCTTCTAAGTTCAAAAGTATGAGTTTGGGTATTTATTATATTGAGGTAATATCAGATAAAACTAGTGTAACTACGTGGATACTTTGCTCTCCGGGGTGTACCGTCTCTCAGTCGATTGAGCTGAGATTCGGCCATCGTGTTGTGGGCTTCTTCAAAGCTATACTTCTGAAATAATGACGAAGGCCACAACACGATGGCTGAAAGGTCAGCTCAACCGAGACACGGCTCAAACCGGACAGCCAGGTATCTAATGACTCCTGTCGCGGAAGCCTACGAACATATAGTGTAACTACGTATTTTTAGAAGATAGTATTTTACCGAAGGTACCTCATTAAACTTGAAACTATGTATTTAGACATTCATTAATAACATTGCATCCAAAAGTAAAAGTTAATTTGTATCCCTGATTAAAATATAAAATATTTCATAATAAGATGAGTACGCAATAAATAACTAACCGTTTACTTTTTTCATTTCCAGATTATACGAGAAATGACATACTGCAAACTTTCAGGACTAGCAGAACACACGAACGTTAAGGGAAATCTATTTTCTACACCTGACGATTTACTGTTTTTGATGACATCCACACATTTATATAGTATAAGTGTCAAATTAATATATACGTGTATAGAGTGAAACTGCTCAAAAAGAAGTTTTATAAAATTTATTTATGCGTCATTTGTGCTCCTAATTTCTAAACAACCCTTATGAACGCACGTTCGGCAAGTCATTTCTGATGCCATGAAGGAGATATCATGTTACCGTCGAACTGGTTGCCTATGCATCAGGAGTAAATTACACATAAATAAAAGTATATAACTTTGTTACGTTCTCACTAGATGTTCTACGTTATAATTTCTCACTATATGTTCGTTGGCAAAAAGTAATCATCTTGGACCCCTCTACATGCTCTAGAAGTTTGTAACATTTATTTTTGGACCCTCTGCACAGCTCTGTGTCTATTGCAGAAAATCTGTCCTGCCTGGAGCGCAAGCGCGAGATATTACCGTCCTCTAAATGTCTCAGGGGCCTGATTACTTCATTTGGAGAGAAGAGCGGCCTTGACAGCCATGAGTAATCGACGCTTTCAGTTTTATGGATAGGGTTCACTTCATTGTCATTCCCCTTTGTCCGTGATATAGACTGAAGTTATTTGACAGCATGAATACAGCCTGACCACAACGAATCCGCACACTGCGTGAATCCAGCAACTCCACAGAGCACGCTTGTCTACATCCTGTAGATGCTTGCTTTATGATCGTCGATTTCTCCTTGTTCCTCGCTGTTCAAGTCTGTCTTATTATCTAGATAATATTTTGAAAATGTACAAATAGAAAATATTATTTTTAATTTGTTCAAACACAATAGCGTTAAGCATAAGTAACCACTACCTTGAATTGAACACGTTTTAAAACTCCTCAATAAACGAATCCACAAACACTGACACAAACATATCACATTTTAAAGCCCATACAATAAATAAATTATATTTAAATATATAATAATTATTATTTTAATATTCTACTTCACTAATACCCCTCAATATAATAAAGGTAGAAACCAGGTACCCGCAGTCCTTGTATACCTAAACCTGGCCCTCACAGTAACGTCTTTCCAACGATTTCACAATTATTAACGTGTTCCTTCTCCGATTTCATTCCGTGTCTACTTTACTTCCTCTTTCTGTACTTCGGCAATTTTTTACTGGGAGAACACTGCCTTACTGCCCACCGAAACCAGTCCTCTTTTTTCTTTCTCGAAACCGAGTTATTTGTTCTTCTAATGTCTTTCCTACCGTCGAATTCTCCATCAGATCTGTCTATCTTCTGTCCATCCACTTGTTGTTGATGAATAAAACCTGTAGCACATCACCTAATCTTCGAATACAGTTTCGCCACGAATTACAATACATCTCTGCTTAAGGTAAATGATTGAAGTGGAATTGAAGATCCAAAGACACTTTCACGCACACGATATTGCAGAATAAATATTACAAAAATTTAGGACATGTATAAGAGACGAAAATTACCACGTTTGCCAATGAACATATAGTAGGCAATTTCGCATAAGACAGTAACACATACAATCATTGTTCTTAATTGGTAGGCAACGCATCAGGACTGGAGTTTTGCAGATTTACTTGCTACACTTTCTGACTAAGTCATGTTCAAAGAGATTTCATATATCTGCCGAACACTAACGCATGTCGATTTACTTACTAATCAGGGACAATTATCAAGTGTAACTTCGATAGAAGATATTGAAAAAAGTGATTTTCCCCCCACCTCATGACTTAAAAGTTGTAACATTTATTCTTTCTCTATAATAGGTACAAAATTAAATACAAAATGGGAACTCCTTTTTTTAGTTAAATAACGATTCGTCACAATATTGGAACATAAGTGGCAAATCACGAGTTATTAAATGTTTTATGAAGGCAAAAGTAGCTGTAAGTTCTGTATTTCCATTCAGGACATTTGTATTTTTCTAAGACTTCTGAATAAATAATATTTTTTAGATAACTTGGAGAATAATCACCACAACCGGTAGCAAGGGTTGTTACGATGAACAGCAAAGCATACAAAGAAAACGGATAATAACTCATACGACTGCTGGACATTTTATTTATGTGTTAAGCATTAGGAAGTTTATAGTTCTTCCGGGAATCAAGTTTGTTCGTCAACTGCTGTGATCGTTGATTCCGCACATTTTTTTTATTTCTGATAATTTCCTGGCGAACGCTGGAGCTACGCCCAATTCAACGAGACAGGGACTGCTCCTGTCCCTTTCGTTTAACTTTATTCCACACTCCCATCTTCAAGGCCGAGCGCGCGTCTCATCCGCATGCGCCCAATCCCCCGCCAATTTAGGGATATTTCCCATAAGCATCGAAAGTCCAGAGATGAACAATAAGTTGCGTGAAGTTAATCGAAATTAATAAAGAGAAAAATGGCTCAATCAGGGCTCCGCAAACGAAGGAATACATTTTTCATTTCGCCAGTCGGGCACGTTTTCGTCCTTTTCCATTACAATCTACGAGAGAGAGTGTGGCCGGGCTCCGGGCGGGAAGTTCCGGAGTTGGCGGGCGGCGGCGGAGGAGCTAAGCTGCAGGGTTTGCGGAGAGCCCCTGGATGGGAAGCGAGCAAGCGCGTATGTGCGGGGCCGGGGGGGCTAGGGCGGGGCCAGGGGCGGGGGCGGGGGCGGAGTGGAACCCGTTCAAACAACGGCGCCTTGCCTGGCGCGCCTCGCGAGGCGGACAGGAGAGGAGAGGGGTGCGAACGACATCCTCTCCTCCAGACGCCCGAGGAGCTCACACCAGCCCCGTAAGAGGCACGAAACGAGGGGCGAGGTACGCCGCGAATAGCAGGAGGTAACATAACATTATACGACGACGAGAAAAGAAGACTACGACAAAGCTCAGGCAACCGGAAAAGAAAAACGTGAGGGAAAATGAGAAGCGGAAGGGAATTATCGTGTCACGAGTGAAAAAATGCGGTTCAGTTTCTTATAAGCGATGAAGAATTGTTAGGGATTTTCTGATATTGGTTTTTAATTGAATTGTTTTTCAATGCCTAACGTCCCACCGCGTCATAACGTTATTGTATTTATTATTATTATTATTATTATTATTATTATTATTATTATTATTATTATTATTATTATTATTATTATTATTATTATTATTATTATTATTATTATTATTATTATTATTATGTATTATTAAGCCTCTCAGGTGGCTCATGGACAGTGTGCTAGCTCGCCGTGGTTCGATTCCCGGTCGTAGCAAAATAGTTTTCCATTACAATCATCTCAGTTTCTATAGCAGTATGACGAAAGAAAAGCTATGGTATGCGAAGTATGCTAGATATGGTAAACGGAATGCGTCACATTTCCCATATATATTTTTGTCCTCTCAGACTGGTTAAAAATGTCTGGCCTAGGAGTCCAGGTTTGGGAACACCGGTAGCTGGCGAAAGTCTGACTCTAAAAAGTTGTATGCAAAATTTAATATATATATATATATATATATATATATATATATATATATATATTAGGTATTATTTAATATTTTTTTATATACATATATTATTATAGGTATTGATGAATTTAATAATGAAAGAAGAATGGTAGAACGAAAATAGGAAAATCCCGAACAAAAAAATTGCCTCGAAACTGGTTAGCCTAGCACGAATTCTATATGGAACTCAGAACAATTGAAATGTATGACCGCGTGTTGAAAGTCAGCGCACTGGAGGAGCGCACGCAAGGAGAAACAGGGCCACGGAGCGCGGAGCGGAGGTGCTGGGGGGCGCTGGGAAGGTGTGCTGAGACGGCGCACGAGCTGCAGCCAGCCCCGCCGCCTCGCCGCCCAGCCGCCGCAGCTTTGTTCCCGCGTGCGACTCCGCACGGAGCGGCGGGGCGCGGCGCGGCGTTGGCTGCGAGCGCCGCGGGCGGCGAAATCCAAATACGCCACACTTCCTCGCGCGCCGAGTACACAAGCCGGCTCCGCGAGGCCGCTTGGGGGGCACGGGTGTGGGGGCGGGGCTAGACCGGGAGGGGTGGTGGTGGGATCGATGACGGTGGAAGGGATGGGGATGGCTGTGGTGGAAAGGTAAGCAGAAGTGTCGTGGTGAGGAAGGGGACAGGGTGGCAAGGGTGTCGGAGGCGGGACTGTGGTCGGAAGAAGGGGCCTGACGGAGGGCATCACGGTGAAGGTGGAAAGGGTGGGGATGGCTGTGGCGGAAAGGGACGCAGAAGTGGCGGGGTGAGGAAGGGGACGAGGAGGCAAGGGTGTCGGAGGCGGGAGAAGGGGTCGGAAGAAGGGGCTTTGTCGCGGACATGAGTACGGTGGTGGTTGGTTGAAGATGATGGTGTCGGCGATGTCAGTGACGATGGAAGGGGAAGCAGTAGAGGTGGGTCGAGGGAGGGCAAGGGGAACGAGTTATGCGTGGAAGGTGACGGTGACGGTGACGGGGGGTGAGGAGATCTAATGGTGATGGTAATTGTGTCGATGTCAGTGACGGCGGTGGGCAGGGCGAGGTAGGGCACGAGGAGCGAAGAATATGGGATGGGTGACGGGATCGGGAAGGTGGAGATGGTGGTTGGATCGACGATGAGTGACGGTGGCGGAGGCGGCTGAGGGGCGAGAAGGGAAGTGGGGTGGGGCGGGGAGGGGTGGGGAGTGCCAGGAGTGTTGCGGGTGTGCGTGTTCTGCCTATTCAGCGATGCGAAGCATTATGCACGCACGGCGCCCTGCGCCTCTCAGGAGCTCAGAGAATCAACACATTTGGGATTCGCCTTGTTTGCGTGATTTCAAGCCAAGCTATTTCCACGCCTATTTGATAATGAAATTCCCGTCTTACGAATCAAAGTGAAACAATGGCTTTTCATGTATTGTTATTTTATCGTAAAACCATGCTAACTCATGGTAATTAAGAAATAATTTTGTAACCATGTAAATCATTTTCATTTCACCAATTTCTGCTACATGCTCGCTTCTTGTTTCGATGGTATATTTCAGTTATCTTTCTTTGTGATAAACATATCAATAGTTATTACATTTTCTATGCAATTTAAACGGTATTTTATTCAGTACCCATAGCGACACGGCCGAAGTTGATCATGTAATCTGCGACGTAAAGTCTAAGATGAACTAGAACGTACAATAAATGGGCAGGAAGATGTTAAGTCAAAATATTAGTTGCGCTAGGAGTAGACATTTTCATCGACGTTTAGAAAATTCTACACATTTAACCACCATATGAGACACAGCATGGTGTTCCTGTGGGAAGGTTTAATGGCCTTGAAATGTAAGCCTTTGTTTGATCGCAATTGCTGCATCCAGAAAGATATTCTAATATGGTCCTTGACGGGGCCACACCGGCCATATCACAAAAGTAGTATAATTATGATGGAGCGTCTGAATGCCTCAGGATTGTTGACCTCGAAAGGCATTCGTATTCTAATGTTCACAATAATCAAACTGACAATGAATATTACTTAAAATATATTGTCTGGATATTGACATATAAGTAGACGGGTATTGGCATGAAGAGACGTATACTTTCAAACATTTTGCATCAAAGGTAGGTCAGTTGGTCTCTAAGCATGATCATAATTTTTGTTCTCACGTTCACTTCTGCGTTTCCATATTTCTTCGAAGATGTTGCCTAGTTTACTTATTTTACTTTACACAATTGATTTATTCAAAAATTAATTTTCTTAGTGAATTAATAATGCAGTATCATACAAAAATCTATCTGTATTTTAAGGAAATTTGTCTCGGTTGGTGAGAACAACGTTCCCACCGGAATGTTTCACATTTCTCTCACAATTTATGTTTCACCGCTATTCACTTCCAGAACGCTTTCACCCACCGCAGCCTTCCAGTATCTTCATTAACTGCGCAGTCTACGTGACCCTTCCTGGCGCAGTACCGCACTTCGCCTACCCCACGCCCACGCCCCCGCACTCTGTCGCGCCGCTTTTCACTTCCGCTTCCCCCCCCTCCCCTCCCGCCTTCGCGCACACGGCGGCTTCCGCGCGCGGCCGCGTGGCAGCGCTCGCGTCTGCGCAGGAAATAAATTCCCGGTAGCGTAATCTCCCTAGATCGCAGCGTAATTTACAATCGCACACTTTATCACTGGCGGCGGCGCGGCGGCGACGGGGCGGGCGGCGCCGAGGAAGCGCGACGATTATCGTCAAGTAATTACGTGTAATGTTATTCACCGTCTTGGGGAGCGGCGGCGCGGGCAGGGGGTGAGGTGTGGAGGTCCTGGGAGGGCAACTGCCGCCGCGGACGAGGGTTTGAAGAGGAGGCGGGGCCGGAGGGGATGGCGTAGCGCTGGGGCGACGGAGTGATAGTGGTGCATGAGCGGCGGCGCGGTGGATAGATGTAGGAGGTGGTAGGGTGGTGGTTAGGGGTGGGGGGGGCTCGGGTGGGAGGGCTCCGGGGGGTGGCTCCGCGAGGTGGCTTCGCGAGGTGGCTTCGCGGGGTAGCTCCAGGAGTTGACTCCGTGAGGAGATAGATGCTGGCTCGGGGGCGTGGCTCGGGTGGGTGGCTCGGGTGGGTGGCTCGGGTGGGTGGCTCGGGTGGGTGGCTCGGGTGGGTGGCTCGGGTGGGTGGCTCGGGTGGGTGGCTCGGGTGGGTGGCTCGGGTGGGTGGCTCGGGTGGGTGGCTCGGGTGGGTGGCTCGGGTGGATGGCTCGGGTGGGTGGCTCGGGTGGGTGGCTCGGGTGGGTGGCTCGGGTGGGTGGCTCGGGTGGGTGGCTCGGGTGGGTGGCTCGGGTGGGTGGCTCGGGTGGGTGGCTCGGGTGGGTGGCTCGGGTGGGTGGCTCGGGTGGGTGGCTCGGGTGGGTGGCTCGGGTGGGTGGCTCGGGTGGGTGGCTCGGGTGGGTGGCTCGGGTGGGTGGCTCGGATGGGGGGCTCAGGGGGGTGTCGGGGTGGGCTCGGGAGGGTTTTCGGGGGGTGCTTGGGGTGGGGGGGTGCTTGGGGGCCGTGCTCTGGGGATTGACTGCGGTGGGTGGCTCCGAGGGAGCTCCAGGGGAGGGGGGAGGGCTCCGGGGGGTTCCAAGGGGTTCGGGGAGGTGGCTCGGGGGGTGGCTCGGGGGACGAGGCTCCAGGGTTTGGCTCAGGGTAGGCTCCAGGGCGTGACATCGGAGGTGGCTCTGATGGGGGTGATGGCTCGGGGGAGTGGAGGCTGAGGGAGCACCGGCGATTGGCTGCGGAGGGTGGCTTCGAGGGCGTCCAGGGGGTGGCTCCGGGGCGGTGATGGCTCGGGGGTGGATCGGTGGAGTGGGCAGATAGGGAGAGGGGTGCAAAGAAGGGGGAGGCAGGCGGGAGGAGACAGTGGTGAGGAGACTGGGAAACTGCTGGGAGACGAGAAGAGGAGCCACAACGGCGAAAAAGCGGGGTGGGGGGGGTGGGGTTGGGCAGCGTGGTGGCGGGGTTTGGACCGATATCGGCGGCAGTGGCGTGGCAACGGGGCGGCGGGGCGGCGGAGGCAGCGAGCGCAGAAGTGCGGCGGGGGCGGCGGCGGGCGCAAGAGTCATGGGGGCGATAACGCGTTGCGAAGAGGAAAGGGGCTCGATTCGAACGGCTAGATTAACGGGCAATTTAGGGCTCGCGAACCGAGGAAGATTCTGGAGTATTGCGCGCAGAGGTGGTACATGTTCAGGAAGTGCACGCCGATAAGGAGATTTCCAAGGAAATGGGAATGTGACCACGGAAGAGACGTTGTAAAGATTATGCAGTTTAAGTATTTACTTTTACGTGACAGCTAGCAGGATAATATATAAGATGCGAATAATTCATATTGGATTATTTGTTGAATGAATTACTTATTAACGAAGCATTAAAACTTCCAAAAATTCCACAAACATCTGGAAAATGATGTCTTTACAACGAACGTTTTCCGTCAGTTGGAGTTGTGTGCCAGTGGTAGAGTGTACGATGAAGTAGGAAAGGTGGATAGCTAATTTATGAAATAAACTCTGGATGTTGATTATGAAAACGATGGCAGAAGTAGCGTAGAAAAACACAGAGATCTCATCTAGAGGGAGTTCATGGAGGCAATATACTTCAGAAAAGAACAGTCTAAAAATGAAATTAAGGTTAAATATTAAATTCAAAAATTGGCTCAGAAATATAATACGTGAACAGGGAATTTCAAAACTAATTATTACATCTGAAGTTCGCGGTAAGAGTTTTTTCATTCTGCGATTTAAAAGTAATAGGAAACTACTACATCTACATTTCATGTACATTTTACCACTGATAAAAATGTCAACAAACGTTTTAAAACCTAGACAATTTACTACCTATATCAAGTGGGTGTAAATGATAACACTAAAACATCTAGACATATACCCAGTATGCGAAAAAGTGTTTGAAATTAAGTGTCAATATTTTATAGGAAAAATATCTCTCTTACTTCCAGCCTTCCAGCTTCCGCGCGTCAGAGTACGCGAGTTGGGCCAACTTTGAAACTTTTTTTTGGAGACTCCCATTTTTATTTCATTTTCGAATTCTGAGGTAAAATGTTAACATTGCCTCAAACATTTGTTCAAAATTGAGAACAAGCTAATTCAGGTGGAGGATGAAGACGTATAAAAGAAGCTGGGCCGCGAGAGCTCACCAGATGCAGCTCGAGAAGCAGCGAGAAGCGGGACGTTTGTGCGCGAGGAGTGGGCGAGGCCGGAAACGCGGTCACAGGAATGCGTTTGGAATGGAGCGGCGCGGCGCGGCCAGTGACGGGGGTCACGTGACGACTTCGCGTAGTGGAGAAGTTAGGCCGCATTGGATACTACACCTAACAGAGACACCGCTGCTGCTGACGCTGCACAGTTTCGAAATTCATCGAAAGGCTCAACTTGCAAAGTGAATAAAGAACTTGCTTTTTACCTAGCAATTATCAACAAATATAATAGGGAGATATTTCACACGGATACCCGATGAACCTGTAGCGGGACAGTTGGTACTGACAGTTGGTACTGCTGACTTAAATGGTAATGGTTTCTCAGTAGACAAATGTTGACTTTTAATGTTTATTCAGGTGGGTTATATTTAACCATTGTCTGGAAGAGAATTCTAGCAGCCGGCTATTCCGACAATGTTTTCTCTGAATTCTGCGATCGGAGAATCGAATTTCGGAGAATGCCGGAGCAGTACCTTCACAAATAGGAAAAAGGATTGCGCAGTAATTTTCCTTCCTCATACTTTTTACCTCTCCCTTATCGCACACCCAACTCACGTTCTTACTCATGCACTACACTACCACGCATATCGAAAGACCAGTCGGGAGCTTAGTGCTTGTCCCAGCATGTATTTATTTATTTAGTAAAAAAATAGTAAAAACCGTATTTGACGTATGGGGAAGAAGATAATCTGCGCACGTTTTCTTGAGTTCCAGAATCTCTTCCCATCATTTTAACTACAAATAGTTGAAAGATGAGTAAAAGTTAAAAATAAAGAAATAAATAAAAATAAATTTTTAAAAAGCGCGGGATTAGAGACATTTGAAAAACTAGATATTTTCTTTCTCGAGTTATAGAAAAGTTGTTCGGTAAACGAATCGCAGATATGATTTGTCTGCATTACTAAAAAAATAGTAACTCGTCCTTACCTCTTCTCCTACCCCTACAAGCAAAAGAAGAGTTCAACAAAACGTGTGCATAATGAAGCTACATTTACGCCAGAAAGCAAAACAAGGGGCCATCTCAGCATTTGCTCAATCTATGAGGGAAACTGGACAAGCACCTGATCGAGATGCTGTGCCCGCTAGCGGGGACATTTGCAAGGGACCCCCTCAAATCAACGTGTAGGTAGGCGCCGGATTGCAGGCTCGCACGTCAAGCGGGAGAGGAACGCCGGCTATACAACCTGCACTAGCCACTCTGGACTAATTACCTAACCTAAATAGTGAAATCGCCCCGAAATCACGTTTTATAAATGCAGACTCTACTTATGCATTTTAATCAGTACGTAGTATTCGTGTTGTATGAATATATTCGCAAATGGGAGCGGGCTCGACCTCTCAGCTCGTGGGTCATTTGGGGCCGTGCGCCGCGGTGACTGCCTCGTGGGTCAAGCGCCGTATTGAGCGCGCTCCGCCGGCTGCCCTAAAAAAGTGCGCCGCCTCCCCGAACGACCTTTGTTTTTGCGCGGTCCCCACAATTCCCCCCACCCACCCACCCCCGCAGCACCCATCCGCGCTCCCCGGCCGCGGCCCCGCCCCCACCCTCGCCCCCGGCGACCGCTGACGCGCGGCGCCGTTCGCCAGGTGCTTCCGCCCCCCGCTCCCCGCCCCGCACCACAGTGCAGGGCACGCGGCTCCGGCGGCGGCAGCAAATGCGATTTCTAGGAACGGCTTGGCACTCGCTTTAGCGCCGCGCGGCCCCGACCAACGTGCGCGCGACAAACAGTTTCTTTGAAGTTCGGAAATAGCCTTGTTTGTCTCTGGCGCTCTGGCGTCTCTGGCAGGTGATAGGAATTTAAATACGAAAACGTTCTTTATTATTTGCACGTTTCTATTTACTTTAAGAACAGTCATTCATAAATCTCAAAATATAACTGTTTCGTGTTCCAAAACTAGAAAAACATGGGGTTTTATGTATTGTATGTGATACAAGTAATCTAAATTATGGTTGCAGAGACAGTATGACCGACGAAGGTATTATAAATTTGAGAATAACTTATTGATTAGCCAAGTTTCAAGTCTCATCCATCAGCAACTCATTGGACATCAGGATTTGTCTGCAAGTAGACAATGCGAATTGTACTTGCCCCACGAGAGTCGAACTCGTGATCTGGAGGATGAAAAGCAAGAACGGTACGAACTACCCAGCGTAGAAATGTGAGCTCAAATGCTCTTTGTTGAATTAAAAACTACCATTCTATCTTGAATTTAAATAAATATTCATGTACAGAGAAAACTAGCCAATGAATTTAGTGAGAACTTAGACAATGCATCCGAATCAGTCCACCATGTAATGTTTTAATAGGGTTCGAAAACAATTCAAAAAACGAATTTGAGGGAAGCGTAAAATACGAACACTTTTCCTCATTTTAGTTTTTTGCAATGACAATTTTTGAATTGAAATTATTTGGAAAAATTTTAAAAAGCCTAATCAGATAGGATTGTTAACATGCTTCACAACCAATCATATTGTCCTTGCACACGTAGTTCGGATTAAACAAGAATTTTACAATTTTTGATATCTTTCTGTTAAAAAGTAGTACGTTTACCCATCTATTGCACCCTTTTGGCATCACGTAGTCCCAGGGGGGTGAAGAACTGGGGGTCAGGGAGAAAGGAAAAATAACTTATCCTATTCTAGAGTTCAAGAACTTATTCTGCTACATCATATTCTAACACCCTCTTTTAAGGTAATGTTCTAATTTTTACGATATTTGCTCTGATTTTGGTTCAAGTTTTCGTTTATCTCCTCGCAATCTCCATCAATTTTACATGTTTTTTAAACGACTCTTACAGACCTTTCCATGTGTCCGGAGTTTCAAATTAGAACTCAAAAGTTTGTCATCTGCTAGAATATTGAGTGTCACACAAAACTTTCCTCTGAAATTTCTTAATTATAGTTATATAATTAGTGGAAGAGAATAGCAGGAGGATAGTATTTTTTAAAAATAAATCATTAAAGTCTACTATTCCTTTTGAAATGACCATAACTATTAGAGTCAAAAAATAAAAAATAAAAACCGTGCAAAAGCAGGGGAGAACCCCAGGATGAAATATTAGTATCCTTATAAAGTTTTTTGATAAGATAAATAAAGTATCTTCGTTTAAAATAATATATTCACAATAATATACCAGGCAGAATCTCGTCTGTCACTCCGTACATTACATATATATATATATATATATATATATATATATATATATATATATATATATATATTGTGACATACCTGGTGGTGCCGGGTATCTTCACTGCAATATAACACTAAGAGAGGGTATCTTTTACGTGAATGGGTCCCTGGATAAGTTGGTGCAACGTTGGGGTGATTAATCATAAATTGAAATACAATTATAAACAAGATTTATTTTAAATCAAATTTGTTATTTACATAATCAAACAACATTTTTACACTCTGCCTTGGTACCAAGATTAAGAGTGAAATGCATTTCTCATACCTTCGGGGCCCAGATCGAATACCTATGAAGTTCGTAGAACCGCTCGTGCCGACAGGATTGTCGACCTCTGCTACTGCTGCGGGCCGTCAGCGTCGGATGGCGTGGTAATCGCCCACGGCTGATGCTCCAGCAATTCTTCCCCGATCAGGATCTTGACACCTCGGCTTCGCACCTTCCTCGAATCACTGTCCGTCAGTGGGTTTAATTACACGACCCGCACCTACTCTGTATGCTGGTCACAGTTCTGTACCGCGCAATTTCAAGAATGTTTCCACCGCGCCAGCTAATAAAAACAACATCAATCATTCCACCAACACTAATCTTTCATTATACTGATACTTCTAATGTTCTATTTACACGTCAAATACTTTGCGGTTCCTAATAGCACATAAAATACGTCGCAATGTTATATGCGTCCATACACCGGCGGAGAACTCTCGCCGCACGTCCGCACTTGTCGCCGCTCTGCTAGCGTCTCTCCGTCACCGTTCTGCCAACGGCTCTCGTCCGCGATTCTCGTAACGAACTTTTTGCACGTGCGCGGTGCCCAGTTCCAACCGAAATTCACACGCTAGCCTCCCGGCAGCGGAGGCACCGTCGGCGGTGGCAGCGGCAGCTCGCCGGCCCCGGCGCGCCGCGCTCAGCGCGCGCACCGCGCAGTTCAAAATAGCAATTGGTTTCTTACACTAATGATTTAATTAGTGTAATGAAACACATATTCTGGGTTTCATCACCCCCCCCTTTCTTTTTTTGAATTTTTTTCACTTCTGGAAAAATTCACACTAGTAACATCGTCACTGCCGATGGTTGCACTCGTTTGCATATTGCTCGACGCCCTATATACTCTTATAACCTAAAATCGAATTAACATGTGATTACTTATATTAACACTAATCTTGCACTTATTTATACTTCACTGTTTTCCATCCATGTTGAACCAGGTTTCCGATTTGAAGCTTGTAGTGTCCTACTATGTCTTGTCTCTTGTGCGACGGTTCATTCCCATTTTGCTGACAGTGATTTCCTGAATCACAGTTGTAGGACATAGCTTCCAGCGTGTTGAACACATCTTGATAAGTATCATCCCATTTCCAGCTACGACCTCTTCTACGTTTGTACCAATGGTTGACCATACCATCACTCTTCCCTCGCCCCTGACTTCGCTCCATTCTTGACCTGCCTACATCTCCTTCACTCCCATTCGTTGGGGCGTCTGCAAACATGAAGTTGTACCCCTCCAATATCTTCAAACCCTTTCCTAAATCGGTATGATCTGCTCTGCTCAGTAGGCTTTGCACGGTGACAAGATACTGTCGCGTTGACATGCAAATAATTCCTTGATATTTTATAGGAGCAAATAATGTTTTTGGCTCCATAACGCTCTTCGTTCTGTATTCACTACGACTTCCCGTGATGTAGTTGTGATGGCTATTCCTCTGGTCGCTCTTAATGTTTATTTGGGTTTCTTCATTCCGCTTTCGTACAGAAATCTTGTTTTCAAATTCCTTCAAAAATTTCGGAACTGTACCAAAATTCTCTGCCCATGTCCTGGCGTTCTCTTCTAACATTGGGTGTAATAACTGGATCTTGTATCCTTCCAATATGTTGTTTGATGCTAGGTGCCGTTCTTCTGCTCGCATCACTACCTTAGGGTTTTCCGTCCCATCTCCCAGAGATTTCATCGACTTTGGAGGCATAATTGGTGTCACCCCATACTTGACACTTGGCGACATTTTCCCGTCTTCTTCCTGTTTAAACTCTTCTTGTACTCTTTTCTCTTCGCACCTTTGTATATTTTCCACGATTTCTTCTTCTATTATACGCTCCATTTCTTCTATTTTCATTTCCACTTCTTCTTCTTCCATTATTAACTTCAATTCTTCCGTTTTCGCTTTCATTTTATAAACATTCTCCTCGGCCTCGATTTGGACCTCCACCGTTTTGCCCTCCGCTGTCTTGACTTCTTCATGGATTTGGTTCGTCATTCCCTCGTTTCTATCTGTTACCGCTACCCTATCATCTACTTGATGGCATGATTGAAATTTTAGCGCCTCATCTTTCCTATCCAGTTCCTCCGCTTTCCCATACGGTTTTTCGCATATTTCGATGAGCTTCCTATTCCGTTCTTCTGTGATTCTTCCCATTTCTTCTGCCGGCTTCTTAATCTGTTCTTCAACCACCTTCCCGTTCTGTTCTTCTATTAGTTTTCTATTCCATTCCTCCGCCTTCCTATTCTGTTCCTCCTCGGATCTTTTCTGTTTACCTAATTCTTTGCTCTGTTCTTCCGCAAACTTCTCAATCTGCTTCTCCGTTTGCTGCCTCAGCTGTTCTTCTAATGAATCTTCTGCCATTACGCCCGTACACGCTTCGTACTCTTCGTCCATCCCCAAGTCAAATCCTACCGCCTGGCTCCCCAGTTCTACCACCTGCCGTTCTAGATCTATATTTACTCTGTGATCGACCAGAAAATCCAACCCTATGATTACCGAATACAATAATTTTTTGACTACCAGGGCCACCATCTCGTATACTTGGTTGCCAATCCTGGCTTGAAACATGATTTGTTTTGTGATGGGGCTTGACTTCTTCTGAGTTGCCCCAATCACATACGCCCTATTCATAGGCAAACACATTACTTCTTTTCCTGTTGCTTTTAACTCCTCATACATTTCTTCTGATACTACTGTAGTCGTGCACCCTGTATCCACTAAAGCTTCTTTAATTATACCTTCACATTCTATCGATATCGTGGGACATTTCCTGATTCTGACCGCTGAGTTCTTACATCTCCGCCACGGTTGGGTATCGTAGGTTACCGGCTGCATAGCGTTTATGGAGACCGCGTTTACGTCATCGATTTCCGCGTCCGCAATGGGGCCACCTATCACCGCGGACTCTATTAGTTTAAATAGTGTCCTTGATCACTACTTGTGCTAGGCTGTGCTAATCGGTCGGGTGCATTCCCACCCCCGCCTCGCGTCTCCGTACAGTTTGAATTAGATCTGTTCCAGTCCGGTCTCTGGTTCCCCGGCTCTGGTCTCCATCCGTCTCCCCCTCTTCCGCGTTGGTTTCTCTGGTAATCGTTGCTCCTATCATTCCCTTGCCCCTGGTTACGTTCCGATCTAACCATATTAACATTCCCTTCATTTCTGTTCGTTGGTACGCCTGCAAATGTCAAGTCGTACCCTCCTAACACATTCTGGAATCTTTCCAGATCGGTGTGCTGCACACTACGTAAAAGATTCTGCACTGTGACTGGGAATTGTCTTGTCAGTACACATATTATTTCCTGGTCGCTCATCGGTGGGGATAGCGTTTTATATTCCATAATACGCCTTGTTGCGTATTCCCGCAAGCTTCCCATCGACTGGTTGTAATGATTATTCATTAAGCTGATTTTAAAATTAATTTGAATTTCCTCATTCCAATACCGCTCAAGGAATCGATCTTTAAATGCCTTTACTGATTCGGGAAACTTATCAAATGTATCGGCCCATATCCTTGCGTTGCCTTCTAACATTAAATATAATAATTGTATTTTACACCTTTCCGAAGTATTGATAACATCTAGATGTCGTTCTGCTGCCTTCATAAATATACATGGATTTTCTTTCCCGTCTCCTGAAAATTTTAGTGATCTTGGAGGGGTAAATGGTACTGTCCCGCTTGTTGCAATTGGGGATGCCTTGCATTCTTTTATTTGTTCAATCTCTGTTCGTAGTAACACAACCTTCTCTTCACATTCCCGCTTATTCTCCTGCATTTCTTCCTTGACTACCGATTGTATCCTCTCAATTTTCTCGTCCTGCTTAGCGGTTTTAGCATCTAGTTGTTGGAATAACTTATTCTTCAAATCCCCCCCCAGACTACTTACTTGGAATTCTAACTCCTTTTTCTGTTTCCCTAATTCTTCGGCAGTCCATTGCTCATGACTTTCTACCCGCTCCGTGATTTTAGTCATCTCATTCTTCGTTAACTCCATTTGTTCTTCAGCGCGTCCTATTCGCCCCCCCATTGCATCTAATTTCCTATTCTGTTCTTCTGCCAACTTCCCAATCTGTTCCTCTACTTTCCTATTCAGTTCTTCAGCTAACCTCCTGTTCTGCTCCTCTGTGAATATTTTCTGCTCCTCAGCTGACTTCCTAATCTGCTCCTCTGTGAATATTTTCTGCTCCTCAGCTGACTTCCTAATCTGCTCCACTGTGAATATTTTCTGTTCATCCAGTTTCCTATTCTGTTCCTTCTGTCCTTCCAATATCTTCTTATTCTGTTCGTCTACCTTCCTACTTCGTTCTTCTGCTTTTCTATCCCGTTCTTCTGCTTTTCTATCCCGTTCTTCTGCTTTGCTCTGTCCCTCCAATATCTTCCCATTCAGTTGTTCGAACATCTTCATCATCATCTGCATAGCGCCTGAATTAATATCTTCTCCACCCCCCTGATTTAAATTTCCTGCCGCTTGGTTCATCGGCGTCGACGTAATTTTCACTCTTCTATCAAAGCCTTCCCCCGACGTTTCATCCAATCTGCTTCCAATTCCACTATCCCTGCTCTCTGATAAGGTACTACTACCAATTCCTTCATCTATCTCTCTTACCTGCTCCGCCTTCCCCTCCGAATTCAATACTACGTTTTGCTCCTCCATCTTAGTACTTTTACCCTCACGTTCGTCCCCAACTACTTCAAACTGTTCACCCGATCTTTCCATTTACCTCTCTTGACAACAATATAATAGTTGTCCTATTAATTAACTATACCCGCCACAACACTGTATATCCTTCGTGAATGGATTAATTCACTTTTATTTCAATTGCTAATTGATGACGAACAACCCTCACTCACCACCAAAAACACAATAACACTAATTCAGTAGCCATATAAATCTCCACTCACCTACCAATGCATAAACATACTCCTTACAACACATATATTATTACCATTTACACATATACACTGCTGATAAACTCATTGACACTATTACATAAATGCTTTCAGATTATAGTAAATCCCTTATTAATTGAAATTACTTTTCAACACACTTATTGTTATATTATGTACATAATCATCATTCACATTTACATGTCATATCTCCTCCCTGAATTTTCCTCAATAATATCATATAACTATTCACAATAAACATTCACACTGCTGGTATATATTTCCCAACCTGGTATCTTTTCTATTAAATTCCCCAAACTTCACCATCACCAATAGATAATGCACTACTGAGTGAATGTTCCCAGCAAAGAGGAAACAAATTTGTGCACAATTTGTACAACACTATTAACCACCTTTATATTCTCACAAGAATTATTACTACTTCCCCATTTATTTACTTTCCATGTTATTAAAAGTTGCCAAGCAATTCAAATATTATTAATATGTCTTACAAAATTTGAAATTCTATTACATTATAGTATTTGTAATATTTATATGTGTAGTTTTCATCACCCCAGTACTACAATAGTAACTTTATATAGGTTGCTCTCAAATAATTTCCTATATCCGCCCACAATTACTTACACAACACCATTTTTGTAATTATCAACATTTCATTATGCTTACTTGATTTATGCATGTTTTGCTAACACATGTATTGTTACTTTTTGTTGTCTACAATAATACACTTTACACTGCCTGCTTCTCATCTGTACCCTGCATTACTATACAACAATTACATGCACATTGTTTTCCAACATTTCACCAACTTCCCTAGGGCCACATTTCTTAATTATACGTTATCCACTTGTTCGGGCGCCAGCTGTGACATACCTGGTGGTACCACCACTGGGACGTACCTATCAGTGCAATACACTGTTCGGGCGCCAGCTGTGACATACCTGGTGGTGGCGGGTATCTTCACTGCAATATAACACTAAGAGAGGGTATCTTTTACGTGAATGGGTCCCTGGATAAGTTGGTGCAACGTTGGGGTGATTAATCATAAATTGAAATACAATTATAAACAAGATTTATTTTAAATCAAATTTGTTATTTACATAATCAAACAACATTTTTACACTCTGCCTTGGTACCAAGATTAAGAGTGAAATGCATTTCTCATACCTTCGGGGCCCAGATCGAATACCTATGAAGTTCGTAGAACCGCTCGTGCCGACAGGATTGTCGACCTCTGCTACTGCTGCGGGCCGTCAGCGTCGGATGGCGTGGTAATCGCCCACGGCTGATGCTCCAGCAATTCTTCCCCGATCAGGATCTTGACACCTCGGCTTCGCACCTTCCTCGAATCACTGTCCGTCAGTGGGTTTAATTACACGACCCGCACCTACTCTGTATGCTGGTCACAGTTCTGTACCGCGCAATTTCAAGAATGTTTCCACCGCGCCAGCTAATAAAAACAACATCAATCATTCCACCAACACTAATCTTTCATTATACTGATACTTCTAATGTTCTATTTACACGTCAAATACTTTGCGGTTCCTAATAGCACATAAAATACGTCGCAATGTTATATGCGTCCATACACCGGCGGAGAACTCTCGCCGCACGTCCGCACTTGTCGCCGCTCTGCTAGCGTCTCTCCGTCACCGTTCTGCCAACGGCTCTCGTCCGCGATTCTCGTAACGAACTTTTTGCACGTGCGCGGTGCCCAGTTCCAACCGAAATTCACACGCTAGCCTCCCGGCAGCGGAGGCACCGTCGGCGGTGGCAGCGGCAGCTCGCCGGCCCCGGCGCGCCGCGCTCAGCGCGCGCACCGCGCAGTTCAAAATAGCAATTGGTTTCTTACACTAATGATTTAATTAGTGTAATGAAACACATATTCTGGGTTTCAATATATATATATATATATATATATATATATATATATATATATATATATATATATTCATTTTTCGTTCTCCGGTGTGTACGCTTCCAGAACGATCAAGCGGTAGCTGCCTCGAGCCCTCGCTCACGTGCCTGTGCCCGAAACGGTGAGTGTGTGTGGACGCAAGCGTTTTGCAGGAGTGGAAGTGGCCCTCAACGCATTCGGGCGAAGTGAGCGTCGCGCGTAGGCGGGAAGAGGTTCCTGTTGACTGCGAGACGTTGCAGTAGCTCAGTAGCCCTCTACTGCGTTCTAGTTGACGCTCTAACCGGGGAGGCCGTTTCGTTGCATTCGCTGCCGTCTTGTCGAAAGGGAGGCGATGGAGACCTGGTCGCACCTCAGCGTTCAAGTGGTGAATTGATTGGTAGAGACGTGGCTGGTAGAGACGTGGCTGGTAGAGACGTGGCTGGTAGAGACGTGGTTGGTAGAGACGTGGTTAGTAGAGACGTGGCTGGTAGAGACGTGATTGGTAGAGACGTGGCTGGTAGAGACGTGGCTGGTAGAGACGTGGTTGGTAGAGACGTGGTTGGTAGATACGTGGCTGGTAGAGACGTGGCTGTTAAAGACGTGGTTGGTAGAGACGTGGCTGTTAGAGACGTGGTTGGTAGAGACGTGGCTGTTAAAGACGTGGTTGGTAGAGACGTGGTTGGTAGAGACGTGGTTGGTAGAGACGTGGCTTGCAGGAAGGAATCACATGGGGCCAGCGGAAGCAGCGAGGCGAGAGGAAGAATAGATGTCATTATAGAGTTTGCTACATATTCTCTTGAACTGATAGTCCTTAACTGCCCCCGGAACGTCTGCTCCGAAGTTAAGTTGCGGAGCAACAACTCTATAGGAAATCTTTCGCTGAGCTGTGGAGTACCATCTTAAATACAGGAAGTGAGAAGGGGCGATAATTCCACACTAGCTCTAATGTAGTTGCTTGTGGAATTACATCGAATTCTGAAGCAGAAATACCACGCTTTACAAACACTACTTCCAAGACAACGACTTACCTAATGCTGAGGAAATCGTTTTCTCAGCTTCTTCACGGAAAATTTGCCTCTCTGCCTGTCTTACAGATTACCATACACTACCACAGGCTTCCAGAGATGATATAATTTAATGTGTTCGTTTCTTTTTAAATTGGAAACTCAAAATTAAAAACAACAGTTTTAAAGAATGCGGTGGATCTCGACTTTTTCGTGTATCGATACTGCCTCTCTGCTGCGCCCACTGTCCCCGCCCGCTCCCTGTCCGTCTCCTTGCTCCGGCCAGCCGCTGCCGCCGCTCCTGCTCCGCGGTAATCAATTCATTCCGGGCGAAAACACCGCGACCTCACCGAGCGAAACTTTTAATTTCGACCATTTGTTTGCTTTGAGGCTCGATTCGGAACATGCCCGAGTTTACGGTCGAGAAGTTTCGAATTACAGCTGGAGCCAGGCGCTGCACGCCGCCGCAGAATGCTGCGCGAGGCGTTGCCCTTTCCCCCCTCCCCCGGCCGACCCTTGCACCCCCTCCCCGCACCGCGTGCACGCTCCTTGCCTTCGAGGCGAAATGCGTGCGGTTTCGGCGAATCTGTTCGCGTAGCCTTGTGCCCAATAATTGAGGGCTGCGCGGAGCAATATTTCAAATACTTTCATTTTTATGAAAAATATGCTTTTATTAAAAATAAACACCGTAGGTTTGAAAGACTGATATTTTATTTACTGATAATAAATGAGAAGAAGGCAGATTTCTGAGTTTGCCTCTATCGAGATGTGACGGGGAAAATGGTTGAATATAACAGAATAATATAATACATAAAGTTTTGATGAAAAATTCATTTTTTGTATGCGCTTCCGTCTGCAGTTTTTTATACTAACACTACGTGAGCCCAATATTGTTTTAGTAGGTTTAAATGAAGGTTTTGAATATTAATAAATATATATTTTTTGCATACTAGCATTATAAACAACCTTTTGTGTTGCAAAAGCCGAACATTATAAACTAATTGCATAAACTACTATTGTAGCATCTAAAACGCCGAATGTGACAAGTCAAACTATTGATTACGCTTTACTTGTTCATTAACTGCCTTTAACGTTCAGAGACTCATGTAAAAGTTCACTTTTAAAGTACTGATTGGAACAATGAAAACTTCAAATATTTCATTCTCCAGTGAACTTTTTCTCTGTAAAATCTATTTTTTCTTCAACCGATATTTTGCATGATTTCTATTGGGTTAATGAATAATTGCGAGACGGTGTGTTACATTTCATTGAAACGATGTCTGCGCTGTTCTCGAACATCACAAATAATATGACGTCTCGGTGCTCAAACTTGACAACTGCATACACCCAAATTGCACAATTTAAAAATAATCGGTATGATTAAACAGAAATACAATTCATACACCTAAATTTCACAATTTAAAAACAACTGATATAAATAAACAGAAATACTATTCATATGTCTAAACATTACCTTTATGTTACAAAAATAAGTCACAGAAAAACAAGAACTGAACCTTCTGCGTATTTCTTGTGAGATAACACGTCTTTAGATTTAACCAAACATTTATTTCCGATTTAAAAATACAAAATAACGTGAACAATTTGTGCGTGCCAGTTTCTTCGAGGGGAGGCCGACGCCGGCGGATGGGGCTTTGGACAGGCGCTGCGCGCTTGTCCGTCACCCGGGACACCGCGCCAAACAGCGGCGCCTATTTAAATCACCAACCAGACGCTGTTCTCAATTCCTTCCGACCGCTTGCTAATGGCCTTCAGCAACGACAGGACAATGGTAGCGCCCGAGAGAGGTCCTTGGTTCGGGCTGCAATACCTGCAACTCTGCTGATTCGAGCGCAAGGTTCCGCCAGATCGAAGTGAAGGTCACTGCACTCAGCAAGCCATGACACCGCCGGTTCCCCCGGGACGGCCGCTCTTTCCACTCGTTTCTGCGCCCGGAGATGTAGATGCAGGGTCGACCTGAGAATGAAAAGCTGGGCCGGGGCGCCTCGACCCCTTCGGGGCACGCGTCGTCTTTTGACGCAGGCTCCGACACTGGCGAGGAGTGCCCCCCTCCCCCCCCGAGCTATGAGAACGCATGAAATCACGTGGTCCGCCTGAGGAACTGTGGCATCAAGTGCAGCTCTATCCCGTTGATCGCAATGCTTCTGCCATCGGAGTCAACTTGCAAGCTTCTGGAAGGACCATTGAGCACCAATTCCAGCAGAAAGTATCTTCCTCTCACATATCTCCTCGATCTTCGACAGTGCACCATTGAGACCAGTTACGGCATCTGTACAACAAACTCACTCTGGCTTCTCATCGTGTACTGTTTAGAAGGAATGTGGACTAACATCAGTGGGAGAAAATGCCGAATAAGAATGACCTAGGCTATTCGTTGCTTTTATTAGTAACAGGGATATTTCATGCGAAATAAAATGGCCTGCGAACATTCTTACTTCCCTATTTTGCTGTCGTCGAACACAATGCGTGTCGTGTGGTGATGTTGGCAGTAAGCTGTGGTCCCCAACCAAAATCATCTATTCAATGGCGAATAACGCGAGGAAAAGAACACCTCCAGTTGACTTGTCACATCAATCCTCCCCCGATAACTGCGCAGGCGGCTCTATAGACGCAGTAAAAGTTCTTCACAATGGCCGAAAGAGAATGCGAGCGACTAACAAGTCGTATTCAGCATTTGTGTCCATTTTGAATGCCTCATAGTCAGCGCTGGACAGTTAACGCAGGGACCAAATTTGTTCCATAGATCTGGCTTCGTACCATTCAATTCAGGACACTTTATAGATGATGTCGTCCTTTTCCTCTTCAACAATGTCTTCCTGGAGTACTTTTCATAACGAATAAAGGTAAATATACAACAGAAATTAAAACGATGTTTCATTTATGCTCACTTAGAATTTCATGTTAACATTTTACTGACCTCAGATGCTTTCTCAAACCAGCTCGTTGCTGAGGTAATGCAAGAATGGTGAACTGTTAATCATTTTCTTTATTAAAACGTTTCATTGAAAAATCGAATCTTTTATGTGCACGGTTTTAATTAATACACCTAGGTTAAGTAGAAAATTGATAATATTTTAAAAACTGGTTAAATTTTAGAGTATAAAAAAGTTAATTATAAAAGGTGTTAACCTTATTTATTATTTCAATTGCGAAGTTTGATGATTTAATTTATTATTTTCCTTTGTTGAAGTAAATTTCAACAAAGTCAAGGCTACTACCTCTAATTTGATGTATCTCTTATTTACTCAATGGGGACAAATATTATGGAGATTTACGATCATTATCCGCGCACGTTTTCTTGAGCTTTCATTTCAAAAGATGCAAGAGGAGTGGGGTGTTTGATTATTTGGCCTACAAGACTATTACATGAAATTTGAAGTTCTTTCTTTAATGCAAATTACACGGAAGCCAACATTTCAGGATAGCAGATTATGTTTATGCAGATATAGCTCCTTGCTATAATTTATTCTGAATTCGACTAATGTTAGTAAGAGCGAGTAAGCGTTGGTAAATCAGAGTGGTAGTAAGTCTTCCTGGGCCCAAGGAAACGTGCATGTATAATAATATACAGAGACAAGTGCGTCGAATTATTTGATGCGATGCGTTGTGCTACGAAACGTTTGTACTAGCGTCCTTTGAAAGTCAGAAGTACTATAGTCTAGGATTTACTAGCATAAACCATATTATATTTATTAACCACACAGGTTTTTTGAGCAATCATTTTGTTAGATGCGAGAAAAGTGGGAGGTTGTCTTTTTCAAGACTATTTTATCAAATCTATAGCTCGTTTTCGAAGAAAAACATTTCGATTACAACAAAGCAAACTCTTGTGGTTATCGGAATTTGTCAACTACGCTCGTTGCTATTATTTATATTTAATTAAACTAATGATAGGAAAGGAGGGAGAATAGGTGTTCTGGGGATTAAGAAAACGTGCGTGAATAATACAAAATAATTACTTTTGTGGACTTTTTTCGTCTAGCATTTCATCACAGATTCAATAGTGAATCAATGTGCATTAGTTTTAACTGAGTGCTACCAGAAGATGACAACTGAGATCTACGATTGAGTTTATCGACGGACAGAATTGCGTATCTGTAAGCATACGAGAGAACTGGTTGTTTACACAGATGTTACATTCAATTCTTTAGTCCGAGTTGATCTTAATTAAGAAAGATTCTGACAGATTTTCTTCGTTCTATGTATAAAAGTTACTTTAGTATTGATTTTAATTGCGTTTAGACATGCACGTATTAAGTGTACAAGAGACATGAAATTATTAGATGGAATGGATATTGAATTTTATGGATGTGCTTGATAATTTTTACCATGTGGAAATTGATCGAATGGTTTGGTTTATGAGTACAAACTTTCACCAAAATAATATACATTAGTATATGTATTTACATTTAGTTCAGATTGTTCATATTTTTAGTTAAACCGGGAGTGCAGGTAGGGAGCGGAAACCCAAATAAGAAAAAATATAAATATTTTTTTAGTGAGCGGCAGGGGGCAATTCAAATTTCCTTTCGGTTTTAGTTTCTTTCTAGACAAGACCCCTAAAATGACACACATTAGTTTATTGGAAGGATATGTCACACTCAAACATGTTGATAGAGAAATTGCTCGTACTATTGAAAAATTAGTGATCTAAGACAGAAGAAATATTCGTCATTGAAGTGCGATTTCTTAATATTTCCGAAATATACCAATGAAGTTATAATATACTTTTTAATTTTCAGACATAGTTTTCAGACATTCATACTAAACAGTAATATAAACTATGTTCTTTCGGTCCTATCACTCAAAACCGGACGTGAAATCATTAATAACAATCTGTGATGAAAAAATAAAGCAGACAATATTTGTAGATCGAAAATATCTCTAAATAAAAAGTTTTATAAATATAATAATGTATGCAATTGCACACTGAATAGTAATTTACATTACGGTAGTGAAAATTGTAAAACATGATAGAACAATATACAGGTAAATGTAAAACATATAATACTAGAGAACTTTAATACGGATTATGTTTAATAATTTATTTGTTTACTTTTATTTTCGAATAAACATAGATGTTATTATTATTATTATTATTATTATTGTTGTTGTTGTTGTTGTTGTTACTATACAGCGTGTCCCTATGCGTTGTTAAAAACTTGTCTCCCTTAAAAATGTTATCTCCCTTGAAATGCTTAACAGTCTGTTCAACATATGTCTTAAATTCAATAGTTTTTACAAGATAAAGCTTGAATGTTAAATTTTCAAATACGTTTACAGTCTGACATAGATACTGGTATTTAACTTTTAGACTATCAATTTCATATTAATAGTCGCAATTAGGTTGAACTGAATAATTGGGAAATAAAAAAACTACGTACGTCAATCTCCGTGGAAATATTGTTCTTTACTGAAATTTACTCTTAGACGCGCATTTCAACTTCCTTTCTACTTTCCCGGATATGTATGTATATACGGAGTATACTCGTAGTATAGGGAAAGCTATGTAATTCTGCGTAAAATCGATTTCGAGAATTCAAAAAAATACACGTTTTGGGCTCCCCTAATTCCGAAAAAGTGATTCTTTTCAAAACGTCCGTCTTTTCAAAACAAGAGATTTTTCCTTCAAATATACTTTGTTTCCATTGTGAGTTCTTTCATTAAGGTCATGTACAATTTTTTTGAAAATTGTTGTAATTATATTATCGCGTGAATCTGTGCAATTTTAAAAAGTTAAAAAGCAAGATTTTCTCGAAAAGAGCTACAATTTTTTTCTTTAAACTTTGATAGGGATAGTACTAATTACACTCAATAAGATAACATAAACGCCACTATTCTCTCTATAAACGCTCTATTCTTTGTAGTTTTTTAAAAAATTACAAAAATGTATTTGATTTCTTTGTCTTTCACGTCGTTAACATTTACGTTAGTGGCAATTTCTATTTATTAATAAATTTATGAATACATATGGTCTAAATAATGTCTGATAATATTTCCCCCAAACTCATCCGTTTTGTGTGCAAAGTAGCACAAAATTCCGCATTTTTAGAAACACTGAAATGCCATTGTCTCAAATCGGCTCCAATTTTTTTCTTCAAACATTTCTAACAGGTAGCGCTAATTACAGTGTTTAAGATAACATATAATTAATTGTCCTGTATTCATTTGTTTCTGCAAAAATTACACAATTGTAATTGTTTTGAAAGATTTGTCACGTCGTTAGAATGCAAATTTCCAGCCAAATTTTCAATATTCGTAAACATTTTTGAAAATTCAATAAAATGTACTTTGAGTGGCGATAGATGGCAGTTGGCAAGAATATGTGGCAAGTCCGAATAGCTAGCCGAGACCAATGGAAATCGAAAACTAATACGGGAAAGTCTGTGCCATTCTGTTGCACCACTAGTTCTATATACCACTAGACTTTACTCAGCGCTCACACTAAAAATTGAAAATGTAAGACTGTTGCCTCGCAGACTGAAAGGGAAATATTTTGTATAGAAGAATGTTTTAGCCTTGGAAGGGACGCTTTCAGACTTCCAGAAAAAGGATTATAAAGTGTCGATACAATTTTATTACATTGACCATATCTGTTTCCTGGCATGGATCATTTCTTTTTATTTTCCCGTATACATATGCATATACGGAGTAATATACGGCGGAAAATGGATTTCGGGATTTCAAAGGAAATCTACCATTTGGAGTCCCCTTATACCGTTCTTTTTTCAAAACGTCCGTCCGCCCGTCTATTCATGTGGCTTGAGTCGAAACATTGAGATTTTGAATAACATTCTTCAAAATTTGGGAATACTTTTTATAAAGGCGCCTGACATTTTCAAAAGTTTCTCAAAAACAGCAACAAAATTTATCTTAAAATTCATTGTAAGAGTAGAGTAACATACACTTATAAACGTGGCATAGGTCCTATTTTCACGGTTAACTCTGAAAGAAAGAGGTGGGAAAGATTCCGCGCGGTCGGCGGTCTGTTTGTTAGGGTATTGCTTCTGTATTCGCCTGGTGTTGATTGAAGAAACCATGGAAAACTACCGACCAGAAGAGCCGGCCGCTAGACAGCCGTCCAGGCAGCGACTTAATTCGATCTAGCTAAAAACACAGAGTAGAAAATCCTGCCACCGTCGGGACTAGAACCTAGGACCTCCCAGACAGAGGATGTGCAGTGACATTAATTGAAAACCTTTCCCATCTCTCCCGGTTTTTAAAATATGTTTTGCTTTAAAATTTAACTTGTTGTTAGCTCATTTAACACGTCGCGCAGGTGCAAATGCTGAACGTCATACCAGTGTTTGTACAATCTCTTCTCGACCTTTTGTTTTTCTGATTGTCCAATATATAGTTTATCTCAATCCTCACATGGTACAGAAAAAAAAGTTTGCTCATGTTATCTAAAGGTATCCAATTTTTTATCCTCATGAACAACATATTGTTGAGAGTTTTTCTGTTAAAAAATTGAAGGATAATTTTAATTTCTGAGACTTTTTCCCAATGCCTCTGATAATCCTTTTACATACTAATGGATTTATAGGTTTTGGTAAATCTCTATTGTTGTTAGTGGCTGAATTGTGGATGGAAATTCAACAGAATTTTCTACATTAACTTAAGAAAATAATATTAACACACCGGTCATTCAAATAATAATAATAAAGAAAGAAAATAATAATAAAAACACCGGTCACTCAAAAGCTTGCCATGGCACACAAACACATCTCTAAATGGCAAAATGCATCAAACGACTAACAAGTATTTTTTTCAACATTTGTCCAATGTAGCAGAAATATCATTTTAAGGCTGAAGGTATGTGGCTAAAACTATTCTTTAATGCTGAAAGGTGATCATTTGCCTCTTATGCTGCGGTAACACTGTATGTTTCTTTCCAACATCGTGTTGTCGTGTTGTAATATTTGTGATAAAAGTTTGGCGAAGCCGCAGGCGTCACGTCGTGAGTCTCGCCCCAAATTAAGACATCCATTTATTTGCAGACAGAAGGAACAAATGGGAGCAATCCACGTGTTTGCGCGGAGCCTCCCTCTAGCGCCGTCGTGGGCCATTCACCTGCAAGCGTGGCTCCGCGCGGGGTGGGCGTGGCGACGGGATGTGCTTCGCCACGCAGCGCCGTTTCACGCCCGCCGCGCGCCTATTGTTCGCGCCCCGCAGGCGGTGACGCGCCGTGACGCCGCCGCCGGCGAGGGCCGTGGCAGGGCCGGGGCGCGGGCGAGGGAGAGCGTTGCGGGCGGGCGCGGGGATATGTAGAGAAAAGGGGGAGGGGGCTATGCGAGAATGAGACGGACGCGGGCTTGGAGGTAGAGATATGCGCAGTGATGGGCGCGTGGGCAGGCGCGGGAGCGGGCGGGGGCGGGGGCGGAGTGGGTGAGGGTCGGGCGCGGGGCGACGCGCGGGGGAGGGAAAGGGGGAGGGCAAGGGGGCGGGCATGGGGGCGGGCAAGGGGGCGGGCAAGGGGGCGGGCAAGGGGGCGGGCAAGGGGACATGCAAGGGGGCGGGCAAGGGGGGGCAAGGGGGTGGGCAAGGGGGCGGGCAAGGGAGCGAGCGAGGGGGCGGGTGAGGGCGGGAAAGAGGGCGGGTGCGGAGGGCGCTGGCGGGCACGGAAGCGGGCGCGGGGGCGGGGGCGGGGGCGGGGACGGGGGGTGGGGGCGGGGGCGGGGGCGGGTGTGGGTGTAGGCGTAGGGGCGGTCGTGGGTGAGGGCGCGGGGCGAACGTGGGGGCAGGCGCGGGGCGGGCGCTGTGACAGGTGTGGGGACGGGCGCGGGGACGAGCACGGGAGCGGAGGGCACGGGAACAATAGAATGGGCGGGCGTTGGCGGGGCGGGCGGGCGTGGGAGCGAGCGGGAGCGGGCGGAGGCGAGGCCGACCGCAGGCGCCCCTGTGAATCTGCGCCTCGGCTGCGTGTCGGGTTCAGTCACAGCGGCCCCGCCACACTGGGACACAGCAGCAGGTGCCCGCGATCGTATATGCATGCCTGCATTATTCTCGTGTGTGTTGTACGCATTTCTATTCGTGATTATTTTACGGGGCGTGTGGTTTTTCTCGTTTAAACCGGCTGCAATTTCAGCTGCTTTCTATTGAATTACGTTTCAATCATCTGCCTACCGTATATTTGGTGGTTAGCGTATTCGTGTGTGTACGTGTGCACGTAAAAGTGTGTGTAGGGATATTATGACTACACACATTGCAACTGTGCTTTGGGATTAAGTCAAAATGAACTTCCCTAACAAAAATTATTTTCAATACTGTGTCCAAAGTTTAATGTTACCCATGTGACGATTTTGAAATTGTCGATGTAATGTGTTCCATCACGACCAGAACGTAAGTTAACCTAATTTTCCTTGCTACAAAAGATTATACTAGAGATAGAGCTTTCAATTCCTCCTAAGTTTATCGAATCCCATTTAATTCTATTATAATATATTCCTCTCTCTGAGTACTAAAATATTGTAGATATTTTTATATTTATTACTTTAATATCTTTCGATAATTATCCTTACTTCAATATCCTCCCCTACTTTTCTTATCATATTTTTACATTTTAAGGATGTAAAGACCCATTTCAACATTTCAAAAAACAAAAGAGACATTTTAAGACAAGCGAAAAAAAGTTTATAAAATACACTTTTATTAGTTAAAATTTAATAAAGGTCGATATATAAGGTAATACTTTGTCTTTGGAAGGGAATTAAATGGCTTCACTTAGGCCAAATCATTGAGCAAAACGACAATGTTAGATATGACATATTTTTAGTACAGGTAATATCAGGTGATTTTATTGGAGATATTTCCCAGAAATCGATAATGAATATTTTAGTATTCGTCTCGCATAAATTAAAATTGTATTACAAAATTCTTAACATACTCAAGGGTTTTAAGCGGATGATTCGAAAATAAAACACAATTCTTCTCCACCTGTTCCTAAAACTGACAGGGATATGAGACGAAGAAGCACAAATATTTTCACTGCATTCTGGCTCCGGGCGAAGGAAGGTCGGACAAAAAATCACGGTAGGGGGAAGGTTATCAATTGTTTGCTTCATTTATTAAAGAGTCTAGACAGTTAACTCTTATGAACATTAGACCATTGAGTGTAGTTAATGTTTTTCAGGAAGGCTGATGGGTTACTGCCTCCATACTAGATGGAGATATCCGGCGCCGACCATCACGTCGCTTGTGGAAGATTTACCCCTCCAGATATCTCACCATCAGGACACCATCATAGCTGAGGCAACCTCTAAGCTCTCGACTGGTCTCCCGAGTTGTGTGGAAGAATAGGGCATGCAAGTGTGTGCATAAGAGTTGGCAAAACGAGGAAGAGGACGGAAAGACCGCGTGCGGCCCGTTACCCGTTAGTTGGGGTACTGCATCCGCCTGGTGTTGATCGGGAAACCACGGAAATCCAGCGGTCAAAGCAACCGGCCACTAGAACCTCTCCTCCACACAGCGGATGAATTAGATTTAGGTATCTGGCTAGTAACGAACATCTTCCATTGTCGGGACTCGAAGCCTAGAACTTGCCGGATAAAGTCGCTGCAGCGCCTGCGACGTTGCTGACTGTGAGTGAGCTAAACGTAGCTGGTGTGGGAGGAAGGGCAGAACAATTGCGTGTGGCGGAGATGGGGGCGGAGGTCGTGGGCTGTCGTCGCGAAACGCCCTCTTCCGGGCGACTTAAGAGCAGCTCAAACATCCCGGGGACGTAAACGGCCCATCAGCAGCGCCGCGGCGCGGCTCAATCCATTAGCGGGCGCGAGGCGCGACCCAACCCGACCTCGACCCGGCGACCGCGCGGCCGCGCCTCCACCCCCACCCACGCCCACGCCCCGGCCGCGCCGCGGCCACGCCCTGCCGCTCCTTGCGGTGGGTCCTTTGCGTCATTGCTCTTTAGGGAGGAAGGTCGCGGAAGAGACTCGGGAATAAGTGAGGGACAGGGTGGGTGTTCATCCCGGGCGAAACAATTGCTGTCATCGCTGGTTCAGTAAGTGCAGCGCATTTGTTCCCTCGGTGCGGTGGTTCTCCTCCGCTAGGGGCTGAGATCCGGTGCCGAACTACCCGCGGGCTTCCCTCTCCAGCAACCTCCCCAAGAGAGGCACCGCCTTAGACACGGCAAACACTAATCTCTCGACTGATCTTCCGACATATGTAGAGGAGTAATGTGTGTAAGTGAAAGCGTGTGTTAGGAAAGAGGAGGGGAGAAGGAAGAGAAAGAAAAGCAATCATGGCATCCCTTCTCTCATCTAATTACTCAACTCAGATATTCTTAGATATCACTGGTTGAAAGAATCTCTCAGATTTATGCGCCATGGACACAAATAATTATTCTTTGAATGACATTACGAGGAGTTGTTGGGTACACCAAATATGTAGTTTCCGCGCAAGAAATGTGACACATCTCAAAAAATATATATTTCGTAGAATAAGGGTTTTATTCTCAGCGTAGCGATTTATTCTGCGGTCAAAGAAAAGGTGTTTTACTCTGTATACCAGCTGTCTTATGAACTATGTTCATGAAGTTTTTACGAAATACAAATTAACTATATTCTAAACATTTTTCTCTTTCTCACTCTTTTTACGATGGAAACAAACGTGTTCAGTTTTAAAGAATCTCAGTGTATTCCGTTGATTACTTTCGGCGAAATAATAGTAATAACGTTCGGCTTAATCTTAAAACCTACTACTGAGAAAACTACAAAATTCACTTCAAGACTTCTTCAGTTCTCAATGATATCTGCAATTTGCTGATGAAATTTGAAACACAAACAAGGAAACAAGTGAATAAATAAATGTTCTCCTGTTTTAATATACATACTCATTTCATCATGCCGTACATATATATTTTGTGTATAAATAAGCGTACGTGACTGGACGTCTGCGGGCATTTATAGCAATCTCGAGAAACGCAACTTACTTACTCGCATTGATAAACTTGTGATGAAATACTCAGAAAAGGAAATATTTTAATATATTAATGTTCAAGGATATTAGTTTACAGCACTCCAGACTTTCAAACAAAGCTAACATAAAAGTTTAATCAATATTTGTTGAAATGCACACTTTGGCTCACTTAATATATTAATGTACATAGTAAAAATCTTGATAATTAAATAAAATTTATCTATCATCAGATAGTGGGCGTAATTTATTGGTGGTAGAGCAACACGCTGTAATCTGCAATCATGTTCATAATTAATTGTAAGAGACCATTTTATTTGTAGCTGAATGCGACATATTCTTAGAACAACGAAGTTAACCCTCACTCCGAAACCTGAATTCTCACAGAGTGAAGTGGCAGGGAGTAAAGCGACGTGATACGAATATGCCTTGCAAAATGTAAAGTGCCACTCTCATATCTCAGCAACATTACGCGTTTCCTTTGCGCCCGTCCTGACGGTGTCACTTTCAGAAGAAGCACACTCTGCCGTGCCGCGTCTCAGAAGCATCTGACGAATGGAAATGTGCGGAATTAGGTTTGCACCTCTACGCGCTAGAAGCCTATCGCTCCCTGCCCTCAAAGCGAGCGAACCGGGGCCTCGAGATGTAGGAAGGGGCAGCCAAGAAGAAGCATACAGAACGACGAGGGTGAGAAGCCTTAGATAAGCCACATGTAAATATAAAATACATTTTTCTTGTACTTAAAATGCAATCTATTTTTAAAATATCATAAAAACTTTCAGTTTTTTTCTTTAGAACGAGATAAAAATCATCAAAATACTTCAAATAAAAAAATTGGTATATGAAAGTCAAATCCTTATTACTTTTATTGTACGAATCATTTCAACATCTGCCATACAACATTTTCAAAATCGGTCATGTGCCTTCGCTTGTCCAAACAGTGGGCCGGAAGGGGTCTAACCGTGAGTGTTGGAGGGAAGGACACATGCTAGGTGGGAAACAATAAATGTCAGTAAAGGATGCGCCATTTTATATATTCCAGTTCATTCACTTCTATTTGATTTGTACTCCATTTCCAATTTCACGAGCAAAAGATCTTCATTGAAACAAGCGCGTTTAATTATCTGTAACTGAAAAAAAGAATGTGAATGGAAGTTAAATTCATGCATGGTCTTTGAATATGCAATAAAGTGTTTTATTGAAGCATTTCAATTAATTTTAATTAGTACAATGCATTTAAAGAATGACATTGTAGTACGAACAATGCTGGGAAATTGTGGCAGAGAGATGTGAAAAGAGTAATTCACTGATCGCACGTGACGGAATTTTTGGCGTTCGATGACTGTTGAATTGGAAATGAATATTCTTTGTAAAGGGTTGAAAGCATTATAAATTTTGATTAATAATAATAATAATAATAATAATAATAATAATAAATACTACTACTACTACTACTACTACTACTACAAATAATAATAATAATAATATAGAGAAACGATTTCTTGTTGGTTCATTATACAAATCTTTAATGAAAAGCATGACAATAGCTTAGCATGATTTTGCATGATTGTAGTTCAGTCCACGGAATACACTGTAAAATAAGTAAGGAATTTAAAGTGCTCCAAATAACCCCAAAACTGCAATTAATATGAAATGTATATCCTGAAAATGAGTTGTTCATAGCCAGTGGCACATGCATAACTGATACTACTCTCTGACTGCGTTTCATAGCCAAACTATGTTGTGACGCTTCTGTTCTTTGTGATCGCGAATTTTCATTTAATTCAGTAAGTTTGTATTTTTAATACTGAATTCTCTCATGAATCTAAGATGCTTTAATTTTAATAACACTTTTTTGTATTCTATTTAATCCTATTAGAGTAAAAGTACTTCTATGTATCTGTATGCATGGCAACGCGATGCATGACAGAGCGCAGCGAAGCCGTCAGACGCGAGGCGTGGTTGGGGGAGGGGGAGTTGAGGAGGGAAGGAAAGGGGTAAACCGGCACAGAGCAAGGTGGATTACAAATCACAGTTACATCAATTCATATTTGATGTTATGGTTTATCCAAAATCAGGTAATACTGGGACTCACCTTTAATCGCTTAGCTAACATCACAACGGAATGGAGTATTATAGACACTCACCTGAAACAAGAAATGTGTGGTATTAACACAAAAAGAAATGCATTGGAAGAGCAAGAAAACTTTGTATCATAAAGAATTACCATAAGAAAAGATATGCATTCCATATATACAAATGTGTGGTATATATGGGCTGTAAAATGTTTATATATATATATATATACATATATATATATATATATATATATATATATATATATATATATATATATATATATATATATATATTGTAATAATAGCGGGGTAGGGCGCCAGGTTCAGCTCCTGAAATGTAACTGAATGGAAGAGTTGGGAGGTCAAGAATGAGCAATTGAGTCATTTGTGACAAACTACTGTTTATTCCTGGCACCAAAAAGCTGCCAGGGAAATTACAATGTCGCAATGGGCGACGCAAGTTTCTCGCTAAAACTACTCTGTGACTTAATTACAAGTGGTTAATTCTGCTGGGCCTGAGCGCGGCCACTTGCAGTTTTCTCGCCGTTAAAATTGTTCAGTGAGACGGCATCGTCTCATAGTTTTCACCAATGGCTGCTGGTCTTCGTGGGCGGGCCGAGGCGGCAGCCTCGAGGCAAAGGCGGCAGCGGCTCCGGGTCGTTGATCTTCTGCGGTGCGTCTACTCTCACGGCAGGTAGCAGCGCGTCGGTCGCCGGCTCGAACAAGCTCAGAGGGGCGAGTGTCCACGGGCGCTGACGTAACGGAGAGGCCTGTCACTGGGCCCGGGACGGTAGACGGCAAGGCTGGCGGGCTGATGCGGGACCGGCGCGGGGTCCGGTAGTTTCCCGCCCGAGTTTTCTCCGCAACAAGTCTACGAGTCGCGTCCTGACTAATTCGGCTGTGGGAAAGTCTTTTCCCAAACTCGCGTCCCGATCGTAAGTAATTAAATAATTAAGCACGTTTGGCTACCAAGAAGTATCTTGGAATTCTCCCGTAGTAACAAAAATTTACAAGTAGTCTCGAAAATCTTAGCAGCTGTGTCCCGAAAAACTTTTAGAAGTGAAGTTCTCAGGTAACGAAAATTTCGAAGTTCCCCGGAGAAATTTTACAAGTGAAGTCCCCCCAAAAAATCTAAGAAGTGTCCGCCAAAAAATCTAAGAAGTCTCCTCTTTCCACTGTGCATCGCGTTTATAAAAGAGCTCCCTTTCCCCTTCCCAAAATATTCCTGACACCAAATTTCTCCCTTCCCTCATGGCGAAGCTTCCCATTGGCCGAGGGTGGCTGCGTCGCAGGATTCTGATTAACCAATCTCGTGTCGATTTTTCTGTATTTTTCCGTAAATGTTCTCTGTCTGTCGCTGGCTTCTCTCTCTCGCTCGCTTCCCTTGGTCAGTTACTCCGGGAGCTGATCGCAGCTGTCTGGACACGTGCGCGCGTCAAAGCGCATTTTCCCGATTCCAGGATTCCCGGACCGTCATGGGCTAATTGACTGCCTACTGTATTTAATTTGTTAATGGCCCGTGCAGGGATTCGGGTGCCTACCCAGGCGCGTGCCGAAGCGGGTGCGGGGGTGGGCATTGTCCGAAGGGGGGATCGGTCGACGGCTGAAAAAAGGTCTCGCTTATGACGTGTCGTAAATGTGTCGTCGCCTTTAATTGACACCCGGCCTCTCGCTCGCTCGGGGTTTGGCACCACCCGGTCGCGCGGCTGGAGAAAGGACGCGGGGGTGGCGCTTTGTTCGGCCGGTCTTCGGCCTGGGCCTTTATGTCTATTTATGAGGGGGCAATAAAACGGGGTTGCCTCTCAGAAGGGGGCTGGGTGCGATTGGGGCTGGCCCGATGCGGAACTAAAGAAACCCGTCGCGGTGGCGTCGCGTGACCCACTTCTGTGCCACGGCGCGAGCTATTTCCAGCTGTAGGAATTATTGGTTATTGGCGATGCCATAATAAAATTATATTTAATTAATCGGTGACGCCACAATATATATATATATATATATATATATATATATATATATATATATATATATATATTGTAACCGAACCGATTACCTGTGGAACCGGTTGGCGACCCTGCCACTAGCTCAGATCGGTGATGGAAGGAACTATTATGCAGTACAATAGAAACACAAATTAAATAAACACTTGTTCACTGGTAAAATGATTCAATTTATTTCTGGGCAAAAATGATAATAAAAAAAATTGCGCCAGGGAAATTACAATTATAAACTAACAATGGAAAAAAATTGAAGAGATCGATTAAAAAAAAGGAAAGAACATTAGGCGTTAGTAATCAGTAAAGCTTATGACTAGGAAGAAAATCAACTTGTTACAACTAATATTTACATGAGTTACAGGATGATAATTTAACGTGCCCGAGCGTGACACTGCATTACATAAGTCTTGGGGTTGAATGACCCTCGGGTTATTCAGCCCTGTAGAATTCTTTGTGTGCCCGGGCGGACCCTCTGGCGTCTGGAAGGGGGCGGCGGCCTTGGGCAAGGACGCGACCGCGGCAGTCCCCTCACACCCTCTCGGCGCGTGCGTCAGCTGGGCAACCCTCTGGTTATTATGCCACCACTGGCAGCGGTGTCTGGGCGAACTGGCAGCGATGTCTGGGCGAACTGGCAGCGATGTCTGGGCGACTGGAAGTGCTTGAAGATCGCCGGGATTTTTCTCCCGACCTCAGGCGCGGAGTAACAACCATGCGTTCCTCTGATTATTATGACAGTCTTTTACAAGTCCGGTTTCAGAAAATTAAGAAATCCGTCACGAATAATTCAAGAACACGAATTATCAAACTCCAGAGAAGTTCCTCTATTTACTACAGTCTGCTCAATACTCGAGCTGGTACTGAAAAAATTCTAAGTCCGGTAGAGGTGAACTTGCCTCTAACCGAAAAATATTCCCCCCAAGAGAAACTTCTGCCCCGACTGTCCTGTCTAGCCTTCAAATCCCTTCTGCCGTTCTCTCCGTCGAAATCGCACCAGGTTAACTCTTCCCCCCACCCCAATTTCTTATGTGTCCTAGTTCCCTTTGATAGCAGTGTCGCTATTGGTCAAAAGTTGTTGCGTAGTGAAATATTTTAACCCAATCACAGCGTGAGAAGCGAAGGAAACTTCCACTCTTTGTGCGGGCTGCGAGCATGCGGGGTTGTTCTCGAACCTTCTAGAACTCTGGCCCTTGCTTGCGTAGGGAGGGGCGCGTTCGATGACAGAAGTATCGCTCTGGGCTCCCCCGAAAGTGAACGGTCTCGAAATCTGCAGCTGGCCGCGCACACGTGCACAGTATCTGTCGACGGTAGTCCTCTAAATGGCTCGCTTAATGGGCAGGAGGCGGTAATAGCCTGCCGCGACAAGTGAGACTACGCGTGCATTGCAATCCGTTTAAACTCTCGGTAGAATTCTGGGTGGTCGAGTTCGTTATATTTAATTTTTCTAGCATGATGACATCTGGATCGCTACAATATATAAACATTTATATATATATAATATAATATATAATATGTATATTTCATTGTACTGCATCTATGGCCCTTTTGGGATATTCGTCGAGCATCCTTACCGATGTGAGAAGGATAAGGGGGAAATAAAATACCCCTCACTAGATGTACAAAAACTTGAATTGGACCAATCACTCTGTTTTCGTAGTTTATCTTATTATCTCATTACTACTTATTTTATCTTGTAAAAACTGATATTTGATATTGATATTTCATGTTAATGTTTCTGACTGATATTTCATATTGTAAAACTGATTCATATTGTATTTGATAGAATACCGAACATGTTATAATGAATTTCAATATGTACAATTATTGTAAATTGGACAATTAGTCCGTGAAATATATATATATATATATATATATATATATATATATATATATATATATCATAAGAAGATTACTGATGTGTTTCAGAACGACATACGATTGAAAGAATTACACAATAACCATTAAACATCGCACAATTATTATTGGTCATGTATTGATAGAGTATTGTCATTGTGACATACTTAGAATTACGAGTACTGAGTTGATCACACACTTCTCCTCACCAGTATTTCGGGTTTATTCAAGATTCTCATATCTATAAATGGCTAAGTAAATCATATCATTTAATGTAATGTAATCATATGAAAAGATATGAACAGGCTGTAAAATGTTTATTGGGTAACTGGAAATTAAATGAGCGCATCCAGAACGAAAGGTTTATTAAACGGACGTTCTGGAAAATGATGTGTATGGTAAACCGAACCAGTTTTAAAACGTGTTATCGTAATAAAATTCATTGCCCCGAATTAAGCATCGACCGTGGTTTAGATTACGATAAAGTGAGGTTAGCTGTGCTGGCAGTTTAGATGAGCCAAGAAATTCAAATTCATAATGAGCGTCTTGTTTTAAAACCTATCTAAATGAGTGTAGACAACTTCAGAATCAAAGTTTGTCATTTCAACTGCTCTTTGCAACGCATGGGAAATCCACCACGATATTATTTGAATACTCCAGCCAAGTTTTAATACCTCAATAATTTTGTGTTTTTTTCGGCAAAATATGTAAGATCTGTATAGACTAAAGAAGTTACGAGTGTGTCCGTAGGTAAGAAGCTAATGTGTCTGCATGTTTGGGTGTGATTTGATTGTGGATTGAGTACATGTAAACATAACACATTTATTTCACTTTTTTGATACATTACAATATTAACTCCCGTATCTTATTCTTTTTGGAAAATAATTTGAAGGGCGAAGAGGCTCTTTTCTTCGATTCTTTCGGTACGTCAAATGAAAACAATTCAATTAATTTATTAAAAAAATATTTTACTGTTTTACTACATTTTATGTTTACTTGTTTATTACGCCTAAAAGCGAGAAAATATTTAAAATGAAAACGCAAAATAAGCTTTCTCAACCACGGGTATCAACATTCACTACACCACCCAATCGTAATACGATATCTCCGCAGACAAGACTAACCAGAAACAAAAGTAAATGTAGTAAAGTTTTCTTTCAATTTCCGCACCAGCTTTCAGAAATGATAATGAGACAATTCTAGAAAGTTTCTCCGCCTCGCGCCCCAGATACGGACGGCTGGGAGATCGCAGGGAAGACAAAACAAAGCGCGGAGGTGGAGGCGGACGAAAAAGAAAATCCAATATCGCGCGCAAGTTTCTCAACAACTTCACTACTCGTCTATATCTACGGCCGCGCCGCGCCCCGCCGCGCCGCCGGTCCGGGGGCGAGTCACGGTGCAGTGGGCTTCGGCCAACTCCTGGGGCCTCTCGACCGTTTAACCTGTGGGGCCCGGCGCCCGCCCTCACCCTCGCCACGTCACTGGCCCAACTCCCCCCCAACTTCCCGGCCTGCCTTCACCTTTGATGCCGCCACGCCCCTCCCCGTGGGCTCCGCCAAGACTCCGATCGCTGTGGTAGCTCAGCGGCAACATTGTTGCTTGTGCCGCATCTTGAACCGGAAGATTTAGGGGGTTGAATCCAGACTTCGGCGACACTAGCTACGTAGCTAGGTCAATTTTATACGCTGAAGGTGGGAGAACGTTAGCTGCTTGCTGTTCTGATCGGTAGTTTTTCCCGATCAATGCCCGACAAATCCCAGAGCAGTGTCTTAACACACAGGCCTCGGACCGCGCGCAATCTTTAGTGACTCATACTTGTCCCCATCTCTTTCCTTACACACACACACACACACACACTTATATGCGCTACACTACCACATATGACAGGAGGCGAGCCAGCCATAGAACTTCTCCCGGTTGTGACTGTGCCCCGTTGGGAAAAGTACTTGGACAAGGAAAATCTCGCAAGTCGACATGTAGCACAACGCCTGATCTAATGTTCCCGCGTATGTCCTCTTCTGGCATTTGACACGCACTAGACGTACAGGAATAAATCTTCAGTGGTAGACGCGTAATCAATATTCACTCACACTCAGTCAACGCAAGACTCCGCCTACAAGGCTGTTGCTTTTTGTCCTATCTTGGGCATTCCCATCGACATCTTTTCATTAGATTGTTCCTGGCCTGGCAGCCGTGACTGTGCTACAAGTGCCCGACTGTGTTACATAGTTATCTAATGTTGCCTCTATCACAACCCGGAGCTGTTATTGCAACCATCTCTGTGCCATTAAAGCTCCCTAGGGGTGGGAGAACTACTTCAAGAGAGTGGGAGTACGTAAATCATGGATTGATCAAGGGCAATTATAAAAAAAGGCAAACGGTTCGTAGTAGAGCTGTTCAGTTCATCATTCACTAGCCCTGCAACGAGTGTAGCTTGGAAATAGAAAATTATCACAGGTAAACAAATTAATCAATGTCAACGTACTGGAAAATTATGTTTAACAATTGCTGTCCCCTACACTGCAGACCTCAACGCAAGTATCTCTTTTACATCATCATTAATATTTATTTTTCTTCCTGGCATCTGTCTCAATCCTTAATCCCCCCCCCCCCCCACTACCCATGCTGACTCTCTTCTACATACCTGCCTCAGATCACGTTTTGCTCACCGCTCTTATTGACACTGATTGACACTGCCCTGCATCTGCCTCTTATTGTTAACTACTGTCAATACTTCTACCCTTGCTACCACGTCTGCTACATCCGTCACCTACTACCGACTACTCTGTCTTTTCCCGCCTCCCCTCTCCAACCAGTCACCAACACTACAGTCACCTCTGCACTCGCTAACCTGCTCCGCACTTCGTCTCCACAGCATCGTCACTATCCCTTGGCATCGCCTCCCCTCCGCGTCCCCCAACTGCGCTCCGTGGCTCTCTCCCCTCCCTGGCCCCCTCCATCTCTCCCCTCCCCTCGGAGGGACGCTAATACCTCGGGTCTTCCCGCCTGCTATCTCGGCCCCACACTCCTCTGAATCTACCGCCTCCTTGACCCTCCTATCGCTCCGCTCCGCCTGCTCGCCCATCCCCGCCCCGCCCCCGGCCCCGTCCCCGGCCCCGCCCTCGGGCCCGCCTTCGGCCCCGCCCCTGGCACCGCTTCCACCTTCCACCTTCACCTCTCCGCCTCCACCTCTCCGCCTCCACCTCTCCGCCTCCACCTCTCCGCCTCTACCTCTCCGCCTCTACCTCTCCGCCTCTACCTCTCCGCCTCCACCTCTCCGCCTCCACCTTCCGCCTCCACCTCTCCGCCTCCACCTCTCCGCCTCCACGACCGACTTCACTGCGGCCCGTGCCGCTCCCTCCCACAGGAGAACGTCCGACTCGTTCAATAGATGAGCCTCTAAAGTAACTTTATACGCATCTTTCAATTGGACTCGGCCTTTCTCGCTCCCTCTAAGTAGGGAATTGGAAATAAAATTGAAAAGTGTTGCTATAGGAAACCGTTAACTTATCTGACTTTACAAATAAGTTCCGCGAAAGGCTTTTAAAACATAAGACTTGGGATGGAAATTTCTTTCCTCGCGCTAGATTTAAAGCGCCTTCCCCTTGAGTTCCTGGGAGACGGGTGGTGGGTGGGGGGTGGGGGAGACGGTGCCTGGCTACTGTCCTCGTTCTTGTCTGCCCCGCTAGGCGTCAATCTCAATCTGCGTGGTGCGAAGTAATACGATGCGATTTTGTTTCTGTGAAAAGATATTCCCAAACAACCTTCTTTACGAGGAAAAGCGTTACATGACAAATATTACCCTCTGGTGGCTCAAATATTGGAATGCGTTGTAACGAGATAAATAAAAGCCATTTTAGAAATGCAAAAGGTTTTATATGCCTTTCTGTTTTTACTTTCCTTTTATTATTCTTAAAATACCTATTTATAGAGGCTATTGTAAATATTATGCATTACACAGCTTCTAAAAAATTGCCCATGTCTGTGAGAGGTAAGTTGATATGATCTCAGCACCCTCAGAAATTCCTTGAACGATGTGAAAACATTTCCTCTTGCCAATCATATGAAAACGAACAGGCACGTGTTTAAAAATATATATGATGAATAGTTAAGAAGATATGAGATGAGATACACATTTTGTTTGAAATCTATAATTGCATTCTCTGCCTCGCATTCTATTTCCGTAAACATAAACTTATTAGCTATATGAAGACAGTGTAAAATTTGCGAGAAAACGAGCAGTTTCTTACCGTTAACATTTTGTGAAACTGAAGCCGGAGTCTTCTTAACTCAACTTCACAAAGAGTAGCTTAAATTTTAAATGACTGAACGTCAAAAAGATTTCTACGGTCTATCGATGGTAGGAGGACTCTCAGAAAAAAGCCCATTCACTGTTATGATACGAGTCTTCACCGACAGAAATGTTAGGTAGACCAATTTTGCAAATTTTATATCCAGATCTTACTCTTCTAGTTGAGTTTAAAAAGTATATTTCTCAATAATATTTCTCGAGATGTTTCGTAAAAAGATTTATATCCTGTTACGGTTGAGTAATCTTATGTTCACTGTAGACCAGTCTAGCTTCCTCTCAAAAAAGGTCCGCATTCTGAACAAATGATATCAATTTTACTCATCAAAAGTTGATCATGCTCGCTGGTGACCATTTCACAGCAGCCTAGTTCACAACATATTAAAAATTAATTATTATAAATTTAATATGAAATGTGAAAATGTGTGTTTCTCTTTAAAAATATTTTAGAGTTCACTGCAACCGTAAATAGTATAATATTGATATTAAAAAGAGGCAGAAAATAAGTCATTTTGTGGAGATCTCTTGCTACGTCTCGTGCAGAATATTCATTTGTTTTCAGTGTACTACTAAGTACAACTGAATGTACATGATTAAAATGCTCTCGGTCGTTTGTGCATCCTTGATATTGCACGAATAATAATTCATTTGACTTTGCAGGATGCCTGTTTCTTTGAGTCACGAGGTATTTCGTTTTCTCTTTGAGAGATTCGCGAGAAAATGCACCGCAAAGCATGAAATTCCATTCCCATACTTTCCACTTCGTGAGATAAGGATGACAAAGGTCTGACTTCCGGCGCCATAAATTCTTCATGTTTCTGAGCTTGTGTCACGGGCCGCGAGAGAACCGTTCCGGAACAACTGAATGTCGAGCGGAACATTCCTTGAAGAAGCGAAATTTAAGCAGGCCCCCAAAAAATCTTCCAGAGAGGGAATTGTAGGCAAGAAGATACACAGATTTCTGAGACATGTTTTGATTTAAAATATATATTTTGTTTATATATTTGCTTTTGGACAAGGGAAATATTATATACTCAAACTTTACTTATTGTAAACCCAGATTTCGATTTACTTAATGTGGCATAACCAATGTTTAAACATCGCAAAAAGTATTTTCATATGTTAAACTTTTTTATTTGTGCTGTGCATTTTTATTTAATAAAATAAAGCTTAAACATACTACAGTTGAGTGGCTTCAGCTACATAACCAAACAAACCACAGTTCCTATTGTTATGTGTTGGGAACACAGAGCATTCAAATTTGGTTCAACGAATTTGTATGTTTACCATTTATTACATACAATGCAATTATAGTCAGAACTATTTTTGTTACGTCTATATTACGGTATATTTACCTAATTTGGGTATTGAGGCTTACCTGGCATTGTGTGTTTCTTATAATATCTTACAAAGATATATGAGAAAATTTCTCATACGGTAATAATAATGCAGAAAACACGATTTTATTTAACTAAAGGGTGTACAAAACTTTAGTCCACATTACGTATTGAGGAATACGTGAACGATCCAGAATACGTGAACGATCGTGAGATTCATGCCAACGAGACAGCATAAGACAGTCTCGCGGTCAGTCACAATAATAGTATACAATGGATGTTGCAAAGACAAAAAAAAGTAATTAGGAGGATAAACGGATCAAAATAAATCAATCCCAAGTCATATACAATGAGTTTTTATGTGGTAAAATTACTGGCGTTAATATTTATTTTGAAATCACAGTATGTTTAAGGTACAAAATCCAGATTTTATGATTATATTCATTAAAAATATTTTGATTTCTGAACTTCCACTAAAGTTCAATAAAATTTAAATAAACTGTGGAGTTAATATATGTAGTATACATTACCACAATATTTTTTAATAAGATAATCTCTTCTAATAAAATGTGTTTAATATGTTACGCGGTACCATTATCATTTATCATTTTGTGAAATCGTGCTTTTATTAGTGAATGGGTCATGCTCTATTTATTAATTAAACATGTCAAATTTCTATTGTTCAAAAATGTACAACTGCCTCACATTCGCAATTTACAGCATTGTACAAAAATTTAAATTGAATTTCTTTACAAGAAGAATTTCCAATACTAAAGTAATTTGAAATCTCGAGAAGAAGCAATCAGTTCCACTACGTGCCTATGAACATTTCCCTCAGCTGTAACTTCGAGACTTGGTGCATCCAAACTCGTTTTGTGGCGCTCCATTCTATTGCCAGTCTCTCTGTCGGAATCTGCCGTACTCGGATCATGTAAGCTCAGTAAACAATCTTGACAGCCCCCACCTCGGGTCTGGCAAGAACAGTGGTGGCCGCCACCGTTAATGAATTGGTTGTAGGAAAATATCGCGGCGGTACATACGGACATGTAAAGAATGAAAAAGTAAATAATGAATGACAGATTGATGGCATGTGGGACTCAGCATTTGCCTTGCAATTTACAATTACAATATCTATGTGCACTGAATTCGAAATAGCAGCGCTCGACGTTTGTAATTGAATGTTGCTTACGCCAAAGATTTTGGAGAAAGATTTTCGTACACACGAAGTTCAATCATATCACAATATCAGATATTGCGTATCATATCTGTAATCATCATTGTATCAGACCCTTCGAGGAGGCTCAGTGTATCAGCTGATATCACTGCAGTGCCTGTGCTGAATTCGAGTGACAATGGAGGCAAAATTTTCGACATTGGAAAGAGAATTAAGTCGAGTTTTCCGACTCTCTGGAGAAGAATTTGGGTAGTTTTCCGTGGTTCCTATGATCAATGGCATTCAAATATCGGAACAGTATCCTAACAAATGGGTCACGATCCACGAACGATCCTTCCTTTCTCTTCCTTGTCCTATCCTCACTTCTTACTTACACGCACATCTCTGGAGATAAATCGGGAGTTTAGAGCTTGTCATGGCGGGGTGGTGCCCGGCTGGGAGGAGATATCTTTTAGGGGAAAATCCCTTAAGTCGCCATGTAGGTCGGTTCCGGATCTCATTACTCTACAGGGGAAGATCACCACCTCCCGTGATAGAAAGCACTACACGTACCGGACCGATGGCCATAGCAGTTGATGCTCCGAAAACACTTATAATTCAACACGCTTGAGCACTTCGACGTTGTGTGAATTTTGGGGAGTGACTGCACGAACGCGACCAAAGTAGCATCATGGCTTACGGCTTATGGGGAATCATTCACAGCGTTGCACAACCACGCGTGTTCCCTGCTGCTAATGCTCACAGTTGTACTGACGCGTTCGGTTGAAAAGAGAGCAAGGAGATAGGGTAAACTGATAATAAGTAGTCATCTGAGGTTTGTCCGGCAATGAATAAAAAAGAAAAGAGAACAGAGCTTGATGATCTTACAGACCACGTCTTTCGCTCACAACTCTACCTAAACTACAAGTCGTATTGGAGAATGCTCAGCATTTAGATGTTTTATATTTTCCCTCTAAGAATAGCCGAATATTTACTTTGCTTGTGGAGATACCAAACATTTTTGGAACACCGAATGTTCTCATACAAAAGTCGCTACTGCAGCTGCCCACGGCGCCTTACGAGTATCAGAATCAACACGTTCACGGGATACAAATCCTCAACTCAAGGTGACATTTATTACACGTTTTTCCAACTTTATCAGAGCAATAGTCTTGAAAACTAGCTCAAAATAAAAAAAAAACATTGCGGGTCACCATTGCAAACAAGAAACTTCAGATCTGAGGAGGGAGGATTCAGACACGTTGTAAACCATTCCACTCACTGCGTGATTTGCAGTCACTTGAGGGAAGACTTCCTTCAAGTGCAGTTGTTGTCCCTCACGCACCCGCGCAGCTATGGTCATGAAATTCGAGCGTTGTTGTTTCTCGCATACTACATACGAAGTATAGAGATAATTATGGAATGCTTCAGTAGAAATCGGTGATCTTGGGACACAAAAATTCATATTATAGGCCACTTACATCGAAAAAGTGGATAATTCTTAATTCTATACGTAACAAATTACTTTCTCTACTATGGTTAAATTTCACGTTTTGTGGGTTCTTGATACTGAAAAAATAGTTTGAGGCAAAAAATCCGTTCGTCTGTCCATTTTCTGTCTCTTCGTTTGAATAACAGTTTTAGTTGTCGCTCAATGTACGCGGTAAAGGTAATTATTCCATTGACATTGACATTGATTAATAGGTAATTAATACACATTCAAATTAAATACCTTGATGCTATTTGGCTAGGCTGAAAGCCTTTAAGCCATTACAATACCTACATCCTGCCGCGTACTATCCTTTCTAATTCTGGTATATGTAATTTATATTTTGACAGTGTACACAAACCTTTACCAAATATGTACACTCCACCATTATCAAATAAACTATGGATTATCAGTTTTCGTACCCGAGGTAATCTTGGTCCCAAAGATCTCGGATACTCACAAGTATATAGGCCCTTAAGAAAATAACATTTGATAAGATGCAAAGTGATCTTGTTATTTTTTGCGCAAACTATGCAAATACATATTGTTGATAAATGTTGAACAATAATAAAATTACTTCTATTCATTGAACATATCATAACATCATTTCTATAAGGGAGACATCAAAAAAGGGTCTTGTAATTAAAAACAAAAATTTTTGGAGCTTATAAATTTAAAAAGGTTAATTTTACAACAAAATATTATAGCAACTTTTTAAAGAAATTTTCTTACTTTAATTTTATATCGAGCATAATTTTCGGTAGAATTGATAGGTATGGAGATATATGCAAACAAAGTGGGGAAAAAAACATTTAAACGACCTCCCCCATCACCCCCCCCACACACACACACTTAAGGATTTCAGCATATTGCGCCAACAAAACATTATGCCAAGTTTCAAAACTTGGGGATTTTTTCTTCGATCACCAATTTTTGGTCTGCACTATCAGCCAGGAGGAGCTCTAGGATCCCGACTGGCCTCCTGACACGTCTAGTATCGTAGTGTACGTAAGTGCAAACGCGCGTAGGGGAGGGGATAGGGCCAGGAAGAGGAAGGAGAAATCGCGCGTGGTACTAGCCCGTTTGTTAGATTTTTGCTGGTATTCATCGGAGAAACCACGGAAAACTACTTATCGGAGCAGCCGGCAGCTAGAATTCTTCTCCAGACCGCGGCCGAATTCAATATAGCTATATTGGTAGCTTGGCAAATTCTTCCACCGTTCATGCCTTAAGTCGTCTGAGCCGGTTACCCTCGACTGACAACGTTCCAGCCACTGTATGGGGTATTATTTGCATTGTAATATTGTGCAGGGTATTATTTGTTTTACATGCATAGACATTTCCATACCTGTCAAAGGAACCTTATTTTCCGAATCTTCCTCGTACTCGCATGTCAATAAACCGTTACTTTCCAAACAACTTCCACACTTATGTGTATTGCAAACTAACGCATGGAAATAACGTGGTTGAACTCGAACGATTCCCAGACATGCTCGGAGACAGACTTAAAACCCAGTATTCTTAAATAATATCGTGAAGTATTTCACCATTTTATCACTTATGCTTTCCTTTCAAATCTCGGGCAGGATGCTTCAGTTCAGAGTGTAGTTGACCTACTCACTGGGGAATTTCGAGTCACATAAGATAGTTTTCCTCCTGGCCCGTCTTCACACGCTGCACTTCTGTGACATACGTCCAGCCGTCCACAACCCTGTGTTCGTCCTGTCTGAGGATCAGCAAATACGGCACCACTGCCGCCGCAAATTGCTTTTGCCTTCATAGATCCAATTTTATTATATGATATGCGGAAAAACTAATTCTTCTTACTCCACAACCTAAATATACTCTCAGCAATTGAAAGTGACAGGGGCAGTTTAATGGGAAAACGAGAAAATGGGATGTACAATGAAGGATGATACTTGGAGGTCTGTCATTACATTACAAGCAACATTACTACGCAGGATGCAAATTTAAAATTCTGAACTCGATTTCGATGTACTTTTATGATTCTCCAAATTATTTTGATCCATATTCTCAATGTCGAGTGTCGTTTAAATATATCAAATATTTCCTGTCATAAATATATCCATGTAACTTCAAACCTCGAGATCCATTAAGTTGGTGTAGAAAGTTTAAAACAAAAGTTGAAATTAAACTTAAAATTCGTCCATTTTTTCTTGCTAATTTGGTAGGCAAAAATAAATTTTTACTCTTCATTTGGTCCCGATATTCTTATTCTGCTAACTTAGCATGACAATTACAAGAAAAAAAGTACAGAGATCTATAAATATAATTACATTCTGAACATATGCATCTCATGGTCCTCTTGTCCTTCCAGGTGGTATCTTTCCCTGGCCTGGCCTGGCTTCGATCATTTGTTTCGTCTTTCTATCCTCTGCCATTGTGCGTATACCACTCTTTTGCTCAATAGTTCATAAAAAATGTGTGCTCTTCTACTAATACCGGAAATGTGAAACTTCACCAAATTCATTCATTCAGGAAAACCAACGATTACAAGAAAACCAAGATATTGTAAAAAGTGAATAAAAAATAACTACATAGGACATTGTTGGTCATTTGTTGCTAAGTAGATTCCAAACAGGAAATTTTGTTGCTTTTTAAATAATTCCGGAAATGTTATTTTCCGCTAACGAATAAATTACTGGAAAAAAGAAAAAATAATTACATAGAAATTTGTCGCGTTTTTTTTTGCTCAATAGTTCCAATAAATTAAATTATATTGCTCTTCTACTAATACCGAAATTGCGAATTTTCGTCAGATTTCAATTTAAAAAAAAATTGCTACACTAATATAACGGACATCAACCCTCGGGAGGGAGACTTTAAACTCGACTTGCGCCGTCCCATTCACCGGGTAATTTCGAATCTCGTGAGGGTATTTTCTCTCCGGTCCTCCCACATGTTCCACCCGACTCCATCATCCGTCCCAGCAACCACAATCTCATCTCCACAGTGCCGCTGCCTCCACCAATTGAGTTTGTTACCCCGAACGAGGACGGGACGGAGAAACAAAAAAGTACTGAAATTATGAGAAACATTGGGGACAAACTAATGCCTCCTACTCAACAACCACAATACTGCCTCAGAAACCAACTGAAAAAAAGCACCAATGGTAATACGGAATGATGAAAAGGATGGCTGGTGGGCAATGATGTTAGGATTTCGAGCATTACTACGTACGCCTCCGTCACAGAAATTGTGTTAACGCACAACACAAATTCTTATCCCTGGACTATAAGTTGATGTAATCGCGTTGTTCTCCAATTCGATGTAATCGACGTCGATGAAACTGCAATGTTCTGAGGCATATTCCCAATTTCGAGTGTAGCGTAATTCAACTTTACCAAAGAGTTCCTGTCCCAGTTGCGTCCGAGTGACTTGAAATCTCGGGCGGCCGGATTCTTCCCTCTCTTCGGCCGTCCCACTCGCCGGGTAATTTCGAATCTCGAGCGGGAGGTGTCCCTCCCGTTGCGCCCACATGCGCCGCGCGACTCCGTCATCCGGCCCGCCGTCCGCGATCTCATCTCCGTCGCGCCTGCGGCCGCCGCTGCCTCCGCCAATTGAGTTTGGCCCCGCGAACGAGGATGCGGAGGCGGCGGCGGACGGGGAGGGGGGTTTACGAAGTCGTAAACGCAGCGGCTGCGGACGCGCGGGCGGGAGGACGAGAGGGGAGACGGGAGACGGAGGAAAACACGTCGGAGAGCCAGCGGGGGCCGCGGGCGATGCGCGGACAACGACGAAAAGAGGAAATTCTCCGGGGTAAATAAATAATGGAGCTGTCTTAGCCCAGGAGTAAACAGCTAGTACGGTTTAAAAGCGGAAAGGTCTTTGCGAAAAGCCACTCGCCTCGGCGAGGCGGCGCGCGGGATGGGAGCGAGCGGGTGAGTGGAGGCGATGAGGATGTAGGGAGGGCCAGGACATCGATTCAAGGGCTGGGTGGGGCAGTGTAAGTGGGGAATGAGAAATGGAGAAGTAGAAAATGACATGTCACGGGGGAGGGGCAGTTGGAAGGCCGTGTTTGTTTGGAAATGAGAGAGAAGGGCAGAAGGAAACCGATGTTTTCGCGGGTTGGCTTATTAAAGAGAATAATACACAAAGGGTATTTGTCGTGTAATGCTACGTTAAAAGTTCTTGGAGGCGCGATAAATGTTCTCCAGTTTTCGATCTACTGTTCTTAAGGACGCTTTATACGGTTTTTACTGAAAATGGATGAACTCAGCGAGCTATTAGGGACATTCTGTTTCCGGAAAAGGAAAGTTCGAGGTGAAAATGGTTCTTATTTTAAATTAACGTTTAAAGATAGTACAGTTGCGATAATTTTATGATATTCGATATGATTTTAACTCATTTGAGCCGATAAAGGTACTTTTGAAATGAGAGTAGCTTCTTCAACAAAACTCAAATTTTGGTATTCTGGAGAATATTCTGCTAGATATCAGCAGAGTCCCATTTTATGAATATAATGAAGTATCTTGAGAAAAAATACAATCACACGTAATTTCATTGTTGAAAGGATATCCGATGTTCATACATTCTGTAGAGGTTTTGTACAGATCATATTGGATTGCCAACATTTCGTATAACATTGAAGACTACAATTTTCTGTTTACATCATATTCACAGAATTGTTTTAAATCCTAGGCTAATACTTTTCAGAGTGACTGACTTAAATAAGCACCGACTTTATTCATGTTGTAATTTTCTACAAAACAATACGAAAGGGACAGCTTTCACTCTTCGAAATTTTAAAAAGGATAAATAGGGTTGGTTCATTGATTCATAACGTTCTCTTTTGACAGACTCGGGAATTTTTCATGTATCGCAGAGAGCGCGCGTCACCTACAACTCAATGCAAGACCAATGTCAGAATAACAGGCAACTACATTTATACTTCTTTTGCATATAACATGTAACGCAAAACGTGTTCTCCCGAACAAGTTTCCCCGAAATTAAAAAAATCCGCAACGGTTCCGTTAATGGAATGGACAATAACGTTCCACGAGTTCCTTGACTCCGGAACCGACCCCACGCATTGAAACGACCACATGCACGAAAGTCCGCACCGTATGGCCAAAGTATGCAATGGCTTGAGCGTTGTGCCGCATGCACTACGTGCCATTGACGGTTCATCAGAACTGGACAAAGCAAACATGTAAACGCATTACTTGAATTCAACAGAGGATGAAAACACGCTTTTTGAGGTCACCGAAAAACTTGTTCGACCCTGGATCAAGCTTTGATTAATCATCCTTCATCACAAGCACTATAACTGTCAGTGAGAGAGAATATTGATGGATCTGTGGGTGAATTATTGTCTTCTGTAGTAAAATCTCGTGTTTGCTATTTTGTGTTTTCATATTAAGAAGTTATTGACTCATTTTGTTGTTTCTGTTTATGTATTTTTCTCTTAAAATTGTTATCGAGAGATAATTACACCTGGCCGATAATTACACCGTATCCAACGGGTTTTCTCCTATCGGAGGCACTGATGGATTGTGTCATTCGAAAGTACGGCACATATGAATCTTTGTGGCTCTGTGATACATTGACAAGTATTCTATATACATAGATTGACATAAAACATTGAAAAGGTAATTCAACTTAAAGAAATTAAGTTGAAACCTTAAAACATTTATTATTTAGACACAGAAGACAGTGGCTAATAAGTGTAGCAAAATTTTTATCAAAGAAAGAAATGAATTAGACGATGTTTTCCTCTTCACTAAATAATTATGCTGAATATAAAGTACTCACGCTCCTCTTGAGTTGAAGGATTCCCCCAACGCTCGCAGGCAGATAGCGCGCGCGTCCTTATCAAAGGCGTTGGGGGTGGGGTGGGGGTGGGGGCGCCAATCGATGTCTCGGAGCGGAGCCAACGGCGGTGGGCGGCGCCGCCGCAGCGGGAGACCTTTCGCGACATTCAGGCGCCGTCTCGGAGGCGCAGGCGGAGGCGGCAGCCGCGACAGCGCGGGAGACGGACAAGCGGCCTCCTGATTCAGCGCCCGTCCCCGCTCGCGCCCCCGTCCCCGCTCCCGCCCCCGCCCCCCTCGCGTTCACCCACGCGCGCGCCTTCCGGGGACAAAGTGGCCGGCGCCTGCGTCAGCGGCTTCGCCCGCCCGCTCGCTCTCCCGGAAGCTCCCTCGCCGCCCCCGCCCCCGCCCCCGCGCCGCGCGGAGCCAGCCCTCGTTACCATTTCCGCTCCCCCGCCTTGTTTCCTTCCTCGGCGCCTGCGCGCCCCCGCGTCGCCTCGCGCCCACGTCTTTTTCTCCCCCGTTCTCCTGCACGTCACAGCGGCCGCCCCCGATTCCTACTCCTCTGACACTTTTCCTCGCCAGAGATCGCGGTCGGGGCGAGCCTGGATCTTGCCACAACCGTGATACACCCGCTCCGTCACGCTCTTCCTTGCCTGTTTACACTTTCCGCTCTTCCACGCCATCCGCTAGTCTTTCTGTTCTGAATCTCTTCTGCTCGTTCGTAGTACCCCGTCCTTGTCTACCAACGGCGCATTGCGGCATTTGTATTCCAACGCCCCCCCCCCCCCAATCCACCATCATTACCGTTTCTGCACAGTCTGTGATTTACACGTAAATAACGCAACTCAGCACATCCCAGCCACGTCACTTCAGACGTCATTTTCCGTTGCAACCCGTCCTTACTCCTCATTACATTTATCCCAGCTGCACCTCTAAACTTGTCACCGTTTGCGCATTCCGGTAGAGGGAGCCTGCTTCAATGAAGCTACACCGCATTGCAACAGCCGTCGTCCTTGTCCTAAGAATTTCGACGACTCCAAGCGCGATGTCACCGCTACGGGCTTTGTGTTCGTATCCTGCGTTGTGTAGCATTCGCGATATTCCCTAGCCTTCCTCTCTCGCTGCTGAGTCTCTTTCCAGCGCTCTCTACCCCGCGCTGCGGCAGCCTCGTTAAGCGCCGTCTCCAGGGGCGGGACGCGCCTCGCGTGAACGCGCTGTCCCCCGTCGGTCAGGTGGACCTCCAAAGTGTAGGGGGCTTTATGAATGAATCAGTGCTCTAGGTTGAATACCAAATTCCGCAAATTCAAGATACGCTTCTAAACTCATGTTTTTTTCTAGGTCAGTTTTGTATTTTTGAAGAAGAAGAAGAAGAAGAAGAAGAAGAAGAAGAAGAAGAAGAAGAAGAAGAAGAAGAAGACAGAATAGGAAATAAATATATGAGGAATATTGACGGATATTTAATGTAAATGAAGACGTAAGAGAGTAGATAAAAAAGCATGGACCCATCACATATAATATTCAACAGGAGAATTCCAAAAGATTTCGTACTAAATAGTAGAAAATGAAATATGTTGCAGAACGTGTAACAAGATAGAATGAGCATTCGTTTCCCAACGGGAACGCGTCAAGTGATTTAAGACGAGTCAAAGCTTGGGGGTAGGTATGATTTGGTGATTCAGAAGAAAAAGTGTCTCTATCCCAATTTTGATTTGATACGCTGAAAGATGTTTATTTATTTATTTATTTATTTTTATTTATTTATTTTTATTTTTTAATTTTATTTCTTGCCCGTTCGGCCCTTCGGCCTTTCGGGAGTTTGTAATGGAAATAATATCAGACCTAAAATCAGAATTCGTCAGATGTATACTATTTGACATCGTCACTACAAAATTGTGTCGGAATAACAATGTAATTGTTTGATTTAAGCAATTGGCCAATCTTCACAACAATCTTTGCTCTAGATCTAGAGCATTTAATGGGCTTTATTTGTGTGTAGCAATGTAGTAAACAAGTTAAAGCTTGCATTTTCTGAGAGTTACGAACAGGAGTCTTATCAATTATAAACGTATTTGCTTTTTGTGGTAATCGTCAAAGTTACCGAATATGCTAATATCTTTTTTCAATGATTCTAATAAGGTTACACCCGTGTCGTATTTTTTCCTCAGCGATCCTTTCATTTTTTGTTTCAACTAGTTGGTCCTCAATTTTTCAATATTCGTTCCAATAATCGTTGCGGGTCCGCAATTCTATCGGCTTTCCGTATAATATTTCGTCCATATATAATGTGCTTTTACGGTATGCGGTTTCTTCTCGGCTCTATTTCTGTTTACGGAATTGGGTTTGTTTGGAGCATTCTGGGTTCATGTGGCTTTGCGGTATTGGTTCCTTTCGGTATTGCGTTTCAGGGACATTTACTTGAGAGATCCGGTATTAGTTCCATTCCCGATATTAGATTCATTTCATACTTCCGGTTCGTTTGCGGTGTCGGGTTGCGTTCGCTTCGATTCCGGCCGGCCGGGCGGAAGGGCGGGCGGGTGGACGGCGGGGCGCTGAGCGAGCGAGCGAGCGAGCGAGCGAGCGAGCGCTTGGCAGCTGCGCCCGTGAGGTCGCCAAGTGTCCCGCCCCGCCGCGCCCTGGCGCCCTCCGTGTGAACGAGCCGGGGGCGCCGCCACCCCGTGCCGCGCCGCCGAGCAGGCTGCGTAAAGAAGCAGGCGATATCATCGACCGGCCTCTCCAGACTTCCATCAACGCTTGGGCGGGGGAGGGGCAACTGGCGGGGAGGTGGGTGTGAAGGGGGCGGGGGCGGGCCAGACGGCGGGACGACGGGGAAGAACGGGGGAGCGCGGGCAGGGGCGAGGAGCATGGGGGGGGTGTAGAAGGGAGGAGCTAGAGGGCGGGGCAGAGGGTGGGTAGGAGAGAGAAGCAGCGGCGCAGGCGGGGGCGGGGCGGGGAAGAATAAAGAGGGGAGCGCCCGGAGAAAGGGTCTGAAGCTGGAGAGAGGAAAGGGGCCCGGAAAAGTGAGCAGTAAGCTCCTCTGAATATCTTCATCTCCTCCTATCAGCAAATCCTTGCTTACGCAAGTCCTACAGTAAACTAAGGAAGCCCGGCGAAGGACATTTTCGCAGTTCGTGTTTGATAATCCGTCTACTCATCTCGTTTGGTGTACGAGATGAAGATGAGAACGATTAATGGGAAATAATGAGAAGTGTCGTTGCATAAATATTAGGCCCAAACTTACTCTTTGAGTCAATTTCAAATGCAAAAGTTCAAGTCAGAGATCTTCGTCATGTAGAGTGCTCCATTCATCTAATACTTGTAGTATTATCACTTCTTTGTGGAACGCGGGTTAAATGCAGGGAATTGCCAGTTCATTATTCAATTGATTTTGCAAATGCATGCGTATCTTCACAAATGTTACGAATGAAAACATAACGATCATCAATAGTTCGCATTAAAACAAACAGTATCTACAAACTAGCCAAAGGATCATTTGGAGGGATTTATTGGCTCCATTGTCAATCAATATTGTTAACAAATGGTAATAATGGTTCATCCGAATGTTTAAAGGGAAGAGTCGCTTTCAGCGGAATATCTACATTTACGTAAACACACATTTCAAATTACTCTCCTCATCAAATTTTCCTCTCTTCTAAAGAAGTGCCAAACAAATAAAATTATTTGAAAATTATTTTCATTTGAATAGCTCATAGTTGTAAAATATATTGAAATGTATTTCCTATTTGGATACCAAAACCAAATATAAATTAAATAACTAACGAATGATATTAAAAAAGCAAAACATTACAAAACTATTTTACATTCAAAAACAATTGAAAATATGTTTTTAACACGCCGTGCGCGAAACGCAGTTTTTCGTGCTTTGTGTGCAAAACTGCTAATTGTTTCACAGTGTGCGAAACATCGCGAATCGTGTCCGAAACATCTGTAACGATTCGCAATTGTTTTTCATCTTGACAACAGAAAGGACCGTTTTTATAGGTAGTGCTGGCATCATAAATGAAGATTCTGTGGTGGTTGTGTCCTTGAGCCCATTGAACTCTCCTTCCTCCATTCCTTCGTTTGCAATTGGCTAACTTGTAAATGGCCTCGAGGCTTCCTTTTGTGACGTCCTTGTCCGATGAAAATATAGTGCATCTCGAAAAATAAATGAAAAGAAGGAAGTGCAGTGTTATATGCTCTTATGTAAAAATACTTTCTTATAAATATTACATAGAATTTATTTTTTGCGTTAAGTATTACGTTTATTTTAAAACTGAATCTTGAGTGTAAGTTGCATACTGGTGCATGTGTTTCCGGCTCCTGTGCTGTAGGATGGTGAGTTGTGTTCAAGAGCGTTTGTTCTGTATTTTATATTTTTTTTTTATATAATTACACTGTTGTGAATCATGAGAAACCGTGATGTCTTAACGGGATCCACAGACATACATAAACACTTTACGAAGAGGCGGGCTGAACAGCTATCGCGGCGGAGGGATACCTCTCTGAATTATTTGCGATATTCATTTGTTTAGAGAACTTCATTTGGCTGATTCTTAGGCAGATTCTTCTATAATAGAAAAATTGTTGTATTTTTGAACGTTAGTTTTATTAATAATAAATGTGTTTGATTGAAAATTCTTGAATCTAATTAAACCTTTTATGGTGTTGCTGGGTAATTATGTTCTATCAGAACAATCCATTAAACTGCCCTTCCCAACCCGATCCCCTCCCCCCCTTTTTCACGCCCACCGCTCGTTCCATCGCTGTGCCCGTCACGCCTCATCCATGAACAATTCCTGTCCGTCCCATCTAACCACCTCCAGCCACTACTGCCCGATCCTTGCCTGGTTGGTCGGATACTCAGTCAATCACAAATGGTCTATCACACCACATAAAACAAAGCGCACACCATTCTGGTTCATGTCAATTCTGAAGAAAACCACCATATGATGGCCGATACGTTGGCATCCCGGCTTTCAACGTGACGTCATTCGGACAGCCAAGATCTTTTATGGCTGCCCGCGGCAGCCCTCGATTTCACTCACCCACCCCCTCTCTGCACCCTCCCGCACCGCGCTCTGAGCATGCAGTCCGCGCGTTCTAGCGCCGCTCCGCCCGCCATCAGGGCAGCTGAAATCCATTGCGATCGCTTTAAAACTCTTTGGTGTAGCCAAATGTGGAGAGCATTTTGAGATTGTAAACCCTCGACATGAAGTGCTTGTGAGAAATTTGAGTTCAATCACTCCTGTGGCACGCAAAATATTGTTGCACAAACATTCACATACATATACATAAACACATCCTGTTTCTTAGTTATTAAGATTGCCCTGTAGCGTTCAAAATTCAAACATTCAAGGATACTTCATATACTTGCATTACATTCTGAATGGATACGTATAACTTACTCATTTATTTGGTATCATCGGAAACCATTCGAAAATATTTTTCCTGTAACTTACAATATTCTGTTGTTCAAAATTCAATAATTGATAGAAATTATATTTTGATTCCACTTTTGAACTCAATTTTTTTTCATATTAACGGCACATGAGGTGATGTAATGACACCACAAACAAATATCAACTACAAATAGGGCACTACCGTTTTCCCTCCATTTGTTTCCCCCAAAATAAAATTGATAAGTAAATATAATATGTAGTGAAACGTTTAGGGAAGGTATTGAGACACATTCTTAGTTAAAACGTTGGCACGTCCATGGCATCGTCTGAAACCCAGCAATGCTGAGCGCGCATTGACCGAGCGAAAGGGTTTAGGGCTGAGGCCTGACATGCGCAGGCAGCGGTGGCGTCCCCTGCGGCGCGGGCGGCGCAGCGCGTGGCGGGCGCGCAATCCCCTTGGCTTCCGCCCCGCCCCCGCCCCGCCCCCGCCCCGCCCCCGCCCCGCCGGGCCTCCGCCTGGATCTGGAGATCGCGAGCGCCTCCCCTCCGGTCGATACATCAGTGGTAATGGGCAGCGCTCGGCGCCCGAGGAGCGGCTTGGAGCCCGGCGGGCGGCGGGGGCGGGCGGGATGTCGGGGATGTCGGGGAATGCCGTCCGCCCGCAGGCGGCGCCCGCGGCCCCGCTCCCGCCCCGCCCCCGCCGCGCCGCTCCGCGTCCGGCCGCCCCCACTCCAGGTGGCGTCGCTTACCACCCTCGCTCGCCCTTGACACCCCGCCAGATTTGTCACTCCCGCTCCCTCGGCTCGCCCCTGCCTCCCATGGAGCCCTGGCCGCGCCTTCCGCCCGCTGGCGCTGTCGCCCTCGCAGCCTCGCGGTGCCCTTGACACCCGTGCCTGCCTTTGTCTTACCGCCCCACTCTATCTCGTATTTCGTCCGTCGTGAGGGTTTTATAACTAACTGCTAAAGCACCAAAAATATTGTTTGTTAATCGGGAAATACGACGCGCCGGTTTTCGGTCTCCACTATCGATAAATAACACACTAGAAGAAGAACTGTACTTGTGAGTGTGTACAAGACGGAACTCCACTACTCTCAATATCATTGCAATACAGAGGACGGACCCGTTTCGCTTGCTGTCAGCAAAGCTCAAGTCTTCGGTCACTGTGATTACTACAGAGTACCATTCAGTCCGTTGAACGCACAGTTCAAATAATAACAATGCAGGTAATGAAATTGCGTACAACACATATTTTACATCGCCCCAGCAAGTACTTCAATAACCATGATACTCTTTTCTAAAGCAAAAGCATAGATTGAGTTGCATTTCAAATACGGCAGCGAACTTCTAACACTGTTCAAAGGAGGAAAGTGTAATAATAAATAAAAACGTTGAATACATTTCTTCATGTACCAATTAGTAAAATTAAATTTCAGTAAATAAGAATAATTTGCTAATTATTGTGCGAAGTTATTGTGCTAGTTATTGGCACTAGAATTTTACGATTTAATAACGGCATGATAAAATATTATACTTTAATCAAAATAAAAATTAAGAGTAAGTAGGTACTTAAGATTTTTATTGAACATTACTGTACCTTTATTATTTTTTAAATAACTAAAGAGAACTAATTTTCGTGGGTTAAATGTGTTTTTTATAAATCATGAAATTATGAAACCCTTTCAAACAAAATAGAATTTGTAAATATAATAAAATTAACAATTATCACATTAAATAAAATCCCGAAAGTAACAGCCGGATGTATTTCAATTAACGTTAGTGTATTTTATTGTGTATTATTTAAATGTAAATACTTTTACTAGGTAAATACTAATTTTTTTTAAACTCTCAGACAAAAAATAAACAAGTCGATTATGAAAGCCTGTTGAATAATTAATTTTCTGGTTTTAAAAGATAGTATGGAATCTAAACAGTAATATATTTGTATTAATAAATTACTAAGAAGCATTAAATGGCACATACAAAGTAATAAAATCAAGTTACATATTAATATTAACATTCGTTATTAGTCTTTAAATTCATTCTCTATCGTCCTGATCTCATTTCTGTGTCATTTGTAACGAATTCTCGAAGGTACTGGGTCTTCATAATTCGAACTGCACATCAGCGTTCTAAATTTGGTTAACACTCTACATTGTGCTCTTCCTTGCGGTCCATTGCCTTACAATTTTCAGTGCAAGAAGGTCTTCTGAAGATTTTACTTTTCTCTGACGATTGGGCCAAAGAATTCAAGAATATTCACAAGATGACAGTGGTTCCTCAATTTCTAATTAATGGAAAATCCAGTCACATGTTTTTCAGACCATACCATGCGCAAAAGTCTTCATCTACACCAGTTACAAAACAAGATTATACACTTAATTTTCTAAGTCAATGTTGTGCATTCGTAAGGGACCCCGAAGAAAATAAAGTTTTCCATTTTAACGTTAAACAATATAACATTGAAAGAAATAAAACGGCATTTGCATTGTAGTTATGATAAAATAAACGCCAACGCACGAGCAGTTATTCCCAAAACGAAAACGTAGTTTCTCCAAGTAAATGCGCAAGGCATTCAAAGAGGCATAAAAGTGCGCAAGCAGAAGTTCCGCGCTTAAGTTTGGCGTTATACAGCGGCGTCGCTCGTACGCATTAGAGAGAATCCCAGCGGGGGGGAGTGGGATGGGAGGGGAGGGGAGGGGAGGGGAGGGGAGGGGAGGGGAAGGTGGTGGGGGCTACATTCACATGCGGCGCGCGTCGAGCGCTCGCCCGCACGAGCGGCTCCCACGAGGGCCATGCAACGCCTCGCAACGCTCCGCCCGCCCTCCCCGCCCCCCGCACGCACGCCCACGCGCCATCTCCCGCCCTCGGCTGCTGGGGCACCTCAGGCGCGCCTCTGTGCATCGGATCCTTCGCAATACGTCATGGGGGAATGCACTCTCGAAGTAGAGCCGTTCTCGTTCACTATCACTCTGTTGCCTCTGGAGCACCATTGCCCGGGATGTCTTAGGTTCGGGTATTCGCTTTTCATCTCTGATTGGGTAGCTACACTATGTGATCAAAAGTATTCGGTCACGTCCAAAATAGTGTCATGGTGTGGTCGTGTTTTTCATGGAGGGGGCTTGCACCCATCGTTGTTTTGGGCGGCACTATCAAGAGACAGTCCTACGTTGATGTTTTAAATACATTCTTGCTTCCTACTGTTGAAGAGCAATTAGGGGATGGCGATTGCATCTTTCAACACGATCGATAAACTGTTCATACTGCGCGGCCTGGGGCGGAATGGTTACCCGACAATAGCATCCCTGACACACACACACACACACATCATGGACTGGCCTGCATACTATCCTGACATGAATACTATCCAACATCTTTGGGATGTTTTGGAACGCTGACTTCGTGGCAGGTTAACCGATCTACATCGATATCTCTCGTCAGTTCAGCACTCCGTGAAGAATGGGATGCCATTCTCCAAGAAACCTTCCAGCACGTGATTGAAAGTATGTCTACGAGAATGGAAGTTGTCATCAAGTCAAAGCGTGGGCCAACACCCTATTGAATTCCAGCATTACCGACGGAGGGCGCCACGAACTGGTAAGTCATTTTCAGCCACGTGTCCGGAAACTTTTGATTATGTAGTGCAGGTCAAATTTAACAGCTGTCTGGTGGATTGATTTATTGGTTTCCGAGCGCGTTAACGAAGGTCATTAGTCCCGTAATTATAGTGCAAATTTGTCGCAGGAGTTGGCGGTCAACTTTCTCTTCGATAGCGATAATACGCGCTGATCTATATGTGTACTTGTGGGATTTCCCTAAACCAGGTATCTCCCATCATCGAGGCACCCCCCGCCGAGACAAGTTCAGCTCCCAGCTAGTCTCTCGACAGGGGAATATCTGATAATGCAGTGCATGTAAGTGAGGGGGAAGGACAAGGAAGATGAAGGAAACATTGTGCCCGTTTGTTAGGGTACTGCTTCGGCATCCGTCTGGTATTAATCGGAGAAACCACGGAAAACGATACCAACCAGTACAGTTTGCCGCTAGAATTCTCTTCCAGCCAGCTGCTGAATCCAACATAGCTATCTAGGTAGGTCGGGAACCGTCGGGAGTCGAATCCTAGGGCCTCCCGGTAGGAGGCATTGCATTGACATCAATTGATGCCCTGAGCCACTTAACCCGATGGCATGTGGAGGAGAATTCTAGAGACCAGCAACATTGATCGGTAATTTTCTATGATTTCTACGATCAACATCAGGATAATGCCAGAGTATCAGGGCAAACGGGTCACCGACTGCCTGTAATTCTGGCTTCCTCATCCGCGACCCCATTCTGTCCCCCAGCCAGGGCAGCTCAAGCAAGCGAATCGAATGTGACGAGCAGTATTGACCCTGGGGAGCGCTACACCGGAGACCAAGCGATGCGCAACATGTGATAACGATTTCCAGAGAGACAGTGTCGCAATGACCCAGTCAATTAGACCAAAGACACAAAACCCGGCGATTTGAAACTTAGCATTGAAACTATTGGTACATATCGCAAATTAAACAAAGTTTTGAACTGTGGCGAGTAAGCCAGTGGTGGGGGCCCGTTTAAATGTGTTTTTTCTTCGTTTTCTGCATACATCATGTATTGCATTCACCACTTTTACATGTATCTCCGGTACTATCAATCCCACCGAAAAGTATGTTCCTAAACAAAATTAAAGTAGATAGTATTTCTTGCAGAAAAAAAATCCATAAGATTTTATTGTAAAATTAATCCTTTTAAAATTATAGTCTCCAAAAGTTCTTGTTCTTATCTACATGGCTCTTTTTTGTAGATATCTTCCTGGTGAAAACTTATAACCAGGCCATTGTAAAGAAAATGGAAGAATCCTATTTCTATATGTAGTAATTTACTTCCTCTAACGCGTGTAGTCACGTTTGTTAGGTTCTATAAAAAGAAAAGTCGATTGTCGGAGAACCGTCTGCCTGTCCATCTGTCAACAACGCTAGCGGCTAAACTGTAAGCAGAATGTTCACCAACACTGATATTCACCAATCAATGTAACTTTTGTTGCGGCTTCTTGAATTTGGAACGTACATTTTGTTTTTGGTGTACTTTACATACAGCGGCAACTAGATTCTCAAAATGTTCTCAAAAAGTCTTTAATGTTTTAATTACATGTTTTCCTCTAATAAAGCCTAAGACGCATAAAAATGGCATATTACCAATTTTTGTTGCACTTTCTAGATTTTCGGAAATTGAAAAAAGTTAAAATTTCCCGCTATCCTACAACAATAATGAAGATTTTTATTAAATATTTTTATCAAACATAGATCTTGAAATAAGGTCCTGTTCAATTTTCGGATAATATGAGTAGTTTTTGCGTTAATTTGCATTACACAGCCAACTTTGGAACTCAACTTAACGGCACTTCCCTTCCCAGAATATTTCGGGAGTTATTTATTTATAAGGGGTTATTTACGGTGAGTAATTTAATTATTTGATTAGTAATTTCAATAATTAGTAGTATATTTCGATATTTATCAGGAGTTACTTAATACAGTATTTAATGCGATGGGGCCAAACAATTGGAGCAATGCGTCATGCAGTTTGAAATCCTTGGACTATCTCATTGTTGGGGAGGATAGGAACACGATAAGGTTTTTTTTAACGCTAATGTTACAATGTTTCTGAATTCAATAAAATGGTACATGTTACGAAATAATTTTCAGAATATACATGCATTACTAGGACATTAAGTAATGATACTGTATTTATGCATTAGTATATAGTCATTCTTAAGGCGATACATACGATGGATACGGTTCCAGATTTTTAATTTACAAGTGAAATTATCCTTGCTCTTCGTTATAACAAAATGCAAGTAATTTGTTGATGTTTGTTTTCGAAAAAGTAAGAAAGGGCTACTATTTCTGATTATCGAAATTATAAAAGATATGCTTCAATCGCTTTGTTTGAATTTGTATACACATTCTCATCTGATGGCCAGAAGAGTGGAATATTTTAATATTGGTTAATTGTTCCCAGTAATGCGAGAACGTATTTGCTGGTGTGGCATCTCAAGTTTTGAATAAGAAAGCAGTTTCTTGTAAGACTCAGACCTAATGAGCGATTGCCTTACAGAGAGTACGGATCTCTGGCAGCCTTAACTAACACTAACTAACTAAGCATTAACTAACACAAGGGATCCCTGGCAACTGTTGAGTCAGCAGGTTTCGTTGAAGCAATAATTTCTGAGTTTGATTGCATGAGACTATTTTCTGGGGAGGGCGCAAATTTGTTATCAGCGGATCTCCTAATACTTAATAAAGATTTTTTCTCACCATGATTACATTTTCTACAGTGATCATTTCAATATTGATTTCTTCCTGTTGTTATTTCTGTCACATCTGAGAAGCTATTTCTACTGAAATTTCAGGATGATTCACCAGCCAAAGGTTTCACCAACGCATACCGAGATTGGAACTAATTAATTAATTATATCTTTTCAAAATAACATTGGTTTAAAATACCCAATTCATTCACTCATACGCATTCACTTTCCTGTCAATACGATATTTTCTATATCTTTCCTCATTTGGCAGCTCCTTTTACAGGCATTCCAGGCATTCAGGCAATTGGAATGAAATTCCTGCAGCGGTCGTAGAGCCTTTTCCTGGCTCTGTTGGTGTTTTTAGAAGACGACTTAACAAGTACTTGTAGAGGATGTATTTTACCGCACAGCTCAGAATACACAATTTGTAGATTATTATAGATAAAGTGTAGTGTAGTGTAGTGCAGTGCAGTGGAAAGCTACTTTAATTAGTTATATGGCATAACCAAAGAAAGATGTAGTGAAAGTGTAGTGTAGTGTAATGTAGTGAAGTGAAGTGAAGTGAAGTGAAGTGCGACAGTAGGTGGGGAGTAAATCTAAATGCTTAAAGAGCTAACTTTAAAAACCCACATTGTGTTTATATTTAAAAAACAAATTGTGTAACTGGTTAATTTTATGTATATGTATATATGTGCATGTTTACTAGGTGTAACTAAATATATGTTCTTCATTTAAATGTAGGCATGTATAATATGTAGGGCAAGTGTGTGTGTTCGTGTTATGTGTGAACGTGAGAGTGAGCATTCATGTATAGGAATGTGTATGTATGTATGTGTGTGTATGTATGCATGTGTATATGTGTGTGTATGTGTGTATATGTGTGTGTATGTGTGTATATGTGTATATATATACATACATATATATATATATATATATATATATATATATATGTGTGTGTGTGTGTGTGTGTGTGTGTGTGTGTGTATGGGTGTTTATATGTGCCATAGATGTATACTGGTTTGTGTATGTTTATATATTGAGTGTATATTCTAGAAAGGAGTGTATTGTAAATTGTTTTTATATGGTAAATTGTTTTTGAATTATAAATGTTCATATATTGTAAAACTGTAGGGTTATGGCTACCACCTGGCAAATCAGCCAATTGTAGCCAAATAAATATTATTATTATTATTATTATTATTATTATTATTATTATTATTCCAATTGCATATCTCTATTTTTTTAAATGTGTAAATAATTCTCTTACATTTTAGTGATATCCAAATTTAATGTTCTCAGTTTGGTTTGGTTTTGTAATTCATCAACCAACACACCTTCACATCACATTCAGAAACTGTATCACACATCAGCGATCCCATTTATTATCACTTACTTCATCTCACTGATTTAAAGATACTTTAATGCCTTTATGGGTCCTCACAACTTCCATTTCTATCAGGAAAATTGCCTACAACTCCCCTGCCTTTCTATCGAAGACATAGCTTTAGTTGAGTCTCCACCTCTTCCTCCGTCGCTCCCAGCTCACTCTTCCCTTCGCTTCCCTCAAACTGCCAGCCTCGCGTCTACGCCACCGATTCCTCTCTACCGCAAGCGCTCCCGAGCAAAACGCTGTTCCCCCACCCCGGTTCCCATCTCCGCCCGGCTCTAACTGTCGTGCCGACGCCGTTCCCCACCCCCACCCCCACCCGCCAGCGCCTCGGCCTCGATTGTCGCCGGCGTTTAGTTACATAGCACGTAACTCGCTCCCAGGCAGAATGTACGCGTGTCGCCTCCACCCCCTTCTCCTCCCCCGCCCCCGCCCGCGGCTTCACTCGTCAACGCGCCGAAGCGCGGTGCGAAGGCGCCTGGATTTCGCCCGCACGCACCAATCCCGTTCCTTCAAGGCCGCCGAACTGGCGTTGTGGCTCCATTGCACGCGCATGCACCTGGAATTTCTCTTGCGAGCCATTTGTCTCTGGCAATCGCTACTGGATTCGATGCACCTGAATTATTCTATATTTCTATTTCCATAACTGAAGCGTGGTTTAACTTATACTTTATGATTGATATATTGTTACACTATTGGATTGTAGCTCTAGCTTGAATTGAACGTTTCTTTGGTACGTTTTCTGTAAAAATATATTTTATTTAATGGCAAATAAAGGGTTTCAAAAGAGTTCAAATTAAGTAGAAACTGTCTTATATTAATTTCCAAGAAGTCAGTTATTTTAAATAAAAAACACCTCTGGAAATTAATTAATGCTCCGTGCTTTGTGTTTGGAGAAAAACAATAGTTTGAGTTTTAATTTGAATACACATTTAAAGGACAGTTATTTTAATATACTATGAAAAAAGAGAACAGTGGAAACGTTTTTAGATTTAATGCATATGTCATGTGGATACATATTTTTGTCTTTAAATGGAAAATGAAATGTGCATTTGGAGCTCTGAAAAAGCATAGGGCAAAAAATAAATCAATGTAGATCTGAGCACAAAAACGAAATTGTTCCTTCAGGAGAACAATTTATAACCTTTTTAAGTCTGGTCTGAATTGTTTCAGTGAATCCTGTAAAGTGAAAAATGTAACACAAATTGATAAATAATTAGACATTGAATATTTAAACAAAACATTTCGTAAGAAATTCTTATTTGAACGAAAGTTTAACATTAAATATACTAACCTTAAATTGTAGATACCATTAATGTAATTGAAATTCAGGAGCTTCATATTTTAAAAATATATAGTCAGAAGTCAGGAGCTTCATATTTAATATAATTCAAACAGATAATATCAACTTTTAAAGATTTTAGGATGGTTGAAATTTAGGATTTTTTAAAAGTCACAAAAATATTTACTAGTTATGAAGAACATGAATAAACATGACATTATTCTATATTCTGCAAGAAGAGAACAAACAAAATTCAAGCACTATAACTAACATCTTTTAATAAAATCTATGATTGGCTTAAATGTGTTCAGTAAGTAATCATACACGAGCATTTTAAATGCATTTCGTTTAATAAATTCTAAATTGCCTATTTCCTGTACCACGATGTCCAGTAGATGAATGCTTTCATCTTCCAAAACAAAAATACATAATTTCTGATAATCCTCACTAACTACCTAGCTATAATACATTTAACTTTAGATATAGTGCATTTGATTATAATAAAATATTTTGGTTTTAATTAAATGAGCGTCTTGATTGTCTTTAAATATCCTCAAGACACCGCTGTTCTCCAACACATATGGGCAATAATTTATTGATTTCAATTAACATTACAACACATTTATTTCAAACTCTGTGTTTTAGAAAATGAATTGTTTGCTTTACAATTCGAGGCCCAGAAAGCGAAGGTCGAATGCACTGAGGGCCGACGTTCTTGACAGTGGCCTTCCCACATCGAGCGGCGAATTCCGAAGGGTAAGTTGGCGTAAGGACTGAGGTTCGCGAGAGACCCCGGGAAGTTGGGCTGCCTCGGTATCGGCTCATCAGCCTCTCCATCTCCGCGCCGCCCCCGCGCCGCCCCCGCGCCGCCCCCTCGCCGCCCCCTCGCCGCCCCCGCGCCGCCCCCGCGCCGCCCCCGCGCCGTCCCCGCGCCGCCACCACGCCGCCCCCGAAACGCCGCCCGCAACGCTTCCGCGCCCCCCCGCCCCGCACAGACCCGCACCGCCCACGCACCGCCCCCGCACCGCCCCGCCCCCGCGCCGCCCCCGCGCTGCCCCTGCACCGCCTCCGCACCGTCCTCGCACCGTCCCCACCGTCACGAACAGCCATCCGCCCCTCCCCCGCGCCGCACCCACGCCGCCCCCGCGCCTCTCCCGCCCCTCTTTCCGTCCCCATGCCGCCCCGCGCTGCATCCTTCCCTGCGTGGAGCGATCGCGCGCTAATGCGCCAGCTAAGGAGGGCGCGACGTCCGGCCGCGTGCTGAAGTAGGCCGCTGCGCGCAGCCCCGCTCGTCGACGAACTTGGGCCATCGATTAGCAGAGATGCTACAAGCCCCTCCAGCTCGCAGAAATGCTGGCTTGCCCGTTCGAATTGCAACATGTTTAGGGTGATTTAGAATGTTCGTTATGCGTTTTTAGGGAATGTGTTGGGGAGGAGTCCGTTAACTGATTGTTTTGAATTTTTCCGGGTACGTTAACTACTATAGTCATTAATCCCATTTGGATAGTACATGATATATCCCGGGAGGTTTAACCTACGTATAACAATGAACTCACAATGACAGTGACTATTTCTCCCCTAGTGAAACGTAAGATCCAGCGCCGATCCACATATTGTCATAAGGGGGTTTTCGTCTACACATACAGGTATCATCGCCAGCCGAACACTGTCCCAGACAGGTCAGGCTTGAAGCTCCCGATTTGGGTGGTAGCCTACTGAATGTAAGGTATGTAAACCTAAGGTAAGGTGTGTGTGTGTGTGTGTGTGTATAAGAGGATAGGGGGGACATTGGTAGGCTAGAAAACATCGCGCATGATTTTGCGCGGCCCAATTGTTATGGTACTGTTGCGGCATTTGCCTCATATTGATGGCAAAAGCCACGGATCAGAGCAACCGGTCGTTAGGATAGTGCTGCAGACAGCGGCTGAATTTGACCTAGTAGGTAGGTAGCTAGTATCGTTGGAATTCAAACCCTTGACCCTCCTAACCGGAGGCATTGCAACAGCGACAGTTCTTGCCCCAAAGCATCTCAATCGGTAGGGGGTGGAAAATCTTCACTTTGTGTCAATGAACATGAGGTGAGAGATCTCATAAACAAAGTAACACTTTTCAATTTTTAACATCGCCCCTCTGATTGGTAGGTAAATTATGCTGCCCTGATGCTTGTCAGGTACAGGTTCTGAAACAGTCAAAGAGATTTCGTGATCCTGACGATCCCTGATGCAGAGTGAGTTCTCTACTAATCAGGGGTACGATGTTCAAAATTGTGTATGCGAAACGTCGGTTTTTTGGTTTATCGCCATAAATTACTTTGTTAAAATTAAACATATTTGACTTTGGAATATTGGAAGTGTGCATCGTTTAATACCACACACTTGTAGATATGATGAAAAAATGCAGTGAATGTTTTAGACTATCAATTTTTCCACACGTTAATTCTGTAGTTCTCAAATATTTTAGTAGACGAAAATCTAACATTGCAAAGAAAACTTTAAAATATTGTTTTACAGTAATTGTATGGTATTTATATTTGTAGTTGAATTGTAAATACGCCAATAAATAGAAGTTGTAAAATTAAATGAATATTTTATTTATATTCGCTTTCATCTCACAGTTTAGAAGAAAGTCGATGAAAAAACCTTTAGCACGTGTCGTGGGAGATTCAATTAAGAGAGATAAAGCAGCCCCCAAAGCAGAACAGAATGTCGACTGACAGATCAATTTCAAATATGGAAAACATAAAACACCATGAAAGCATAATGTACCACCTATATGGTACATAGTCTTCTTCTAGATAAAATAAGCATTAGAGCACGTAAAAGATTTGGCTGGTGACGTTTCAACACGTTTTCTCTAATACCTTCATTGAAAATTATATTAAATTTAAAAATCTTATTCAGTTATTTAAATCAATTTCAGATTATTGTCTACGCTGTCAGAGTGTTGTCTACCCTAACCCAGTTCCAATCTTTTAAAAACGGGCATATCTGAGATGAATGAATGGTTTGAATGTGTGAATGTGGATGACATGATTTTAACAATCATGGAGCAATGTTGGAACTAGATGCATGGAAAAACTACCGTAGTGGTTGCTCCTCACCGAGAAGACACGTAACATTCAATTAATTAGATTAAATTTAGTCATGAATGTTGTAATAAAATATAACATTATTTGCAGAGGCTTTAGAGAACTTGGGTATCGTGAATATACATCTTGAATGTTTTGTTTTGTGAATAATCATTCAAAAAAGCATACAATGACTGATACTATATACGTATAATTACGAAACGACAAACCTTCTACTATTATTAAGACACTTGTTGTCTTGAATAATACGATAATTATTCTTCACTGAAAAGTCAATTCATCACTTGCAATTGAAATAATCCGGAAAACAGTGGATGTATTATAATTCTTGTCACACACATGTATTTCACCCTTGTCACACTGAATATTTTCCCGGAAAATACCTGTCAATGAAAGCGAATGTGTCATAATTACATATCAAATTAAATATTTCTTTAAAGCACATTAATGAAAAGTAAACACATTGTATGCTAAATGTCACAATATTGGGTATAAATGTAAATGATTAATATTCGACAAACGCAAACAATTCAACACGTTTAAAGTTAATAAATAAATAAATAGAACAAACATTGAAACAAAAAGTCGTAAAGTGATAACATCAGAGCGCAAACGCAGAGCTGCAAGCCAGTGCGTGCAACGGGGCAGTGGCCAGCCAGAAGAGTCATTTCGCCGGACAATCCAATTATCGCAAGTCCACGCGATCCATCGGAGCTTCTTCGGCTGGCCGGTCGAGCGGGCGATGGGGGCGGCGCCAGTCGCCCTGCGCGGAGACAATTTGGCGCGGCGCAGCCCCGGCCGAAGCCCTTAAGGCTCTCCCGCGATACCCACGACGAGACAATGAAACACAGCGGGTATCGCTGCCCCGCTGTTTCACTGCGGAGGAGGAGGAGCGCTGGGGGCAGTCTTATCGCAACCGGCCTCGCCCCGGCCCCTGCGCGCTGTCCCCGCGCCACGCTCCGCGCCCCACGCCCCGCGCCGCCTGGCCAACCCCGATCTTTTCTCGCACTTCTCTCTACGACTCGTCTCTATCCGCTCGCCCTTCTTTTGTTTTTTGCGCCTCGTCTCTCTCTCTCTCTCCCCCTCCCCCCTCTCTCTCTGTGCCATTTTCTTCTACAGATGACCTCTCTTCATTTGAATTCACAGACTTCAATCTACTTCGGTTTCACTGCCCTTGAATTAATAGCTTTTTGCTTCAATCCACCCCGGTTCTACTGATTTTCAATTGCATTTTGCTTGCTCACCTCACTTGCTTGCTTGCCTCACATCGGGTTTGCTGGATCTCGGCTCCCGCTTGTCGGCTTTCTCCGACTCCACCCATCCCGCCCCGCCCGCCATACGATTATTTGACTCTCTCAGCATCGTCTGCATAATATTTATATTTCAGTCTACTACTCTCTTTCCAATCTGTTCCCACTAATGTTCTTTCCAGGTGCATCAAATGTCTTTTTCCCAGCACGTATAACCCACGTATAACTGCAATGTCACAATGACAGTAACTATTATTATTTTTATTATTTTTATTATTTTTATTATTTTTATTAGTATTATTATTTATTATTATTATTATTATTATTATTATTATTATAACGTTCTTCAACTTCACTTTGTTCTTCAACGCAATTTTTCTTCATTGTGCCTCTTGCTTCCATATGTTTCACATCTCGCCTTTTTCAACTCCAATACCATCCACTCTGCTCTCTTGAATTTCTTCTGCAGATCTTTCTTTGCCGAAGGTTTTTACAGAATATCAATACTCCTCTCTTTGTTTGCTAACGTCTTGCGTGTAACATCACCAGAACTTTTTGATCCAGTCATTTTACAACTGGTCATTTTCGATCTTTTTGCCTTCATTACAGACTTCCTTGTTCATGAACAATCTCTCTGATGGCATTGAAGCTACAAACATTAAATATACCACATTTTTTAGTTATTATAAATGTTGCATTCCACGCCACATCGAAATTGCATAATAAAAACATTCATGTCTTGTAAGTGAGGGAATCCGGACATCTTTAGCTTTGCACAGTTCACTAAGATAATTCCAACAACGTTATCATAAGTGAGCGTGTTTCATTAAAAAAAGGAAATTTTAGATTAAACTGAGTTCTTATTAAGAGAATCGAGTATGCAGTAATGCAATAAACGTTCATATTGCTACAGGAAATTGAATATAGATTTGGGCTGTTTTTTTACTGATTGTTCACACCACATAGGTATCTGTTGGTTGTGAATAAGAATTTTTCTCCGTGAGTGGTTGCCGCATTATCCAGCTGCGACACATGAGCAATCTCCAACGCAATGCACGTGCAGTACAAAGAAGACTGCGCGGGGGTGCAGAGAGGGAAGGCGCGCAATGCAAGGAAGCAGAGGCCGCTCGGGCCCCTGGGAGTAAGCCGGCCGTTCTTCAGTGGCGGATGTTTATCCCGAACGGATCGCCGGATTAGTGCAAATGAAGTGGTTGCGGCCGACGCGGGAGCGATGGGCGCGGCGCGGTGCGGCAGTTCCCCGAACGGGCAGCCGTAAGCGAAAGGGATGGGGTGAAGGATAAATGAGAGGCGACAACACAATTAAGAGCATACTGCATCCGCCAAGCTACTGTCCTTGAAGTGAAAGAATGCATTGAGAGCGACCTTTTTTTCAGTTTCTTTATTCTATTAAATTATATCACGCGCAAAAATAGAGAAATAATGATAAAAATGTACGGAAATTAATACAAATTTTATAAATATAACAATTTTTAATACAAATGTGCTATTAAAAATTAATAATGACTGAATTTAAAATATTTTATCAGAATTCATTCATTTTCAATGTTACATATTCACCTAGTAATAACAGAGGAAAATTGAAACAAATCTTTATTATTATTATTATTATTAATAATAATAATAATAATAATAATAATAATAACGATTCCGTATTCCCTATTACTACAGTTTAAAGCTAAATATATATACACATATATATGTATATATATGTATATATATATATATATATATATATATATATATATATATATATATATATATATCAAATAACAATTTTCAAAAAAATTCCATTTTCAAAAAGATTCCATTTGTAAGTTATAACAAATTCTTACTGAATTATCCAATAAAATATTTTCAAAATAATTGCTGAATGTATGTCAATACCTATTTATGTATCATGAATTATCTCAAATACTCTGCACTGCACAGGTTTTATTAATGTTAATCACATATTATAAAAAGAATGAATTCAGTCTTATTGTGCCTCCCAGCCGTACTCTGACCAACTCGGCCCTGTCCCATCCCGCCTTCTTCTTCCTTACTCTGCGCTGCCACCCGGGTCGTTTTGCCCCGTCCGGTCCCCTCTGACAACGCTCGACCACCTCTCACATGTTTAAAGCGGCCATCACTAATGCGGGCAGCTGTTATCAAACATTGTTACATTATCCCAGCCACCTCAGCAGCAATGTTGACCTTCCATTACTCCAAGCCTAATTGCGCTATTGGAATGAAACACAATATATTTAGAAGGGAATCTTATGAGGTTTTAGATTGATTGATTGATTGATTAGTGATTCCGGGAGCATCTACTTCATTAGTCCCGTAAGTGTAATTTGTTGTTTTTATCAAGGAAGGTGGATGTGATCTTCCCCGCTGGATGGCGAGATCCGACGCCCCCCACCGTCGGCTAGGGGGATTTTCCTCAACCACGTCTCTCCCAACAGCGGAGCGCCGCCCCAGCCGGGACAAGCTCTGAGCTCCCGACCGGTCTCCCCGCATATGTGGTAGTGTAATGCATGAGAGTGTGGGTGTGTAACTAAGGGGTGAGGGAAGAGGAAGTAAACAACACACGCGGTTCCTGATCCGTGGTTTGTTAGGGTACTGCTCCAGACTGGTGTTTATAGGAGAAACCACGTAAAACTACCGATCAGAGCAGTCGGCTGCTTAAATTCGTCTCTAGATAGCGGCTGAATATGACTGATCCTTTAGACATGTTGGTAGATTTCTTCAATATATCTGAGATATTCGCAAACACAACTGGAAGAGTGCTTAAATTGTTCTTTAAAGAGTGCGAATGAGAGATGGAGTAGTCATTACGAAATATCGTGTAGACAATAACATTTTACCATTGTTTTGAAGGTGATGTATATAAACTTACATTACTATTAGAATAAAATTGTTTTTTTTAATTATTCAAGTAATTCATTTTATTTAATGGTAAATTATGATCTTAAAACTGTAGCCAAAATTACTCCCTACAAATATACTCTTTCAGTTTCAATCGAGTTGTAATCGATTCACTCGCTTTCGGGTTTAGTCCGAACAAACAGGCTGACAGAGAAGCGTACTGATAGACACATAGACAGACATTGTAAAAATAACTGAATTGTTTTTATATAATACAAATAACCATATAAGTGTGCAGATATCAGTTAATGTGAAAGAAAAGCTAGATACTCCAAGTTTATTTATATAGACTACAATTCAATCTTCATTCCCTCAGAAGGTACTGAAAGTTTAAAATAAAAATTATAAGGTGACTTTGTAGTATGCTAAACACGATTACATGACAAATATTTCATAAATACACCCAATATAATCGATTAGGCAAACGTGCTTTAAAATGTGCCCCGCATTTTATTGTGACAAAGTAGCGCGATTAAGCGAAAATATTTCCTGAATATTTCACCCACGTCGCTGTGTACCTTCTGGCTGTCTGCCTCGCGACGGGTCCTGTCCTGCTTCCGCGCGAAGCGAATGGAGCTCGATACTTTTTGGTCGCACCGTGTTAAACAAGTGGCGCGAACGTGACGACCGCGGAGGCGGGGACTTTTCGCCCGGCGCGGTAGCGGCAGCGGGGCGCAGGGACGGGGGCGGGAGCCGTTGGAAGGGGTGGACGGGAGGGGGAAGGGTCAGGGACTGCGACGGGTGACGCGCCGTGATACTCCTGCGCTGATTAATTTCCGACCGCCCTAATTGAGGACCTGCCTGCACCCGAAACTCCTCGCTCAGCCACCCCCGCCCCGCGCCCCCACGGCCGCCGACTCGACTCAACTCGACCCGACTGCGGGCCAGCCGTCGCCCGCAGGCCGCAGTTCGTCACGCGCCGCCCACAGCCAACGCGCAGAAGCCTCCATTCGCCGCCTCGCTCCTCAGCCGTCAGCCTCCTCGACCAACGGGCATGCGAAGGCATAGACCGGGCCAATAGATTCTTCTTTGCCCAGGAGCCGCCGCGATCTAGGCCTAGTTACCAATGTTTCGATCACCATGCATTTTCCCTGAGAAAGGTCATACTATGGCAGCTGATATGTTGGTAACATCTGCCTGCAATGCTGTGTCTCGCAGAGAGTCAGGTATTCATCGGTTATGCGTTTAATTCAGTTCTATCGTGCCGTGTTTTCAGAAAATTATACTCTGCGATAAAAAAAATAACCATAAATTCTTTATATTCTTCAGTTTTCACTTTATTGTTTTATTATATCCTTCCTCGCCTCATTCTCTACTTCATACCATATTTCACCAGCATCCCACACTGCGACCAGTTCCTCTGTTTAATCTGTTCTTTGTGGATTGATATTAACCGTTATTACTTATCCTTATTACATCGTTTTACATCTATATTAATAATTCTCAATTATTACCTCATCCATATCTGTTCTCCCACTCGTCTCTCTCTGTTCCATCTGTCTCCACCATTCTCCAAACAACTATTCGGTTAAAATCCCAACATCCTCGCCCCCCTCTTCGCTCACCAATCACAACCACGTGCTTGCATCCGCCACCTCTCATCCTCACTTCACCGGCTTCGTTCCTCCGCCCCACGCGTTCGCCACTCGGCACCATGGCGCCGCTCTACCGCCGTTGCCGCCTTCATTTACTCCCCTCGCCGCCACCGCCCGCTCCGTCACCACCGCCGCCGCCGCCGCCGCCGCCGCCGCCGCTCCCGCCCGCGTGCGTGATCGAGGACCTCCCTCGCGAGGATTAATTTCGGGGCGCCCGCCCCGCCCCTCCCCGCTCCCGCCCCGCCCCCGGCTCCACCCCTCCCCGCCCCCGCCCTCCCCCGCCCTGCCCGCTTCCCCTCCCCCGCCCGGGCGGCGTCGGCGCTGCGTCGCCGCCGCCGTTAGATACGCGCTCACCCCCCTGTTCAGCAGCCGGTTTATTACCCAAGTTGGGAAGCGCGCGGCGCGGGAGGGGGTGGGGGCGGGGGCGGAGCAGGGCGGTCCGCCCGCTGCTAATCGCCGGCGCCGCGCCGAGCGGGGCAAGCGCTTCTCGGAAGCGCCTTATTGTGCTTGAGGTTGTAGCGCTCTTACGCGGAGGTATTCCGTTTTTTCTGGAAATTTGCCTCCGCCTCAGCCGCCTCGGCGCCCGGTGTGGCCCTCTCGGCCTCGGCGCGCTCGCTGCCAGCCCTCGCCGGCGCCCGGCCCCAGGCAGCTGCGATTTCAGACCCGGTGGATCTCCATGTCACAAAGGCCGGCGGTCGGCCGGCGCGGGCCTTGTCAATGGAGGACGAGCGCTCAGCTCGGCACATCGTTTCCACGTCAATGATCCTTTCGGCGCTTGGCATTGTATGTGCACGGAGGGCATGGGGAGTCAAAGAGGAGAAATGTATGAATGAAGACCGATATTTAATTGTAATAGAAGCTAAATGATTCATAAACTTAACATTAAAATATTAATTGAATTATGTAGTATGTTGGGTATTTGGAGACTTAAGAGTGTCAAACAATATTTTGGAGTCATAACAGTGTTATTTTATCTAAAATATCTAATATATTTACTAATGAAAGTCCAGACGTATTCATTAAAATATTTTAAGCTCTCTCTCTTAAAGATAGTGGATAATGTGACCCTCCCTAGACAAGCATTTTCATGACCACATCCACAAATAGACAAAAAAGTCTAGTTTCTGAAGGCATACTTTGTCCATGATTGTAAATAAAGTAGTCTCTAAAGCATAGTGATGTTTCCTTACAATTAAATAAATAGTTTAATATTTTTAATGAACTCTTCTTCATTTCGTACATTGTTAATGTTTTCTTGTATCACACACTTCGCTACTTGTGACCTGATACTAGTTGTTTATTTTGGTTGTCTTGTCTTCCGTTTTCTCAAGACGGTTTGAGAAGAGATACTAAAAAATGTATACGAACGTGTGTAACATATTTCAAGATATTAATACACAAGTCAGCAATGTTTTCTGTAAAATTAATCTTCATTATGTCAACACAAATTACATTAATTATTTTGCACGAAATAGGGAAATTGAGAGTTCACAAATGTTTTAGACTGAAACATCAATAAAGACGAGTTTTATTTTATCTTTATTTATTTATTTATTAAAAATTCGATAGAATGGGACACTGAATATAGAAGCGTGTTGGTAAACAATCATGGCTTACAAGTAGCAATATATAAAAAATCAACATGCGGTATTTGATTACATCATCATGGTTTTATTTCATTCAACTTATAAATGATATAAGTTCATTCAACTTATAAATAAATTCAAGACGTAGGCTTCGTTTCTGCTTCTACTCTGCGTTTTATTCAGAGACTGGTTCGAAATTTAACTATTAGCAAATATTTGTACATTTTCTTGTAGTTCACATTCTCCGAGTTGCAGGAAAAGAAACCAGTTAACAGAATAGAGCTTTCTTCTCTTGTATCGAAACTGTTTTGCTCAGTGGAATGAGCAAAAAGCGCTTTCACGAAAGCGCATTAACCTATTCCGCACGGCGCCGCTCCCCTCGCCGCGGTCGCGCCCCCCCCCCCCCAACCGGGGTCTTCCGCCGCCGCCTCCCGAGGGGGCAGAGCGCCCCCGCGCCGCGCGACGTAGCGCGGAAGCCGGGCGGGGCATTCAAATGAAGCCACCATCGCCAGCCAGGAATCAGCGCCGGGCGCCGCGATGACGTCACATCCGGGGCCTCGGGGCGAGATTGCAGCGGAGCCCTTCCCCCTCCGGGGCGCCAGTCCAGGGCCCCACCCGCCCGCCCGCGCGCGAAGCCAATTCATTTACATAATGGCTATGTTATGCCCCCGGCTGCCGCTGCCGCCGCCGCTGCCGTGTGCGGCGCGTCGCTGCGCGGCGGCCGGCGCCTCGGCGCGGCGGAATATGCAGCCCGCATTACGGTGCTGCACGGCGGGGAGCCGGCGGCGCCAGATCAGGCGTAACGACCGCAGTGGGTGCCGACAGCTGCCTCCAGCGGACCCTCCGGCTGAAGTAGCTGGCCGAAAATCCGAGTGCTTATTTGAGTAGGAGTACAGGTTGCAATAAGTATCTGAGATTTCCCTGAAATGTTAGAAAATTTCTTTTATCTTCGTATATACCGCATATTCCATTTAACACAATGCAAATTGTCGTATCATAATAATAATAATAATAATAATAATAATAATAATAATAATAATAATAATAATAATAATAATAATAATAATAATAATAATAATAATAGCCGATCAGATGGCCGAGATCGCTAAGGCAGTAGTGCCGGAGTGGTTTCGGACCAGAAGATCGCGGGTTCGAGTCCCGCCCCGGGCATGGGTGTATTTGTGTATGTCTGTATGTGATGTCCTTTCACTCACATTATCATCATATCATTTCATCTTCCATACCCCCAGGGCTAACAACCGTGGGGGATAAAAATCGGATCCAGCTAAAATGCTGGTCCCCCCAAAAAAATTGTCGCAAGCACCTGCCACCGTGATAATAAATTAAAAAAACTGAGCCACGGTAAATGCAGGATGCTTGCATGCGTGGTCCTAGTCGGTCGATTAACGAATAATAATAATAATAATAATAATAATAATAATAATAATAATAATAATAATAATAATAATAATAATAATAATCAATTGAGGACATCCTTCAGTGTCCGATATCAATATCTCCTATTCGGTTTCGTTATTTGTCTAATCTCTCCCACTCAATGTTAGATTTAAGAAAAAAAATGAAAGAGATAATATATATTTTTATCACATAATAATTTTAATACCAAAAATATTTTTTGAAAAATATTATTTTGAATCACGAAATTATTAAGGATATTGAAGGTTGTCTTGACAATTGTTTGGGACAATACATTCAGGACAAGTTTCAACAATAATGTCTCACATTCAATATAGTATTTTGAAGTTTTCATACTGCCAATACATATTTTACTCTAATGTTATTTAGCATGTGTTCGCACAACAAATAGCTAAAATACTTGTTTATAAAATTTGTACGTCAAAAATTGAACTGTATCTTGAGGATTCACGTACCATTAAAAATCAGATCAACATTGTGTAATATTGCTACTATACATCAGGTCCAATGATATTCAATAAAACACATTTTTAACATCTTTGTAACTTTTCTATTGGTACGAATCTCGAGAAGAAAATAATACTGCAGTCACTGAAACGCACGCGTTAGTTCAAAAAATGTGTCCTAATTTTTCTCGGCCTACTTTCGAAGAAAGCGTAGGTCTCAGCTTTCTCTAAGTCGCGAAATTACTCTAAAAGACGTTCGTCCAGCTACTTCGCCGGGCGTCCGTCTGTGCGTGCGCGCTGCCATACCGGGGATGAGACACTTCTCGAGCAGATGGAGTGCCCGAGCACCGCATCATCCGACCGTTACGCCCCCTCCCTCGCGCCCACTTGATGGAAGGACGCGCGCGCAGGTTGCTGCGCTGGGACTCCACTGCCGCCTCCCCCTCACACACATACTCCGCTCTTTGGCCCCCTCCCTCACCAACTCCAACGCCGCTCCCTTCGCAAGTGATGTTCCCGCCCACGCCACCCCAACACTGCCACCCCTCCCCCTTCCCCTCCCTCCCGCCCTCTTTACTACACTACCACTGCCTCCAAATTCGCAATTGCCGCATCATCTCCCCCTCTGCCGCCACCGCCGCCACCGCCTCGACCTCAACCTTCCCTTCCTCCTTCCCCTATCCTCTCACCTCACCCTCCGCCCTCCCACCCATTCACGGCCACTGCCCGCCCTACCACCGTCTCTGTCTACAACCAATGTCGCCTCTACCTCCGCCTCCTTTACTCCCATCGCATCCTCCTCCTACTCTTCTGCCACAACCTATACCTCTACCACCGATCCGTCGTGGTCATCTCCCGCCCTCCATCGCCCCGTCTCCTGCCCCCCTTCCTCCGTCTGCCCCTCGGCTCTTCCCCTGCCGCCTCCGCCAGGGGCAGTGCGTGGGCGCGTGCGTGATGTACACAGCAGGTGCACCTGCATGCAAGGCGGTGCCGGGAGCTCCAGCGCCGCGCCCCATCGAACCGGAACGACCCTCCCCCCCCCCCCCCAGCCCTCAAAGCCGGCACCGCCAGCCCGCTGGCCACGCGCGCGCTCCATGCCATGTGCCTTACGTGTCGCTCGGAGGATTGCTGCGTTCACGCAGCGATATGTTACGTGCTGGGAAAACGAATACATGCACTGATGTTTTACCCTATGTGAACACAGGGTTTCACATTTACGGGGAAATGTAATAAAATTGTGATGCTTTTTTACGAATAATAGCACAATATACTTGTGCACTTGACGACCGTTAGCGTGTGAGCCAACTCTTACATTTTAAAAGTTGCAGAATGCACAGACAGCTTATGCGAACTTTGAGAAGCACAGAGACATACGAATCCTCACGTAACTTAATTAACATTCAATTGTGAATGATACATACTTTCTTCCCACTAGATTATCCAAAACTCGAATATTGCTTTATTCTCTCCTCTTTAACAGATTTGGACGCTAACTTTGTATACCTTAAGAGTTTATTCACTTTGTTTAATTTTTTTAGTCAAAAATCTTATCTTAATCATATAAGTAACTTGATTTGTTTTAATAAGATTTCTGCTGTATGTTGATGATTGTATACATTCCTATAGACCCCTGAAACCCCTGTTGTCGGAACACGTATCTTCAAATTTTTTGTATATGTTTACGCCGTATTTTACGAGAAATACGTTGTTAACAAATAACATTATATTTCGTTTTTGTCTATTTAAAATGTTATATACACGATACTTCTTATTCCATGTGTATTGTATATTGTGTTTGGAGGGTACTGCTTAATACCTCACCTCAAATGTAGCAAGAGGTGAGAATGTTTTGTTGCCAATTCAATACTACATGCGTTGAAAATACTTCATATATTTAAAAAACGTTCAGAATGAATGCACAAAAGCGCAAAACTTTCAGAACAAATTTTAGAGAGCAAAGATTTTAAAAATAGAATTGTAAAATGTGGTGAATGCAAATTGTGAAGCAAAATAGTTATTTGGGAGACGTTTATAAGCAAAAGACTTTCAAAGAAATTTTCGAACAGGTGCATTTTTTGTCGCAGAAACAACTTATTTGTTGAAATTCGATTTTAATTAATCAATATCATAACAACTGATTTTTTTATGAAACTGCGAAAAATAATGTGAGTAGTATTAATATTTTCAGACTCAATCACAAAATCACGTTTGAAATAAATCTATCAGAATAAATTATTTGTTCTCTCTCGTTCTCCTATTTCTTTCATTAATGATCTTTTTCCATTATCCACGAAGCATATTGTGGGGTACACAAAACAGCTTTTGTGGGATGCTTCGATTTCGTACATGTCATATTGACTCTCATTGACATGAACAACATCATTCATCATTATTACTCTGTTCCATTTTACGCTTGTCCAACACCATCATTATTATTCTCTTTTTTGCGGGATTCTAACGCATCAAAGAGTGACCAACATACATTACGCAGTTGAATCACGCTAAAAAGCTTGCCAATAGAAGATAAACTAATTCCAGATTAGAGTATGAAGTTTTTTGTTAGAAGTAGAATATCAACCAGCAAAAATCTCGCAAGAAATCTCGCAAGAAAAAAGAAAAATCTCTCACAAAACTACTTTCATAAAATATGAAATAAAAAACTTACATACTAATTTATATTTTGAGTTATTATTAGTCTTTCATAAATTTATAAAATAATTTGTCGTTATACGTTTAAATGTGAATTTGTCAATACTCCAAGCATTTTCAAATTCGTATAATTAAATACCACACTACAGTCAATAGTTATCTATTTTTAAGACTCTGACAAAGGAAACGATTCCTCCAAGCAATACAGGTAAGTACGCTCTATCACAAACTTAATTGTTGTCTCAAGAATATTTTTATACTTCTCAATTTAAGCTTTTTTAAGGTAAAAATGAAGCACGCGTTTTATGATACATGTCAATTTTGTGACTTTGCAGATGCTTACGAGTCGAATGAAACGTTTGATATGTGTGCTCCATATGGTTAAGTCTTGCGAATTCGTCCTTCAAATCGATACATAGTTTATCGGTTCAGTCACTCACGCGTGAAATACAAATCTTGGCTTAGCCTTGCCCTCAATCCCATCATCATCGATTTATTGATTCGATTAAGTGGAGAATGCAATCTAAACCTAAGCTGAAGGGCTGAGTTACGGGAGAATAGTACCAGAGCAGGTATTGGTTGGCCAGAAGCATACGCTATTGCCCGCGCCGCTGCCGCAGCCAGCCAGGCTGGCTTGAGGCGCCTGGGCCGGCGGGCAGCGGCACGTGAGCGGCCGTTGCCATGGCAACGACGCTGGAGCCGTCCCCGCCTCCTCCCTGCCCCACCCTGTCGGTGCCCCAACGCCAAACAGTGGGCTGAAACGAGCTGATGAGCGCACAATTGGAAAATTTGTGCGCGCACAAGAAAAAAATTTATAATAATAACGAAATGCACATTATTTTAGCCATCTCAAACACAACACATTATTTTAGAGCATTATTGGAAAATGGAAACAAGAAAAATATGTTTCTAAAAATATGTGATAATAACGAAATGCACATTATTTTAGCCAACTGGATGAATTATATCATGTTTTGATATCGAACTTAATGCAGTAAAAGCACTCCAAACGCAGAAATAGAGTTGAAAATTACATTAAAGTAATTTTAATGGGAACTTAGATCTACTTAATAAATGAGTTATTACTTAATTACAGTATAATAAATATTACTGTATTTCAACAAAAGTTAAAAAATTCTAAAGTTTCCGAATCTGAAGTCAGATCTAAAAAGTAATAGATACATTGTTTCCTTATTCTGAAGAATAGTTGTACAAAGAAACTTTCTAAATAAAGGTCGTGCCCTTAAGTTACATAATAAAAAACTACAAATAGTATACCATATTAACCCTGGATTCATAAGCCTCATTCTAACGAATACTAACTACAAGGCATGGTCGTTCATGACGCCGACCTCTCTTACATATTATTTCTTTTTTCAGGTTTAATATTGAACTATGAACGATGAAATCTTGGTTTTAGTGATAAGAACGTTTTATTTATCATTTTTCTTACTGTTAACTATAGAACAAACTACATAAACTACGAAAGCGATTAACTTGCAAACAAGGTTACCATACATAATATAATGCATGGTGCTGTTAGTATACAAAATAATTTCAGTAAGAAAACTGTTGAAAGCTCGATACAAAATTACAAATATAAATTTATTAGAAAATAATGAATGAAGATAATCTGACTTTGTAACTGCCAAGAAACTTAGGCATAAACTACAAGGAGCAAAGAACAAATAATACTCCATCTTTTGAGCAATTCTTACAAATGGGTAACTTATGTTGGATTCGTTGACATTCTAACAGACAACAAACGAAAACTATTAGCAAAAGCATATTTAGAAGTTGGAAAAATCCATGACGTTAATTACAAGGTGGAGTCAAATATAACCTCAATAAGGTTATATTATCTGTTGTAGAATGACGTGAGATGAAAAGATACACAAGCAACTGTCCTCTCGAAAGCAGAAAGACTGAAATGAAAGATACAGTGACATCATCGCAGCACCATGTAAGGCTGCAAATATTTAAACGAGATAAATTCACACTGGGGTTACAGGTGACCCCAGCCTTGTGATTCCAGGGTTAGTTAGAAATTCCCAATTGATAGTCAAACCGCTCGAAATTTATAATTTAAGTAAGTGTGTATGTAGATGGCGCGTCATATAATTCGTAATTTTGAAAAACTCGTTCCTTTTTTTCTGATTTACAATTAAATATCTCTCACCTTCATCGACATTTGTACGAATTTTTAAAGCAAAAGTACATGAAATCTAAAGACCTTTTTTACACGGTAGAGTGTTCGTGGAGATTCTCCTACATATACTTCAAGATTCCAAGCTAATGGTATATAAAGCTGCAAGTTGTGTTCACACGGTCTGGGTGTTTTCTGTACGAGTTGCCACAACACGATTCCAGTTGCTTTGCCGGTTCACAAATGAACTGCTCCGTCCGAGTACATTCATTGGAGACATATGTTTACGTACATTGTAATATGTATACGTAAATGAATGCTTTTAAAATATTAACAAAACATGAGAAAAATAGAAAGATCGTCATCGTTGTTACTACAAGCAACGTTGTGGCTGTGGATAGATCTGTTGAGTGCATAGAAAAACGCTCCGAATAGATATTGGAGCAGAAGTGAGATTCAATATCCTTAAATTCAGTAAACTAAACTCACCAGAAAATCAGAGAACCGGAATTAACCACACAAATACACAAAAGTCACGAATCGGGACTAACCTAACCAAAAAATTAATATGAATGATTGATATAGGGTAAACAACTCCATTAGTGAACAAATTTGCCGCTAGAGCCGGTTAGTCACACTGTAAGCTTTACGTTTAAAAAAATCGAACATGCTCAAAGGTTTTCGAGCAGAAATCATGCAGACTGAACTTTCCGCTTTCTGCTAGTCCAATCTGCGTGAAAACTCGGCATGTAAAAACGCCTGCGGCGGTCAGAGTAGAGCCAATGTTGGCCGAAATTTCAGATGTTCGTTTTTGATCGACGTTACGAATTCGTTGAAGCAAGGGCTGGTAGCCAGAAATGGTCTTAGTGAGCCCCAACGACTGTCGGCCGACCGAAAGTTCGGTCAAAATCGTCTCCAGGGACCGCCGCCCAAGGCCATCTGACCAACGATTTGGGCGTTTGAGAGAACGCGCTCAAGCACACTGGACCATCTTTTTCGGGGACCGCAAAACTGCATGCGCGTGATCCAAACAATATCAAGTGGTTCGTCAAAACGAAAATTGGGTCTAATGAAGGCCCACTACGTCTATGGCGAGAGGTCAGCACTAACGCAACAAATTGAAGATTGCGCTCTCCACCATATTGAAGGCAAACGCGGGCGAGGACTTATAGTACTGTGTATCTTAACACCATTTTTACGGAATATAATGAATACAACACTTCGAAAAACCCATTGTAATAGTTCCTATCAACTAGGATTAAAAATTATAAAAAATGTAAACATGTTTTCAGAAAAACGTATTTGGAAATATTTGGCGTTATTTCAGGCCTCCAGGTCACAGGGATATGAAGCTCTCATTATATATTTTATTGATGCATAAATAAATCAGTCATTGTGTAGCATGACATAAGCTATGCAAAGTAATTTACATGGAAAATACCTACAACTCTCGTCACGTACGAACAAAACACGCCTGTCAGCACCTGTCAGGGAACTAGTTGCCTACAATATGGCACAGGGTACAGCCTTTATTTTGTAGTGCTACACAGGCGCAAGTTTAGATAAATAAATAAATAAATAAATAAATAAATAAATAAATAAATAAATAAATAAATAAATAAATAAATAAATAAATAAATAAATAAATAAATAAATAAATAAATAAATAAATAAATAAATAAATAAATAAATAAATAAATAAATAAATAAATAAATAAATAAATAAATAAATAAATAAATAAATAAATAAATAAATAAATAAATAAATAAATAAATAAATAAATAAATAAATAAATAAATAAATAAATAAATAAATAAATAAATAAATAAATAAATAAATAAATAAATAAATAAATAAATAAATAAATAAATAAATAAATAAATAAATAAATAAATAAATAAATAAAGTCTTTATTAATGACGAGACTCAGGCCACTGAGCCAGCTCTTACGTCCGACCACTTTCAAAAAAATGTTAATAGAATAGTTAATGAAAAAGTCATTCAAACAGATGCAATTTGGATGAGGGTTTTTTTCACATTGAAGAAAGGAATGCGAGGGACAAAGGAGATGATAGAAAATGGAATACTCTCACAGCATTTGTGACATTAAATTTATTTATTTCCAGTTAGTAATGTACTATTGTTAATCATAAATATATTAGATTGAACATATTAGATAACACTATCCAATGTCTGTGGGTGTAATGCGCGCGTTCGGGCCCACAGTGTGTCGGCGCGCTGGCGACCGCTGGGCCGGCGCGGCGCTCGGGTCGCGACGCAAAGCCACACCCCCGCCCCCGCGCGCCGCGCTGTCGCCGCCCGGGCACCTGCTGCGCTACGTCAGAAACACGAGCGCGCGGGCGCTCGGCGCTGGCCCTGGGATGGCGCGACGCGCGCTGCCGCACTTCATTGTTCGCAGATAAACGTCACGAGAACCACTCCTCGCAGGATAAAGCGTAAATACACTGTGTGATCCAAAGTATCCGGACACGTGGCTAAAAATGACTTACCGCTTACCAGTGGCACCCTTGAACGGTAATACTGGAATTCAATAGGGTGTTGGCTCACACGTAGCCTTGATGGCAGCTTCCGCTCTCGCAGGCATACTTTTAATTAGTTGTCGGAAGGTTTCTTGGGGAATAGCAGCCCATTTTTCACGGAGTGCTGCACTGACGAGAGGTATCAATGTAGGTTGGGGAGGCCTGTAAAGAGGTCGCCGTTCCAAAACATTCAAAAGCTGTTCGATATGTTTCAAGTTTTCTAAGAGAAGGGGCTATATATAAAGTGCCGAATACACTTGATGTTTTCTCATAGAAAATGTTCTATTTATCCTTCATTTAGCTTTTTAGTTTAATATTTAATTTAACTTGAATTCATTGGCATTAGTTGAATTATAGTTATTTATGACGTATTTCTATTGAGATAATGAATGAGTGTCGATACTAAAACCAAAAACGTTACGTATTAGTGAATTTGTTGCATCTACTTCAACAAATAGAGCTCCCATTCCTAGGTGCATCTATGTTATTATTGTTATCTTCTTTCCTTCTTTATTTAAGGTCGCATCAACATATAGGTCATTAGCGACCACTATTACATATAACAGTATGGTAACGGTGAAGATAACATGATATGGTGATCATAGAGGGTGAAAGAACGAACGCAAATTCTATCATGCCCGAGGCAGTACTGTAACCCGCGATCCTTCGGTCTGAGATCGCTAGGGCACTACTGCCTTAACGACCTCGGTCACCCGGACTGGCACTGTTGCAAGATTATTAACGCAAGAGCCTGAGAAGAATCATCTCATGAAGTTGGATCCCAAGAATTAACTTTATACTTTACATTCTTAATATTTTAGAAATAGGATTACAAATTATTCATTATATCATCAAATAGCAGTATTCTACGATATGGGATTGTGCACAAGAGACAAGACAGACAATAAAATATCTATCAAACAATTAAAATTTGAAATATACGAGGCGCATACAGAAAGTGAGTTACCACATTTTTTGCTTTTTGGATATGTTAAATGGATATCTTTTAAAAGAGAATGATAAAAAATACGTAAAATAATGAAAATCAATGATTTTTGAAATTGAGAATTGTTTACTTGGATACAGATTTGAGTTTATTTCAATAAATCTGCTAATAGTCGTATTGACTAGTTACCTGAAAATTCAGCGATTGTCAGTTTCCACGTTTTCTTCATAAAAATGTTGTGTATTGAAGTCTGTACAATTTGGGACAATCTTTTTCTTTCTTTCTTCCTTCCTTTATTTATTTATTTATTTATTTATTTATTTATTTATTTATTTATTTATTTATTTATTTATTTATTTATTTATTTATTTATTTATTTATTTATTTATTTATTTATTTATTTATTTATTTATTTATTTATTTATTTATTTATTTATTTATTTATTTATTTATTTATTTATTTATTTATTTATTTATTTATTTATTTATTTATTTATTTATTTATTTATTTATTTATTTATTTATTTATTTATTTATTTATTTATTTATTTATTTATTTATTTATTTATTTATTTATTTATTTATTTATTTATTTATTTATTTATTTATTTATTTATTTATTTATTTATTTATTTATTTATTTATTTATTTATTTATTTATTTATTTATTTATTTATTTATTTATTTATTTATTTATTTATTTATTTATTTATTTATTTATTTATTTATTTATTTATTTATTTATTTCTTGTTCGGCCAGAAGGCCTTTCAAGAGCTTGAGTACAATCTAATTAATTGTCACAATAGGTTTTGGAACCATCGATAAATAGAAACTCATTAAATTATCACTATTTTTTCTGGATTACAACAGTTGATAATGTGAAAGATTTTGAATTTCATTAAAGCATTTCTCTGTGTTTCAATATTAATAATACTAATAATTAAGGTGGACGCAATTTATCTTTTAGAAATTTGGATTTTATTCTGCAAGGGATAACAACATTACGGCTTAAATTAAACTTTTGAGTTAGAGGAGAAAAGTTCAGTGAAGAGAAACATTTTGAGACATTTTCAATATACGATTTAAAATGTAATCTACCGGTAATTCTCTATGGATTTTGGAATTTAGCACAAACCAAGAGGCAAGGAGTATCCACTTAAGGGCCATATTCATAGTAGACACATATTTTTGAGGAATACTTAAGTGTTCATTTATTCGCATTTTCAATTCATAGTCACCCCTCAATTCATAGTGTTTGCTTAAGCATTCACTTATTCTTATAAGTGAACTTATCTGCACCTTTAAGGGGACCCTTATTTTTCAACATGGAATAACATCAAATATTTTATGAGTTTTTGGAATTATTGAAATCAATATGAAAAATCGCACACAAAACAATATTTGAGAGACATGAAAAATCCTTTGGAAATGCGTAGGCAATAAGAATTTAAGAAGCGAGATAGTTTTGCCAAGGATGCGGTTGTAAACATTAGTCTCTGTTGCTCATTCACTACGTGGGAGTGAGGAACAGCGGATAACCATTACCACAAATCCAAAAAATGTTATTGGTACACAGATTTTATGCAATATCATTTCAGTTACGTAATTTATTGATTTTAGTTGCAGACCACCGCCGCGTATTTTGTAGGTTCTTATACGAGGATCATGTTTTATGGTTAATCTTACAATGATGGCCACAATGCACCATATGGAAAAGTGTTTTTATTTATTTTTTTTCAGTTGGTAAGTGCAGACCTCTATTGAACAAGTAAGTTCTCAGTTTGTAGTACTTATAATTTCCTTCATGTGCTGTTCAAATATGTACGCCAATAATTATACTTACTAATCACGCAAAATCGGAAAAAGTGTACCAATAGGAATTATTCGCATTATAGGAGTTAAAGCATCATAGCAACGAAACGAAATTAATAATTTATTTTCTGTTGATAATCTGTCGATAAAACCAGATGCCATTCATACGCTTAAGAGTTCCGCTAAAATTGTAAACAAGAATAACACGGCGTTCTAGATTCGTATCTAGTAACCAATAAAGCAATGTTGCCAAATGTTATGTAGCGAAATATTATCTGAGTGTGACTCTCGAATATGTGGGGTCTATGAATACGAAACTGTCATAAGGGTTCACTTATTTTAAGTAAATGCTTATTAGTTAAGCTTTTACTTATTGTATAAGTGTCGACCATAAATACGGCCCTAAGGTATCTATTTTGCACAACTTGTAGTTTTTATTTTCTCGTATACATACGTATATACGGAGTAACATGCGTAGTATATGGAAAGTTATGTAATGCTGCGGAAAATCGATTTTGACTTTTGAAGAGAAATGTACGTTTTAGGGTTCCTTAATACCGAAAAAAGTTGGTTTTTTTTTTTCAAAACGTCCGTCCGTCTGTCTGCCCCTCTGGCATATGTGAACATTGCTAATACATAAACCATGCGTAGGATTTGTTCCAATTTGAAGAAATCCCTGTCCATTTGGCCTCAGTCAAAGCTTTGTGATTTTTAAAAACATTCCTTAATTTTTGGGGGTACTTAAAATGAAGCCCCCCGCACATTTTCAGAATTTTGTCAAAATCGGCTCCAGTTTTTTTCTTTAAATGCTTTGTAAGAATAAAGCAAATTACGCTTCTAAATGTGGCAGAGGTCAGATATTTACGGTTAACTATAAATTTTCGAAAATTTCAAAAGTTTGAATTTTTTCGGTGTCTTCCTACAACTACAAAATTGAAGACAGATTTTCCCTTCAAATAAAAATTGGTATTCATAGTTGTTCTTTCATTAAGGTCCTATACATTTTTTGAAACTTTAAGTAGTTTTTGCGTAATATTGCGAGCAATATGCGCAATTTTAAAAATTACAAAAACCAAATTTTCTCAAAAACGGCTCCAAACTTTTTCTTTAAAATTTTGTTAGGAATTGTGCTAAATGCACTCTATAAGATGACATAAACACAATATTGTTCTATTCTTTTGTTCTTTCAAAAATTACAAAAATGTAATTTTTTGATGTGTCTCCCATGTCGTTTATGTTTACGTTCGCGGCGATTTGTTCACAATCGCACAATCTTCATGATCATGCAACCATAATTAAGATTAGATGTTTCCACGTTTATGTTCACGTAATATCAATTTTATAACTAAAGGAAACGAGTACTAAAAGGGAATGTAGATAATTTAATATATTTTAGTCTGTCTCGGTTTCTGTAAGACTTTTTTGAAGTATTGACTGTAAATTTGTCACTAAATATTATTCTATTTCCACCATAAAAGACAAATGCTTTTGTTTTAAATTTCGAAATGTATATTAGGTCGTCAACAATATATGACAGTTATTCTATCATTTCTTTTACTAGATACTTTATCAAATTTTTACTTCCGAAACTTTTGTAAAGCTTATGTCAACAATAAAACATAACCTTCCAAAACTATATATTTAATTGTTCTACGTAGTGTCTTATTTATGTTTATGGATACGAAGAATACGCACAAATAAGAATAAAGATAAAGCTAGTCTTGGCAGCGGTGTCTACAGAAACTGCAAGCGGGCGGTGGGCCGTCCAGGCTCGTCGGACTTGGAGCAAGTTAGTCCGGACGGATCACCCGGCGAGGCGCCGTGCTTAGTCAGTGCTGAATTACAGGCGGCCGCAAGACGGCAGGGACTAACAGGGCCACAGGCTGCAGGAGGCCCGCGCCGGCCGTGGCGCAGGGGGGGGGGGGCGGACGGCCAGGGCTTCCCGACGGAGCAATTTTGCGAAGCGGCGCCGCGGGGGGCGGGGCGGGGGCGGAGTAGAACAGTCAGAAGCGGGAGGGGGCGAGGAGGGGAGGGACGAGCTTAGGAGCGCAGGGAAGGAGGGGAAGGGACGGCCGGGCCAGGATATCGATGCCCACTGCGGCTGCAGTCAACCGCCAGAAATTGCCCCGCCCTCTTCGCCCCCTGCGCCCGCTCCTCTGCTTCGCGTCTCTTGGCCGGCCCCGCCCCCGACGTCCCGCCCCGCCCCGCCCCGCTGCGACAGATCTCCCGTGTAATCCCGGGCCCGATACACGGCCCCGAGGCCCGCCCGCCCGCCCGCCCGCGCACGCGCGCGCCGGGACCCGGGCCGGGCCGGGGCCGCCGCCGCCGCTGCCGCTCCTTACTGGCCGATGGGCTCTGATTAAGGCTAAGTCCCCGGGGCCTCCAAGAAGCGCGCCCGGCTCGGAGACGGATGCGCGCTCCCCGCCGTCCCACCGCCCCCACGCCCAGCCGCCTTCGCCTGTCTCTGGCGACCAGGACGAACTAAAACGAATAAAAATGCTCTACACTGAGAAAGAAACCCATGCACTACCCCTCCGACTTCTTTCGGAGACTTCTCCTTATTTTTTTCTTTTTCTTTTAGGTCGCTCTGAGACGAGGGGCTTCTAGGGTCGTTGTAATTATTCCACAGGATATAGTGAAAGCCATAATACATCGCGTAATTTAATTCTTGCTGTGTTATTTTGGAAATGTGTGATGTGTTGAGAAAAAAATCAATGAATAATACGACATATCAGTAATGAATATAACACTTATTATCCAAATAGGAAACTGTGCCTGCGTGTTTGTATGCAGTGAAATTGACAAGAATGTGACGTTCGACAACTTAAATCGAAATAAGACATCATAAATGTCTTAAGCAATGAATGAACGCAACATTTGAAATAATATTCACTTGGATGTACCATAAAATAAAAACTGTTCTAGTTAAAAATAGTTTACCGATGCACATTTTCATCGCAAAAATGCACTGTGTGTAAAGAAGAAAGTCAATCCAGGATGTGTTACTGCCAGACTTTCGGTTAATGCGTTTTACAAAATTTGCGCACACCGCTAGACCCTCAGAAACCGCGTTACGGCACCGTACAAAGGGAACTAATTATCTCGGCCAGTAGCAGCACGCTGCGGCATCGTTGTCTCCGCCGCTGCCCCTGACACCTTTCCTCTGCCTCTTGTCTATCTCTTTCTCTCTCTCTCTCTCTCTCTCTCTCTCTCTCTCTCTCTCTCTCTCTCTCTCTCTCTCTCTCTCTCTCTCTCTCTCTGCTTCTGTGTCACTCTGTATCACTCTTCGTCTTTCTGTCACTCTGACTCTGTTACACTCTGTTGCTCTCTCAGTCTCTCTCTGTCTCTCCGCCCGTTTCTATCTCTGTCTCTTTCTGATTTTCTTCTCAGTCTCTGTCTGTGATTCTCATCCCTCAATTTCCTCTTCGTTCTTCTACCTACATCTCACAGCCGTATCTCCGACGGATCAATACGTTTTCCATAGTGGCCATATAAATAAAAGACTGAGCAATGAAAACATAGAACGAGTATTCTTCGCACTATCAACAAACTGCTGCAAAATTAAAACGCTTTAAAAATCAATTAAAAATTTCTTATATTTCACCTTTATGTATACAGTCTCAGTGGTCTGTAAATTGATTTTAATTCATTACACAGAATTCAAGCTAGGTATCTTGTTTGTACACATAACTTTCTTAAAGGCAGAGAAACATTTTGTCGTGCTTGCTGAAACTTTTTGTGGCACGGAACACATCTTTTCATAGCAAAAATGGAAATAAGCAAACATAAGTCAAATTGTTGTTGTAAGGTTCGTTTCATCGTCAAAGAAGAATCTAGCTTTTTTCTATTTCTAAGTGCTAGAAAAATACAAATTCCCAATCGTAATTTAATAGGACTGTAACGCGATCGTTTGGCTCGAAACGAAAAGAGAACCTGCCTCGTAGTTACAAAATGTTGATCTCTCGCTCGGTGAAAAACCGCAATGTAGGGAGAGATGCTCTTAGGGAGAGGAAAGGCAGAAGGACGAGGAGGCGGGGCAGGCTGAAGGGACGAGAGGGAGACCACGCGTTGCGTGTCTATATTAAACCGTCTCCCCCACTGGTACTTCAACATTTCAAAGGCCTTTGAGCCTCAACGAGTATATCAATTGAACGGTAAAAATTCAGAAAAAAAAAGAGTTGAAGAGAGAACGGTGGAAGGCTGGAATCACACTGAATTAATGAAGAACGCTCAAGAAGTCCTTTTAGAGCAAATGCAGATGCCAACTTTTGCTTTTCTCTGTTACTTTAATACAGCAAGGGCCATCATGCACTTCCAGCACTCAAACTTTAAAGAAGTATCTTTAAGTTCGCAGGAGTGTCATTTCGTTAATCTAATTATTAGACATGTAAACCACCATGCAGGGAGTATTTTAATACTTTCCAACTTACGTAGATACTCCAAAAATGTACGCTGGAAGATACAAATCAGGCACCACTTACCTGAAAAGAAAGAAAAAAATTAAGTATTTCAACAATATTCAAAATATTGAAAAATACAATTTGAAGGAAGACTTCAACACACCATAACAATTCAAAAATATAAATATTTAGGACTATGAGGTAGCTAAAACATGTATATGCAATATGTTTATAAAGTACTGTGTATTATAAATTAATGGGAAAGTCACAAAACGCAGAAACTATAATTTTTACCACAATATCTTTTTGCATAATTTTTTTCTAGAATACTTTTTTCATTATTTTTGTTTTTACATTTTTTTGTCATTTGTCAATAAAAGTTTCAAAATCAGTTACGCGTGCCCAAAGTAGCTTTTAAGCGCCGCTTATTAGAACCGGCAAAATTAAAATAGACATAAATGTGTGCGCAGTATTCTCCTTCCGTAACCCGTAAATGCAGGAGGAGACTGTCGGCTTCTCTCAACATCATTGAATAGGGGGGCTTGTGGCTTAATGACCAGAGAAAGGGTTTTCACCCGCTGAGCTGGAACTCGACATCTGTCTAATGCATGTGTAACACGTGATGAACAAAGCAAGCTGCTCTCAGCAAGTAGGAGGTGCGTCTCATGCTTACTTGCCTCTTATTTCCCCATTTATCTAACATCAACATCATCATCATCATTGCTGTCATTCACTCATTTGGAGATCAAGGGCGTCAATGACATTAGGAGTTGAAAGGTACAAAAATTCAATTAATACATTCATTTACTCGATAGTCGAATAATCTTACGAATGTTAGAAAAATGTTTGTAAGAAAATTATTTATATATTTGATTATTTATTTATGTTTTGGAATGCATTTTCAGGGAATCGGCACAATGGTTCTAGTGGTTCAGTCAGATATCTCAACATATATGTCACCAGTAAACAATATGTTGAGATGTGATGATACTGATGCAATTAATAATCACAGAGATAAAATAGTAGAATGAGAGAAGGAAAACGGGACAACTATAAGAAATCCTGCCGCAAACCCGACATATCTTTGTCAACCACATCTTTGACTTTACTCGGATGGGTTTCGAACCGCGTTCCCAGCTGTAAAAGCCAAACAGTCTTATCGGTAGCCTAGGCTTATCCTAGTTCCATGTTCAAAGAGAAGTTCCTCTTCTGTTGCCGAGAAGTAGCGATTCATCGCAATACCTTGCGTGACAGTCTCTTCCTGAGACAGCATCGGGAAACTTTGTCCCTAAGCTTGTGTTAGGGTGCGGGCTTACCAAAAACCACTCTGTGCTGGCAGTCGCAGTTACGGTAAAGGTGAGTGCGTTGGTGTCGCCTCACTAGAAAACACATTTATAACGTGCCATGTGGTTCTGTTTGCCGAAGATTCTTGCACCCTCGCATCTCCGCCTGGTCTATGACAAACCGGAGGGTGCGCGATATTTTTTTCTTAATTCTGTTGCACCTTTTTTCCAACAAGACACATATACTATATACGACTAAAACGTATATACAACATACTTGGAGTAATCCTCCGTTAAATTCCGACTTGTCTCATAACGTCACAATCAGTCATTGCCTTTTATCTCTTCGACCAGAGGCTCGGCGTTGTTAGTAACAGGGGCTCTTAGATGGTGGACCCACCTAGGAAACTGGTGTCTCGAGTTGCTTAACTTAACGGTGGTAGTTAAGCAATTCAGCTACAGACTTCAGAGCATTGGCGATTGCTTCCTCGCGGTGTGATTTCAAACTTCAAATGACAATGCATTTAAAAGCCTGAAAACACTAGGCTTTATACGAATTAAAATTTTTCGTGACCTGCTCATTGGCATGGGAGGTTTCCCTTTTAAAGAATATTCCCAGTATGACACCGTCCTGTTCGGAACATGTTCTGAGCTCGTGAGTGGTCTCCCAACCATAATGATAATGTACGGTAGTGCATATAGGTGTGTGTGTGGGACAGATGATAGGAGAGATCAAGAATGAGAAAGGTCATATCACGCAGTCCGGAACCCATTTGTTAGGGTACTACTCTAGCATTCGCCAGATGTTGACCGGAGAAACCACGGAAAAGAACCGATCACAGCCGCAAGCTGCTATAATTCTCCTCCAGACAGCGGCTGAATTCGACCCATTCTTATAGTAATAGTAAAATATTCGCCAAGTCTGGACCCAAACTCTAGAACCTTGGGGTAAACGACGTTGCGAATTAAACGGCCATGCTGCGACTGAGACATCTCAAACAGTGTAGATATCGCCCTCGCCCTCGATATTCACCGTGAGCAGCTGCTTCGACGTGTATTCGTAAGGCTTGCGTGAGTCGGAACATCCGAAGTGAACGATTACAGCAACTAGCGTCACGAGTGTGGGCGCTGTTTGCTGAACAAGACCAATCAGTGTCAGAATTGTAACGAACGCTTGCTGTGAATGGGAAATCCCCCCTGTACCGCCCTGGATACAGAGTCGAATATTGATATTGTTTATTGAAAATGGCGTGATAATATTTAGTCAGTTTGAATGCATGGAAATATTTGAATCATATGCTATTGCCACGCAGTTTCGCATTGAGGGTTTAGAGTGAAATTTATATGTGGACAAAGGGGCTCTGTTAGAAATTATGATTTCATGCTCATATATAACTTACCGAAGCAGGGTGTGTTTATTTTCTAAAGCGTGTATTGATCAATGCAATGGAAACATTTAAGCTTTTAACCATCTACATTTTTGGTAAAATTTAAGAATACGCGAGCACTGAGCGAATGGGAGATAAATATATGGACGAAAATAGATAGCGTTTACTCGTAGTTTGGTGTCTCAAGTGGTCGGCGGACTCGTAAATGAATTGGAGAATATTATGTTAAGCTTGTAAAATTTTGTAGTTTCAGCAAAAATGTTGTGGAATTTGATCATGGGAAATGATAAAAAGAAGTAATACTTTCAATGTTTAGTGGCAAAATAATTAATTTAAAGATCAATCTAGAATTCAAAATTATTCGCAGTATTAAAATATCTACAGTATTAGTTAAAAACAATTGCATGGTACGGTGAAATATTAATATTTTATCATATGTTCTCTTTAATTCGCTCCCTTTGTGTTTCTTAATTTAAAAATTATTTTGTTTGATTTATATATTTTCATTTAAGGAGGCTCTCTTTGCTGGCTAATGTATCGTTTCTTATAAATAAGCAATTTTCATAACAAAATGTTTATAGACACAAACTGACAGAATAATAAAGCAAACCAATACGTAATACCAAACTTCATTTGCCTCGTTCTTCCGACTTAGTTTACCTCAGTGCTTCGCCACTCTCTACAGAGCCTCTGATCGGGAGGTTATATTTCGTGTTCGAGTGCGGTTCGGACGGTGGCAGGAGCTTCGACACTAACTGGTCAGCTAGGTTGAATTCTCACTGTCTGGAGGAGAATTCTAATGGCCGAGTGCTCTGATCACTAGTTTTCCTTCGGTTCTCCGATCAAGTCCAAGGGAATGCTGGAGCAGTACCCGGACCATGGACCGCGCGCCATCTTTCATTCCTTCTCCATATCCTACCTTCACCCGTTACTTACACACCCTTACACATACATACACTACACTACCGCACATGCCGGGAGACCTGTTGGGAGATTAAAGAAGACATTTTGAGGGGGGAAACTTCTCAAACCGACGGGTAGGTCGGTGCTGGACCACATCATCCAGTGGTGGAGGGACATCGCACTTTAGAGCGTCGCTTGATTGATTCATTGTTTTAGTGATTCCGGGCACGACCAGGGTCATTAGTCTCGTAAGTGTAACGCATGTTCTGGCGAGATGGCGAGATCCGGCGCCGACCTACCGTCGGCTAGCGGGGTTTTCCCTAGCCAGGTATCTCCCATCGTGGCACTGTCCCATCCGGGACAAGCTCTTAGCTCCCGACCGTCTCTCAGCATGAGTGTTTGTGTAGTCCGTGTTAGTGTAAGTGTGTGTGTAAGGGGAGAGGATTGGACAAGGTAGAGGTAGGAAAAATCGCGCTCGGTCAGTGGCCCCTTTGTTGGGGTACTGCTCCGGCATTCCCCTGGTGATGATCGGAGAAACCACGGAAAACTATAGATCAGTGCAGTCGGCCGTTAGAATTATCCTCCAAACAGCGACTGAATTCGACAATCTAGCTGACTAGTGACACTACCTGAGAAGTTAGTGTAAAAAATACTGCCACCTGACTCGAACCTAGGACCTCCCGGTCAGAGGGACTGCAGTAACATCAGCCAACTCTCCCGATTTAGAGCATCGCCGCGCATTCACTACATTAACGGGAACAATTACCAATCAGATGACGTTCCCTGGAAACATCAATCAATCAATCAACGAATAGTCTGGTGTCCTCCCTTATTTTCACTTTGCAGGTGTGTCCAAGTCCAAGGCAACGCGGCCCCGCCTCACCTGGATCGACTGCGCCACCCGACCGGAGCTCCCTAATTTGAAGCGTCGGGCGTCCACTTGACGGTTCGTCGACCGCGCGCGGGCGGAGGGCTGGTTGCGGGCGGCACCCGGGGCGAAGGGCGGCAGCGCCGGGCCAAAGGGCCAAAAGGGCCAAAGGCGAAGTTGGCCGCGCCGCAGCGACCGCAGGGCGGGGCGGAGGCGTAGCTCCGGGCAGGGATGAAACTCGCGCGAAATCTCCGCCGCCCCTCCCCGCCCTCCCCGCCCGCCCTTCCACGCCCCTCCAGGGCATTCCGCAGCGCCTGTCGCCCGCTGCAGGTACCGCTTCCGCCACCGCCCACCAAAGGCCGGTCCCAACGCGCACGGTCGCTCGGAAGGCGTCGATCAGTCGCCGTTGCTTTCCGAAGCCACTCCACACCCACACACACCCAAGCACGTAGTTCACCGCACATCTGTCTCTTTCTCTTACCTCTCTCCTTCTCCCCCACTCTCTCCCTCCCTCCCTCCCTCTCTATCTCCTTCTGACTTCTTTTATTCGTGCTAAGCACCTGTAGAGTTCCTACATACCGAAAGGAGCGCAACATGAACGAACTCTGCCGTTATTATTATTATTATTATTATTATTATTATTATTATTATTATTATTATTATTACTATTATTATTATTTCCTGTACTTACGAGTAAATTTGTTCTGATAATAATGAATAGACATTTTCATTATAACATCTTAATAATAATTGTTTATCTTTAAAATGTGCTGTACACTGCATTCTTTGACACCTATGCGACTCCCTTCTTAGAGTATACTCTCTTTCCTTCTTTCGTCCAATGAAAATATATTTTATGCAACGAAAAAAACATCACGGCTATATTTATTAATTCAAATCTCGCTCCCGAAATCCATGCAGCATGCAAGAATTCAGGAAATGGGACTCAGTCTCGCTCTAGACGTCGTGGAGTAAGCATCGCATCGCTCCGCTTATCGCTGTGCTTCGGTGTTACGCTCAAACTCGTGTTTAGTGCAAGTACAAACGGGCGCCGCTACCAGCGGATCCCCATATTTCTAACAGTGATTGTTTTTGTGCAATAGAATTGTTTATTGCTAATAACGAAATATTGTGTTATCCAGTGAAAGTGTAGTGGTGCAGCGAAAGCTGTATGTTCGCAACAAGTGCCCCCGCTTTTGGGGGCCAATTGGTGGCTGCAGCCCACGTTTTAAATGGTGGCACACCAGATCAGTTCACAGCAATGAATGGAGATGTGCTTCCTTTTCCACCACAAATGGAAAATATTCAACCCTTGGAACAGTTCAACACATCACAACCGCCTGCCCTGCAGCTGGATGGAGAGCCGGAAGGGACTCTGACCAACCTTCAGTCAGTAAGCACTAAAGATGCTTATTATAACAGGTATGGTGCTGCCCCGCAACAAACAGTTATTCAACAGTCAACCAGTGGTTTTAATGAAAACAGTAAAAATCTAAAACGCATGCACGTAGATTTACCAGATGAAAACAATGCTTCTAAAAGAATACTGTATAACGTGACCGTCAAAAATATGTACCAAGGTCTTCAAAATATGACCGAAGAAAATTCGCCAAACGAAAGGGAAGAAAGTGAAGAATCCATCATTAAAATACCCCCCTTTTATGTCCATAAAGTACTCGATTATCCCCTATTTATCAGTGAACTAAAAAGTATCACAAAAAACAATTTTTCTACTAAATTAGAAAAAGACACTATAAAAATTAAATTCAACTCAATAGAGGACTATAGAGAATATCGAAAATTCTGTGAAAAAGAGAAAATCGAGCATCACACATATAGGGATCCTACCCAAAAAACTTTTTCAGTTGTCATAAAAGATCTGCCAATTACCTATTCAGAAGAGGAAATATTTAACAAACTTTCGAAAAACTTTGAAGTTTTAAAAGTTGTTAGACTGTTCGGAAGAGAACGTAAACCGTTAACTACCGTTGCGGTCGATCTAACTGATAATGAAAATAACAAAGCAATTTTAAAAATAAATCAGCTTATATATAGCATTGTCAGAGTTCAAATGCGTGTAAAGTCTAAAACTCCAATAATGTGCAAAAATTGTCAGACTTTCGGTCATTCACAGGCAAATTGCGGAAGGAGACCTAGATGTGTGAGATGCTTAGAAAGCCATCATTACTCGAAATGTGACAAACCTAAACATAATAATGTACCAAAGTGTTGTAACTGCAATGGGGAACACACGGCTAACTACAAAGGCTGCAAAGCTTACAAAGAAGCAGTTAAAAAATATAATTTAAATCAGGCTAATCATAAATTTTCAGCTTACAACCTGCCAAATAGGCAGTTCTCAAATCGCCAATTAAACCAAAACACACAACCTTATCACTATGCCCCACAAGAGTTTCCTCCTCTGCCGCTTAATTCAACGCCCTTGCATTCTTTTGCTTATCGCGCTAGCCAGCCGCCTAGGCCAGATAACAGGAATTCTCCCCCAGTCCTCCAAAATATGAACGTAATAAACGAAAACCTAATCCAAACAATTATAAATAATATTCTTTCTGCAATCATTCCACAGTTGCAACAAATGGTTCAAAAACTCATTTCTGTTCATTTCAATAGCTCAAAATAAAATAGAAAACTTTAAAATTCTCAACTGGAATGCAAATGGCATGAAGCGCCAAGAGAACGAACTAAGATACTTTCTACAAGTCCACGACATAGATGTTGCGTGTATTTCAGAAACACACTTAAAGCCGGTAGAAAAATTTTCGATCCCAAAATATTTAGCATACCGCAATGATCGAATTTCGCATATAGCATCAGGTGGGGTAGCAATTCTCATTAATAGAAAAATTAAACATACACTGATACAATCCCCATCCTCAAATGAAATAGAAACAATTATTATCAATATCGAACTGATCTCTTCTAACATAACCTTGATTGCTGCATATAAACCTCCCAACAAAAAGTTTCCGTCAAGTTTCTTGAAAGCATTGTTTGATGGTAGGTCACAAATAATTTTAGCAGGAGACCTAAATTGTAAAAACCAAATTTGGAACTGTAATTCTACTTCATATAATGGAAAACTTCTTCATAAATTCGCATTGCAAAGAAATCTTAATATACTAGCTCCTCCAGAGCCCACATACTACCCTTATAACCCAAATGTAGTTCCTGATATTCTAGATATATTTATTACACAAAATTTAAACATTCCGATTTACCAAAATGTAAAACCAGAATTAGACTCAGACCACAATCCAGTAATAATTTCTTTCAAAGCCGAACTTCAGACTTATCAAAACGAAAAAATTATAGAGGGTAAAGTAAATTGGGACATGTATAGAAACATACTAATAAACGAATGTCAGTTTCCTGAGAATCTTAAAACATCATCTGATATCGACAGTTGTATCAACTCTCTCGAAAACATTATTAAAAATGCTATTAAAAGGTCATCTACTAAAGTAAGGAATTTCACCAAAAATTATATTCCGCTTCCTAAACCACTTCTAAATTTAATTAAAGAAAAACATAACCTTCGTAGATTGTGGCAATATTCACGCAATAAAATAGTGAAACAAAAATTAAACAGCATATCGGTAAAAATTAAACAAGAACTACTTAAAGTGAGGTGTACACATTTCCAAAATTTTTTTAGGCAGCATCCCTCCAAACTCCAGGACAATGTGGAACACAATTAAAATGATTACAAAGGAAAAATCTTTCATCCCGCAGTTATCCTCTAACTCAGGTCTAGCAACGACGGATTTCGAAAAAGCTGAATCCTTAGCGGAACATTTTGAGAAAATATTTACAACTAACCCGGTAACCGACTTTGATTTCCAATTAAAAGTGGAAACAAACTTGTCAATACCGCGATATTCCGTCCCAATAAAAACTAAATTTATAGCCCCGTCTGAGACATATCAAATAATCAAGGCTTTAAAACCGAGAAAATCAGCAGGACATGACTTATTAAATAATAAAATGATGAAAGAATTACCTCGCAATGCAATTGCAGCATTAACAGCGCTCTACAACGCTTGTTTAAGATTAGGATATTATCCAAAGACCTGGAAAACTGCCATTATAACACCAGTATGCAAGCCGAACAAAAATCCACAAGACCCTCTTAGCTATAGACCAATTAGTTTGTTACCGACCTTTGCCAAAATGTTTGAAAAACTTATAAAATCCCGACTATCTAAATTTTTCACCGAAACCAATGCACTTCCAAATACGCAGTTCGGATTCCGTCCACACCACTCCACAAGTCATCAACTATTAAGAGTAACAGAGTACATTGCTGAAGCATTTCACAACCGAAAGTACACAGCTGCAATTTTTCTCGACATCGCACATGCCTTTGATAAAGTGTGGCATCATGGGCTACTTTACAAGTTGCAAACCTTGGGAACCCCCCGATTATCTCCAAAACATCATTAAAAGCTTCCTGTCAGAGAGGGATTTCAAAGTTAGTATAAACAACAATAAATCAAGAGCACATATCATCAAAGCCGGCGTGCCGCAAGGTTCCCCACTTTCTCCCTTATTGTTCAACATATATATAGCTGACTATCCACAAATGACTTACTCAGAAATAGCACTCTATGCAGATGATACAGTATTATTCAATGCAAATTCAAACATTACCAACGCTTGCAAAGATCTCCAGTCGGACTTAAATGAATTTGTCGAATGGACATTGAAATGGAGAATTGCCATAAACCCTACCAAATCACAGCCTAAAATATTCTCACTAAGAAAAATACATAAACCACTACAAATCAAAATTAATAATTCTGCAATTCCTTGGCTTAATAATGAAACGCCCGTAAAATATCTGGGTGTATTACTGGATCAAAAATTAACTTCAACAAACACAATTCACATTCAAGAAAACCACATTCAAGAAATAACGAACAAAACCTACGCAAAAATGAACAAACTTTACCCAATAATTAACAACAAATCATCGCTTAGTCTGGACTGCACATTATCAATTTTTAAAACGATAATACGTCCCTCATTAACATACGCCTGTCAAATTTGGAACAATATAGCAAACACACATCTAAAGAAACTACAAATCATTCAAAACAAGTATCTAAGAAAAGCCGTGCAAGCCCCTTGGTTTATTCCAAATATGCAAATTCACAGAGAGCTTAACACTCCTTCCATTAGCGAATACATTCAACGGATGAGTAACAGATTTTTCACCCTTCTTCCGTCGTGTACAAGTGCACAAATATTTGATCTAGGCAAAAATGCTTCCATCCCAACCCGCATTATCTCTCGATACCCCAAAGACTCTTTTAAACCACCTTAAATTAGAATAATTTCCATCCCCTCCCATTAATCAATTCCGCTGCTGAAAAATTAAATAAATACATTAATTAAAATAAATAAATAAATTAATAAATTTCTTTGAATTACTGCTCTGCAGACTCTGTTGACGAGGTAGCCGTGTGGTCCTCCTCATATACTGTCAGCCGAATGGCCAAAAAATTCTGTAATTATAAACTGTAAATTAAAACCCCTGAAAGGCATACTATGCCGAACAGGCAGGAAAATAAATTTAAAAAAAAAGGAAATGGGATAACAACTAACGGCATTATGTGGGAATTTCAAGTATATTAATATTTATTTTGATAGATTGGTGGTTTTCAACACATAATACATCACAATTTGAATTTTGGGCGAAAAGAAATGCGCTAATCACTGGATGCTGCTTGGCACTGCTGACAACATAACTATGGGCTGTGTGCATGCACTCAGTTCGTGAATGCCTTGATTTAGTGATCTCATTAGTAAATGCTTTTCATCATCATTCTTGTTATGTCATCGTTCTACATGCCATTCATTTGTTTCTAAACCTATTAGACTGGTTCCATTTTAGAGTAACTCCTCTATATCTCGGGACTCTGTGCAGCCGAGGCTTGAAGTAAGAATGCTTATTTATGGAAGCGAAAATCTTGTTTCATTAACAAAGCTCGAGGGAGCTCAGATACGAAATGTCCTGCATTTAAATAGATGTCTATTCCCAAAAATTGACAGAAATCTCGAATATTGGAAGGAGCACAAATATAATTTCTCAACAATAATTCAACACAATTGCATTAGAAAATATCCCAATGATGTAACTTACGAAACAATTACTACAGTTCTTTACTTATCTAAGCTTGCTAAGCGCACGAACAACTTTTTGATATAATTACTGAAAATCCGAATTATTTTTCATCAAAATTTTCTGAAGTACTCGAAAGGTTGTGTTGTTTTGTAGTGTTTTATTTTTCCATTTACTCTCAAGATATTCATTTACATACAAAGAAGCGAGAGTGGCAATTAGATATCCTCTACGAAGTGGAGCATCGCGTATCGCGAGGAATTCTGCAGCGCTGCCAACTGTCCGCGCGCTCTCGCCCCCACCCCAAAGCCTGGGGCTAAATCTCTCGACAGCTCAGTTTCGTGCAAAGCGTAGCTATAGGTTACTTCACGTCCGTTTGCAGCTCGAGAGCCAGATGTCCATCACAGCGCTTCGGTGCACAGTTGTTCAAGCCAGGAGCGACAGCGTCTCTTGTAACAAGGCAGGATCGAATTCCATGCCACTCGAGAGGAGTTCTAGCAGTTCAGCACTCTTATCGGTTGTGTTCTGTAGTTTCGTCGATCAATTCCAGACGAATACTGAAGCAGTGCCTTAACAAATGGGCAGTGGACAGCGCGCGATAATTTCATCTTTATTCCCCCGTCCTGTTTGCCCTGGCTCTGCTGGAGAGATACTTGGAGATTAGGAAGCTTTTCAAACCGACCTCACATTTTAGCGAAGAAGGAACACCCTCCTCCCGGGATATAACATGCACTTCACTTTCAGGACTACAAACCTCACTAGCTGACGCGTGCAGAATCATTCTCACTCACTCAAGCAGTGAGCCAACGTAGTGGATCAATGAAAAATAATGGAGTACCTCTTCATTGACTTAAGTAGTTCATATATTTTAATAATTCACGTATCCACTAAGCACATTTACATATGAATACAAGTAAAATTATCAACATTTGCCTATTCACGTACATTTTTTGTGTGAGAATATTTTACGAATTTTCAAAAGTAGCATTGTGTTCTGTCGTATCACTTAGATTTACATACATTTCTGTGACCTTTCACTCTGTGCATAATCATCTCAAGCTTCTGAGGGCATTCGTCTATTTCTACAAATTTGTCACAGTCGTGCAATCATCATTTATTTGAGAGAGTCTTCGCCCAGATACCAATATACGATCTTGGGACTAAATCATTGCCCAGGATCTTGGAAGTGAAATTTAATCACTTAAAGTATTGTTCTTTGCGGGAAACAAGTATACCAGGAATTTTATGAAGTCCAGTCTGATATGTGATCTGCGTTTTTTCATATATTTATATTCTAAATACGATATATTTTAACACTAGCTGTTGTCCAGTTGATTTTCATTTCTATCAAATTATTTTGTAAGTACAATAATCATTTTCGTGAAGATAAAATGTTACGCTCAATATTTGCACTATTTTAAAATATTTTAACGAGTTCATATTTATTATTATTGTTAAAACGTTGCGCTCATTCTAACAATGACAATGACAACAAACAATGAATTTTATTTTTCTATAAAGATATAATGTTTAATAGCTGAATTAAGTAAATGCAATGGCAATTGCAGATGAAATACTTGTCAAGTGATGGGTTGTGAATGATAAAACAAAACGTTTCACAAGAAATATCAATACATTAAAAATTATCATGATTTAAAAATTAAAATTGTTTTCATTTCTTCATAACATTCTGCATCATAAACAGCCAACGTAGCGATGTCCTTTTCCAGAGACATCCAATGTTAAGTTTACAAAGACAGCTATCTAGACAGTTATCTACATTTAAAAATAAAACATGATTTTATATCAAGTAAGACGTTTGGGTGAATTAAATTTTCTAATAGTTTGGCTTTAAAACAATTTTAAAATATTCCCATCTGTTTTATTTTATTTTTATCGCAATCTGAATAAAATATTAAATACTTCATATTCATTTGGCAGATTAAACAACAAAGTTCTATTCAAATGAAAGTAATTTACATATAGAAAGCATTATATTATTCTCAATATTCAGCAATTTGTAGTGGATTTATGTAATTGTGGCCACATCACTGCAGAATACGTGTAATATACGAGTGACATTACAGTGAGAGGCAATAAAGTCAGGTCAAGCCAACGCTAATAACAGTTCTGCCGGCACCGATCGGGGATTTCCGAACCCCTTTACAATAATTCCGCAGCGCGGTGATCCCCCACAAGTCGCGAATCCGAAGACTCGGCCGCGCAGTCAGCGCGGTCGACAGGGCGAGCGAGCGGTATCGGCGGGGACATCTGCGGTCGTAATCAGCCACTGCGGAGCCCTCTACGACCTCTCCTGGCCGTGGCGGCCACTCGCGCCGACGGCCTCCGTATCGGAAGGAAGGCCGCTCCCAGCGTGCTTCGCCTCGCCTCGCCGCGCCGCGCCGCGCCGCGCCGCCTGGATGGACTCTTAACGCGCACATTCGCGCGCTGAAGCCTCGCTGACTGCCGCCCCCTCCCCTCCTCCCCCCTTCCCCCCCACCCTGTGCGGGGATCCGCAGCCGCGGGCGAATCAAATCCTCGCGGCTGAGGACAGGCGGAGGAGATCGGGTTGGCGAGCGACGGGCGGATAAGGACCGAGAAACGCTGAGCTGGTGCAATAGGAGAGAGTCCTGTGAAGGTATAGGGTGCTTACACCGTTTTTACCCGAGTTATTACAGGCTTTGTTTTTTCACATGTGAAGCCCCTTTGCGCAGAATCTGTTAACACAGTTTTTACCCTCTGCGCGTGTGCGAAGCGATGTTACGCTGAGGTGAGGGCGGAAAAGGTAGTCCACCAGAATTTGCGGGAGTTAAAGTGTGATTTGTGTCACAGATTAACCCACTGTGATGAACTAGTTCCCAACTGTGATGGTAGAGTATTCTGAGATCTAAATTACCCTGATGCAATATAAAGTTCATGCCATTGATCAGTTTATAACTATCCATATTTATCTAGTAGTAATTACATTCAACAATATAATAATTACGTATTGTAAGTATCAATGATTGAAGGGCAGCATTTTCATATAGCTGGGATTTGAAGGAATATGTAATCTGCACTATTTTCTTACGCGTTCTTTACGCTCCCCGAAAACGAAGTTTGATCAAAAAAATTGATGCCATTTTTGAGATTTTGAAAATGAATTTAAGGCTTAATGTAATTAACTTTCAAAAATAAAAATAACCATTTCAAACTCCACTACGTTTTGAGTTCATTCAGATCAATTTTGAAGAAAATCGGTGCAGCGGTTTAGGCGCAACGTTGACCAGAGATGCTCAGACACACAGACATTTTGCCATCAATCAATTTTTCGGTATCAAGGTCCCACAAAAATGGATTCTGGTTACACCAGGTGATAGAAGATTTGTTTCTAAATTTAGCAGTAGGTTTTATCCACTTTTCGGTTAGTAAGGCGCGGCAATAAGTCTTTCTGCCGAACATTCACCGTTTTCCGGCGCACGATTACATAACTTTCTCTTCTTACGAAGTATCTTCGAAAGGGCGAGAAAATAAAAAGTTATTGGGGTGGTAACAGTTCTCCAAACCAAATCTGTTTTAAACCTCTTAGCTGTGGCACCAATAATTATGCATTTTTCAAGTTAACTAGCTAAATACAAAACGACACAAAACATGTAATTTAGAGACCATTAGGGAAATAAACACTATGTTGGCTTTTTATTTTTCTAATAATCATAGTTTATATTTTTTATCTAAATACTTGCTTATATTTCTTCAGGTTTCCTTAATTTCTTGTATGTTTAATAGTGTAATCAAATATTTTATAGCAGTAATATTTCTTTTCATATCAAGGTATTCCATAAAGCCGTTTATGACATATTTTTACTTAAACTCAAGAATTGCACTAAATAAGAACATAACTTCAATTTAATAGTAAATAAAAATATGAATTTTTAAACAAGTATCTTAGCTATACTGTTAAATCAAAAGGCTAACATCTATTCTGCAACTAACTGAAATAAAATGGTTTACTATCATGATACTCGTAGTAACATACAAGCATGATAGGCATTTAACCTACATTCCACACCTGAGTATTTACAAAATCTGCTAGCTCACGAACACATTGGATTTACGAGGACTGTAAAATCAAACTTTACTTCTATCAAGAATTTGGTGGAAGATACCCAAATACAAAGTTTTTGCAGTGCGTTAAGAACGTCCTTTCCAGCAAGATGATGACAGCGTGTAAAAATCGACCAAATGTAGACGTATGAGGTTTGGTACAGTGACTAAACTCGGAAGTGCATTATAAGGGAAATGCGAAAACAATACTATATTAGCACACCTCACAAATTATTCTTAGTTATCACAGATCGCAACCTGGTTGGCAAAGAGCTCAACCTTGTGGCCCACAACTACATAAGGAAAAAACTAAAAATCCACTTGCTAGATCTTTAATTCAATTTTATTATTAGTAAAGTCCGACATGAGCAACGACAACAAATTTCACCAGTAGAGGGAACAGAGTTATCATCATTATCGAAAGATATATCTAAAGTTGGCTGATCCCCATTCAAAAAAGTTCCAAATTTTGAAACTTACTTTTTCTCCTTCAAACTCTTCTTTATCGCACATACAAAAGCCAAAGAAAAACAACCTAAAACGTTGAGTTAACGACGAAGGAAAATGAACGCATTAAAATTGCCAAGCAAATGTTATTTCTCTTGGAATATTCGTGTTCAAGCCATCGTGAATATATACAGAAGCGACGAAGAAACATGCATAAATAAAGCACGTCTCGCAAGCACTGTGTACAACAACACAGCCGAGAAACTGAGCCTGTAAAAAGAAAATTTGATGTTTCTACGCGAACATCTTCTCTGCATTTTGTTGGTAACAAGTTCAACAGAAGACGGCTCAACCGGTCGAAGCACCTACTGTAAATAAAGGATCTAGCAAGACCAATGTAACTTCTCTGCGAGTTTTAACTAGCGAGTTAAATCGTAAAAACATTGTAAGTGAGGGACGTGGGCGTAAAAGTAGGAGAGATAGGAGGGAAAACAGACGAGCAAGAAGCGTCGGCCGGCGCGCGGGGCGTGGAGGGTCGGGACGGGGCGGGAAGGGGCGGGAAGGGGCAAACGCGAGGCATCTTTTATGGAGTCCGCCCATCCGGAGGCAGAGTCCAGCAGCGAGCGCCTAAAGGACCATAAAGAGGCTCCGCCGGATTTGAGGCTTAGCGCCGCCGCCTCCGCTGCCCGCTGCGCCTGGGGCTCTGCGGCCGGGCTGAGCGGAGCGGAGCGGAGCTGGAGCGGAGCTGGAGCGAGGAGATCGAGGATGAACAGGAGCGGTCGGACGTGGAATGGAACGAGCCGAAGCGAGGCGATGCTTGCTGAACGAGAGAGGAGATGTCTAAGCGTAATTATGCGAAGCGTGAGGGACAGCAGTGGGCTGCCGAGCTACGGGGAGGAACAGAGTGAAGCTGAATGAGAGGAAATGGAAATCAGGCTGGATGGAGAAAAAGATAATGGAATGGGAACGAACTGAGATGGGTAGAATGTTTTGGATAGCGAGAATCGAATTGTTCGGAGAAAGAACGGAAAGGGCGAGTGAAAGGGGCATAGTAAGTCGGTTGGTGATTGGCGATAGTTGAAGGCAATGAATCAAAGAGTGAGTATTAAGAAAAAATGGAGAGAGTTGAGCGTAGTAAAGCAAGGAGAATCAGAGTAGAATGAGCGTGAACTAGATAAAGAATATTAAATCAGTTAGTAGTGATAGCAAAGAGCAGTGGAAACAACTAAATGGATTAAAGGGTGTCGTGGGGGATTAGAGAGAAAGCAAAATGAACGGCAGGATCGGCGTATGGCGCTATTCAATGCAGGATGGATAGGTATATACAGAGAATAGATAAATAAACAGTAACACAGAGGAGTGGGATAGAACGCAGAAGGTAGTAGAGATGCGTGGTACATTAGACACGAGGTGAAGTGGAGGTCAGTGTGCTGGATGGCGCTGTGTAGAGTACAAGGGCGAGGGACTGAATCCGCAGTGGGTGCAGAGGAAGTGCCGTGTGCCAGGAAGAGCGGGGTAGTGTGGGGGCATTGAGGAGGAGGATCTGAGTGGAATGAGAGAGATAAATAAGTACAGAAAATAATGAAGCTGTAGCGTAGAGGAAGTGAAAGTCAACGGAATAGATAAAAGAGAGGCCTGGTGGATTAGAGACGAAGCGAAGTGGAGGCAGTGGAGGCATTATGCGGAGAGAGGCAAGGGAGCGTGTCTAGAGCAAACGCTGCAGAGTCGTTAGGTCGAGCACTGCGTGGGATAGAGCGATATTACGGAGACATTTAGAGGAAAAAGTAGAAAAAAGTAAAAAAAGTTGATAAAAGAGTAATCAGTAAGAATGAGATAGATAAGTACAGAGAAAATAGAGCGAACCGGCTAAGGTCAGCTCAAAGGCATCCTTGTCGCTGTCTCTACGATTTTAACGACAGGTCCAAGGGTCGAGTCCAGACAGTGATGTATTTTCAACACTAGTTGTATACGGGATGTATGAATTCTTTTGCCTGCAAAAATAATTATTGGATTTATAAATTTATGGATTTATAGGAACAAAATCCTAATCCTCTTCCAAGAAATCTCCTTAGTACTGTACCCACGTTTGCCAGCGTACCCGCCATTGTTCGAAACACTTCTCGAACGTGTCTTTTGACCGGAAGAAGTGGCTTAGAACACCAACTGATATCACTGCAGGGCCTCTGACCGATGGTCTTTGGGTTCGAGCCGATAGTGGAAGGATTGTCGACACTAGTTTGTCAGCTAGATCGAATTCAGCCACTGTCTGGAGGAGAATTCTTGAGGCCTTCTGCTCTGATAGGTAGTTTTCCGTTATTTCTCCGATCAACACCAAGTCGATGCCGAAGCAGAAAGGGGAAAGAAAGATGGCGCTCTGTCTATGGCCCTAACAAAAGGGCCATTTTTATTTAGGCCAGGCATATTTATTTATCATTCCTTCCCCTTCCTTGTCCTAACGTCACCTTATTTCCACACACTTCCACTTATATACACTATACTACCGAACATGCAGGGAGACCCATCAGGAGTTTAGAGCGTGTCCCGGGTAGGGTAGTGCTCCGCTTGTGGGAGATACCTGGTTCGAGAAACCCGCTAACCAAAAGGGAAAAATGCACTTCACTACGGGACTAATGACCTTATAAGTTGACATGCCCTGAATTACTAACCATTAATCAATCAGAGTGGAATAGTTCGAAGCGAGGCGCGCGGCGATAGGAGCAAAGCGAAGGCAAGGAGAAGAGAGCGAGCCCAGAGCGGACGCGGAGAGCCGTGCAGTGCGGAGGCGCGGCTACGAGCGCCGGGCTTAGGCGCGTCGCTGCGCCTGCGGTAATTCGCCACCGATTAAGCCCCTCGCTCGAATCCCTTCGGTCCCTCGGCCGCTCCTCGTCCTCTGCTTCGCGCCGCTGTCCGACGCTTCTCCGAAAACAGCCCTCTCCCCGCCACCGCCCTCCGCGTCGGACGACAGCAGGCAGTCGCGGCCGTTGTCGGCAGAGCAAGAGGCGGAGGTGAGGCAGTCGCGAGCGACGGGAACTCTGTGCGAGGTTATGGGCATGCAGGCGGCGTCTACAATGCCAAGGGATGGGGTAGTGGTTAGGAACTGGGGAATAAGGAGCACGATGGCTGATATTAAGGTTGGCAGCGTACGGTGATGGTGACATAAAAGTTTCAGTGGAGGTGTATGTGGAAGGGTTGGGTGAAAATGGTTAACATTTTCAAGCAAAGGAAGTTAGCACATGGGCCTTGTGGTTTTCTCTGTTGAATATTTTGTTCAGGATTGTTTTCAGCCGACGAGAGAAGCTTCGTTTTATGGAAAAGCAAATGGGATTTTTTCCATAAATGAAAGGGTGATTGCATATTTTTTCTTATATGATATCATTACGTCTAACGGATCAAAACAACTGTTACTGAATAATACTCCACACAGAGTCCCTTCTAAATTTGAAGTCATTAAGGTTTAACAAAACTTTCATTTACGCCACTCCCGATCGTATATCTGCTGATTAAACAGTACATACATAATGCTCTAAGTTTGTCTGCTTGAAATGAAGGCAGTTTTAATTCAATTGAATGTGCTAATGTAGCACAGATCGATCCGACAGAACAATGGCACGTAGCTAAATGCATTCGCACAACGCGTTTACCTTCCGCCAATTCAATTGGGCCGGGAGAGCATGCAACATGCATCACGCGTTGCATTGACAATCACTATTTTACATTTTCATCATGCTATGATTGATGTGTGAGACTCACTAATAGTTACACCGGGAAACTTAACTACTTCTTGGTTACGGTAAGTGTAGTAAGCTACCCTTAAACGCTTGTCGGAAGGATAAAAATAACAGCCAAAAATACGAAGAATGTAGTACTTTTAATAAAAACGCTGCGAGCTGACGGAAACTGACGAATTGCATTTAGATGTAAACGTTGCTTCTTTATGAAAGTTTTTCAATGAGTTTCAGGCTGAATTACAGCACAATTTTACATGAAACGGAATAGAAACTAACTAGAAAAAAATTAGCTCGTTTGTGAGAGAAAGCCAAAAGTGTTGGACAAGTTTGCGTGGTTCTAATTCATAGGAAAGGAAACACAACCAGTGAAAAACCCCAATTGGTGAAATGGACAATGACCACAAAGTAACCAAGAATCGTGATGAGTCTCCTAGATCAGCTGCAGTCTCATATTGAAGAAAAACAGAGTATTATTCAACAGGCAAATGCAAGCAACTTCTGAGCGCTACTCACCAAATTACAAACAAATCAAATAAATCGAAGCTTCACTTCACAGCAGTTCACTACAGGAGAACGACAGAAATGATATTGCAAACACGTTCAGCGCGGCATGATCGGAACACAGATTTCCCACCCGAACGTGGGATAAAGTGCCATAAATTCCACTCGCAGCTAATATTCACGCATCGCAAAGGAAGCGAATCGGCGCCATTCATAGGCAGGCGTCACGGAGCGGCGCCGCGGCGGTGGCAGGCGGCGGGGCGGGGGCGGGGCGAGGGCAGGCAGGGCGGGGCGGCGTGGTATGGCGAGGGCGGGGGCGGGGGCGACGCGTGGGTGGGTCGGGGGCGAGGCGGGGACAGGGCAGGGTGGGAGCGGAGCTGGGGCGAAGGCGGGGCGGGGCGGGGCGGGCCAGGGGCGGTGTTGGGGCGAGGCGAGGTGTTGTGAGGCGGGGATGGGCAGGGACGGGGGGCGGAGGCGGGGCGGGGCAGGGTGGTGTGAGGCGCGGACGAAGGGCGGGGCGGGGAGGGAGCGGGGCGGGGCGGGGCGAGCTGGGAGTTGGGTGGGGTGGGGCGGGGTGGGGCGGGGTGGGGCGGGGTGGGGCGGGGTGGGGCGGGGTGGAGTGTGGTGGAGTGGGGCGGCGCGGGAGCGGGGGCGGGGCGGGGGCGGGGCAGGATGGGCGGGGACGGAGGCGGAGGTGGGGCGGGGCAGCCAGGGGCGGGCAGGGTGGAAGCGGGGACTTGTAGGGTGGGGGCGGGATGTGGCAGGGGTGAGGCGGGGGCGGCGGCGGCGGCGCGGTGAGCCGCGCAGGCGCGAAGGATGTTGCCCGTTGTTGCGGCGCGCGCGCGGGGCTAATGTGAATTTATGAAAATGCATCAGCAGCCGTCGGCGGGGCCGGCTGGGCCGCCATGCGCGTTAATTACTCATTGGTTTCCATTACTTGGACGCGGCGCCTGCTAATCGCCGGGTAAGCGAATTCCAATCGGGGCCAATTTAATTTAAACTATCGCCGCGGCCGCGGATTGGGCGCGCGTCGCGCGATTCCGCAGGACACCGCCCCGCACAGCGCCGCGCTGCGCTGCGCACTGGTCCGGACGAGGTCGAAATTGAAAACACTGTATGAAAAGTGCTCCTTAAAAATGAACTATATATATATATATATATATATATATATATATATATATATATTGAAACACAGAATGTGTTCCCTTACACTAATTAGAATATTAGTGTAAGTAATCAGTATATATTTTGGACTGCGCGGTACGTACGCCAAGCGCGGCGAACAACGACGGGAGCCAGCAACGGTCGCTACCGCCACCGTTGCCACCGCGGCGAGGACAGCGTGAGAATGTCGGTTACGAACGGGGTAGCGAGCGGCGAAGATGTTCAGCCGTTAGGACAGTCAGGCCGAGCCGCCCGTCGATGAAGGACGTGGCCGGCGTGCTCCCGACCGGGAAATGGTCGTTAGGAGAATTGCGAAGAAGAAAGACGTTAGCGGAGCGGCGAAGAGCTCGCCGCTAATGCATGGATAAAATGAACATGCGAAGTAGTTTATAAAGTAATAGTAACTGTTAAACAATAGATAGGTGAAGTGAATACCGATAGTATTATGAGAATAAGAATTCGGTCCGATAGAACAACCGATTGCACTCGTATTAATTAGTGTGGCGAGAACAATATTGAAACTGTGTTGCGCGGAACTGTGACCAGCACGTGTGGCAGCCGCGGGTTGAGTAATTAAGTTCAGCGACGGAAGGTAATTAGAGAAGGGTGTGGCGCCGAGGTGCCAGGAGCTGCATAAGGAAGAATTCGCCAGGTTACCAGTCGGGGCGACCGCCCCGCCATCGGCCGCCGACGGCACGCAGCTGCTACCGAGGTCGGCGACCCCCGCCGACACGAGCCGTGCTCCAAGCATCGAAGGTATTTGGTCGGGGCCCCGAAGGTATGATAAATGCATATTACACCTAATCTTGGTACCAAGGGAGAGTGTATAAATATTGCCAGATCATGTATTTAAGAAATTCAGCTTGCAAATAAATATTGTTCATGACTGTATTTTCTTTTCTAATTAACTTTCCCAATGTTGTACCAACTTACCTCAGGGACCCATTCACGGAAAAGATACCCTCCATTAGGATTTTTTGCAGTGAAATACCCGGCATCACCAGGTACGTCACAATATATATATATATATATATATATATATATATATATATATATATATATATATACTGGACATCATAACAAAGAGTAAATGCAGCACGGAGTGGCTAAAGGAGGTCCAGAGGGACATGCATCAGATCAACAGAGAAAATCTCGAAGACTGCGACGAGTGCCGAAGTAAAATCATGAATGTGAAGTTCCAGAAAACAACAATGCAACAACCTGGTAAAAAGTGAACAGACGAAAGAAAGAGAGTAGATTTTGAGAAGATGAAGAGTTTCTGGAGGAGAAAGAGGGAAAACGTCCACAAATAAAAACATGAATTCAAGTTTAATCGCTCTCCTAAAGGGAAGTAATCGATTAATTAAATAAATAAATAAATAAATAATATAATATCGAAAGATAAGTGTATATATATATATATATATATATATATATATATATATATATATTCCTGAAGTTTTTTCATCTGATGACAATTTCTAAAACATTTATTTGAAGTGATTTTATTGGTTTCGCGTGCGTCCCTTAATAATATCATTAATCTCGTACATGTTGCATATGTTATATTCCTAGAGGTGGCGGTGTTGGTTTTCCCGGTTCGTGAGATACACGTCGACCTCAGGGTTTTTCTCCTACAGATGTTTCCTCAGTGGAGTACTACCTCAGCGAGGACATATTCAATACTCCCGTTAGGTCTCCCGACGACTGTATTTTATACTTGTTGTGAATCGCGTAAGTGTAGTTCATTGTGTATCTTGGGAAGCAATTATGTTTCTTCCTGGCATGACCGTGAGATTTCATGCCGACCTACACATCGACTAGCCGCTTTCTCCCTCTCTAGGTATCTCTCCTCAGCAGGGCACTACTTGAGGTGGAACAAGCTCTAAGCTTCCAGTAGGTCTCCAGTTATGTGTGGTAGTGCGTGTAAGAGTTTCATCTCTGTATCGCTAGGAAGTAATCTAATAATTTTTTGAAGGCTCTTCGTGACTGGGCTCAAAAGAACACCAAATTCTTGGTCGCACCAAGGACAACCCGTTGTCATCTGATAATGATATTCATGCAGGCGTGATGAGATCATGTGGCATTTGAGACCGACACATTTAGTCAGTAGGCATTTTAACCATCCTCTGCTTCGGCAATTTTTTTAAAATAACGAGTATCATAATGAAGAGTGTACGAAAAGCTTTCTTTAAACTAAGTGACTTTGTACAGCAGTCATTTGTAGCTTCAGAAATACATCAATAACTATGATAATTTGAAAAAAAAATCTTTTTAACTTCAATGCTTTGAAGAATTTGTTTGTAATTTTTTTCGATAAGCAATACCGAAATATTTGTTTAGGAGTAAATGTAAATCATAAATTACGAATAAAATATTAAAATTAAACAGACATTCCAAAGAATCTGAAGAAGTTGGGTCATAATATGTTATTTTGTATTGATTTATTTCGAATATTTTAGCAACAATGTTTAGACTTGCACATGATACACAGTCTAATAGAAAAAACGTGCTAGTATCTGTTGGAATAGGTGATTAGGTATGAGATAAAACTGCTTTGTGCCGTTTTGTGTCGAACCGGTCCACTGTGACTCGCTTGCTTTCTCTCCGCAGGTGGCAGTTTGTTTCCGCTGGGCCACTTGGATTTCGCAGTGCCGCGGCTCGCGTTGCCATATGGCCCGTGAGATGCTTTGGAAACGGCTTGATTCGATCGCTGCTCGGAGGCGAAGCTGGCAACGCTTGGTTCCCCGATTATAAGAGGTATCGGCGCTGCTCACTGTACTGAAAGCTATTTTTTTTCAAGTTTAAAACAACCATACTGATTCCTGCGCAATTGTAAAAAGCTACTTCTAGCGTTTAAAGCAATGCAACGAAATTGGAACATATCGCACAAAGTATTTAGAATGTAGAGCCCAGCCTATTAAATCATTTTACTTCAAACATTTTATTTTCAGAATAACACTTCGACTACATTCTTGAGTTGCAATGAGAGTAAATACATTTATAGGCTGATATTTTTAGTATTCTTGGCCACTCGCAAGGTTTATATTTGTCTAGTTCTTTACTACCGTCATTAAAGCATCTCTGAATATATATTACCAGAAGTACTATTAATATTCTAGGTTAGCGATTTGTCACTTGCTAGTTAGAAAATATTTTTTATGTTTTATAAAAATCATAATTATGAAATGAAGTAAAAATAATTTTAGAACAGACCATTTCCCAACAATATTACGACATTTTAGTATATATTTAATCGGAATATTAAGTTGAAAACTGGATGATCTGAGTTCCTTTTATTATGAGAAGTCTAAAAAGTGTTCATTGAAGTGTAGGTTGTAGGGAAATAAAACACAACAATCTTCAAAATTCAGGTTTCTTAATCAAATCTAATTCAATTATCAAGAGGGAAAGCAATGCAAATTTTAATTTCTTGCAGTGTTATACGAGAGTATTTTAGATAAAGTTTTTAAGCAGTGAGCGTGCTACGTTTATGAAAACCATTTTATGTGGTTGTTGAGCAGCAATATTGCTGCTGGAAGCAAACTAGTTGTCCCTAATAACCAACATTTGCCACTTCTATCTTTTATTATAAGATATTCAATAGTATTTTCTATTAAATTGAAATTATAGATTTATTTGCCTCTTTATTAAGGAAGCTTTATTGGTTTTACGTGTAAATTCGCTAATTAGATCATTGAACTACCGTGAAGATATGTGTTCTTGCGATGCCACCTGCAAAACTTTAAAACATGGAATATCCAGTGCAAAATAACTTTTTAAGTAACGATAAAAGCATGAAGACGCAATAGAGGTCACAATTGGTGAGAAGCCAATAGACGTATAATACTCATAAATAATATAAATCAGTTTTGCTTGGAGCTTGTAAGAAATGAGTGCGATAGACACGCCCATGTCGTAAGAGAGAGGAAAAGAGAGAGGCAGTGAGAGACTTAGAGGATGAGGGAGAAGCAGTGAGAAAGAAAGAGAGGCAGGAAAAGAGGGAGAAGAAAAGGCGAGAGAGGGGGCGGAGAGGAAGAGGCGGAGAGGGAGGGGCGGAGAGGGAGGGAGAGGGTAAAGTCACCTAAAAATAACGCTTCATTTTCGCTCTTTTTATTACTAAATAATGTTGAATTTCATTTTCATGATCTCCGTTCGAACAATAGCCAATCCGTATTTAATAACTTACATATGCGGTATTCCGCATGGGCGAGTACTTTCGATCATGATCGAAAATGAATTTCTATGTTTAGAATGATTCGCATATGGGATAGTTTAACGTACCAATGATATTAAATAAGTAAGTAGTTTCAGACTTTTCAAGCAATAAATATAATGGTAGAAATTAAATCACTCGATCATGATCAAAGTATTTTGATTGACAAGAGGAAAATCTGAGCCACTATGTCACTTAATTATGGCATTTCAATGCTATTCCTTCCGATTCCTTCCATGAGTTCTTAGGTGCCCAGAGGACAGTACAACCACATACCACTTATACTAACGGATGCACTGCAACCTTTTTTTGCATGTTTTTGTTTATTCTTCTCATTTTTCTAGTTGGAGCATAAACGTATTTTTAATATTTTCTGTACTTACGATTCTTTCCGCAGGGATTCTTGGCCATAATTTTTTTATGATTATGATTTCTTCATTTTATGATTATCATTTTATGCTGAACACTTTATGATTTAAATACTAATTAATACTGTGAAAATTATCTTTCTTTCTGGGAATGATGTTAGTCAGCAAAAAATAACCAAATATTATTAACTACACGATTTGTTGGGTAGAAAAAATAATTTACGCTATAAAAAGAAATGATCCTACGACACTGCATTATATATTTTTGCACACTTGTTTTCACTAATGTTTCTCACGACTAAATCAGTATTTCCCGAAGTATAATGAAAAATACTTGTACGTCCTACAAGTTTGCATCTACATTTCAGATACCTTTAATCAGACAGTATCACAGAGACCATGATAAGGAGCTCAAGTTAACGAATATTAATTAACATACCGCGTAGGTATTGTAATAACTAATTAAATACACACATACATATCCATAAATTTTTTTCACTCTTGGGAATGCTGTTGAAAGGTTCCCATGCCACAGACAGCAGAGAGCGCCGCGATTCGGGAAAAGATCCACTCGCACTTCACCCGAGGCAGCGGCTGGGCCGCGGCCCGAAAGGTTGGCGGTGCGAGGCCGTGTTTGCTCTCGAGGCGCGTGCACGTGCGTGAGCATGTGCACGCGTGCGTGCAGGCGCGTGGGCGCGTCATGGAGGCGCGAAGCCGCCGCCCTCGCATCTCGCCAGCCAGGCATTCCGGCGCTGCTCCGCCCCTCAGCCTGCCCTCACTCGAGCGTCCCGCACCCGCCGCAGCCCACAGCCCCGCACCACGCCGCACGCCGCGTCGCCCATCCCGCTTCCCTCAACCCCCACATCACGCCTACATCCCTCCACCCCCGCACCACGCCCTCGTCACATCGCCTAACCCGCAACCCCCATATCCCTCCATCCCCCGCATCCCTCCATCCCATCCCCCGCATCCCTCCATCCCCCGCATCCCTCCATCCCCCGCATCCCTCCATCCCCCGCATCCCTCCATCCCCCGCATCCCTCCATCCCCCGCATCCCTCCATCCCCCCATCCCCCGCATCCCTCCATCCCCCGCATCCCTCCATCCCCCGCATCCCTCCATCCCCCGCATCCCTCCATCCCCCGCATCCCTCCATCCCCCGCATCCCTCCATCCCCCGCATCCCTCCATCCCCCGCATCCCTCCATCCCCCGCATCCCTCCATCCCCCGCATCCCTCCATCTCCGCATCCCTCCATCCCCGCATCCCTCCATCCCCGCATCCCTCCATCCCCGCATCCCTCCATCCCCGCATCCCTCCATCCGCGCATTTCTCCATCCCCCCATCCACCCTTTTCAGCAACCGTCTATCCTCGCCTCCGTCATTGCGCGGATCCCTTCACCCCAGCATAGTCCCATCCTTCAATTACCGTATTCTTCCTATCCCCGCTTCCCTACCTCGTCGATTCTTCCATTCCAGCGTCCTTCCATCTCCGCATCACTCCATTCCCGTATTCCGCCACCCCATTGTTCCTACACCTCACCATACAAACACTTGCCATACAAACACCCCACCCGTTTCCATTCCGCCTCCCCACATATCTAACAACCCTTAACTCCAACATTGTCACACCCACCACTCCACCCTACATTGAACCTTCGGGGCCCGGCATGCCACCACTGATCTCTCCTCCACCACCTCCGGCGCCCGCGACGTACCTTCCCCGTCACCTCCCGCCGCCCGCGCCGTCCCCACCCTCATCACCGCCCGCGCCCCCGCGCCGTCGCGGCGCCCGCCGCGCGTTCCGCGGTAATTCTATTGAGCACGACGCCCTCCGGCCGTCTTCTCAGCCGCGTATTTGCGGGGTTACTCATACAGTATTCATGGCGGAGTGCCGCGCCATATTATCATGGAAACTGAGTTTTGACTCCGCGCTCCCTCAAGCCGACGCCTACCACGTCTCCCCGCCCCTGCGATCCCCGCCGCGGCCCACCTTCGCCGCCCCTCCGTCGCCACCCCCGTCGCCCCGCATGAATTTCCAAAGTTTGTTTACGTCGCGGCGAAGACGGCGAGGCGGAGAAGGAAGAAGCCGCGAGAAGCAAAAACTGCAGATGGCGCCGACGGATTGCCACGGGACGGGCGGGCTATGCATGCGATTCTTGTCGCTGCAGCGAAGTGTCCGCGTTTCCTACTGCCGGCTGCAGGGTTGTTCCTTCACGCACGAAGTACAAAGGGATTGAAATGCGTTCCTTATACTAGACTCATAGATTCGTTCATTGTTTTCGTTTATCTATTGATTGGGTGTTTTCAGGCTCGTCAATTGTTCATTAGTTCTATAAGAGGAGCGAATGCATCTTGTAGTCCGGCAGTGTGTAGTGATCCTCCTTCGTTTAAACGTGAGTGTCGGTGTCATCCTACACATCAGCTTGCTTGTATTTCCACCTACAGATGTTGGTATTGTGGTAAGTTTTCGTAGGCATTTCCAATGAAATAATTATATGCGTCGTCATTGCCAACAATATTATTTATTAAAATAGTTCGTTGGTATGTCCAATGAAATAATTATATGAGTCGTCACTGCCAACAATACTATTTATTAAAATAGTTAATTTTTAACTGTTATTACTGTTAACTTAATTTTTAACTGTTAAAAGAGTTAACTATTTTAATAAATAATATTGTTAGCAATGACGACTCATATAATTATTTCACCTCCAGATGTCTTAGCCAGTACGGCACCACCAGGCGGTATAAACTTTAACGACCCAACCGATCTCTGAGCATGTAGTGTACGTAAGTGTGATTGTGTAGTACATGTAACTGTGTACAAAGATTTCGTAAGAACGATCCGGCGGCCCTTGTGACCTTTTAAGGCACTACTCAGAATTTCTCCTGGTAGTGGTAGGAGGAACAATGATAAACTAGCAATGAAAGCAGCCTGCTGATAGAGTTCTCCTTCTGAAATCGGTTGAATTACATCTAGCAATAGAGCTAGTGACGAAAATCTGCCAGTCGGATCCTCTATCTTCCCGGCCAGGGCGGCTGCAGTGATAATAGATGTTATCCTGAGCCAATTCAACTAGTCTCTAAAAACATTAAGGATATTTTATTAGATATTACTGAAATGCAACATCTTGCGTAAGCTTCATGTCGACTATTTTTACAGTGATTTTTAGAGCCTGTTCTAGGTCACACTCAGTGTGAAGGCACCTCAACTAACTTTTCACATTTTTTACTGGCTGTCGTGACGATCTTTATAAATGGGAAATAAATTCACAAACATATTTTTTCGTTTTAGGCAATTGTACCTGTTGCATCTTCTCACAAAATGCTCTTTAATCTCAAAAGAGTGCTCTGAGCCGTCTCACATTTCTTCTTAGTAAAGCTCCTTTTAGCAATAACCGTTACGAATGTGCAGAACATTTATACTAAATAACCCAGTTTTTTGCAGGGGAACACAATATGGGTATTTTTTGGATGACATGAAAATATTGTGATTAGAAGAGAGAAATGCAGATAGCTGTAAGTAAAATCTTCTGAACAGAAACTGAAGTCATGAGCCACTACATTTAACCAAACCAAATAACTAGAAATAGGAGCGGACGGGCTAAACTTAAAGCTGGCAAAGCGTTCTTTATTACTATACTTGTAAATTCAGGCAAAAGTACAAATATAAATACGACAAATTAATGTAATTTATTTGTTAACTTGCATTCTGTAAAGTAATATTTATTTGTTTAAAAGCCATAAACCATTTCCAACGTCAGAATGTCGTAATCTTCTCTAAGTAGGTTAATGATTCCAGGTCATATATTTAAAGTAACAATTGTCAACTTTAGTAAAATGCATATCATTAAAAACAACAATAGAATCGGTGAGTGAAAAATCAGTAGTAGCTCAGAAAATTGATTTTAAGATAATTCTGATTATAACATTTGATTAGATATGACAAAAGTAACCTGTTGAAATTTAAACAATTTTCTTATTTCAGAAAATGTTGTACCAAGCCATACGAATATATTCTGAGGAATAACTGCGATAGAAAATGTATTAATAATGTGTTATAATTTAACAACAACTGTGGACATACACTGTTTTTCATCTCAACGAACATTTGCCTTCCATATTTATTGCAAAACAACAATGTACCAGAGAAAATTAAATTTTATAATTGCAAGAGTGCACGTACGTTATATATAATTTGCTTATACATAACTTGAGGTGCTACAAATTTCAAGTTGAAACTTTCCTTTTCCTGTTCAAGATATTGTTTGTGAGCAATAGCGTGTTCAATTTACTTTGGAAAGGATTCTGTGAGATATTTTACCTTTACACGATCTTCGAACTTAATAGCGTGAGATCTGATATTATGCTTGCCTCTTCCATCTTTTGGAGACAGGCCTGACAAAATAATTCCGGCTCATGGATGTTTGTTTGCAAACTTGCGTATAAACGCATTTTTCAATCCAAAATCACAAAATTACGAAACTTATTGTCTCTTTACTTACTTTTCCCCGCTCTACGGTTCATTACAGACACACTCTTGATTTGAAGCGTGTGAATAAGTAAATAGCATCAGTCCTGTTCCACAGGCAAATAACAAATATGAACCATCAGCTACGAAGGTCCGAGTCGCCAGACATCTATAAATCATGAGTAGAAGAGCAGTTCGTTTCCAGGACAGAAACTGTATTATCACTCCTGAAAGAGAAGGAGCTGCCTGATTTGAAGTTAAATGATCTCATATTGAACTGTTTTGAGTATCAAAATGTTGTTCCATGACTGCTGCACTAATTTATGTAAGAAGTGAAAATGAATTTTGGATTAGTACTGTTTTTCCACCCACATTTCAATTGTAAAGGGGTCCTTTGCTATTATCAATTATTTACTCTTAAAGAATATTTATAATCCGACATGAGGAACGATAAATTTTTCAAAATTTTCTAAGATATAGCCTTCGCGGATGTTTTGAGTGCAGTTGCGTCGGAGACAAGGAATGCTTTTTAAAGTCGCAAACAATTTCTTGGAAATGAAATGGGCTGAGTCACAAGGAACTTGAGTGTCCTTACCAGCTTCTTACCAAAACCTGGAATGGAAGACGTCTCGCAAATTACACTTTTTTGATTCTCATCTTACCTTCTTTCCTAAAAATTGTGGAACAGAGAGAAATGAATATGGTCACCGTTTCCATTAACAAATTCTGACTCTAAAAAACATTATGAAGGAAAGTCGAGTTTTTATCTTTTACTTATCATTGTCGACTTTTAAATTTGTACAAATGGTGAAATATTACCTTTAAAAAAAATTATTTCTGAGAATGTGATAGTAATAATTATTAATTAACAATAAATTTGCACGTTTAACAACTAAGTAAATTGATTTTCTGTTAAAACAGTGTTGTAATTTTAAAATTATGTCGTTCCATATGAAAGGAATAATTTGTTTTGAAATCTGGATTCTTTCTACAATTTTTGTGATGTGTAATTCTCCTACTAGAACATTAAATAAATTTATATCTTACGCATATGATTTGATTTTAAAATTCTTGTTCTTTTATATAGCTACATTTACGTTAAATAAAGACATGATAATCCTCCTCAAACATAATACAGATGGCGATTGTAGGAACTTAATCTATTTTCTCTGGCCTTCGAGTTCTTTGTTTGCTAAGCTCCTGCATCAGAGAAGAACTCAACGTAAAGAAGATCGGAAGCTCCTTTGGTCTACAAAAGAAGAAAGAACGCATACCACTCCTCCAAAGAAGGTTCCGGAAGTCATAGAAAGGGATCGAAGCATCGGGGTGCCGCGGGGTGCCTTGGTGTCGGGGAATCCGCGGAATCGATCGAATTCCTCATGCTCCTCCGGCGTCACCGCTTCTGCGTCTCACCCCGCCCCCGCCCCGACCCGCCCCCGACCCGCCCCCGCCCAGCCCCTGTCCCGCTCCCGCCTTGCCCCCGCTCCTACCCCGCTCCGACCTCGCTCCGCCCCTGCCTCGCCCCCGCTCCGCCCCCGCCCACCCCCACTCCGCCCCGCCCCGCCCCCGCTCCACCCCCGCTCCCACCCTGCCCCGCCCCCGCTCTTCCCCGGTCCCCACTTCTCTCCCGCCCCGCACCCGCACCGCACCCGCTCCGCCCCGCCCCGCTCGGCTCCCGCACTACCTCCGCACCACTCCCACTTCACTCGCGCTCCGCCACCGCTCCAGCCCCGCTCCGACTTCACTCCGGACCCGCTCAGACCACTCTCCGTCACCGCTCCGACCACTCTCCGTTACCGCTCCGACCACTCTCCGCCCCCCTCCGACCACTCTCCGCCCCCGCTCCGACCACTCTCCGCCCCCACTCCGACCACTCTCCGCCCCCGCTCCCTCTCCGCCGCTGCCCCACCCTCATTCCGCCCCCCTCCGCTCCCGATTCACCCCTCGTCCTGCCTTCCCGTCCTTTGAGCCCACCTCAAGGGAGATCGCTCCCGAAAGGAGAGCCGGGCTTGGCCACCCTGCCTCCACAGGTTGGCAGCCCTGAGAGCGGGATCAAAGGCGCCGCGGCCCCGGGGCGTTGGCGAGGTTGGAATTGCTGATCCCGAAGCGCGCTCTGGGATTGAGCAACCGCGCACCCCCTCCTTCTCCCCCCTCCCTCGACCCTCCTCCGCCTCGACGTCCCCGCCCCCACTCCGGCAACTCTGCGATCTCTGCCGTCGTCTCTTGGCCGCCGCGGGCCACGGGCTGGAATTCATCAACGCCGGCCGTCAACGCCTGCACTCGTTCCCTCGCCTCCGACGGCGCCCCGCCCCGCCTCTCCTCGCCCCCTGCCGCCCCGTCCCTCTCCGCCTCACCCCACCTAAACCCTCTCGACCTCTCTCTTCCATTACAATTGCCTGTCTCTTTCCCTCCTTCCATCTCGCTCTCCATTTCATTACCTCTCTACTTATAAATTCTAATTCTCATCTTTCCTGTAATTCCTCATCAACACTCATAATATCACACCGCTTCTACTCATCTCCAGCTTTGAATCCTTCTCCTTTACTCCGCAGTTGAATAAAAATGAATTCATCCTCGCCAAATTATATTTTATATTTTACGTGTCTGCATTCTCTTCTGCCAATTTTTTGTTCGTTCTTCTCCTTTTGTATCACCCGTACTTGAATGTTAAATCCTCTTTTCGATGTACTTCTAATACTCCTCCCGTAACTTTTGTAGAATTGATATGATTCTAAGGTTATCGTTCCTTTCACCATAAATACGTATTTCTATCGATATTCATATCAAAGAACAAGACAGGTTTCAATCATTTTTAATGTAACACATCGTTCTCTTGATCCTTTGAGAGAGTTTTCTGATATTCGTTCTGCTTCCACTTTCTTCTCTCGGCAACCGTCGCCAAATCTTTACTTTCCGCATACCGCCAGCCTAAAAATGCGCATACCTACGTGAGAAACTGAGTGAGAATGCGGTCACATTTTTCTTTTGTCCCCCGCCTCCTTCCACCACTCGTGAAGTCAAACATCCCTCACCCCTTTCCTTTCCACTCAACCTCTTTGTTACTCCCCTCGCAGCCATCATTACTTCTACACCTTCCTCTTCGCCTCCTGCTAACATCTCTCCCGTAGTTTCTCAAACAGCTCCTACCACTAAGACTGATCTTAGGAGCACATAAGCAAGAAAAAAAATAATGGGACCTTCTAGTATTATTGAAATAATAAGCAAGGTGAAAATGAAATATAGCCTAGGTCATTTAAAATAATATAAAATTTGTTAAAATTGTTATGAATTAATATCAAATTTCGTTGAATAAAATTGTCGGGGGTTTCTTCCTTACGTGGCCCTTAACGAGTTCCTTAAGCAGGCTTAGTGTGCTTACGCATTAACACTCCCCTGCCGCCTACATAACACGCAAACCTTGTAACGAGCCCGTCTCCGCACCCTGCTCTAACCATAATCGAAAGCTCATCTCTCGCCTCATCCCTGCATCGTCGCCCCCGGTGCCCGAGCCGCCGATGTGCCAATAGCAGGACACACAGGAAGAGGCTCAACTGCGCCCGCCTCCTCACCGAACCCCCAGTACTACCCCTGGTACTACACCATCACACACTGCCTCGGCTCGAACGCACGTCCCCCTTGTCGCTTCGTCATCCTCGTCAACTCGACCTTTGCGCTGCCCCGCCGCAGAACAGCAATCTCCTTTCGACGCAGGCTCCTTTCTCAAACTTCGCTCCGAATCTTCTTCCCCGGCGGCGTGCCTTCGCCTGTTTACCTTTGCGAGCTCGAGTTCGTCTCAGCACCTGGCTTTCGCCGCATCAGGTATCAGTGTTTCGCGAGGTCGTGGGCGGCACCGGATCGAAGCTGCCTGGAGTTGAGAGGAGCTGGGGTGGACGGGTGGCAGAGATGAAGAGGTGGCGGGGAAGAAGGAGGAGGACGAAGAGATGGAGAGGTAGCATGGCTGGAGGGATTGAATGAAGGCTGGGGGGTTGAGCGTTTTTAGGGATTGAGAGGTAGGGAGGAGGAAGGAAGAGTTCAGGGAGGGCGGATAGGGAGGAGTGGAAGAAGATGGAGGAAGGCGTCGTAGCAGCAGGAATTGGGAGGATGAGAAATTGGAGGATGAATAGTTGACAGATTGAAGGGTGGTACGGAAGAAGAATGACAGTCGGTGGATGGGTGGCAAGGGAAGAGAGAGAGAGAGAAAGAGAAGATAGAGACAGCGTGACTCCAGGAATTAGGGTGATGACAGAGTGTGGGGTGAGTGATTGAGGAGCAAGGAGGAGGAGGGAAGGCAGAGTTGGAGGAGCGAGCTGGAGGAGATGGAGAGGTGGTGTGGCTTGGGGGAATGAGGGTTTGCGTGGTTGAGCGGTTGAGAATTTGAGGGGCTGGGGGCTTTGGGAGTGGCAATGTTAAGGGGCGGGGGAGGGCGGGGCAGGGCTCCGTGGAGGGCCGAGGCGGGGGTGGCGCAATGAAGACAGCGACGGAGCGCGCCGGAAGCGGCCAAGACGCAGTCGCGATTAAAATGCAAAGTGAAATTGTCGAGCGAGTCTTGCGCATGTAAATGAGAGTTAATGCCTGGAAGCCGCGGTGACGCCGGAGATGTTTTCATCAGCGGATTTTGAATTTAAAATAAATTGCTGACGAGTGAGACGCGCGGCGCCGCGCCGGCCGGGGCATGAAATATGGGCGCAGTTAACGAATAGCTCTTATGTATAATAGAGGAGGAAGCGCCGCCTGATCACACGCCGCGCGCCCTTTCTGCGCCCGGCAGAGTCAACAAAGCGCCTTGGCCGCGCGCTTCGTTTGGGGAGCGCCGCCGCGCCGCGCCGGCAGCACGGAAAGATGCTCGGCGCCGCGGGCCCGATGCCGGCGATGGAGGGCGTGGGGGCGGAGTCACGTCTGGAGGAGGAGTCGAGTGTGGAGAGGTCGGGTGTAGAGGTGGAGTCGGGTGTGGAGGAGGAGTCGGGTGTGGAGGAGGAGTCGGGTGTGGAGGAGGAGTCGGGTGTGGAGGAGAAGTCGGGTGTGGAGGTGGAGTCGGGTGTGGAGGTGGAGTCGGGTGTGGAGGTGGAGTCGGGTGTGGAGGTGGAGTCGGGTGTGGAGGAGGAGTCGGGTGTGGAGGAGGAGTCGGGTGTGGAGGAGGAGTCGGGTGTGGAGGAGGAGTCGGGTGTGGAGGAGGAGTCGGGTGTGGAAGAGGAATCGGGTGTGGAGGACGAGTCGGGTGTGGAGGCGAAGTCGAGGGTGGAGGAGAAGTCGGGTGTAAAGGAGTCGGGTGTTAAGGCGAAGTCGAGAGTCTTCGCAGAGTCGTGTTTGGATAAGTCGAGTGTGGAGGAGGAGTCGGGTGTGGAGGAATCGGGTGTGGAGGCGGAGACGTGTGGAGACGGTGACTGGGGTGAAGGTGGAGTCGGTTTTTGAAAAGGAGATGGGGTGGAGGTGAAGTCGAGTGTGGAGGAGTCGGGTGTGGAGGCGTCTGGTATGGAGGAGTCGGGTATGAAGGCGGAGAAGGGTGTAGAGGAGGAGTCGCAGGTGGAAGGGGAGTCGCGGGTGGAAGCTGGGTCGCGAGTGGGAGATGAGTCGCGGGTGGATTACGAGTTGGGTGTGGAGGTGGAATGGAATGCGGAGGCGGTGTCAGGTGTGGAGGCGGAGTCGGATTTAAAGAAGGGGTTGGGGTGTAGGTGAAGCCGGGTGTGGAGGCGGGGTCCGGTATGGAGGTGAATTTGGGGCTGGAGTGGGAGATGAGGGTGGAGGCGGTCTCTGAAAGAGATAGGGGTGGCGGTTATTGTAGCTTCGTATCTCTAGGATGTAAGGGACAAGTTCGTAATTATTTAATGAAAGAAATCTCCGATCGAACGACCTGAAAGCGTAACTAAGCAAATTGGAGAGACAAAGAAGACATCTTCTGATCTTGCAAGATTCACTCAATAACTTAGGAGTATCTGTGCACGTCGGGTTGCTCCACTTAAGGGGGTAGATACAGCTTAAAATAAAAAAGAAGCAATCTTTCATTTTATTTTTTATTTGTTCACTGTTTATTTAGCTTTAATTTGGTAAAAAAACATTAATTATCTACAGTAGTTTTAAAGGTGGGCGGCGGCGATGGTGTGACGGTTAGCGTACCGGACTGTTATACCCAAGCATACCGCGGGTTCAAACCCGATCGCAAGCCATGGATTTTTAGGGCGACAAAATCCTTCGTACGCCTTCCTTCGGAGGGGAAGTAAAGCCGGCTGTCCCATGTTAGCAGATTTACTTGCATGTAAAAGATCCTCAAGCCTAAATGACGCCTCTGAGCTAAATTCAAATCGCCTGTTTCTCGTCCAAGAAATACCTCCTTTCTCTGCTAGTTGATGAAAGGAGCGTAGCGAAATTTGTGTGGTCAGACGGAAGAGCGGGCCTGATGGCCCGAGTCTCGCCACGTAAAATAAGTCAAATTCAATTCAATTCAGGTATGATGTAATTTATGAAGTGCTGCGGGGTGTTGTTTCAGATGTCAGTCAACAGTGTCATGCCTACTTTTCTTTTTTCGGTGGGGTGATTCGGTGTTTTTAATTAGTTTTGAACACGGTCGTGTTTGAACGCATAATTTCTCAAAGTAACTGTTTGGTACGTAAATTTCTCATACATCCGCCAATTTGATTGTTTTGTTTTGGTTGCCTGGTCTTATGTAGTTATGAATTTTAAACGTACTGTACGAGTGTTCCTAAGTTTTCGCAACGAAAGCGCAACACTCATTAAATGTCAGAAACGCCATATAAGACTAAGAAGTCACATTTCCATTGAAAAGCTTTAAAAACAGAATGTTTCCGAAGACAACAATAACTGTAGTGCCACCAAGTTGATAATGTTACAATTGATATTGAAATAATAAGTAAAGAATTGATTAAATGTCTTCATTGTATTTGTGGGGGAAATATTAAGATTGAATTGGACAATATATCAGGTTTAGGTTGAAAGTTTTTAATTTTTTTGTGAAAATTGTTTGGAAGATGGTTCATTTTTCAATTGTCCCTTGATGAGACAGTTAAAAAACGTATATGAAATCAATAGACGAGCAGTGTATGCCATGAGATGTTTGTTCAAGGGCTGACAGGTCTTAATATTTTCTGTGGCATAATGAACATGAGACGACCTGTAAAGAAGACAACTTATACAATTATTAATAACCATATAAATGATGTTGCTAAAGTGGTGAAGAAATTTTCCACATCAAATGCAGCTAAACAGGAGGTAGATTTTAGTGGTGGTGCAGATCTTTCTGTTACTTGTGATGGAACGTGGATAACAAGAGGTTATACTTCACAACATGGAGTTTGTACAGTTATTGACAGTAAATCTGGCAAAGTAATTGATACCAAGGTTTTGTTGACCCACTGTAAAGCATGTGAACTATGGAAATATAAGGACACTACAGCGTATTCTGCATGGTGGGAAGGGCATGAGAGTGTATGTGTGTCCAATCAATCTTGAAGGAACATCAGGGGCGAGGGAAGTTGAAGGGATGAACAAAATATTCCTGAATTCGTAGACAAAACATGGAGTGTGTTATATAAACTACATAGGCGATGGTGACCCAAAATCATTCAAAGCATTGTAAGAGATGAAATCCTGTGGATCCAGTGTGCCCACCACTAAAATTGAATTTGTTGGTAATGTTCAATAACGTATGGGCACATAGCTATGAAATGAATCTGATGAGTGCAAAGGCAAGAAACCTTTTGATGATTAACCACTGTCAGGAAAGAAACGACTTACTGATTCTGATATAAAGTACTTTAACATGCTACTATGGAAATGCTATTAGAAGCAATTCAGGATCAGTAAGTGGCAAGAGAAATTCTATTGGAGCCATACGGCGCCACAAACATTCCTGTGACAGAAATCCTATGCACTACTTCTGTCTCAAAAAAGAAAACTATTGGTGTCCTTATCAGCAAACAGTCAGTAATGGAATTGTGCAATCACATAAACACAAAACCACAGTACCTGCTGCAGTTATGGAAGCAATTAAGCCAGTTTTTAAAAATTTAGTTTCCATTCAACTTATTACAAGGTGCTTGGGAGGGTATACACAAAACTCAAACGATTTCTTAATTCTAAGATATGAAAGATTTGTCCTAAAACAGGCTTCTGTGGGAAAACAGTAGTGAAGATTGCAACTAATGATGCAGTTTTTACATTTAATGATTGCATGATGGCAAGAATAAAAGTTCTTAGTGAGATGAGAATTGTGCCAGGAGAATTTTATAAACGTGCAATGCATCATGTAGATTTGACGAGGTAAAGTCTCCTGAGAAAAAACATTGCAGAACACAAAAGAGGCAAGACAATGCAGGAAGAGACTTTGACTAGAAGTTACCTAGAAATCAACTAAAGAAGTACTTAGCTTATGCTGCAGGAGGATTCTAGGCTGTAATGATGTTCTCACAAGTATTGTAAGTAGTCATCTATCTCCATTGCTCATTTCCCGAATTTCAATTTTTCAAAATCATGTTCTTCTTAAAACAGAAAGTATTTGTAATAATTTGCTGTCATTTTTGTGCATGTTTCCTGCATACATATCGACAAATATGATCAGAATTAGGCTTCTCTAATAAATTCTTTGTATGTAAAATAAAAATGAATGTGAAATATACACCGAAAATGTATGTTATTAATTTAAGAAGCAGTTAAAAATAGTTTTATTCTCTCTAGAATGTTGGTTGTAGATGTGATATGTAGCTTTGAAATAAAAAAACAGAACCTTAAAATCTTGAAAGCTTTCTGAGTTATCAAGTAATAGGTGAGATGTTGCACTGCGTATCAGCGTTATTATAAACAAGTAAAATTGACATTTAATTATTACTTCCAAATTTAAAAATATATGTTCTGTATTCAGAAAGAGTAGGTCTTTCAAAATTGTAATTTGTAGTCACGTATATCTCTTCTGTAGAAAGGGACAAAATACCAAATATAACCAATTTTTCAGTGTATTAACGGAGGATTACTCCATGTTCGATGGCAATAAAATGAAATAGAATAAAAATATATATATAGCAGAGGAGGTGTCCGTAGTAGGTGGGTTGTTTTTCACAAATAACACAACAAAACAAACTAAACGTTTTTTGTTGAAACAAATTATGAATAATGAACATAGACAAACTTCTCGGGCTCAGCAGAAAAACGACTTGAATTTGGTGTTATATACTCATTTTACACTGTTCAACTATAGGGAATACACGGCTCGGTCAAGCGTGAGCTTGTTTGAACATACCGTACTACTATACACAGTTTTACGAAACACGCTGCAACTAGAGACCTGAGGCCCACTTTTACGTTCAACTGAAAATATCAGTTTTGATGAAATTGGCGCTTTTCTCGTTGTTAGGCTTCAGTCTTCCAATATTGTTAATGGAACATTAAATTTGTTTGTTTTGCTAAAGTCATAAAAACATCAGTTGCCTGTTTACTGATTATTGCCAATTTCATGATGTAAATACATAATTATTTGACTCCTATTTCTATGATTTCAATACTTATTTTCGAAATCAACAGTTAGTATCCAATAATTGTCTAGAACCCTAAGTTAAAAATGATGCAACAAAAGTTTGAATTAAATATAACGATACAAAAGTTAAACATTTAAATTAAATATTTTTCTTTTATTCAAATGGTCTACATTTTAGCTATTATTATTGTATTGGTCTCCTGGTCTTTGTGTACTTGCGATACAGTCAACGCACAGTTCGTACATCAGAAGTCACTGGTCCTTCTACTACTACGAGTATAATATAATTTTTTTTTCAAAGTAAGCATTTCAGGAGTAATGTTTAATTGTAGTTGTAAGCCGCATGTTGGTATCGATGTTAGTATGTCTGGAATGAACGAGAAAGAGAGAGATGTAATATTATAAACTTATCTGATACCTTTATTAATAAAATTGTTACGTTAATTACTTGAAGCTATTGAAATACATAATTTTAACATTATATAAAACGGTAAGTTCCTTCTTACTTTTGTTTAGTTGACAAATTGATTGCGTAGTTTTTATTTCACATCTAGCACTTCATTATCCCTTGTGCACCGTCTACTTTTCGTAAACAAGGAAGTACATTAATAATATTATTAATTTTCTTGAACTTTCCCCTTTTCATATCTAAAAAATAAGTATTTTTTAATAATTAATATATGATAAAAACATTTTATAAATAGAAAACCATGCAACTCCAAAATGAAACATATCATTGAAATGTCTGTGTATCGTGCGACTGGATTCTTAAACTTTTTGATGAAACGAATAACGGCGTTGTTAAGAGAAGTGCTGCAAGTAAGATTCAAAAATATAAGAAAAGAAAAACAAATGTCATTTTTTCTCGAAGCATTTGGATGGACTATCATTTCGTCAGCGCACAGTAATGTTATAAGCCTAATCAAATTCGATAGTGCGTATAATATTAGTTTCCTGTCATGCTCTGCATAGAAATATACATCACTTTTCCGTGTCGCCTAATTCTCGACATATTGCTTATTTTATTGAAGAACCCTGCAAAATACATGCATGCAATAAAGCAGCTGATCCCTCAAGGAGCGCCGTCTGCGAGACGAAGTATTTCCCACTGCCGTCCTCTCCTGGAGCTCCCCTACGCCAGCGCCTACGTCCAGCCTACGCGCTGCGTTACTTGCGGCTCGCTTCCATCCCCGCAGTTATTTCGTAATGGAGGTTTTATGTACCAGACAGCGCGTCCCGGATTTCTACGTCGACACCTTCGCATGAATTCGGGGCTCCCGCCGCTAGGCCGCTCTTGGCGCGCGAGTGGGGAAAGGGATATAACCATATAAATGATGTTGCTAAAGTGGTGAAGAAATTTTCCACATCAAATGCAGCTAAACAGGAGGTAGATTTTAGTGGTGGTGCAGATCTTTCTGTTACTTGTGATGGAACGTGGATAACAAGAGGTTATACTTCACAACATGGAGTTTGTACAGTTATTGACAGTAAATCTGGCAAAGTAATTGATACCAAGGTTTTGTTGACCCACTGTAAAGCATGTGAACTATGGAAATATAAGGACACTACAGCGTATTCTGCATGGTGGGAAGGGCATGAGAGTGTATGTGTGTCCAATCAATCTTGAAGGAACATCAGGGGCGAGGGAAGTTGAAGGGATGAACAAAATATTCCTGAATTCGTAGACAAAACATGGAGTGTGTTATATAAACTACATAGGCGATGGTGACCCAAAATCATTCAAAGCATTGTAAGAGATGAAATCCTGTGGATCCAGTGTGCCCACCACTAAAATTGAATTTGTTGGTAATGTTCAATAACGTATGGGCACATAGCTATGAAATGAATCTGATGAGTGCAAAGGCAAGAAACCTTTTGATGATTAACCACTGTCAGGAAAGAAACGACTTACTGATTCTGATATAAAGTACTTTAACATGCTACTATGGAAATGCTATTAGAAGCAATTCAGGATCAGTAAGTGGCAAGAGAAATTCTATTGGAGCCATACGGCGCCACAAACATTCCTGTGACAGAAATCCTATGCACTACTTCTGTCTCAAAAAAGAAAACTATTGGTGTCCTTATCAGCAAACAGTCAGTAATGGAATTGTGCAATCACATAAACACAAAACCACAGTACCTGCTGCAGTTATGGAAGCAATTAAGCCAGTTTTTAAAAATTTAGTTTCCATTCAACTTATTACAAGGTGCTTGGGAGGGTATACACAAAACTCAAACGATTTCTTAATTCTAAGATATGAAAGATTTGTCCTAAAACAGGCTTCTGTGGGAAAACAGTAGTGAAGATTGCAACTAATGATGCAGTTTTTACATTTAATGATTGCATGATGGCAAGAATAAAAGTTCTTAGTGAGATGAGAATTGTGCCAGGAGAATTTTATAAACGTGCAATGCATCATGTAGATTTGACGAGGTAAAGTCTCCTGAGAAAAAACATTGCAGAACACAAAAGAGGCAAGACAATGCAGGAAGAGACTTTGACTAGAAGTTACCTAGAAATCAACTAAAGAAGTACTTAGCTTATGCTGCAGGAGGATTCTAGGCTGTAATGATGTTCTCACAAGTATTGTAAGTAGTCATCTATCTCCATTGCTCATTTCCCGAATTTCAATTTTTCAAAATCATGTTCTTCTTAAAACAGAAAGTATTTGTAATAATTTGCTGTCATTTTTGTGCATGTTTCCTGCATACATATCGACAAATATGATCAGAATTAGGCTTCTCTAATAAATTCTTTGTATGTAAAATAAAAATGAATGTGAAATATACACCGAAAATGTATGTTATTAATTTAAGAAGCAGTTAAAAATAGTTTTATTCTCTCTAGAATGTTGGTTGTAGATGTGATATGTAGCTTTGAAATAAAAAAACAGAACCTTAAAATCTTGAAAGCTTTCTGAGTTATCAAGTAATAGGTGAGATGTTGCACTGCGTATCAGCGTTATTATAAACAAGTAAAATTGACATTTAATTATTACTTCCAAATTTAAAAATATATGTTCTGTATTCAGAAAGAGTAGGTCTTTCAAAATTGTAATTTGTAGTCACGTATATCTCTTCTGTAGAAAGGGACAAAATACCAAATATAACCAATTTTTCAGTGTATTAACGGAGGATTACTCCATGTTCGATGGCAATAAAATGAAATAGAATAAAAATATATATATAGCAGAGGAGGTGTCCGTAGTAGGTGGGTTGTTTTTCACAAATAACACAACAAAACAAACTAAACGTTTTTTGTTGAAACAAATTATGAATAATGAACATAGACAAACTTCTCGGGCTCAGCAGAAAAACGACTTGAATTTGGTGTTATATACTCATTTTACACTGTTCAACTATAGGGAATACACGGCTCGGTCAAGCGTGAGCTTGTTTGAACATACCGTACTACTATACACAGTTTTACGAAACACGCTGCAACTAGAGACCTGAGGCCCACTTTTACGTTCAACTGAAAATATCAGTTTTGATGAAATTGGCGCTTTTCTCGTTGTTAGGCTTCAGTCTTCCAATATTGTTAATGGAACATTAAATTTGTTTGTTTTGCTAAAGTCATAAAAACATCAGTTGCCTGTTTACTGATTATTGCCAATTTCATGATGTAAATACATAATTATTTGACTCCTATTTCTATGATTTCAATACTTATTTTCGAAATCAACAGTTAGTATCCAATAATTGTCTAGAACCCTAAGTTAAAAATGATGCAACAAAAGTTTGAATTAAATATAACGATACAAAAGTTAAACATTTAAATTAAATATTTTTCTTTTATTCAAATGGTCTACATTTTAGCTATTATTATTGTATTGGTCTCCTGGTCTTTGTGTACTTGCGATACAGTCAACGCACAGTTCGTACATCAGAAGTCACTGGTCCTTCTACTACTACGAGTATAATATAATTTTTTTTTCAAAGTAAGCATTTCAGGAGTAATGTTTAATTGTAGTTGTAAGCCGCATGTTGGTATCGATGTTAGTATGTCTGGAATGAACGAGAAAGAGAGAGATGTAATATTATAAACTTATCTGATACCTTTATTAATAAAATTGTTACGTTAATTACTTGAAGCTATTGAAATACATAATTTTAACATTATATAAAACGGTAAGTTCCTTCTTACTTTTGTTTAGTTGACAAATTGATTGCGTAGTTTTTATTTCACATCTAGCACTTCATTATCCCTTGTGCACCGTCTACTTTTCGTAAACAAGGAAGTACATTAATAATATTATTAATTTTCTTGAACTTTCCCCTTTTCATATCTAAAAAATAAGTATTTTTTAATAATTAATATATGATAAAAACATTTTATAAATAGAAAACCATGCAACTCCAAAATGAAACATATCATTGAAATGTCTGTGTATCGTGCGACTGGATTCTTAAACTTTTTGATGAAACGAATAACGGCGTTGTTAAGAGAAGTGCTGCAAGTAAGATTCAAAAATATAAGAAAAGAAAAACAAATGTCATTTTTTCTCGAAGCATTTGGATGGACTATCATTTCGTCAGCGCACAGTAATGTTATAAGCCTAATCAAATTCGATAGTGCGTATAATATTAGTTTCCTGTCATGCTCTGCATAGAAATATACATCACTTTTCCGTGTCGCCTAATTCTCGACATATTGCTTATTTTATTGAAGAACCCTGCAAAATACATGCATGCAATAAAGCAGCTGATCCCTCAAGGAGCGCCGTCTGCGAGACGAAGTATTTCCCACTGCCGTCCTCTCCTGGAGCTCCCCTACGCCAGCGCCTACGTCCAGCCTACGCGCTGCGTTACTTGCGGCTCGCTTCCATCCCCGCAGTTATTTCGTAATGGAGGTTTTATGTACCAGACAGCGCGTCCCGGATTTCTACGTCGACACCTTCGCATGAATTCGGGGCTCCCGCCGCTAGGCCGCTCTTGGCGCGCGAGTGGGGAAAGGGGGCAGCGCCTGTCGAGCCGCGCGAAACAAAAGCGCGCGCGCGCGCGCGCTCGCTCGCATTTCTGTGGCGCGGGCGGCGACGCCGGAGACAGCGGGTCGCGCGTAAATTTCGCGCGATGATTGCCCAGTGATCCGCCGGAGCGCTGGTGTCCGCCCTCTCCCGCGCCCCCACCGCGGCCGCGAGAACCTGCCTTCCTCTCCGTTGTCTCTCGGTGGTCCCGCGTGGGATGTTCCCTGCGGGCTGTACACGCCGACCGCTTCCTCGCTTTCGCCTCCCTTCGCCCGGTCTGTCCTTCTCTGCGTCTACCCTCGTGACTGTCTATGACCCACAAACTTTTCGGTTTACTTCCGTTTTTGTATTCCCCGTTTTTTGTGCATTATTTCGTCCCTCGTGGTTCCACCCGATTTTCACGTATGACTCATTTCGCGGTTTTCTGCTGTTTCTTTCTTTCTTGTACGTCAAAAAATTCTCGCTGTTGTGTAGTCAATCTTGTAATTGTCCCCTGCGATTACCTTCTCTTTCTAAGCGTATCCGTTTTGACGCCGTTCGTTTTTACCTTTGCCCATCTACACAAATTCCACATCTTCCTGTATCTTCCCCATCCGAAGGCCTTTCTCATCTCTCCTCCTCCTCCTTCGGGTCCTTCTTCGCTTCCCTGTCTCGGCCAGTCCACCATTCCGCCCCTTCCCCTCCCCGCCCGTTCCTCCCCGCGACCTCAGGCTCTCGCGGGAGCGGCGACGCCTCTCCCCAGACAACTGAAAAACGGCGTGCGCCAGCCGCAACTCTCCGCAGAGCAGTAAATTGTCAGTAACAAAAGTATAGAGAGGGCTGCGGTGGCAGCGACGGCGGCGCAGGCCGGGCCGCCCTGGCGCGGAGCGGAGTGGCGGGGAGCGGGGAGGGGGGTGGTACGTGGAGCGGGCGCGTGAGTCCGGAGCGCTATATTTCAGACGCGGCGTCCAGAGATGCGCCCACCATGAATAACAAGCTGGTTCCGAATAAATTGAGCCGAAGCGGGCGCCGGACCGCCCCATAAAGCATTCGCTAACCAATTGGTCGTTCGGCTTGATCCCGTGCAGCGCCGCGCCGCGCGTGGACCCTGTTTTTTTTGGGAGCTTCATTTTGGCTCGTGGATTGGGCGGGAGAGTTCGCGTCATTGCTCAATTTTCGCGAGGTGAGAGATAGCGCGCGGGATGAAACTATTCCCGTTCGGCAGGCCGTCCATTGTGATGGAGATGAGCAATGTGTTGGAGTCTTTATCAATGCGCCACTTGTTCGTTCGCAGCAATGCTGCCACTCTGCTTCTACTGTTTGTGGTGGTAATGAACTTTCAAACAGTTTCTTCTAGTTCATAATTGATCAACGTATTCAGCATATTTACTGCCAAAAATGCATCTCAAATTGTAAAACAAATTTCAATTTTTAGTTACTGTACATTGTAGTTTGTTTATAGAAAGAATGCAAAGGGTTTGCGTAGAAATTGTTTCATTTCAAGAATGACTTTTAGCAATCAATATATAAGGTATCAGTCTCGTGAAGACATTACCTAAACATCCATAAACACTTAACAAAATATTACTATTCATTGTATGTGTTCACTCCCTGCGAATTTGATTTACATTATTCACGAGCACTACCGTCAAATCTTTGAGAGTATTGAGTAGCATTCAATAAATACCGTTAAATAATTTTTCTTGTGGAAATACTCAAACCTCACTGAGGGCACTTAAATACGGTAAATGCTACTACATTCCTGTCATAACAATTTTAGTTACTTTCAGTTACTTTAGTTCACATTTTTGTAGTCAGAAAAACTAAATGCGAATTTATCATAATTCCTTTTTCTATTATCACACATTTTCCCTATACATGATTTAATATTTTATTTAGTAGTTATTACTAAATTAGGCGCATTACAGGTCTTTAGGAGCCGACCGTATTTTAAAGACATTAAAAAACTCTAAACCCCTTGTATAATATCCGTAGTGAAGAAGCTGGAAGACATGGCGCAGGGCATCAACTGATGTCACTGCAGTCACTCTGACCGGGAGGTCCTAGGCGCGAGTCCCGGCGGTGGCAGGATTTTCGACACTAGCTTGTTCGGTAAGTCGAATTCAGTCGATGTCTGGAGGAGAATTCTAGCGCCCGGCTGCTTTGATCGGTAGTTTTCCGTCGTTTCTTCAGTCAAAATCAGGAGAATGCCGGAGAAGTACCCTAACAAACGGGCCAAGGACCGCGCGCGATCTCACCTTCCTCTTCCTTGACCTAACCATGCCGGGAGTCTCGCCAGGAACTTAGAACAGCGAGGTGGTGCCACGCTGGTGAGAGATTCCTGGTAGGGGATGCCCCGCTAGCCAGTGGTAGGTCGGCGCCGGATCTCGCCATACAGCGGTGGTACCACCTCCCGAGCAAAAAACATGCATTACACTTACGGGATAATGACCCTGATAATTGACGTACTCGGAATCAGTAAATAATCAATCAATCAATCAATCTAGTTTACAACTTACAGAAAATACGCCAAAGAAATGTATTCACATTTAAGGTTACGCGTTACCAACGGAGTTTTAGTTTCCACATGCCATTGCAAACTGTTTTTAAATGTAAATTTGATTTCCATATGCAGTTTTCTTGCAAGAAAACTTACAATGGATGTTTCCTTACTATCTCTTATGAAATTTTGCAATCAACTAAGTAGTTAGTTATTTACTTATCTTTTTGTATGCTCCAAAAGCTTACTTATAACTGGTCCATTCTGCGTTGATGCTGATATTTGCTGGATTATTTTTTCTCTCCAGTGACAGACTCCCGAAATCCCAATAATTATATTATCATACCATGCGTAATATAGAATAATTCAAACATTCAGCGCCCATTTAAAAATAATACAATAACATTCATACATTTCCTATTAATACTTATTGCTTCAGAAATATCAATTTTTACTCTTCCACATTCTAATTATGTATGAAAACATACGCTATTTAAATTTAATCGAGATAACATATCTTCTATATTTGTTTCAGATTTCAGAGAGGCAAACTCCATCAACTAATAATTAACTTGTATGGCATTATAAGGTTGAAAATGTAAAATTGCTATTTTCAAAAGTATCAAAACACAATATTGTGTGACGGTACATAATGGTTAAATGAGCGGATATATTTAAATCACAGAAAATTTTAAAACGCAAATTTTTTTCTGGATTATTCTGCGAGTTGCAAAAAAGACTAATTGACGAGTTTATAGCAGTAATACAAACTGTGTTTCATAACACACAAATGCTTTGATAATCAGTCAATTAAAAATAATATTTAATCGCATTAATACATGGTTTTAACCATTAAAATACACTTTTATTTTTAAAATCCTGAAACATGTTTAGATGTGAAAGCATTATTTATCGCATGGAACTTTTTAAATTATTTTCCCTCCATTTATATTAACGCTTCGCTTGGAAACAGTTGCCTTTATTTCTTCTGTGTTAAAGCCAGAAATTTGATTATTTATCTGTGAATCTTCGTTGAGACAACTTATCCATCATCTATGCTCCTCCTTACTTCTTAAATTAGGAACGTCAAACTCTCTTCTCCCTCAGGAATATGGTAAGCAACCTAATTAACGAACATCTCCGCGAATTTTATAAGATACGGCTTTTCTATCATTCCCCGAAAGATTAACTCTGTAATGAGAGCGAGCATCTGCTATCTCGCCTCTTGGCATTTTCCTCCAGCGAGCGCGAAATATCGAGAAAATTAACTAATAACTCTTGCGCTTTTTGCTTCCGTCGCCTCAAAAGATCTTCGCCACGTTTTCATGTAAATTAGTCGGACGACAAAGGCTGCTGAGTTAATTATGAATGCACATGCGCAGGCCAGGGCCTCCTTCGTTACCGCGTAATTGGTATCCAGGGGGCGGAGTCTACCCTGGGGCAGGCGCCGCGCCCACCGGTGGCGCTCCTGCAGCAACCTCTGCCTTTCCCTGACCATTCCACGGCCTACACCCACGCTCCGCACCTTCCACCGTCCACCTAGGTCTCCACCCCGACTTCACTCTCGTCTCCACCCCCTGTCCCCATCGTCTCCTCCATTCCCGTCTCCGCCTCCACCGCCATCCGCCTCTATCCCCGTTTCCGCCTCAACCCCCAACTCCACCTCCACACTTCGATATCCTCCACCTTCCATCTCAGACACCACCTCCACCCCGACACCGCATACACCCGACTCCACCTCCACCCCCCGTCGTCTCCACAACCAAACCCGACTCCGCCATCATCTCGTCTCCACATCACCGTATCCACCCCCGACTTCACCTCCGCCCTTGACTCCACCTCCAACCACGACTCCACTTCCACCACCGACTCAACCTTCACCCTTCACTCCCAACTCCGTATCCACCCCAACTCAGTCTCCTCCTCCGTCGCCTCCGCGATCATCCCCGTCTCCGACTCCATTCCACCTGCCCCTTCATCTCCACACCACCTCAAGTCACGGATCTTTCACCAGTCCCCTCCTCACCACCGCCCCTACCTCTACATCGCTTCCCCCTGCCTCCAGTCTCATCCGCGCCCGCGGCCCCGCTCGTACCTGCAACCCCGCCCTCACCCCAGCAGCCAGGGAAGCGCGAAGGTAAAAGATAATTCACTTCTTCACGCGAGGCGGCTTCTCCTCACCCGCCAATCCTCGTTGAAGAAATTAGGGTTTAAATTTCCCAGGTTTCCCGCATCAATTTCATAATCCGATTAAGATGCAGCGCCTTTATGAACTTGTATATTAACGACGTGTATCGTCGTGTGATGAAACCAACGTGATTCTTAATTAATGCATGACTGCGAAAAGATAAGTATAATGAGAATTAAAACCAGAGAAGACTAGGAGAACGGCAGTTACTTTCCCTTTAACCAATTCTGGGTGAAAGCGGATTCTTTCCAAGTGTAATAAATATTAACACGTCCAGGAACAGAGATTAGGCTGTGTGATTAAAGTGGCATTACATTTCCAAAAAATCTGTTAGCTTACGCCGGCGGACACATTTAGCAAGTATTACAATTGTTAAAGTCGGCAAAATTCGAAAATCCACCTTTCAGAAGGCTATTCATACAAGTTTGCACTCACGACCGAAGTTTAAATAGACGGTTTAAAAAGTCCTCTCGTTAAATTAGAGACTTGAGCGGGGTTAACGTGTCGTATTATCTTCTCGCCTTTGCTGATAGCACCCAAGTCGTAAAAGGTCGAGAAGGGAATGGTAAGTAATCTCTCATTAATAATTGAGGTGAGATTAAAAAATCTGAAGAATATTTCATCTCTAGTAGGAAGCAGAAACATTTTTTTAAACTTTGTAGTTTTATTTTCAAATACAATAATGATGTTTCATATAGTACCATTTTGTCTAAGTAAATGTTTTTGTACTTATGTACTTTATTACCAAAGATTAATTTTTCCTCCATGTATTGCATGTTAGCATACCGTATTCCGATTTTATTAGTAGGCGATACATTCGCTAACACCGAACAAGTGCATAATAAATCAAATAACTTATTGCAAAAATGCATTCTGTCCTCTTTCGGTCGTGCTAGCACGTTATGGCTCGGTTACTCTGTTCCACATCTCAAGACCTTTTCAACCATACTAGTTGAGTTCGTGTGAACATTCCGTACTTTGTAAATTAATGTTTAAAAAATTAATGATTGATTAGTGATTCCGAGCGCCACGGTCATTACCCCCGTGAGTGCAATGCATGCTTTTGCCGCGAGAGGTGGCGGTGATCTTCCCCTACTGACTGGCGAGATTCGGCGTCGATTTACGTCCGCTTGTAAGCATTTTCCTCAACCAGATATCTCCCACCAAGGGAGCTCCACCAGAGGGGACAAGCTCTACGTTCCCGACTGGTCTCCCGACAAGTGTGATAGTGTAGTGTATGTGAGTATATGTGTAAGTAAGGGATGAGGAAAGGACAGGGAAGAGGAAGGAAAGATCGCGAGCGGTCCGTAGTTCTTTTGTTAGAGTACTGATCTGGCATTCGCCAATGTTGATTGTATAAATCACAGAGAACTACCAATCAGGGCAACCGGCCTCTAGAATTCTCCTCCAGACAGCAGATAAATACGACCTTGCTAGTGTCAAAAATCCGGCCACCGTCGTTACTTGAATTTCAGGACCTCCCAGTGACAGGTACTGCAGTGACATCAGTTGATGTTCTGAGACACCGTTGCCGGTTTTAAAAACTAGCTGATAACTGCCAACTTTGCTCAGCTATCACCGCGCAGAGCGTTTCAGCACTACACGTCCTATATCGTGCGTGAGTCCACTCCGTATTATTAAGGTTTCAGATTAAATTTCGCAGAAAATCAAACAGTGAATTTAATTTTACATTGATTTCGAGAATCTGCTGGTCTCTGACACCCATACTATGGCGTCGGAGTACACAGAGCTATATCATCAAAATTAATATACTTTTGTAAAGTACGGCTTAAGGTTCAGGACTCGGGCCCCTCTTTATCTACCGCTTGCTTACTGGCATGTTTCCTGCATATTCCACGCGTTCCCTCCACATGTTCCCAGCAAGTGCCCAATATGTGCCCAATTAATACACTATATGTTTCACGTTTATTTACTGGCATGTTTCCTACATGCTACGTAGGTGTTTACCGTATTTTGCCGATCATGACTAATTGTAAATCAAAATTGCATAGAACTTAAATGTATTTTTTGTTGAGACTAAAAGTTGTGAATAGCTTGCACTCATTTTCATTATATATATATATATATATATATATATATATATATATATATATATATATATACAATATATCTGATGCAATCCGTTTTTTCTCAACAGATAGCTTTAAATGATAGGAACTCTCCACCATACTTATTTGGCGTATTATATTAAAACAGCAACTTCAAAAGTAAAGCACTTTTTCTCTTCCTTCACCCAACCATTGATATCCAAGTTTCCCCACGCATGGCCAAATACCTGCTTTATTAATATTCCCTCCGCATCACCAAAAAAAAAATTTATAGAGATTTCAACCATTCAGAAATAACCACGACCAGCGCAACCGACCTGCGCAACCGACAGACAAAAATATGACGCTCGTAAGAACCTTTAATTAAAACGTGAAGGACAAAAGAGGAAGCTAGAAAGGGGAAAAAACCAAAATATTCTTTTTCCGAAACCTCTAGACCGTCATGCTTTTCTCTCCAACCTAACGTCCCGCAATTGTCAACTATCTTGTCACTCTGCCATAGAGATTTCGCGCAAATAGCGCTCCCTCTACAAAGGCTACATCCCGACCGACGCGCTACAAAGTGGAACGCACCGACCGAGTGCTTTCGTGTCACTGCGACACGATGTTTCCGTGCGGCCGGCCGGAGGGAGCGGGGCGGCGGCGGCGGCGGCGGCGGGGGATCCCCGCGAGCAGGGCGGCGTGGCGCGGCGTGGCGCGGCGTGGCGTTTGATCCGTCGGCCTTTGTGCCGCTCACAAAGGAACGCGCCCAATGAACCGGGTAAAAATGTCGTATTGTGAAAGGTGGTGAGTCGGGCGCCGCGCCGGCGCAGGGCGGAGCGGGCGAGTGGGCGAGCGGGCGACGCAATGGGCGCGGAGCCAAGGGCTCGCGCGGATGAGGGCGTGGGCGAGGGAGAGGGCGGAGGCTGGTGGAAAGGACGAGGGAGAGAACGGGGACTAGTCGAGAGAGCGAGGGAGAGGGTGAGGGCCGGTGCGAGGAAAGAGCGGGGGCGGGATCGAGGTGGGGATCGAGGGTGGGATCGAGGGGAGAGGGTGGGATCGAGGGGAGGGGGAGGGCGAGAGTAAGGAGGGTGAGGGTGGCTAGTGCTTGGCTGCGGTGCGATGGTGCCTCTGGTCCCATCCACGCACTTCACACACCAGAATTTACCCAACTGGACATGTTTCCTGCTGTCTATCTTTCTCGTTTTGAACACACACACACACACACTATATTTCACATTATATAATATATATATAAATAATTATATATATATGTAATGTCAAATATTTTGTTTTCGCTGTTTTGTTTCCTTTAAAAAACTTTCAGGTCATTTGAGATATGTCATTATTGAAATGCTCAACAATTTCTAAAGCAAAGAAGGCAATATCTAAACAAGCCAGATCTATACTCTCATTTTACAGAATAAAATTTATTAAGTATGGAACGGAACTTTCCCTCTCGCCTCTCAGGGAAGACAGTTCATGTAACGTGCCTTGATTCTGATGTTCAAATATATAATTTAGTATGTGAAGACATTTGCTGAATAACCTACATTTCATACAAAATAAAATTATACCTAAGGCCAGAATTACGATCGAGATAGAATATTTTCTTTGCAAAATTGTGGTCAATACGTAAAAACAAATGTTTGTGGTTTACTTGAGAAGAAAAAGAAAAATAATAATCGAAGAAGGAAGTTTGTTTTTCTTTATTTTATTTATAAAATTATTTCATTTGACATTTTCACTATATCTAACCGCTATTCCGCATCCTCTTTCACAACGTCGTCTTTACATACACATCGCCAACATTCATTGTAAGTGAACTGGAAAACCTATCAGCACTGAAGAAAAAAAAGTTTCCTGAAAGACTCAAGTATGTTCAAGGATTTCTCTTTTTTTCACTTCTAAAAATAGGGAAAAACACAATGGCTAGAATCTTGCATTGCTGACGTAGGACATTCGCGAAAATAATTATTTGCACCTGAGAAGCATTTTGCTCCATCAGATATGAGGATATCTTCTCATTATTTTCCTGGAATCGACTTTGCAGGTTGACTTGCATAAATGCGTGTAGCTATTCTATTGCGCCAATACTTTCCTCAGCAACGGACTAATAATAGAACCACTAAGTCACTCATGTCAAGGTTGTTTCCACCAGTTACACTTTGGATACTGGTGGCGCTATTTAATCACCCTTACTGCTCAACCTTGGTTCAAGAAAACAGTAGTGAAAGCATCCTAGGTACTTAAACGTGAAATACGTTCTGTAGGTTTTTAGATAAGAGCGATTTATATTATTATTTTAATTTCAATTTTTTTTTCTGTACACATATTTTTCAGAGGGTTATTACAACAATCAAAGTAAAAGCAGGTCAGTCCTGAAACTGACATCCTGAAACCTAATTTCAAATTATTCTTGTGTTTGACTCACTAGTGTTTTAATGTTTATTATTCATTTTTAGTAGTAACTTTAAAAGTAAACATTTCTCAAGAGTAACAATATTTTGACAGAAAATATTTCAACAAGAGTTAACATATCGATGGTTAGTGCACGAGCATTTTATGTACACTGATGGTCATTTTTGAAATAATACAATTTTGGACACCTTTCGTTCATATCTACAAACGTACTAATATTATGTCAATACAAGAGGTATCATGTTTGTTTTTTTTCCAAAAACTCTTCTCTTCATAAGTAACTGCTCCAAGAAACATTCAAGCATGTTTTTTCTCGAAAATAGAAATTATGAACATACAATAAGTTTGAACTAAGCCACCGATATTTCACATTCCTTAACGAATGGATGTGGGATATGTCAGCGTCAATGCTTAGAAAACTAAGCGCCCGTACTGATAATTTGTTTTCACGGCGCTGCTTCTGTTGATAATCTCGTTGCACGCCTCGGAGACGCCAGGCGCACGGCTGCCACGAGGAGACACCTTTGACATCAACGCGACTCGTATTTCAGAGCTACTTCACAGAGAATTGTCTCCTCATCAATTAGTGCTTGACCTTTAGTATGACGTCGCTCTTTCAACTCTTTAAAGCTGTAAACTGTAAAACTCCGTTCCATTTAAAAATGATATTTATTAAATGGTGGAGATATTAAACGCACTATCTCTCTAAAAGCAAACCTTTTTACTCAAATTGAAGTTCCGCCTCACTTTTGCACTATAACATCTCTCTAGGAGATCTTTGCGGTGTCACAAAATATCTGTACTTGTTACACACAGTTTAGACGCGTCATTGCAGGTTTGACCATAAAAATTAGTTACATATGACACATAATGTGAAAAAATATGTGTAATTTTCATCAAATAATATACGAATTTTAAATTGACAATTTTATAAATCCCAATGTTATATAAGTGTATTTGGCGGAGAGGCTTCTACAACTTTCTTAATACGATGATCGTCCAAGTTTCCTTTTTACTATCCGATAGGTTAATAATTTTAAAGTGTATTACGCTCTATATCATCCTATCATTGGTCAGTCTAGTGTCCTAGTCTCTCTATGTACTTTTTAAAGTATTACCCTTGCGCATGATGCTGTTCTTTCACACGTCTTATGCAAGAATTAAACTCTGCTTTGATATCGTCAGTGGGAGCGCAAAAGCCTTAGTTGAAAGTTCAGAGTGGGAGAAGATGGTCACCTGAAACTAGATCCAGAAAGCGCTGATAATATCGAGTGTTTTAAAATTCGAATTTATTAAGGAATTCCTTAATAATGTTAATTGTAATCCTCGGATCCTAAGCCTTTTAGCCATTCCTTGGCCGAACGAATTGAGAATGAGTGATGGGTGTCAATACTATTTTAATGACTATGTAGCAATGGTGGAATGAGAAGTAGAAAAACCTGATATTCACAAGAAAAGCAGCGAGAACCAATCAATCAAGTTTCCCATCCATCGAGTGGATTTGAATCCCAGTATCCAAAGGCAAGTGCCCTTCACACCATGAGTCGCACGTGCGAGAATGTTTTCATTTCATGTAAATTGTCTTTCAATGGCAAAACCGCACAAGTAAGCATCATTTTCCGCTTGTTCTTTATCATTTTCTCGATTCTTTAAGATTTCCAGTCATTTAATACCTAGTTATCAAAATGTGAAAGCCATGTTGTATTTTGCTACAGAAGGGAGACGGGAGTGGTTACTCAGAATACTTACGAGCTTGAAAACAACTAACTGGCCAGCACAGTTTAATTCAGTATATCATCTACTTTCGGACGAGAGATCTACATCGCTATACGCTTACCGATTGACCGAACACAGAACAAAATTGGGAAACTCAATATTTGGAAGTCTCTTTTATATTTTCCATGCTGTGAAGCAAATCCGTTAGCCTGCTTCGATGCTTGCTGATAAATAGTGATCGCACGTGCGACTCATGGTGTGAAGGGCGCTTGCCTTTGGATACTGGGCGTCTACGAACTAATGATGTAGAGAATATGTAAGCATTTATTCAGTAAAAACCTTGAAAATATGTGTTAAAATATTCCATATGAAATATTTCACAACCATTTCACAACAATATATCACATAATTTCGACGCAGGATTCATTCATCCGTTTCTTTACTTCTACTGTACCACTCAGTGACGTTTCTAAGAGTAGAATCAGTAGAATTAGTTTACACAATGTAATTCTGCTGTTAAATACCTATCACAATTAGCATTAGAAGCACATTTGAACACAATTCCTAAACCCCTTAGCAACCACCTCTATACAATGTGGAGAAAAGCACCTTTCTCTTTCACATTAGTGTTCACTCTCATTTGTGGAGCAAGCAACCTCTCTCGTCCCTCTGTGAATTGTTCAATTTACTGAGTTCAATTTACTTGTGGGAGTTCAATCAATTCTCTTGTGGTAGTTCAATATCATTTATTAGTTTCACCGATTTTCAAAATTGACTCGACAGAACGTAATACTTGGAACAATCGTGACTTTCCTGTTAAATGTCATGTATTATTCAAATACCAGAAATTGAAATTAGCTACACTGAACCACGTGTACAGAAACATATTATAGTTATAATTAAATTTATCAAAATAAATATGGTAAACAAATGAGTAACGATAAACGTTTTGTAGCAAATCACGCAGAATACTTATCCGCAATTTGCATAAATATGATGCTTATTAAGAAAGCAGGCAAATATGAAGAATATGCATCATAATCATCATATTTAAATAATTGGGAACTTGGTGTTTCATGCACACACTGAGTGTACTTTCTGACATGTGTACATTTGCATTAAAATTCGGTCCTTACTCATAACACATACTATTAATTGAGGTTCCAAATCATCCTCTTAACATGTTGTCAGTACAAGATCTGTACCATATCATGACATTGGATTAAAATAATCTATTCACATTGTAAACATGTTTCGTATGTATTAAATTGTTTGGTTGTGTACAGTGATTTTCGCGCAGTTTAATCTCACGATGTTTGCCTAGTAAAGTAGTACGTTCCTTTTAAAAAAAATGCATGAGGAAGAAAACGTTTTATGACTGCTATACTGTTTCCTTCATTAAAAAAATATTACGTGAACGTATTTTGTATAGGTATATGTATTATCTATGTATACGAATTCTGTAGTTGCCATTTGTAGAACTACGTTGTAACATTGACATATTTGTTTCCTTGTTCATTCTAAAATGTTTCGTGTACAGTGAAAATAAAATCTCCAGTATGATGTAATTGTACCACTTGGCGTAAATTGGCGACGCGAAGCGCAGGAGGGTTGGCGGGCGTGTCCGTAGGCCTTCGGAGCCGTTCCAAGCGCTAGACCGGGACTAGCGGGCCTGCGCAATGCGGCCAGAGAGGACAAGGGTGGGTGGGGTGAGTGGGGAGGGGAAGGTGGAGTGAGAGGAGGGGCGAGAGGAGGGGCGAGGACGCGACACCGTGGGGCCGGAGGCCGACGGACAATGGTCAGCGCAGCTATTCTCTCTAATTACGGGGATTTTGGTTTCAAGAGACAGCGGTCTCCCCCCTCCCCCCTGGCGCTGTTAAGCGGCCTCCCTTCGATGATCGCGGAGTAATGATTTCTCTTTGAAACCGTCTGTAATTACCTCGATGAAGCCTCCCACTCAGTTGAGCTAGACCGCTCGCTTCCCACTTCTAGGAGCGGTAGTTGAAAGCACGGCACTTTGGGCGGATTTCGTAGCAGTAATTTGCACTTCTGCGTGATAATACTTACACGTGTGCTTTCGTGTTCATTCTAAAACCTTTAAAAAGTGTAAAAATAAAAGCTCAAATATGGAAAATTCCAGGAAACATTAAAACCTTTGAAAAATGTAAAAATAAATGCCAGGCTCTCTAGATATAAATGAACTTCAACGTAGTTTTGAATATACCTGCACTCATAACGCCAGCGTTTAAATTCTATTCTTTTATTCTCCCACTCTTACCTATTTATATTACATGAAACTTCTTTCATGTAAAATGAATAAATAAACTATTTACGTACATTTAGTTGGAATCTCTAGATACAAGGAACGTTTTCTATCATTACCAGCACTACTTTTATTTAGATGACAAAAACAGCATATCTACTTAGTAAAGAGAAACAAGAAGATCTGTACTTGTCCGCAAGGTCCACTCGACCGGCTTCAAGAATGAAACATGCTTTTAACATTATTAAACATATACTACTGTATTTGTCATAAATAATGACTGTATTAAAATGATGACTTTGAAAATACTCAAGAAATTTTAATTCATTATCAGATTACTTCCTAGAATTGACAAACTGGCAAATTCATTTGGAGTCAGTTTATGAACCTTTTATCAGGAAAAACACTCTTTGACTTTTCAAGTTGTTATTAAACACCAATAAGAGAAGAATGATGACAATGATATTATTCGGCAAACATAATTATGGGCACTTGCAAATATACCATGAACCATTTATACGATAGGATAACCAACATTTTACAGTTTTGAGCAATATTGGTTGGATGGTGTTAAGAGAGAGTATGAATTATGTGGAATGAAATCTCTCGTCATTTTTCACAATAAACTATTCATAGGACAAAAATTAAAAGAATTTCCACTTTATTGAAGCCTTATATCAACAAAAATGTTTGTACTAGATTTACTTTGTGCCCGACATTTTTTATAATGCTACGAACTCGACATCTAGATCAGGGGCCCACAACTTTACGAAGTCTGAGGATCATAATTTTAAAAACCATTTCTTGCAGAGAGACAACGCAATTTATCTCATTACCATAATTAAAAAGGAATTGTATACAAATGTCAAAAATATATTAATTGTTTTCTTCTCAATATTTTTGTGCGAATCGAAAATGGCTTCGTGAGAGCGTTTCGCGCTTCATGAAAGCGTAAGGAAAAGGTTTCGTGATTTTTTCCTGAAAGAAGCGGCTTTTGTCACTGATCATCTGTTTTTGCTTGATGCAAGTGCCAACTAACGTGCAGTCACAAAAGCAATTTTTAAAAATTTTGTTACTTTTGGCAACGATGTTGCCACACCTTGTTAGGCAACGAACATGAAGTAATTCCCCTTTAATCTAGAGAGTCAAATGTGACATGGAGAAATTCTACTAGAACACAGTCGATTTCTCTCACGAAATCGCCTTTATACGTATTGGCTGGGGGCTCGGAGCTGATAGATCGGGGATTTTCAGAACGGCCAGCCTTCCTCGGCGTATAAATGATTCTCCAAGCAAGTGGCTTGAGCTTAATGGATCGCAGTATTGAGCTGCTCTATTGTGCCTCGCTCGGAACCTAACGCGTCTACGAACTATTAAAAGTCCTGACATTGTTGTCTTTGATAGGTATGCGTGAAGAATCGATGCCTGGGGTAGCTAAATATGTTTTATCCACACTCGGTATTCTCTAACCGAGCATTTGTTAAACCGCGGCATTTGCGAGCAGAATGGCACGTATGAAACTGCCGTTATTGCCCTTCCCTGGAGGAATCAGACGCCAGCTTGGTATGCTGCAATGCGTAATTGAATCTTGTTTAACTTCGGATTTCCTCAGGAATATTTCCACTTGCACTGCACAGTGACGAACAGATCCTTCCTTATAGGCGTTTAAGCATAATAAAAAAAATTTAAAAAACGGAAGGTAACTTCGCAACACAGGTCGCTCGACGCGTGTATCAATCATTAGAAATGATAAAATAATATATGAATTTAAAATTCTTCCTTTAAAGTCTTGGATCCTTTGACTCGCAGATCGACCTTGTGATTCTCTTCCATTTTCTCCTACATACAACTTCCTTTCAACTTGGAAAACAGTAAATTCTTACCTAAAATTAAATCTTCTCTTCTGTATCTGCTCTTGCGTATCTGTTAGGTAAATTTTAATGTTTTATTTTATAATTATAACTGTTATTTATTTTTAAGATTACAATGAAACTTAAAAATTAAACTAAAACACCTATATTCGTTAGTTGAACGTTTAAAGGTTTTTTAAAATTTCTCCTAATATTCTATTTCAAGTTATTGTAACTTTTCATACTCTTAAAAGATAATTTTTTGTCGAACAAGTACAAATAAATATTTACAAAAAAGTTTCTACGGTTTGTCGGTGTCTGGAGCTGCTTATCTTCGCCTACCTACGCCAGCGAAACATTCCAAAACTATTAAATTTATTACAATTTTTACATCACAAACGTTACTACGCTTATCCGTTACGGAAGTACTCTCCTTCAAAATAATATTGTGGCTAGACCTGAAATCATGTCATCCGTTTTCTGATTGTTTACCCCGCTCGACTATGGTTTCGAAACAGTGCATTCGATCATGCTTCTGGGACTCTTATCGCCACTCTCCTAGGTGGTTTCTGAGACAACTTTTCTATCACAACCCAATGTCACTCTCTAACGTTCTCGGAAGAACGTTCTCTAACGTTCTAGTCACAAAATGTGTCAGCTGTAATTTCCGAAAATTGCTCAACCATCATTTTGCATTCAACATCCTCGGGCCACAAACAGATTAAAAAAATAAATAAATAAAAAAAACAAAGAAAATCACCGGCGGGCAGCAGGTTGTGTACAGCTGTTTTTGATCGAACAAGACCACCAAAGCCTATCGTAAAGTGACACCAGTATAACCTAACAAAACACTGCGGCAATGAAATGCACGTTGCAGTACTACAGTCACACACATCTAGCGTGTCTGTTTCGCGTTTAGTGAATATATTTCAGTTTGATGAGGGTCGTTCTGTAACACGCGACTACCGTTTGGAGCAAAGCTGGAAATGTAGCCTGGCTTTTTTTTACTAGAAAGCGCGTACGGAGTACTCGCAGCCCAGTAGTCAAATGGAGCCAACGAGCCTCCAGTGTCGTTAGCGAAGATATATTCACGACAGAGGAGCGCATTTGGGCTGTCGCCGCCAGGGGCGCCGCTGCGCTGGACTGGACGAGAGAGCCCTGTTTGCAGTGAATGAACGTCACGCGTTGAAAAAGCGACCCGCGTAGTGATGCGACATTAGGGCACTGTATGCGTTCTCTGAGCCATCAATTTTTTTCCGCAACAAATGCCGCGTCTAAACAGAGATAGGAGACACCTGTACTTGAAATTTGGAGATGCACTGTTAAAATATGGACACTCGTACTGGCTGCCAGGTCAACGTATGATGATGGACAGTCAATGACTGAGCAAAGTGAACCTATGGTCGCAATTCAAAGGTCATTGAAGAAAGTCTGACATCTTAAATAGAATTTAAATACTACTTTTTTAAAAACAGATGAACATCTCTGTACGTGAACCTCCTAGAATAATTGAAATTATGATCTCTTTCCGAAAATCGAAATTATTTAGCCCCGAGTTCATAAAATAGTGGATACAATGTAATTAGATTGTTTATAATTTTGATTATTTGAGAATGAATTAATGACCCTCTAAGTGAAACAATATGTTTCCTCACCAGTAGTCTCTGGTAACTATGAAATTATTATAACAAAATTTAATTCCAAAAAATAATTTCCTCGGTTCTAAATAATCAATTTTTAATGCTTATATTTTTGCTGTTATATAAGTAAGTTCTAACTGAGATATTTTATCTGTCTATATAACACAACCTGAGATATTTTCATTATTTTTTTATTTTTTTTTGAGGAAATACGATCCGTATTTCAATCAATTAAATCGATCAGTCATTCTATTGATATTAAATACGAGCGTAGTACAGTAAAACATATTTAATACTTATTCCAATTTTATTTGCATAACATGAGTTTTGGATTATCTGAAAGAATGGCTATGTCATTTGAAATACAACTGGAATTATTTCTTGTGTTAATCCGCAATTATTACTGTCAGTAAGATGAAGAAAATAGTTTTTTTAAAGCACATAATAATTATTCAGAACACATTAGAGTAAAAAAAACATATGTACGATTATTACTGTCAGTATTACTGTCAAAATTGTCTTTTTTCATCGCCCTTAAACTCAAAAACTAAAATATTTTTACAACTCCCCTAGTCTTTGCATCTTCATTCGCTCTGTATTCTTTCTTCTTATCATTATTTTTTCTGCATTCCATTGTGATTATATAGAACAAATGAAGTATTGTTTTGAAGCTCTATTTTCACTTTCGTCAGTACAAGCTCAAAAATCCCAGAGAGAGAAAGCGAAACACTTTCGGCAACATAATCACAGACTGGCTGCAAACATACTCCGAATTTTTTTACAATCATTATATAAGCCGTTACGTGTGTTTCATTGTAACAGATAATGCAGGGCTCGTAAATTATATCCGAAAATTTGAATGTCTTAATAGAAAGACGTAAAACTCGACCAAAGTTCTTGTTCTTCTTCACTAACTTGGTTAGAACGGCAACCTGGTGCTTCCCTTGAATTTAACCTAAGCTGACCTAAACTAACCCGACGGCCGATCGGTTCTTCTGCCGCCCGCCCGCTGCCCGCTCGCCGGGTCGGGCGCACCCCAATTACGAGGGCACGGCGGGGAAAACATGCTAATGAGCAGCGCGGCTGCTGCTTCGGAGGCCGCTCGCCCTTTGGAGCCCCCCCCCCCTCTCGGGCCACCTCTACGGTTGCACGCCCTTTCACTCTCAACGCATACGCCCAAGCACTTGGCGTGGCCCATCGCTCCTGTGCTGTCATAAGCAAAATCAGAGCTCTTCGAGTGGCATTTAGTGTGACTACATCACGAATTAACACAGAACAGGAATGTAATGGATAATTAAAAACCACACGAACAACGAAAAGATAAATTTTACTCGAAACTGCTACCGAATTCACTCGCTGTCTGGAGGAGAATTCTAGCGGCCGGCTGCTCTGATAGGTAGTTTTCCGTGGTTTCTCCAGTCAATATCACGCGAATGCCGGAGCAGTACCCTCACAAACGGGCCACAGACGGCGCGCGATCTCGCCTTGCTCGTTCTCTTCTCACCCCTTACACACACATATACTAACATGCTCTACACTACCACACACACCGAGAGACCGGCCGGAAGCTTAGAGCATGTCCCGGCAAGAGCGGTGCCCCGCTGGTGAGAGATACCTGGTCGGAGAAACCCCCGCTGCCGACGGTAGGTCGGCGCCGGATATCGCCATACAGTGGGGGAATGACCCCTGCCACCTCCCGAGCAAAAACATACACTATACGTACGGGACACATGACCCTATCCCCCCTTTCTCTCTTTTAGTTGGCATGCCCACAATTACTAAACAATCAATCAAAACTGCAACGGGGTGAAGTGAAATTTAGAGTTATCATTGCTGCCGGGAGTTAGTTATATATCCAAAGATGAGTAGCAGTTTAAGGTAGAAATTGATGTCAACTACGTTTCAATTTTATGGTAACAAATCTTTCAAAAAACAATTTTAACAAAAGTACTTAAAAGAACATTTATAAAAACACAATTCTTGAAATTGTAGGAGGTTGAATTTTCCCTGTGTTAAGATTCTATTCAATTATTTGAAATGGAAAACGTAAAAACTGTATTAGCAGTTATATTCGTCAATTTTGACTGGAACATACGTTTGCACTCATTAAACTCTTTTCTCTGTCTGATTTTGGTTGTAATGTTACACATGTTTTTTGCACTCTGCACTATCTAATCTCCTCATAATAACTGTACAATTTTTCAGAGTGTGTGTAATTTCATTTGTAGTTTGTGCTGTCAATTTATATTTTGTTCCTTCTCAAAATTTTTGAAATTACTTCCACACACTTTCTCTTTTACTTTTGCTAGTTTCGCTATGTTTAAAAATAGCTTCAATTTCAGATTTTGAAACATTGCCAAAACGCGATATTGCGATACACAGCATTACCAATTTTATATTTATGTTCACAAGCCATTATGGATATGAAACAATATTGCTATCGATAACAATAAAAGGTAAAAAAAAAAAATTATAACAGCGGATTGCAAAGTTCGAATAAGTTGATCGAGATGTGATACATTGAATTGTTTTCAATGGGAACTAATAAAACCATATTGATTCGCTTGGAAAACTTATATATTTCACTGAACGTAATCAATATATTGAAATAATTATATCAATTATTTTATTACGTTGTCGTCTAATGGACAATAAGTCTAATACCCCTAAATGTGAACAAATTTCATTGCGCTTCAAACTTTGCACGATTTCAAGCTATTTGTTATTTATACTAAATAAAAGTATTATAACATTAGTTTACCAAAATCACCAAAAATGAGAGGTTACAAGGACACTGCGGAGACTTGAAAAAAGATGTTGATCTACGTTTTTTAACACTATCGTTGGGCTTCCACACAGCGCATTCAGCATTTTTGTATTGCACTGTTCGACCGCTAAAACGCGTAACCTCACGCATTGCGTCCTGATTATCTATTTCGACCAGTGTCACCGCAGACGCTATACCACAGATAAAATATTTTGTCCAATACAACAGCGTTCGCGACGAATGGAGCGGTCGAGATGGGTAAAAGAGCGGCTGTACTTTAAATCCAGCCGGTTGCAAATCGTCATCACGCTCCAAATTGGTTCTATTTTCGTCCGCAAATTCATACTTCAAACACATGTTTGCGCACTCATAAAAAACATCACTTATTTTAGATCAGAATTGAGCGACTATCGATATTAAATAGTAAACATTTAATGGAAATAGCATTTCAAAATAATAATCTTTATCCAAAACTTTGCAGGCTGAGGAGAGAATGAGCACCTTGCATCCCTGAATGTTCGATCATACCTGAAAATATTTGTGAGTAAATATTTGTGAGTTTGTCGTAGAAGTTCATTAGAATATGAATTATAAATGTTTCATTGGATCTACTGTAAATATAAAAGCATAGCAGCAAACTTGCTGAATATACGGCATCATAGATTAAAATAATGTAGCAAATGCTTCCAAAAATTGCATTTAATTCATTGCTTTAAATCGTTAGAGTTCAAAAAACGTTGTTTTGATTGACTGATTTTTTTATTATTTTGATTTATTGATTTTTTAGTGATTATTTTGCGTTTATGTGCACGTCAACTGCAGCAACAATTCATTACTCCTATAGTGTAGTGCTTCGGAAGTGTAGTTCAGGATAAATATCTGGAAGTAGCGAATTTTCTTCTTCGCTGGAACTGTATATCTGGTACCGATCTACTACTCAGCTTGTGAGGCTTTCCCCTCCAGTTCCCTCTCTCTCTCCATAGTACATCAAGCTTCAAATCTCTCTCTCTCTCTCTCTCTCTATATATATATATATATATATATATATATATATATATATATATATATATATATCGATAATCTCCCGTCAAATGACGTAGCGTGGTGCTTGTGAGTGCTAGAGGAGAGGAGAGGGCAATGAGAAAAGAATCGTTCACCATCTATAGCTCATTTGTTAAGATAGTACTCCAGCATTCAACATCGTTTCGACGTCTGTACGCATCCGAATCCCAGGGGAAACCCAATACGCCACCCCCACCCTGCTGCCCCCGCCCCCCGCCCCGCCCACTTCGATCAGCCAGCCCTTGGCGCGCGCACCCTGTGATTCCGCCGAGCGGCAATTAGGGACATTAGCGACATCTCGCGCTCGCCGCTCGTTCCACTCGTCCATTGCGAGGGCTGCCATTGGCCCCCCTCCTCCTCTCCTCCTTCTTTCAACACCCTCTCCTGTATCGCGGAGCGCATAATTGGGCGCTGGAAAAGATTCCGTATCTCTTTGAAACGTAACTGCGTTTTCGAAACGAAAGCGCCGCGAAAAGTTTGTTCTTCCTGAAAGGAGAGGAGCGCTTACATCATTCAGAATTTTTCCACAACGGTTTAAAATTGCTTTTCACTCGCTCTTTTGAAAATTCTCTCTTAATTTCATTTTTAAAGTAACTGTCGCTTCAAAAGACCCGTTGTAGGGAGGATATTTGTTTACCAGAGTAATGAAGTGAAAATGTATAAAAATAGAAGGAAAGAAGGAAAAGGATGATACCAACCATTGATCATAACGAAGCGAATATAGAATTACCAATTTATTTGATTTTAACTTTGTTTTGGACGGTTATTAATTTACATGGACCGCAATATTCTGAAGGTCTTCTTCCATTCATTTTATACACTATTTCAGAATAATCAGAAAATGAACTCGATGCCCTAAAACATCATGACGCAATGATTGTTCCGTGTCATCACCCAAGACTACAAACCCTTGTATTCAATTTATCACAAACCTAATGGATTCGATAACGTTATAAATTAAGGACATCTTGAAGTTACAAATAACCTTCTCCACATCCGCTACACATCTATTACTGATGATCATTTGACATTAAAATTTTTTTTCGTACCCCTTTCGCAAAAGTATATTTTACTTTTAGTGAAAATATTTAATTCCACTAGTATTAACTGTTACACTTTGTTGCATAAGCACATGTTTGAGAAACGTACAAGTAGCAAGTTTGTGAATTTTCAAGTGTTCAATAACACAACTTTGTTGTAAAACAACCAAGGAAACGCGTAGTCTATGTTGTGAATAACACTACAAATTGTTTAGGAATAGGAATGAATTTTGGATTTCAACTCTAGGACGACTTTTAAATTCACTGGTAGCCTACCGTCATGTCTATTAGCATATGTGTGTCATGTATATTAGCATATGTGTAGCATCTTGATGTCAATAAATACTAATCGGGTTCCAGTTAATGATCTATTGATAGTGTCTACCACGAGGCATTTGAGAAACTCATACGTGCCAAATCAAGCGAAGAACTTGAAAAATGATATAACTTTTGAAATGGAAGACTCGTAAAAACATTCCAATATTATTCACGAGGCTCTTGTATCTGTAAAGGAAGAATAGATTAATTTAATTGATGTAAAGGTAACAAGAGAATGTTTCATTGGATTGCGATTACTTAACGTACTAGTGATCAAGGAGCAACAAACATTTTAAGATATAATTCAATGAGTCTTGAACGAATCATTCTAGTCCTGACAGCTCTAACGTTTCATTTTACTAATCGTAACATCTCTAAAGTTTCATTGTACTAATCCCGACTTTGCTAAGTTCTACTAATCTTGACTTCAGCACACTTCCTTAAATTCCAGTAATCTTGACATCTGCAACGTTTCATTCTACTAATCCTGACAAAATTAGCTGAGGGTTTGTGTAACCAACTTGCATTCATGTATGTATGAAATGAATTTAAAAGACGTAATCATATAAAATGATAAAAATTATGAAAATTAAGATATAGAACAAAACATGACACAATAAATTTAATTTATTTTAATATGTAGAGGAAGTCGTTTCAAAGCTTTAATACATTTATTTTTAACAACAGTGGTAGTATTTATTGACAGTTAAATCTTTACATCTACTTAACAATAATTTTGCACTCTTGGAGGAACTGCTTTTTGCACACACGAGAAAATACTTTTACCAGAAGGACCAAGAACGGGGAAGTGCTTCGACCGCGGATTTCTGATAAGATAGCGCTGCACTACACGGCCCTTGCAGAGAGTTCTCGGCCAGTTCTGTTAACCATTCTGAAGTAACGAACTAAATTCACGAAAAAAAGTAATAATTTAAAACTTCAATCCTAAAATACGAAATTAATAAATGAGAATTATAACAATGAAATTTTGTTTTGATTAGTTTCCTCAAAATTGGGTGTGATGTTTTTAAAATGATCATCATTATGTTTTCGCAATAACGGAAAAATGAAAAACGTAAACCTACAATTAGTAAGCAATTTTTCTGGAAATATTGGGTCAAATTTTAGAAAATACACTCAGTTTTTTCTGAATATTTAGAGAATGTGAAAGTTTTAGTAGGATATTTGTATTATTTTCAGAAGTAACACCGGAGAACGTTTAGCTGAAAATAACGAACAATATTGATTTTTTAAAAAGAAAAAGAAGAGCACATGTACGCGACAAATGAAACGTAGATTTGTCTCTATTTCCAAAGAGTGAAGTGTGCTGAACTATACGAAATAAAGTGTTGAAATACATTGTAATTTGAAATAGTTGAGCGAATTTAAAGACTTCCTTCGTTGATTCATCAACTGAAAAATGTAATGAATTGTTAATAAATTCCTATTTTTTTAAATTGCTTGGACTAGGTAAAGAAACCACAAAACGTAATCTTTATCGTTTCTAGTAGCAGTAGCAAAATGTATATTAAGAAAAGTTACAAAAATCATCTTCTAAATCTATGAGAATCACTCGCATTTACATACCGTTCTTGATTTCTTTCCAATTCACCGTCTTCTCGATCGTGAGGCACTAGGTCACAAATGTTCGCGAAATGAAACAATATTTGGGTTATCATAAGAAAAGGTATGCCATTGAGACTGAGGGAATGTCATTGATATCATCGCCAAGAATGTCAATGAGAATGAGCATTGGATGGTGGCCATTTTTGACTGTTTGTAGAGTGGTCTGCTTGTTTCATGCAATATGGGAAGACTCAAAATACAATGCAATAGATGGAGATAACTGAACAACACGAATAAAAAAATGGGTATAAAATAATAAATAATTATGACTATTAAAGTCGTTTCGCTGAAACAGCAGATGATAAATTCGTAAGGAAAAGAACAGAAATGGTAAAATTATGCCAGGCATTTTATTTACTTTCAAAAATTTACGACAGTAAAAAATAAAGGTAATGTACAGAAAACTCTGGAAGTGTAAAACAAATGCTAACAAAGGGTAATGAAGAGGAGTCATAAACTGTTATGATTCTGCTGGACACATCTGCAATACCAGAATTTACGAAGGGAAACAAAAATGAACCAAAAGTATGTTACTAACTTGTGAATATCACTATGATTAAATACATCAAACAATAAAGTCACTTGAAAAAAAAAACAACTTACTAATAGTGGGATGGTATAAAAATCTATCCAGCAAATCATGGAATTCCTTTAAAGAATAAACGCACGAATTGAGGTCAAGGACCTGGCAAATATGTACCTTCAAATCTTCACTTCCTAATTATCATAATTATATTGATATGGACATGCGTCAAATACTTTCGGCGGTAGCACCAAATTCTGGAATTTGTAGATTTTCCCAATCACCTCTAAGCATTAACGAACCGTGCAATTTCAAGTCTAATGAATACGGCGTGAAATCCTCGATATCTGTGACCCAGACTTATGTATCGTTCCCTGCAAAAGATATCGCTCCGGTCCTAAATGTGCCGTATTTCATCTTTGAATGCAAGTACTATCTCCAGTTTCCGGAAGCGCGATAAACCGAAAAGGTGCCCTAGCTACGAGGAGGCGGCGAAATGCGAGATAGAGACGGAGCGAGTTAATTCCAGCGGCGCGACGCGACGCGTCCGCCACCGCAGAGATCCTCCGCACCGGCGCCATCTGTCCCCCTCCGCCCCCCTCCACCCCCCTCTGCCCCCCTCCGCCCCCCTCCACCCCCCTCTGCCCCCCTCCGCCCCCCTCCGTCCCCCCCGCTCCACCACCCACCGCCCCGCACAGTGGGCCAATGGACCAAAAAGGCGCCCAGAACAATGTCTTGTCGTTTCCAAACAATCGTTTCAATCGCCAGGGTTCTCAGAATAAATGTTACAAATTTCTAGGATATGTAGAGATGTAGAAAATGATCATTTTGCAAAGGAAAAATAGTGGGAAATTGCTTCCAACGGAGATTAATTTATACATGTGGTATTTGCCTCTGACTTTTGGCCACTCCGTTTGCATAGATGTTTGACAGGTACATGAATCTTGACTGCATCAGAACGTAACTTGCCGAACATCTGTGCCTAAGGAGTAGCTTGAAGGTCAGAGGAAATGACGCACGTATAAATGGATATAACTGAGTTATATGCAATTTCCCACCATATGTTCATTGGCAAAAAGTGATCATTTTTCGACTTGTATATTTCTCCTTGAAAGTTGTCATAGTTAATCGGAGACATCTGTACACTTCACTATTTGGTATGTAATAAAGGGCAGACGTTCTGTCTTTATGTATAACATTAACGTAAATTTAATATTGTAGTTATTTTACAACTTATAGTGTATTAGTTGATCACTCCTTGCCAATGAATATGTGTTAGGAAGTCTCCTAAAATAGAGATGAACAAGTGACATTTGCCCCTGAATGGTTGACAATTAACTCAGGCATGATGTTCGGCAGATCCACGAAATCCTGCTGGTTGAGAGAGACACTTACGCTAACAGCGTCAGAACGTGTATTTGGCAATCAGTATGGCACAATGATTATGGCTACTAATCATATGTATATGCCACATATAACTTCTTTATATGAAATTTCTCACATATTCACTGGCAAAATGTAATTTTCTTATACTCTACATCACTTGGAAATTTCTAACACTTTTTGTGATCCACTGTGTATTCTAATGAATGTTCCGCGCGCCTCCTGTGCCATTTCGGCCCAGTGCCCGCCCAGCCCAGTCGCAGCGTGGCGTGGCGCATCGTCTCCCGCGCGCTATCTCCCCGACAAAAGACTGCCTGCCGGCCGCGCGCGCAACAATGGCTCGTCCCTGGCGACGCCGCCTGGCCCCGCCCCGCCCCGCCCCTCCGCTCCGCTCCCTCGCGCCAGCGCCGTCGACGCACTCGCCCGTGAATATGGAAGGCTTATCTCGCCGATATACAATGCTAATTAAGAGATGCCTCGCGGAGGCTTCAGCTGGGCGGCCGCCGTGGTGACGTTATCGCGACGTGTGAGGTGGTTATGGAAATTTATTGTAATTGAAATGACACGGACCTGCCGCCTCGCCGCCGCCGCCGCGCGCGCGCTCCCCGCGGGAGAGACGGAAGTGACGAGACGACAGGGCGGCGGGAGGTTACAGCGCGTGAGTTAGGAACCGAGAGTAGCGGCAGTAGGAACAGTGGCGAGAGTGATTGTTAAGTGTTTCCGGACGTGACAACTACAATGACCATAAGTCACTTAGGTGTAGTCCATGTCAAGCCCCGGAAAATAGAGAAGTTCCTTCACCGTGAGAGATTCGGCACCAACCTACACGTAGGCTTTCAGGATTTTCCTCCAGGTATGTCGCTTCAGTCGAACACCGCCCCAGCTGGGGTACATTCTCTGCTCGTGACATGTGTGGTAGTGTAGGCCATGAACGTCCAAGTGTTTGTGCTCAAGAGACGCAGACCACAACAGTTTGAGGAAGGGAAGATAGAGCGAGATCTGCAACCCGTTTGATAAGACACGTCTGGTCTTGTTTGGAGAAACCAGGCAAAACTTCCGATCAGAGCAGACGGCCGCTATAATTCTCCTCAAGAAAGTGGTTGAATTCAACTCAAGTATGAAGCGTCGAAAAACCGCCATCGTCAGAAGTCAAAGCCAGCGACGCTGCAGAGGCAATGGAAATGCTGTCTCTGAGCCATTACAGACGTCGCAATTGTGGGGAAGGGACCGGGGGTGGCTAATGTGATTACACGTAGTAAGAGATAGGACGGCAGCACGCACAGAGGTGAATTCCGTGAAGCATATGCAAGAGGTTGTGTTAATTCGTGGCGACGGGCTGGCGGGAGGTAAAGGGTGGGGGAGGGATGGAGAACTCGGTTGCAGATTCCAAAGGGTGTAAAGAGTTATTGCTCTGGTGCGGGTCGTCGTAATAACGGCTTAAGAGCGATGGATGAGGTTGAGGCGACGGCGAGGAACAGTCGAGTGGGAGGCACGGTGTTTCCGGGCCGGTTGCTCGTGCGCAAATTGTAGATTACTGAAATTATCTCCCTCGTCGTCTGCGAACAGTCCTACTTGTTAATTTCGCTTGCGTGTTTCCTGGAAATTTCGCGATTCGCGAACTTCATATTCCCCTCTGCCCGAGGCCACCAGCCCCATCTAAAGCAACGTCCATTCACTCTGTGGTTGCTTTATTTCTCAATTTCATGCCGTTACGCAAATCGTATCTAGTTTTTTTTACATTTAAACAGTTGCTAAAATAGTTCTAATAGGAAGTATTTGAGGCTAAAATTATATTCATTTATATTAATCATTCATTAAGGAACCCACATCAATATTTCTAATCATTCTTTTTAATATTCCATCCTGATTTTATGACAGTGTCCTGTCCACATAAACAAATCAAGGAACTTTATCGAAGAAATTGGATTTACTACTGAAAATACGATTGTTGTATTTCGCATCATATCCAGAACGTAAAAGAAATATAATAGTGGTTTTCCATTAATAATATAAATTGTATAGGAGTTTGCATTGATGAGAAGGAAATACGATAATTCAAGAAAAAGAAACTGAAAACAAGTAGAGTCACAGTAATTTTACTTTGTGAAAATGTAAAATATGTACTTATAAATAACATTAAATATAAAAGATGCGTTGCATTAGATACAATAATTAATTTCGGAATGTGTAAAAAGTTACTCTCCAAGAAAATTAGAGTGAAAAAAACAGGTTGTCCTGGGCTGATATCATCAGCTATGTTAACATCAGAAAGTGATTGACTATATTTTAAATTATCTAAATTCACTTATTTTCCAATACAGTCCTGATATTAAGGCATGCAGAACATTTTTATTATTTACAATACAATTTTAGGAAAATAATTCCCTATCATTTTTATGAGAACTTTTTTGTAATGCACCAGAAATTTAAGCCTGACAAGGTTTCTGACTGTCAATGGAAAACCAAAGATATTTTAAACTTTATTGAGCAATAGAATTAAGACATTTGTGAAGATTTTAGAGTTCACACAGTTTTCATTTCCACCGATTGTTTGGTAAGAGTTTGGAGTTTACATGTGTTCCCCCAAAAAATCACTTCACCCGAAACCACTTTGGTGCCAGAGTGTCACTTAGAATTTTTGGAAATTCTATAAACCTAGTGAAACATCTAGAAATATGTTTCCTAAACATATCCGACTTTACTCAAGTAAAATTACACTTCAATTCTTCACACTTGTTACTTCAAAATAGTTTTAAAAATTATTTAAAATAGGATACAAAATATTTTGAATAGCAAATAAGCTTCTAAAATTTCATGTTTTCATTCTCATAAAAGAGTATCAGTTTTGTTATTTAAGAGTGGAATATGTTTTGCAATAATGAAACAACAAGAAATTAAAATACATTATAACTAGCTCATTGCATTACTCTACCATGAATGGAAACGGTGCTATGAATAAATATCCACAAAATAGACACGATATAGTTGGAAGAAGGTTAAACGTTATTTATGTACCAGTTATCCATCACAAGTACTTCAGGTATATCTTCTTAGGATCAGAGGATTACTTCCTCTGATCCCAAGAGGTTCTATTCAGTTCAAGCCTTTTTTTCCATTTCTAGAATTCTGTGTACAATACGTATTTTGAGAATAATATGTCAAGATTAAATTTAATTTCTACAGAGTTGGTTTCAATTTTTGATAGCTTCTTAATAAAGTAAGAAATTGTCCAAAACTTCTGGTACTTATGGAAACATTTTTACTGTTTTGAATGTGAAATATCACGCCAATACATTCGGATCTTCTTACAATGAAACTACTCCTAATGTTAAAATGTTTAAGCTCAGAGAACAAAACGAGAATATTCTTCAGATTTATTTTCACGAAAGCAGACACACCCATTTCCTGCTTTGTGACCACATCCTCTTCACATAGGATGTTTCGTCAACGGAATGCAGCCTTTCTTGAACTGTAAAACATCTAGCGGAACTATGATAAAACTTGACTGTCGTAACAATTTACATTAGAATCCAAAAAATGGTGCGAATGGTGATTTCATACATAATTTTGAGATATTCAGTTGTGTAATATGCAAATAAGGCATTTCGTTAAACAAACTGCACATTCTCTTTTTACAAGTCATTTTGTTAACGATATTGTTAGTATAACATCCTTCACAATCTCACGAAAGGATATTCAGTCGAACCTGGGTAAGATGAATTTCAAGAGCCAGAAATTCTATTCTCACTTCACAGGTTTCTCACGTACCTAGTCTCTCATTTTTTCAAGTTCAAAATGGTGATAACTTACACAGATATTTGCTATATATGATGCACATTAATAATATTTTATACACATTTCAATCAATTTGTTTTAGTTACAAAGGTGAATATTAAACAAAAATGCAATACGATCATAAGCATATTTATTGTAAACAACGTACTATGTATTTTATGTTACTTGTATTGATCCATGTAAACCGGAATAAACTTATTTACGCAACTTTTCCAGGTAAATCCACTATTATTAAAGTACGCTCCTCTCATACATTGTCAGCTAACAATCACGTCTCGAAATTCACAATAAAAATTCACGATTTAAAGTGACAATTCGAAGCTGGAGAGACACGGTCGATTTTCTAGAAAATTATCTGAGGCGAAGCTTCACAGTAATTCTTTAAAATATCAAACTTCCCTTTTTAAATTGAGTAAAATATGTTAATGATAACAGAAATAAAATATGTTAATGATAAAGAAATAATAAATTAATACAAATAAAAAGTCATTATAAAAAATAGCTGAGTAAATATCGTAGAACATAGTTGCAAACGTGATCAATGAGTTCATACAATATTAAACCTGGTTTTGCAAATAAACCATCATGGTGATGATTTAATTCGGCAAAGCATTAGAATATTGAGAATGAGATTCCAAAGCGCATATGTAGTAGGAAACGGAAGTTCCAGCATTACCAGTTACCCGCATTACAGCGGAAAATATTAAGCGAAATCCAAACCGTATCGTTCTCAAATAATACAGGTTCATTTGTAAAAAACTGTCTGCAAAATTCAATTTGAAGTTATATTTATTTACACAGGGATCTGCTTTCATTTCACAACTAATTATATTCTAAGAAGAACACGACGGATCTGAACACAGAATTGCTTCAAACTTGTTTAAGTAATGTTCAAAATATCAAAAGTATATGAAAAATACAGTGTGTAGAATTCTCACATTAAAAAGTACAAAAATGATTGTTTATTCTCCAGTGTTTTGAACAGAAGTTTTTGGGAAATGCAGTAACGATGTCACCAGTAAATAATCAAATCGGAATGTTCATTCGAAGGATGTCTCTTGTAAGATCAGAAAAGGCGGTGATGTAAACGCATTATATACTAAGAAGATTCGTTCGACATTCTTTTTTTCAAGCATAATTAAAATCCGCTAACTTTGTAATGCCAAAACCGCATATTTATCGCTGCTTTCCTTCTCTCATATTAGAGATATCGTGTTTCGTCTGTATATGAAAGCAGTGAAGGACACATTTTTCGACAGTGTAGTTTTCTCATCATGTACACGCAGTGAAGCGTTGCAGAATGCTGTCACAGAAGGGGCCTACTCTCTTCGCCTCGTAGAAAACCTTTCCCTTGGGGAATGAGCAGGCAGGCGACGTGGGGACTCCGGGGGCGGCAGGTGGGGGGGGGGGGCGGAGATGGGGAGATGATTCGCGCGCCGCGCCCCGCATTCGGGGCACGCAGCGCGCTCCTCGTATCTCGGACCCGGACTTCCGGGCCCGCGTGACCTGAACCGGAAATGGACCGGAACAGATAAGGCCCGGCCGTGAGGGCGGCCGGCCGCCGGCGTCGGCAGCGGAGGGTAGGCCTCGCCGTGGGCGGGGCGGGGCAGGGCGGGGCTGGGCGGGGCGGGGCGGGGCGGGGAGAGAGGCGGCTCGTTTCGCGACGCGGGGAATCGAATCGCCTAGGTCTGGAGGGCGGGGGGGGGGGGGGTCCAGAGGCTGCGTCGCAGCCGTGGGAAAGGGCCGGCCTCCAGGCGCTGACGGTGACCACTGGCCGTCGACAGCTGCGTGCGTAGCAGCCGGTCGCAAGGGCACCTCTCAAGTGCACTCTACGTGTTCCGGGATGCATACCTATTCATTTTAAGTGTTCCGGCATGCATGCCGATTCATTTTCGAGTCTGAAACTTCTCAACGTAACGTATTCACTGTGGGAATACCAAGAACTCGTATGGTCTTGGAAAATGTTTTTTTAAAAATATTATTTAAACTTCGATGAAAGTACGATATTCATCGTTGCGGGTGAGCGGTGCGACCGTAACGGCAATTCCGCAGATATACAGATACTTGGTTGAAGTTCCAATGATGAAATACTATTTTAGTCACTAAGTTGATAAGTCAGTCACTAAGTCGCTATGGTTAAAATGACGGGAAGGGATTCTGGAACTCAAGAAAAGGTGCGCAGATAATCTTCTCCCCCTTGCGTCACATACAGTTTTTTGACTAAATAAATCTAAATCTAGATCTAAGTTGGTAAGTCAACGCTACTGCCTGGTTCAGGTTGCAAGGAACGTTGATTCTCTGCTCTATCGTTACCATGGTCTCCAATTCCAGGGGAATGTCGGGCCCGACAAGTAAGCAGGCCAAGGACCGCCAGCGGTACTTTCTCCCTCAAACTGTCCCAACGTAGGACCCCATGATCTCAAAACGTCCGGCAATACTACAAGATTATGGATGTCTAGTTAAATGTAACTACGCTGTAGCGACACCGGAAAGAGTGACATACATAGGGGAGAGGGAGAGAGGGAGCGAGTAGGAGAGGAAGGGAGCAGGGAGAATTAGGGAGAGAGGAAGATCGAGGGAGATATAGAAAGGGAGAGAGGAAGAAAGGGAGGGAGGAAGGGAGGGAAGGAGGGGAGAGGAGAGAGATAGAGGAAGAGAGAGTTTATTCCGCATGTATTGCTAATAAAGCACACTCACAATAATGTATTATGTTATTTACAATTTTAAATTGAATGGCTATCTTTTCGTTGAATGTTGTTAATTATGAGTTTAAGAATTCAAGCTTGTCTTATCTATCAAATTTTAAGTTCGACGATTTTTCTAAATCAATTTAACAGGCTTCATTTATGTTACAAGACGGCTCTAATATGTTCGGCTATACGAGAGAGATTATTTCATCGACATATCAGTTTTTGAAATAACACTTATTTTTATGCCGGTTTAATCTCATTGCTGTATATCTGCGTGAACTGTATTTTTGGCAATTTATCCGGTGAAATCATTCATATATAAATTTTCCCATACACAATATTAGTAGTTGATGTACATCCAATAAGTTATCAAAGAGACCCGGTTTCTCTAATGGAATCAAAATAGTGACACGATTTTTTGTGAAGGACAGACACATCTTGAAGAATGAGAATCTCATCATGTTGAGTCGTCGAATTGTAGAGATCATTCTATACTTTCACAGTTATTGTTATACGCTTTCACATAATAATTGTTGTACAAAACCAGCAAAGTATAACAAAAATATTTGCCATCGTTGTCACTAACATTTTATTAAGAATGGATCATCCCTTCGTCAGCAAGAATAAAGTCACTAACAACAGAATTACTACTGTAAACACTATTCCCAAGACTTCCTTCATGTTGCTGTTCTTACAGTTTTTTGACAACACTTGACATTACTCTCATCATTCCTACTGCTGCTAAACTATCATATTGCTTTTTGGACCCCCAACCGCCTTCAAGAGTGTGTGTGGTTCTTTGTTGACCGCAGAAACGTTATGTAAGGTTTGAAAAACGGCACTTAAGCAATTGCTGTGGTGTGATTGCGTAGGGTCCTGCGGTCGGTGTTGATGGAATCTTCGTTCCCAAGTCGCAGCAGTGCTCGGTGGTCACTAGGACGTGGACTCGGTTCATCCCGGACAGTCAGGATACCAATAGCTGTAGGGGTTCATAGATGTAGCTGGTAGGTTCGCACGAGGGACCTACATAGAGGGGCTTGTGCACTCGACAACCGTTAAATACTAGTATTGTGTCGCATTTTAACGGTCGTCAAGTGCACAGAAGTTTCGTGAAAACACTACGTGTAAAGATAATTGGCAATGTGGGAGACATGATTGGTTGCTACACCAAACAGGTGTCTTCATGTTTAATTTCCTAGTGTCTTAACAAAACTATGGGGATTGGGCGAAACTTTGTTTCCCACTATTTATTCTTTTTTGTAGTGTTGAACAGGTTACTAATAGCGCGAAGTCTGTTGGGGTCCAGGATATAAAATGTTACCTCCGACGCTATTTTCAATATTCACAAAACTGGCAAATAATTTCTGTAATCATTCAATTTATGTTCAAAGAGAAGCTACATATGAAATAGAAACTGATAAAGATCCCTCTACCGCCCAGGAAACATTCTCACATCACATCTTCCTTCGACATTTTTCTGTCGTTAGACAAGTACAAAATATTTAAATTATTTAACTATTCTCGCAAAATAAAAAGACTTGTCCACAAAATATATAGATTTGTTATATGTGCACTAATTGGAACAGTAACTGTTGTTTTCGCATTTAAAACTAACTAGCTATGAGAAGCGGTTAATGTGAACAAACTACAATTATAACCTTGATAATCGTTGTTTTAAAATCTTACTCAAATATGTACAAACATACTTAAACTAACTTACGTACTACAACATACATAAACTTTTAAATATAATGCTCTTTGAAAATATGTGGAAAAAGAGATATTTGCAAGAACCGCATATGAAGCCATTTTCTAAATAACTACTCTTCTTCCTCAAATGTAATTTCAGTATCCCCTCCTTCATGTCCTTCATTGTAGAGAGCATTCTCGCGTTTTAAATGTGTACGGCACCTTCAACATTCCTGACCTCGGTTTGTCCACAGCGCTCTCGCCGCGTGCCTACATCGCCGTCGGCGCCTCCACGCCCTCCGCCTCCACGCCCTCCGCCTCCACGCCCTCCGCCTCCACGCCCTCCGCCTCCACGCCCTCCGCCTCCACGCCCTCCGCCTCCACGCCCTCCGCCTCCACGCCCTCCGCCTCCGCCCCAACCGCCTCCACGCCCTACGTCACCGTAGCGCCTTCTGGCAGCCGGCTATCTTCCTTTCAGAGCGCGGCAGCGCTACAGATATAATGTAATATTTATGTTTTAAAAATATTATATGGAATTCAATACAATGGAAAGAACCATTTGAGGTAGGGTACATTCACAACCGAAGTTATTCACTTTACTCATTGCTCAAATTGCTAATACCTACATATATTTTTCCGAATTCGTTTTCCAATAGCCGGGAGATGAATGCCGCATCATGTGCATTAATGGTTAAAATTATGTTTTATTAGAAATTGGTGCAAGAATAGACAGTACAAGAAGTATGTACATAAAATCTGTACATAAATCAAAAGTTGGAAAAGGTCTCGGATAATTCGCAGAGTGGATAAAAACTACCACAAATCATAAATCAACAGGAATAGATCATTTAAAGAATTTTATTACACGTGTACCAGATGAGAAATGATAAAATGAATAAAAATTAACATACCCTCAAAATAATGTAGTTTATCGCAAAATCTCCGTTATCAGCTTTTTATTGCTTAAGTTAAAAAATAACTTCATTATTTGGGGTGGGAAGGTTTTGTTGTCGAACACACAGCGATGAGTTACATTTCCATTTAACATCGTAATTTATCATTGAAGAACATCAGAAGCAATTTAAGAACGACTATAGATTATCCGCAGATCTCATAAGCTGCCGGGGGATAACCTAGTTATAGCGGCAACAGCTGCATCCTATCCCCTCATAATCTCCACAATCTTCTGGTACTCACCCTACTCTGCAAGTTCAAACACATACAATTTACTCCCGTTTATGCGCGGAAAAGAGCGGCCTGTCAATCGAAAACAATCTAGTTTTTCGAATAATAAGCAAAGTGAACTAAAAAGTACAATTCAAAAAGGAATAAAAAGAATTGAAACAATTTGTATTAAAGGTGTGATCAATAAGAAATGTTTGTACACTATTTTCACGGATTGATTCATTGATTGATATTTCGTTGACATATTAACGGGTATGGTCATTCGTTCCGTTAGTGTAGTAACTGTACTTAAGGCTGGAGCTGGCGGTGTTCCTCCCTCGCAGGATGAGATCTGGTGCTAACCTACACGGCTTGCGGGAGATTTCCCCTCCATATTCCCCTCCATATTCCCCTCCAACCCTTCAGAGAGGCACCTTCTTCGCTGTGCTCCTGACATATGTGGTAGTAAAATGCATGTACGTGTGTGGGTCTGAGTGTGGTTATGGTAGAGGATAGGACAAGGAAGAGGAAGGAAAGATCGCGCGCGGCCCGTGACCCGTATGTTAGAATAATACTGTTCAGGAATTCGCTTTTTCTGATCGGAGAAACAACGAAATACTAACGATCGGTGACGCCGGCTGCTAGAATTCTCCTCCAGACAGCGGCTGACTTTGACCTTGCTATTTAGCTGGTGTCGAAACCCCGCCACTGTCGGGACTCGAACCCTAAGACCTTTCAGCCAAAGAGTCGCAGAGACAGCGATAATGCTGGCTCTGATCTACACTGAACCGGTAAAAACTTCTTTGCAATAAGGAAAATCCGGCGGATGATAATGTGAATTTTACCTCGACACAGCCACATCCTACCGTTCATCATCACCTCAATTCTCTGCTAGGCCACCGCCCTGCGCCGCCGTGGCCGCGCCACCGCCCGTTCCGGCGGCTGCGGGCCGCCGCTATCTGGGGTCGCGCTGCCCGGAGGCGGCGGCGGCGGCGGACGCTGCGGCGGGCGGGCGGGCGGCGGAAGTCGCGCCGGCGGCGGGAAAGCCGCGCCGCAGAGCGGATGCCCCCGCAGCCACCCCGGGCCCAAATTTCCTGCCGCTGCCGCCGAGCGCGCCTTCTGGATTTGCCGGCGCGTTCCTTTATTTAGTGTGCGGAAGGACTGTTGCTCACGGGAATAAATATACCAAGGAGGGGGTGTTGGGAGACACTCGGTGCTACGGTGTCGGGGAAATGCTTCACGGAGCGCGGCTGAGCAGGCATAGCCGAGATCGCGAAGGCGCACTGTGTATTAGACCAACGAAAGGTGGCGGTTTCGGTTTCCACCCTTGGCATCTATGCGTGCTGGTTTGGTGTGTCACGATGGGGGTTTCCCAACCACGGTGTGCCGTCTTTCAATCCGCTTCCTTCCTTTCTGGTTGGTCTGCGCAGAGCAGGGCTTTGCTCTAGAACATGTAGGTTGGAAACCAACGTAAGAAACATGTCTGTTGTCGGGTGGTGTACGTTCCTAGCTCACCATTTATCACCCTCAATTCCTATTCTTAAGTCTCTCCCCTTCCTCAGTTAATTCTGTGAGCTCGATAAGACCAGAGGCACGACATACTGGATTACGAACCGCAGCCTCTGAGTCACCAAATTCCGAACGAATTTACCTTATCTTCCTTCCTCTAATGCACGAATAAATGCGATGGACACACTGGCTACGCTTGCCCAATTCTTCGAGTAATGTCTAGTATGGCCGGGGAGGCTTCCAGGTGTCGCGGTAGCTGCATCTGACTAAACAAGTCTTACTCAGGAGGCGATGTCTGTAGGTATCGAAAGATGCACTTATGTAAAACAGGAATATTTGCATACATACTTCACGGCGTGCGTTAATGAATGTAGTGGAAGTGGGCTACTGTTCGGATTTCGTTATAGTCTTTCGACAAATGCAAAACCAGCTGGCTAGGAACATACGTGCATTACAATGTGGATGCGATTTTTTGAGATCGATTTCTCTGACCAGTGTTTTCTATAATACGTGAATACCAGGGGTGCTGTCAATGCCAACGGTACAACATACCGTATCTACGGGCTACACATCGTGAGCGATAATCCATTCCTCATCATAACTTCCCATTCTTAGCATGGTTATTAGTTCTTTATATTTTGTAAATTTTGGAGATATTCTAGTTGTGACATAATAATGGAAATTAAAGTTTCGTAAGAATTTAGATGGTAAACACTCTAGTTATGGTATTAATAATTTATTAATATAAATAATTATAATAGGAGTACATTTCGATTATGTGTATGAGTCAATTAATCACGAACCGAGAAAATTACCTAGAGTCCTAATATATCCTCTCGCATTTTCCACAGGGAATTGTTGCAAACCTTGACACGTTGGTTTAAATATAATCTACCATTTCATTTTATGCATCGTTCTGCTGCATTTCACATGGATGTTTCTCTATCTCTTGGTATCGTGAAAGAAGAAACGATCAATGTACGATGTGGCTTAAAGTGTGTAATTCAGAAATACTCAATAATTGTAACGAGCAAATATTTCACTAACATCGCGCTCACAGATACCACATTACAACAAATCTATGGGAAAGTTAACCCATAAATAAGAAAAGCAGTCAAAGTGTGTAAATTGGGTGCTTTTTGCTTTTTCCCTGTAGAGTAGAAAGAATGTTATGCAATGCTCCTTGAAAAAACGGCGAATTTTGCGCAGAAAAACTCGTATTACAGGGCTCTGGTAAAGAAAAAAGGGATAAATCTAGTTGCGAATATTAAGTGGGAATATTATCTATCATGTAGTGTCGCCAGAATCCATGTTTTGTGGGTCTTCAACGACGGCAAAACGTCTCTCTCTCCGTCCGTCTCTCTCTCCGTCCGTCTCTCTCTCCGTCCGTCTCTCTCTCCGTCCGTCTCTCTCTCCGTCCGTCTCTCTCTCCGTCCGTCTCTCACTCCGTCCGTCTCTCTCTCCGTCCGTCTCTCTCTCCGTCCGTCTCTCTCTCCGTCCGTCTCTCACTCCGTCCGTCTCTCTCTCCGTCCGTCTCTCTTCCCGTCCGTCTCTCTCTCCGTCCGTCTCTCTCTCCGTCCGTCTCTCTCTCCGTCCGTCTCTCTCTCCGTCCGTCTCTCTCTCCGTCTGTCTCTCTCTCCGTCTGTCTCTCTCTCCGTCCGTCTGTCTCTCCGTCCATCTGTCTCTCCGTCCATCTGTCTCTCCGTTCGTCTGTCATAACGACGATAGCAACCAATCCATCTGGCTGATGCCGCAGATCCTTGAATTTGAAATCGGTATTTTCATTTGCGGGGGTACTTTACATGAAGCTCCTGAAAAATTTTCCAAATTTTCAAAAACTTTTTCCATCGTTTTGTTGTTGAAAAGTGTGAAGGACGTTTAAGAGAATGGTGTAGGTCTCATGTTTGTTAAAAATCTTAATTTCTCAAAAGGCGCAAAAGTTCAAAATTTTGTCAGAGTCTTCCTACAACTAAAATATTAAAGACAGCGATTTCCCACTTAGTGTAATCTGCTCCTGAAAGATATATTTTGAAATAAGTTCATGTACAATTTGTCAAAAATTTGAGTACTCGTCACATAATTTTGCGTGAAAGTGTAGGCGAGAAAGTACGTGCTGGTTTTACATCACTAGTTTATTTGTGTATTGATTTTTTCGGAACAAATGTATTCATTTCTTTTATAAATATTAAACAATATACATGTTACTGAATTTTTTGTGTGTTTCAGCAATGAACTTTTTGCGTAGAAAATAATATTTTAGATCAACATTTCAGAGCTTATTGCGGCTCAGCTATTCGGAATATCCAAGGAGTTTAGTACAAAAATACGTTAAAAGTATCTTAAGAGCGTATTTTTGAAGTTTCGACGTTCCCTCCCAGGATACATGTCCTGAATTTTATTCAGGATGATTCAGCCTTCGTTGCTAATACGTAGGGACCTTACCCCATATATAATGTACAGACTGAATATGCCAAAATTGTATACTCTTTGTCTTTTAGTTTTGTAAATAGCACTATGTAACACAATTTTTGTTTGTGGGGATTAAATATCATTTTATAATGGTTTCTATCTTAAAAAACGAAAAAAACTATATTTTTCTGCAAAATCTTTCCTTTATGACCAGGAGAACGAAAGCGTTTGCGTAGCCATTAATAAAACGTACAAATTTTCGGGTTTATCTTTACTTAAAGAACAAATGGAACGAAAGGGAATCCTATATTTCAAACAAACAATATATTTGAAGCAAACGTCTACAAATTGATAACTAATAACCTACAAAATACCCCATATAGTGTCCGAGGATTTTAATAGATTAGCACCGTGAGAACTTCCCGCTGACGTAATATGAAACTATTCCCTTACCCTTAAAAGTTATTCCTTCTTTTCGCACCTATTTATTCTTTCACACCTCTGAGAACTAAAAGGTGAACTGAGTAGCTTGGAAAATTCCATTACCTATCCTAAATATTTCCTTCTCATACTTTTCCGCAGCGGACAAACGTAGGCTGGATCCCTCGCCTTGAGAACTAAAACTTCTCAAAAGAGCGGAAAAGGGGCAGGCTGATCTCCTTGAGCTATGGCTCAGGCTCTCAGCCTAAGGGAGAGACAACACTCAATATAAAGCTCTGGTCCACCGGCTTGGGAGTTGTGCTTCGGGTCAACACCCCTTCAATGTACAACTTAAATATACTTGCAGCACCCGAAGAAGCCTCGGAAGCAATCACGATATGATGACAAACCAAACAACGAAAATGGACAAGAATAAATGGATAGAGGATACTTTAAGAGTAGCAACTTGGAATGTAAGGGAAACCGCAGACAAATATTTACTAACTAGAATACTTGAAAGCTGACGATAAACATTGCTGTAGTGACTAAAACAAAGAAGAAATTAAAAGGCTCAAAATACGTAGGAAATTCGCAATGCTCTACATTAGTGTAGACAAAATTTGAGAGTTTCAAAAGAAGGAGAAATATTTTGTAGATAAAACACGGAAAATCAAAGATTAGAGAATACGAATATGTGAACGACAGAATTGTCATAATCGGAGTAAGACATGATCGCGGACACCTGGTCATCATAGGCGCTTATGCTCCAATGAAAGGACGGTCAAAAGAACTAGAAGAGGAAATTGACAGTTTTACTTACACTAAAAAATCTTAGACAAATTTAATCAAACATGCTAAGTACTCATTATAGGTGTAATAAATGCCAAAGTGGGGAACAAAGCAAAACAGAACAGAAAAATCGTATCTGTAGTTCTTTTACCGTTGAAAATACGTTTTCTATATTTCGGGAACGCAAATGTTTAGTTTTTCAAATGTTGTTAATCTCGCACTTTTTTAAATTTTATTTCTATTTATTTATGTTTAACTTTTACTCATATTTCAGCTATTATTCTTAAAAGGATGAGAAGGGATTCTGGAACTCAAGAAAACGTGTGCAGATGATCTTTTCCCCCATACGTCACATACAGTTTTTACTGATTTTGACTAAATAAATAAATAAAAGATGTCCGTGGATCTGCAGAAACATCTAGAGAAGAAACAAAATTAAGAAATTTTCAGAATTCGCAGTTTCTAACAACTTAAAAGTAACAAACACCCTTTTACATAAGAAACTAATTCACAAGTTTAGTTGGGTCAATGGAAACTGCAGGTTCTTAATATATTATATAAATACCAACCAGAGAATATCAAAACAAGTAATGGCTACAACTATGTTGCGAGGCTATGACATCTACTCAGACCAATATCCCTCATGAAAATGTACCGAAGATGGCGAAAGGCCATAAAAACTCTCCAGATGCTGAAGAGAAAGTTTAAACGGTGCATTTTGTAGATCAAAGAGCAAGAGATTGTTGAATGAACACTCACATTTAAATTCTTTAAGTAACAATGAGGAAGAAATGTGGGCTAAATTGAAAATGTCTGATGAAGACTGCTAAGAAAACCCTGGGGATGAAAAAGAAAATGAGAAGTAAAAGAAGAATAAGAATTTGGTCGACAGAAATAGAAGAATTAGTTAAAATAAAGAAAAAATGTTATAATAAATATTTAAGCGTTAATAAACTCGAGTACCACATCGCCAGAAATCAAGCAAAATAAAAAAAAAGAAAGCCCACATTGCATCTTGGGAAATATTTATTTCAAATATTGAACATAATGCACATGGAAGGAAATATTTAACGTACAAAAACATGAAGTCCCTAAATAGGTCTATAAAAGAGTGTGTAAATGTGAAAAGCATAGAAATAGATAAGTGGGCTGAACACAATCGATCTCTGTGGTGCGATGATAAAGAAAACGTTGAAGTTAACCACAGAGAAAAGTATCCAGAAGTTAACGACATCACAAGGGAATAGCTGACAATCACCTTAAAATAATCAAGAAATAGAAAAGCACCCGTACCAAACGGAATCAACAACAAATTACTGAAATATGGAGGTCAAGTGTTGCACAAACACCTTTAAAGCTGTTTAATGTGTGCTGGAGGCAGCATGAGACCTCAAGAATGGTTACAAGCGAAAGAATTATCGAGGAATACGTCTGTTAGATACCACCTACAAAGTATACGTCAAAATTCTGAATCAATGACTGAAGACAATAGATAGTTTTAGCGCCACGCGTAAAGTAGAGGCGTTATGCATAAACAGTCACGTGACGGATCTTGAAATCATAACGTCTTACCTTAGGCCTAAGGTACGACCTTATACCTTCATAAATAGCGCACGTCTGTGGGAGTCTCTACGGTCACCTTACAAGCCTAAAAACAGGAAAAGTTGAATTTTTCCAACTTTGATAAACCTATTTTCGTATGTGAGGCCATTACAATTATTCCTCACCAACTCCACAACGTTGGCAAGAATTAACGGGGTATGTTGGAGAGGTGACAGGAAAGAAATTCCCGAAAAAGGAGTTCAAATCTTATCTTCGGGATAGATTATGTCTTACGCTCATAAAGAACGCTGTTTTAAGATATTTCCATATTTTCAAGAAAAGCAGATTCAAAATTCCAGACTGTATACTTATCACGGAGAGCCATAAAATTTAAAACTCCCTGCACAATGTGTATGTGTTATTCTGTTAACTCGAAACGTGTTTTAAATGTCTCACCACTAGCCTACACTCTTTGATATATTATGCATTTTTTCTGTTCAACCCTGGAAATGCTTCCTCCGTTATAATGCACAACGCAATGTCGCAATTGCTAAAACTCTTCTGAACGTTGTTCATTACGACCGCATAAAGGTGTTAGTCACATGATCAATAGAGTTTAAGGATATATCCTTAAGCCTGGCGCTAAAACTCCCTAATAGCAGAAGTTCTCTCAGAAGAGCAAACGGGATTCAGAAAAGATCGTTCATGTACAGATGCAAAATTTACCTTAAAGCGATTGATAGAAGAGCGAAGAGAACATAACTAAGAATCGCATCTTGCATTTGTAGATCTTGAAAAGGCATTTGACAATGTTCGACGCATACTTCTATAGGAAATATTAGAACGAAGATATTACCCAACTCACCTTATCGAAGCTATAAAATGTGTATACAGAGGAACCTCGATCATTTTACGAAACTGAAGACCTAATATAATTTTCTCTACAAATAAAGGAGTCTGGTAAGGCTGTTCAATATCACTAACACTTTTTAACATATATATTAGGACGACATGTATAGAATATGGGAAAATAAAGTCGATAGAAGTTTGGAATTAAGCAGTTCTCTTTATATTAATTCAAGTTAATACGCTGATGACAAAGTGGTGATACAAGTGACTGAAATCAAGCATCAAATGTCCATTTTTATCTTAAAAAACCGTTGCAGAATGTGAATTTAAAATATCTACTAAGAAATCAAAGGCCATGGCATTTAGAGGCAAATATCCAGTAATATCCAAAATACCAATAGGAAACTATAATATAGAACAAGTTAGCAACTTCATGTACTTAGGCTGTTGTATATACTTTAATGTAGATCATGGTATGTAAGAAGCCTCATTCTCCTTTGCACCGAGGAGTTTGGGAAACTCTTGACAGTCAATAATTTCCTTGATTTGAGGTCCAACATAAACGCCAGCTTAACTTCTGCTCTGGAAAACTTTTGGAACAGATGTTGTATATACTTGAACGCAGTAGATTCCATGTCGAACGCTGCCACAAATTGCTTCATCAGTCACATTTTGATTTGCAAAGGTGGCATTAGCACCTTTCGAAGGTCTTCAAATGGTTCCCTTTTAATATTGTGATTCCTCATAGTGAACTCAGTACGTTTAGGGTCAAAATCTTTTAAGGTAGTGTGCTTTAGAATTATTTGTATCATACTTATGAAACAGACAGTAATTTGAATTCAAATGATACTTTTAGACTAGTAGAAAAACTGTATTAAAAATTGGTTCCGAAAGTATAGAAAAAATGGAAAAGTTGCCAGTTATGTAAATATCATTGTAACAGCAACAAAAGCATAGTTTCAGGGGTATAACTACTATTTTCTACATACATGCTGCTCAAGTAATTAGAAATCAGTTGTGTCAAACTAGAAATATAACTTTTTACGTAGTGTAATTAACGTTTAACTTTGGACCATGCACTTGTGCTCATATAACAAGGGCTACGTTAACTGAGCGAGCGGATTCACCTCGTGTTAAGGTTCGCCACGTCTCTGCAAAACTCAATTGCTAATTCTATCCAAGAAGCCCCGGAAGCGAGCACAAGGAGATATAGCGCGACGTCAACGCACAGTCCCTCGTATGGCAAGCAATTCATGCTGAGAGATTACGACTTCTTCATTCGTAGCGGGTGCAATATTTTCGCAATAGACATTTATAACGTCGTTTTAAATTAGGCATTTTGTGCGCAAATGCAAAGAAAACAAGGAATTTGTTTCTTTGGTCAGATGAAGAGTGTATTACAAGAACTGGAACTAATGTGCACAATTTGCAGAGAACCGAGGAAAATCCACATATTGCACGTAGTGTAGCTCATCAATAGCGATTTTCTGTAAATGTGTCGGTTGATATTGTGAATCAATTTAGCGTCAGTCCTCATTTCTTAGCCGAGCTTTTACGAACGTTACGACGCATTCAGTATCTGAATTTTATAACTCAGGTTCTACCAACGCTTTTAGAGCTGGGAGTTGATGAAAGACCGCGTTTATACTAGGGAGTCGAGGACGAGAACCTTCTTCGGTGCATTGAAAGCGTGGAGGTAGAAATAGTTGTACGACCTGGCTAAGTTGCGCGCGTCACAGAGGCCGTGCGGCGCAGATGACAGTCTTGCGTTCACGCAATAGAAGGCAATTGTAAATATTTGTAGAGCCCCTGTTACACGAGGTGGAAATAGAAAATTTTGGTTGTATGACAAATGCGATTAACAATCTGAAATATCACTTAAATAATAGTTTTTACCTCCCTCCTTTCATATTAGATAAGTAGCCAATAATAACAACAGGGAACAATATTTAATATTGGTGTTATGTCTTTTTGCAAAAAACAAATCAATGACAAAAAACATCTTTTTTTTCAAAATTTTTAATACAGTTTACACTATTTTCTTTTACAATCATGAATGACTTAAAACAAAAAACTAACACCATGTCTTGTATGAGCAACGAGGACAGAATCATATATACATGAAGGTCAAAGATTAACAAAGAAAATAATTTTTTAATAAAATATATTAATTTTAATAAAATTAGATCTACAACAGATAGAGAAGTCAGATTCTATATCAAAAGGTTACTCAATTTAAGAGCAATTTCGGTACTGAATCTAGGACTCTCCAAAGGTTTAGCAAAGGTGTAACAAAAGGAAGAAAAAAGGCGTGATTCAGGGCTGTCCTTCAACTTTCGAGCGCGTGTCTCGCGGTCGGGAGCGTCCTGGGGCGGACGCGCGCGTGTGTCGCGGGGCGATTGGGCGGCGCGTGGCGGCGCGCGCGGCGATTGGCGGGCGCGGGGCGCGGCGCGACGCGGCGCGGCGCGGCTAAAAGGCGTGTCCGCGCGCGGACCCGCATTCGCCGCCATGGCTCGCGTCGCGCTCGCGTTGTGCCTGCTGCTGGCGCTCGCCGCCGCCCGCGCCGCGCCCTCCGACTACGCCTGGGTGAGTACCTTCCCTCTCACTTCGGCGCTCTTATGCGGCTACGGCGTAAGGATAGCGGGGAAATAAAAAACACGTGTCGGATACATTCTGCAATGCTATCGTGTACGTGAGAATAGGCAACCAATAAACAAATATTGCGTAGAAGTGGTGACAGTGTTTTATGAACATTAAAAGCTAAATTGTCAAGTTATACGACATTGACTGCCTGAAAATATCGGTTGTTGCTGTATGGTTGTTATTGTATAATAAGATTAATAATTATTATATTTTTGTGCTTGCGAATCGGCCGACTAGGACCACGCATGCATGCATCCTACTTTTACCGTGGCTCAGTATCATTATCGCGGTGTCAGGTGCATGTAACTTTAATTGGGGTCCAGCATTTAGCTGAGTCCGATTTTTATTCCCCAGGGTTGTTAGACCTGGGGGTATGGAAGATGAAATGATGATGATAATGAGGGGTGGAAGGACGACACACTCATAGAAACACAAATACACCCATGCCCGCGTCGGGACTCGAAACCGCTCACCTTCTGGTCCGAAATCATTACGGCAATACTGCCTTCGTGATCTCGGCCATCTGATCGGCAATTATTATTATTATTATTATTATTATTATTATTATTATTATTATTATTATTATTATTATTATTATTATTATTATTATTGGCGTATCGGCCATTCAAGACCATGCTGCACGTAATCTTCCAAAACCCCGGAGAGATTGACGTGTGTAATTATGAGGTTCAGCAGTATCCGTTAATGAGACAATGAGACTTAATTAATTATGAATAATTAGGTGATAGGATGAGTATAGGAACAAAGGGACAATCACAAATATGACCTTACCTACGCAGGAGTCGAACTTTCAGCCTTCTCAGCGAAGACGACGGCTGTCGGAATAAGTCCGCGCCACGGGGCCGGCTTATTATTATTATTATTATTATTATTATTATTATTATTATTATTATTATTATTATTATTATTATTATTATTATTATGATTATTATTATCTTCTTTCAAGTCTCTCGCTTAACGAGTGTCCAACAGCAGACACCTTGGAGAGCCAAGGTGCCTGCTTCGCTTGCAAACTCGGGCTGTCAGGATTCAACGTGAAGTTATATCAATAAAAACTTCCTCCCGATGCGTGCAGTTCTCAGGAGAACAGCGTTTTGCATTGATTGAATTGCCAGTTCTTAAGGCCTCGCCTTGCAAACGATGAAGCTAGTTCTTCAGAAATCAGTCCATTGGCAAAGATGACCACAGATACTGACATGTCGCTCAGTTCAATAACCAAGGCCTGATATAATTATATATTATTATATATTATATTGTTATATTATATATTATTATAATTATTACTTTACCGTGTACGTACCATAGAGAAAATTATGTAATGCTGCGGAAAACCGATTTTACGAGATTTTAAAGGGATTAGTACAGTTTGGGAGCCCGTGGTAGCGAAAAAGGGGTTCTTTACCACTAAGCTATTCATAGAATATTTTCCAAAATGGATTTTGACTGGTTGATCTGGCTCGACTCAAACCTTTGCGATTTTGAAATAAATTCATTACATTTTGGGGGTATAATATTATATGAAGCTCCTGGGATATTTTCAAAATTTTCTGAAAATGTCTCCACATTTAAAAAGGTATTTCTTAGCAAATAATGTTAATGGACCAAACAATGTGACATTAATATAACTTTGATGTATTTTGTTTTTTCCAAAAATTTCACAAATGCAAATTATTATCGTATGTTTCACGCCGTTAATATGTACCTTATCAGCAATTTGAGTACATGATTGCATTTGTGATTAGAAATGTTTCAAATGATTTCTTAAAACGTTCTTCGAAAACACAAAAACTATAGGTTGAAAATGAACTTCAAAATGCGCATTTTCAGAAACGCTGAAACGCCATTTTCTCAAACATGGCTCCAAATATTACGGAGAAAATTTCCGTATAGGACTAGGTTTTACTCTTCTAAAATATTTAAAAAGCAGTGCTTCAGTTGTACCGAATAATTATGAAAATGTTTAAAAATTTATTTTAGGTGACGGTAGATAACAGTTGGGAAGACGGAGGTGTAAAACCAAAGAAATTAAAAAACGAGAAAATGAGAAAGTCTGATCCATTCTGTAGCACCACTAGTTATACTTCAGTAGTCGTTACGCGGAAAGCGGTCCAACTTATGACGTATTCTGAATTCAATGACGTATTCTGACGTACAATGAATTGAATGTTTTTAGTTGGCAAGACACAAGGATTATTAGTGCTAATCAAGCCCAAACCATTGATTTGTTGCTGACTTGAAAATGTGCGAACAAAGTGGATCAAATTTTCTATTGTTTTGCCAAGCTAATGTACCTCATCTTCTTTATCACATAAAGTTTTGAATTACTGCTGAAGATGCACAAAAACGCTCATTCCATTTATCCTCCTCACCAAAAAAATATTCACCAGAGGGAGAGGGCTAGGAGAATCTTCGTTAGGTTAGACATTATGGATTACACGAGTACAATCTACACAGCCGTTTCATCAATTATAAACTAAATTCTGTGCCAATGAGAGAGAGAATTTTATATTTAGACGTTGCGATTCTGTGATTTACGTAGTAGCGACAATACCGTTGTGCGCGTCTGAGGGTAAGTTGATATCTATGACTTCAGTGTGTAGAGGCAAATGGATTCCCAAATATGTGGGAAATGAGGCCATATTTAACCGCAAGATAAAACCATTAATTTGAAGTAAATTTTTTTTGATCGGATATTAAAATAATTATCTGCTTGTCACCATGATTATTAAGAAAGGGAATTTCCTTTTGCTGATTATATTTAGTAATGATATGTGCCTTAAGTCATACTATTTGGAAATAATTTAAAATATTTTTCCTCTTGTAGTTGTTAAATATATACTTTTTACGTAAAATGATAAACTTTGTTGTTTTTTCATGTTGTACAGGTTATCAATTTTTTTAAAACCAATTACCAATTCAGTGTCCAGTATCCCAATTCAGTTCTCAGTTAACTTTTTAGGTAAAAACTATTGTGCTAGGACGTTTGCTTGTGGGAATTAAACCGTACGTTTTGCATTCAAATGATGTTAATGTCAATGTTGATTTTGATTGTCATGATCGCGAATATTTATGAAAAATATTAAAATAAATATTAAATTTCAGTAGCCTAGGTTTAAACTAGAAAATGAGGGTCTCTGCCAAAAATTAACTGTTATAAAAGTTCCAAATATAGAGTTATTAGAAAGTATGCCGGTCCGGATGGACGAAATCTTTATTGCAGTAGTGCCGTAGCGAACTCGGACGTTATTGTATTTGTGTTCGTCCTTTCACTCCATATCATCACCGTCTTCAAAGTTACCATACCATTAAATGCAATCGTGGTCACTAATTACCTAGATGTGTGTTGATGCGACCTTAAATAAAAAAAATATTATCCCATTGCATTCTCTATTGGATTACAAAATCAATTACGTAAATCATTCTTTCCATTTATGCTCTGTTTTATTGTTCTAATTACCTCTGAATGATGTTTTAAAAATGCAAACAAATATGCGACAATAATATACATTTGATAGTGCGCCTTGAAGTGAATAATAGATAACCGTTCATTTCACATCTGGGGAAAACGACCGGTGAGTTTCATGAACAAAATGTACAGAAGCGGTGGAGAAACGGTGGAATAGCGGTGGAGTTTAAACGAAAGTGTGAAGTTTAATATGCAAGTTTAAATGTGCAATTTTCTCCTTGGGTTTTTATCTGTAAATAATGCGGGGTTAAAACTTGAACTCAACATAAAGAATGGTTGAATCGTATGTGCTGTTTTGCAATGGTTTTACAATTTTATTTTTGCTATTTAATAGTTATAGAGTATTTAATATTTCATAAAAAACATTTCGTTTGCAAGCGCTTTCACTATGCCAAGAAAAGAGGAAATTAACAATGTACTGCAATAAATCGAAGGGGAAAAAATTCAAATTGAAACTTCGTGCCCCCTCTATCACAGAAAGTACTCCGCCAGAACTGGATATCAATATTTGCAGCCCACTTCATGCTAAATTGTACCAAGGAGTAAAAACTTGTTACAGTTTCATTACAATTTCCTATAAATAAAGAGGCGGTATCAGCAGAAAATTTGCGGTTAACGGCTACAGCTGCACTTCCGTAAAGTGTGATAAAGGCATTTCGTAGCATTGACTGAAACCTAATGATTTTTATCGCATCGTAACATTTCTCCACTTTAACAATTTGAATCCCAGGTTTGAAACGCAATTCAGTCAAATTTTAGGTCCAGATTTAGATATGCGAGTCTAAAAATTGGCTTCATTTTATCCTCACAATAGCATATAGTTAGATTTTATGAGTAACTCTATAGATACGTAATGTATATAGATATGTGATAATATAGAAATGCAGTCAGATTAGAAGTAATTTACGTTTTCACAAAGTAAACTTTACAGATAGTATTATCATTTTGATATCTGTTAAAATCAGATTAAAACCACTTACAAATGATTTCATATAATTATTTACATTATGTGCAAAAAGTTAAAATGTTACCCCTTTCTTCATTTTAAACGGTAAGAAAGCAACATGTAAGAATGTCAGTTTTTGCGCATGGTCTACGTAGTGAAACAGAATAATATGTAACTTGCTCAAATTTAATTTTATCCCTTGTCTAATATCTTGAGCGTTGAACCGAATGCAGAGTATGATACGCGAGTGCTGGCGTTGTGGCAGGACGAGGAGCAGGAGGCGGCGGCGGTGGAGGAGGCGGAGGAGGTGGCGGCGGCGGCGGAGCTGGAGGAGGATCGCGCGGGGCGGGAGACGGCGCCGCTGGACGACGAGCAGTGGCAGGGCGACGAGGACGACGCCGCGGCCTACGAGGAGCAGCAGGTCAACGAGCTTCAGGTACCCCCCACCCCCGCACCACGCCCACGCTCTTCGCGCTGGATGGCTGGAGGAGAATTGTAGCGGCCGGCTGCTCTAATCGGTAGTTTTCCGTGGTTTCTCCGATCGACATCAGACGAATAGCGGGGCAGCACCCTAACAAACGGGCCACGGACCACGGTCCACGCGCGATCTTTGCTTCCTCTTCCGTGTCCTATCCTCACCCCTTACACAAACATGTACTACACTACCATACATGCCGGGAGACCGGTCGGGAGCTTAGAGCTTGTCCCAGATTGGGCGATGCCCTGCCGGTGGGAGATACCTGATTAAGGAAAACCCCGCAGGCTGACGGTAGGTCGGCGCAGTATCTCACCTTCCAGTGGGGAAAGACCACAGCCACCTCCCGAGGAAAACATGCACTTACGAGACTAACGACCCTAGTAGTTGACGCGCCCGAGATCACTAACAATCAATCTTGATGCTGGAGATGCGATAGAGGCTTCAAAAAAGACATCTACGTTAAAAAGCATTGACTTCAATAAATCGGTGTATAAAACATTGACCTTTATTATATAAATATCGATATTTTGACATTGATTTATGGACGACCATGTTTTTAACATGAATGTTTTGTTTTTTGATTCATATACATTCATCGACGTATGCATAAACATTGTTATCGATGACGCATCCCTTCTTGATGCTCCATCGCGTAAGAAGGAGATGGACTGTGGGCTGTCCAGGAGACGCGGCGTTCGAAGCCTATATCATCGTTTTGAACAGCAGGATGTCAGGGCGAAAAGTATTGAACTGACCTAAAGATTCCAGTTTGTCAACCGAAATGTTTGACGATGACGCGGTTTATCAACATTAGAAACTATTCGCTTAAATTGCGCAATTAAATATTACACTTTCATTGAATTAGCTAAGGACTATCTATGAATATGTGTATGTTTTGTTCGTCCTAATAAAATACATATCTCATCGTATATACAAATAATGACCGCACAAACCTTTGTAATTATAGTAATACACCTATTTATTTATAGTAATACTAGCTAGTATTTTGCGCCCTGACACCAACTATGCTCGGAATATTTTATAAATTTATCTTTCGTTAGTATACAGACAAAATTGACATTGTTGTGGGCGCACTCTTATCCTGAATAGCCTACGTCTCCATCATTTGTTCCACATTGTTGGAACACGCCACAACACCATTGAAAGTAATCAGAGATCCTCATAGGCCTATATTGTATTGACGAAACCTGGTAATTTCACACGAAAGTGAGGTAACTGAATATTCTCAATTAAATGCTTAGCAAAATAAATGTTTGCAAACAATGAAGGTACAGTCTTTTTGAAATAACAAATTCACTTGGACACAAGTCGATTATGACCATGTGTCCACCATGATTATACCTAAAACAATAAGTCATCGAACGCATTTGGAACGTAGATCTAAAACTGAGTTCAGAAAATTGTATGATACTTCAAATGGACATTACGTCCAATTGTTACTCACATTACGTTCCATACACGTTCGATTCTAATTTAGAAGCAAATATGGCCAACTAAGAAACTATCTAGTATAAATGTAGTAATCAGAACAACAAAAGATCATGGTTGAAAGCATTTCAGTTTTATTAGAACTTTTTTTGGGTAAGAACATTTAAGTTTATTTTAGGAAATTTTACTTTTTTGTTTATTATAAACCTTATACATTTCAGCCTTAAAATAGAAAGTTCGAAAATAAAATATTGGTAGAATGAGGTTACTGCAGAATCAAAACGTAACTTACGCGAATTTCAGCGTATGACCCGATGTGTAGAAAACTTTACTAAACGTTTCCCCTCAACGCATTTGTTCCACAAGCTAACACACGTATGTTTGTCGCCCCTCAGGAAGGATATCAACAACGCGCCAACTCTGAGCCGCTGACGCAGCAGTTGGAAGACTCGCAGGTGGTGCAGGACAGCGACGAAGGCACTCTGAGCCGCCTGACGTCGGAGGCGCAGGCCGAGCAGCAGTTTGAGCAGCAGGCTGGCCAACTGCAGCAGAGCGACCAACAGCTCCAGCAGCAGAATCAGTACCAGCAGAACACCCAGCAAACACAGGGACTGCCCGATCGCCTGGTCAATCCATCACAGAACGCCTCGTCGGGCTACAACCCATCCAGGGAAAGGGGCGGGGACGACTTTGGAAGTGAGTGAAACATCTTTTGCAATTAAAGGGGGGAAAGACACCATTGTGCTAGCTCTCATTTTTGTATTTTTCTAAGACAAAAGGGGAAAAAGTTGTTTGTAAATCCAAGAATGTCTTAGTTTGTTAGTGGTGTTTTGTGAATGTCTTAGTTTGTGAATGGTGCTCATCTTGGTGCTTTGATCTATTAGCATCCTGCAGTTTATCAAACACGTTTGTGTATCGTTTGATTCATGATGTCTTCTTTTTGCTAGGGGAAATTCTAAGAACATAGTTTTGGTTATGTAAAATGAGGATTATTGTTATGTTATCTCTTCAACTCCAGATAGCTACCTGCCCGCCATCGTGTAATGGAATTTACAGATACAAGAAGCTGTTTGAATCATTGTTCTTACTATATTAGTGATAAAAGAGTCTCAGCGTAAACCATGTGTATTCATTTCCAAACCCGTGGGAATAGTGATTTCAATAGTTTAAACCAATTGTTCATATTTTTCATTTGAAAGATTAGATTCCCAGCCGGAGTAACGAATGATCTCAGCAATTGGAATCAGTGAAGATATAATGGAAGTCATCTCCGTCAACCTAATATATTTATTTAGAGAGCCAGTGTCAAAAGTCAGAAGACTGTTCGAAAAGTCACCCGACTTTTGTAACACACAGCGAGACTGGTGATGACTGCAAAGCCGTCGAAATCCGGTTCTTTAAATAAATATATTAAGTTGATGGAGATTAATTTCATTATTTCTTCATGTAATTACGTTAACATCACATCAGAATTTCTACAATTGGAATATTTTACAATTGCTCACATTTCTGTTCAAAAATATTGAGGTACTGAGTTCGAGATTCTAACATCGCAACAGCGGTTGCATGAAATCACATTTTCAACCACTTACTAAAATATAATACCAACTCCTATTTTGTGATTAGGGGATACTGTTTTACTTAATCCCTGAAAAAAATACTTACAGAAATTATTACATAGAAAACCTGCATTAACGCACAAAATTCTTTATCATAATTATTATTAAAATTTTATAATAAAGTGCAATTTTGAAGAAGAACGTTAATTAAAGATTGGTATGAAATGTTAATGAAATTATTACTTAAATTACACTCTAAATAACTGCAAATATTAGCAGAACCCTAATGTAATTCTTAAATAATTACACGTAATACAATGGCCATTAGAACCTTGGCGACATCGAACATTACAATGAATACTATCTTAAATCTTAATTTATTAACATTGTTTATTATTTGGGAATTTACTATTAAGACTCTCTTCATATTCTTTCGCAGTTTTCACAATAGCTGAAAAGTTATGGGTTCAAAGAAACAGAACTTCTTTTGTGAATTCATCACAAGAGTCTTCTGACGCTTGGAATAATCATCTTATGAGAAAAGTGTACAACTGATTAGTTATTATTGAAAGTTATGATTGTCTGTTATAGGTTAGAAGAATTGTAGGGTTCCTTTTGTTATTGACAATCAATTATATTTAAATTATTTATTTTATTTCTTGTAAATATTTCAGACCAAGTTTAGCCACATCATCAACCAGAACAATATATATATATATATATATATATATATATATATATATATATATATACATATATATATATATATGTATATATATATACATATATATTGGAATTCGTAATGGACTTACAGTGACCTTTTTTGATAATACTACTAGTATATCGTCGAGACATTAAAATGAATTAACATTATTACAATGAAAATCATTTTATGAAAATTACTCATATCATATGAACTAACCTTGCCCTGAAATGTCAAGAAATGAAATAAATAATTTTAACTATAACCGATTGTAAATAACAAAATGAACCCTTCAATTCTACCATACTAATCTACCCTATCCTTCTGAAAGAAAAAAAATGATAAGATCATAACATTCTAAGTACAGATTGATAATCGTTTCATTCGATCTTCAAAACAAAATTGTGCCATAAATAACACTAGTAAATGTTTGTGCATCGGCGCGCGCGCAGTCGTGGGCGGCAACGGCAACGTGCAGCAGCAGAAACCCCCGCAGTCGGACGGCCAGCAGTTCCCCGCGTCGCACCCTCCGCAGCGGCCGCGCCCCGGCCAGACCAACCCGCCCGCCGGATACACCCAGCTGGGCTTCTTCGGACACTTTAAGGTACGCTCTTTTCAAAATCCTTCTTCCCTCATAATGAGTGCAAAGAGTTGGCGAAAGTAGTTTAATCGGGCAATACACGGTATCTTTTTTTTTTTATTTGTCAGACAATTTATTACAAATGCTGAGCGAACAGTATATCCTGGTTACATGTTACATGAATACTTTTAAGTCATTAAACTTTCCGACGCACTTAATTTCTAAGCAATATTCCTCTAATATTTATCTACGGATTATCTCAACCCATCAAAGGCACAAAAAAACTGTATGGTATGGCGATGGAAAAAAGCCTTGTTCTTCTTCTGGGGAGTATTCTACAGTGGCCAGTTCTCACTTCCCAATCTCCGTACACCTCTATCATTCCGGTCATTCTCTTTTTGACCACTTCTTTGCACATCTTCAAAAATCTGATTCTGATTTTCCTCTATGTATCTACCTCGTTATCTTCTGTCTAATGGAAACCACTCAAAAACCTTGTGGGCTATGTCTCACAATCAAGCCTTTTCAGGTGGACAAACAATTTCAGACAATTTCAAACCCCTTAATTTCATTTCATCTATAATTGATTTTTGAATCTGCGTTCGTTTAATAATTTCTTAATTCCTAATGGTTCCATTTTAGATACTCCATATCTTCTCAAATCCATTTGCAAGCTCATTAAGTTTTTCATTTTTTCTTGATTCGCACGTTTCTGAAAAAAAGGGGGTACAGCTTGCAGTTAAGAAACGAATGCTTTCTGACCTAATGAAACACTTCTTCATCAGTAAAGGTAACGTTGCGTGTTCTCTCGTCCCACCCCTTTACTTGTCGCAAGGTAGATATACTCTTATATGGTATTGATCCTTAGAATTGATTCAAACATTTTAAACAATAAATTTGGTTCGATTTTAATTAATCTTTATCTTAAAATAAATGAAAGAGTTTTATGTCAATGCGTCATATTATCATACACAACTGTCATATTTTCTTGTCGCGTTATGTGAAGGGATGTAGACCCCGCCGGTTAAGATGAATACGGCAGGTGAACAGAGGCGGTGGGGTCGCAGGTTCACGACACGGTTAGGTATGGTTGTTGCCCATATGTTGTGAATAGTTGTCTTTCCCGTCCGTCATTTATCACCTTTCAAGTTGCATCTTTCTAACCTGGCTGGCGGGGGAGCAAATACAAGTCACATCCATTAAGCGTTACACCTTGATACCCCGGATGTGTCTTTAGCATGGGGTACATTTCCAGTATCTCACTTACCACCTATAGTACCTCAATACTATCGGAAACCCTTATTCTCACTGGTAACTACGTGTGTGTGAGTATATGAGAGATATGTGTGCACGTAACGCATACGTGCGTTAATGAATAGATGGCATCCTACACCCAAAATAATGTTGAAAGTACCAACGTGAGTCCTCGATCTACCTGAGCATGATAGGCACAGGAGCATGTTGGGTCTCAGGGCTACGACGGTCTGATGTTCTCGGAGCAGGAGCGAGCACCTTACTGGAGAAGATGCCAACGACAGCGATAGTGACCGCATAGTATCCTGGTAGGGCACTCAGGAGGCGATAGATGGCAACCAGCAAGTAGTCCCGTCCGAGATAGCCAGCAATAAAATCCATATTTATTTATATTAGATCGGGCAAAACCATAAGGTAGCCCCGGTCAAAAAGAATGATCTGGTGGCATGCAGAGGGTGCGTCACGTGCTGGGTGTGTCTCGCAGGTGTTCCTGACGCCGGTCACGTGGCCCGAGGCGCTGATGACGTGCTTCGCCGACGGCGCGCAGCTCGTCGTGCCCACTGACGAGCGCGAGGCACTCACCGTCGGCGAGTTCTACGGCAAGGTGAAGAACCAGGTGAAGAAGTCCACGGACAAGGACCTCTTCTTCATCGGCGCCAGCGACGTGCACAAGGAGAACTCCTTCGTCACAGTCTTAGGTGAGCACCTTCCACGGGGCTTATTACCCTACGATGTGTTTTCTGGGTCGGTCCCTCTGCGACCGGTCTCTTGATTTCTTAGCCCGAGTTCTCAGATACTTACTTTTCCTTTAAATATTGGAAACGTCAAACATCATATCAGAGACAACTTAAGTCAACAATTTATCTATATATTGTCAGAAACCTAAGCTTGTATTTTTATTTTTTAGCCATATAATTTTTGAGCAAAAGATTATCACTATACAGAATATGCAGAACAGATGTATATTCTACAACATGATACGTGGTTTACAAATGCATAAATTGGGTTAAGAAACATTATGTCGCGAATACCTTCAGTTTAATACATACCTCTCAAAAATAGAAGATGATGCAGTTCATGAAGAAATTTAAATTATTGTTTTCATAAAAAAGTACTCAAATAGAAATGCTATTCAATTTTGACAAGTCAAAGTAAATGCAACGTAACCCATCTGTCGACGTAACCCATCTATCCTCTCCGGGGGTCTAATATCGAGAGACACTTCTTTGCCATTTCGGCTGCATTAGGAAGCAAATGCGTCAAAATATTGGTTCTTAAGTCAATTTCAAAAGAACAACATATAAGAACACTAACAATGGACTATTTCTTAATGTATCTTGTGACAAACGTAAATTATATGACATCCAAATTATGTGGTTTTGTTTTAGATGGTAGCTACAACACTATTTCATGAAGCTTTCTTTTTTTTAGGAACAACATTTGGACAACGTCAATGGTTCAGATGGCAGAAGGGCGAGCCCAATAATCACAAGAAAGTTGAGCACTGTGTGTTGAGCAACGATAAAGGATATTATTGGGATGGCAACTGCCAAAACAAATACGCTTTCGTATGCCAGTTTAAAGACAGATGCTCACCAGGTTCCCCAAGATCCGACGAATATCGGGATCAAACTCAGTCTCAGTCGAGATATTAAACGCTACAAAATTTTACTAACTGGAAACAAAAACAAATGATATAAATGCGAACATTTTAACAATAGTTGATAAATCTAGACATTTAGTATAAGAGTACTAACAGTTTTATCATTATTGACACGCAAAATGTTCGCATTTATCAGTTTCATTGTTCAATACACTATGTATTTCCATACTTTTGTATTTTTATGTTATAAAGATCTGTAAGATAAATGATACAAATAAATTTCATGTTACACATCCACGTTATATTGCATTGTTTATTCATGACCCACTAAAAAGTTGAAGCATGTACTAAATATTTCATCAACATGAAAATTATGCAACGAAGAATCTTTCGTGTTTTCATAAAATTGCTCTACTTTTTTAAAGTAACCCCCAATATGTTCAAATTAATTATTCATTATCCAATATAGTTATGAATTTTCATTATAAATTGATAAAAGAGTTGTTTAACAATTTATTCCAAATTTTCATTGAAATTTCATTAGCAGTCCATTTAATGACAATAATGAATCGCTCCAAAAATTAAATTAATGTTGGACTAATAATTCGGTATAGAATTGTAAAGAACTTGGCTGTCTAGATAAGGCTGTGTTTGATGTATTTGTTAATCACAGCCAAGAAAAATGTGATTTCATATTTAGCATTAATATTGTTATCATATCTGAATAGTTTCGAGAAAAAAACGTACTCTACAGCTAAAGAAATATGTCCTAATTTTAAATTTATATCCCAAATTTCGCTTGCTCAATGACGATACCATTTTTAATTCTTACATAATTAATATGCCGAAAAAACATTCTTTTGAATTTTAAATTGTGAGTGAAATTAATAACCCGCTACTAATCAATAGAAAGTATTTGAGTAACTGCGAGTGTGCGTATGTGCGTGTATACGAGAGTTGCCTTTTATATTTCAGGATTAGAAAACAAAAACAAATATTAATCATCGAAAATCACTTTATTGTTTGTCAAAATATTCCCCATGAAGATCTATACACTTTTGCATGCGTTTGAACCAATTGTCGAAGCACTTTTGCCACTCTGATTGAGGTATCTCCAAAACATGCATTCTGAATGCAGCAACCGCTTCTTCAGGTGTCGAAAAAGTTGACCTCTCAGTTTGTTTTTTTACGTACGGGAATAAAAAGAAGTCATTCGGTGCTAAGTCAGGACTATACGGCAGATGACTCATCAAATCGATGTTTTGGGTGCTCAAAAATGCAGTTGTTTGAGCCGATGTGTGAGAGCTCGCATTGTCGTGGTGAAGAGTGATCCGTCTTCGGTGGTTGGTTTTCCTGATTTCTTGGAAGAGAGCTGCCAAACAAATCGTTGTGTTTCGTACCACTCAGAATTGACTGTTCTGCGTTGTTCTAGTGGTACGGTTGCGACATGTCCAGTTTTTCCGAAAAAACAGGCGACCCTCTGTTTGGAAGTGCTTTGTGCGCGAACAACTTTTGTTGGATTTTGTTCATCTCGAAACACCCATACAGTCGACTGCTGTTTACTTTCGGGCTCATATGCGTAATTCCACGATTCATCACCTGTCACGATGTCATAGACGTGTTTCAAAGCACCGCGATCGTATTTTTTGAGCATTTCTTTCGACCAATCGACACGAGCCCTGTTTTTTGAGCGATTGACAAATTGTGTGGGATCCAACGCGAACAATTTTTTTTGACAGTCAAATGTTCATGCAATATTGAATGTATGCTGATCCTACTAATGCCTAAGGTTGTCTCAATCGCACGATAGGTCACATGACGATCTTGCAATACCAGTTTACGCACAGCATCAATGGTTTTCGGAACAACAACTGATTTTGGACGACCTTCGCGAAATTCGTCTTGGAGTGAACTACGACCACGATTGAATTCACCATACCATCGATAAACACTGTTCCTCAATGGAGCTTCATCGCCAAAAATTGAATTAAGTTCATCCATGCACTGTTGCTGAGTTAATTCACTTCTAAAGTTGTACAAAATAATACCATGAAAATAATCACGATTTAATTCCATTTTTGGGCCAAGATGAACCTTTTAAGTTACCGTAAATAACACAAATAGCGCTCGTATGTCAAAACACTCTGAGTACGTATAACCTCAAAACATCCAACTTTACGATAGAGCTGTCAGTTGCCAGATGGCAACACCAGGTTTGCCAAATCCCGAAACATAAAAGGCAACCTTCGTATGTAGGTGTGGATCAGTCATTCCCGATTAAACCTCTCACATCTACCTATCGAGACATACGAAATGTCATTTGGCACGTTCGGTCGTCTTTAGTTTCTGATAGGGTTTGATAGTTTATTTCCATATCCGTCCAGAATATTCAAATACATGTAAAAAACGTGTTTTTCCTTGTTTTGGTGCTGCGATCTTTGTAAATTATCTGGAAATTAAACTAACGCCACCTAAATATATCGAGTAATCCCTAGAACCCAGAGGCACAATCGCTTCACGACGCCAAAATTTTCTTTCGCAAGGATGGCAACGCTGATTACTGCCATCTCTAAGCGAACAAGTGAATTACCACGTGAATCGCGCGGCAGATTACATTTCATTCTCATTCATGTTACTGTATCTTAAAAAATGAATATGCAAAACCCTAAGAAATGTATTGCTATGGAACTTATTAAATTTGAAGAACTTCAAGTGAATACGGAGGAAATAAAATTGAGTTGCACTGAAGAATGAATAATCGTTCTTACGTTCGACTTCCCAGTTCGACTTCTTTTGTGTACAAATACTTATTTTCAAATGAGTGTGACTAGCATCTTATTCTTATTAAACTTAAATAATACCTTATTCACATAAACATATAAAACAGTCAACTTTTAATTTTTATATAGATTCGCCATCAAAACGATTAATAAAGCTATTGCATAAGTAGAAGTGAACACAAAAATTCTGCTTAATTTGTGGAGTTATAAACTCTTCTCAAAATTAGAGGCCAAAAATATGGAAATGTTAAGCGAATCCGGGGAAGAATCAAATGTAGTTTTAGGAGAATTTGCGATAGAATTTTCGTAACTAATTGAGTGGCATCTTATATTAGTATTTGAGAATAATCAGAATATTAAGAATAGTTTAGAAGTGATCTTTCATGTGAAATTTTGTACATATTAGCAAAAAAGTGTAACAAAAGTAGCTGAACCAAATTCTACCTATTCGCATCATATACATCTGCAAGCATTTTTTTAGGGCAGTTATCATTTTGAAATTTCAAAGTTTTCAGTCCATATCCCGCATGGACGTAACACACAAGGCGAATGGGTGTTGTGAATTTCTGAAAGGGAGTATAACATTAACAGCTACTACGATTCATTAGTAAGTCCAATGCCAGATACTGAAAGAACATATATGAACAGAGCTAGACATAAAAAATGAAGTATGGAAGAAATTATCAACTCATGAAAATACTTTTAAAACAGTTCACAGCATCGGCAATGCGACATTCAACTAGTAATTTATTATTTCAATGCACGTAGAAGCCTATTTTCTGAAAAAACAACGTATCGTTATCTTTACCTAATATCTTACGAGTGTGAAGTTCAATATTTTTTAATTGCTCACAATAACGTATTATTTCAGTTATTTTACTCGCAAATTCTGTAGAAAAACATTCGAAAGAGCAAGTTACTTCACACTGCTCTACATCTCTCAGAGCGTGTGCAGGGCGCCGGCGCCGCGACTCCGTGCGGTCGTCGCACTGACTTTGGAGACGGCGCTCCACTTGTTGAGTTCCGTGCCGCGCCGCGCCGCGCCGCGCTGCCAGCAACCGGTGGCTCCCGCAGGCGACAACTTCCCGCTCCCCCCCCCCGTGGGACCCCGCGAGACCGGAAGCGCACCTCTGCGAGGGACAGCCCCGCAAGGGACCATCGAACGGCGGAAGTGCACAGCGGGAGCTTGCACTGACTTGGGATGGCAGGCCCTTTCCTTCCAATTAACAAGGAACTAACAAAATTACGAATTTTCTCTTTGTTTTTCATGTTCTTAGCATTTAGTTATCGTTATTTTTGTTTTCGTGTCGTTTATCTTTAATAATAACTGAAAGCTTAATTGTCATGATCAGCTCTACAAAAATGAAGCGTGTAAAAAATGGATTAACTAACATGTTCCCTTCAAATATCTCCTAAACCGTAACAGATATTCAAATGCGGTTTTCACTAGGAGGACTTGAAATTTTGGATAATCCTAGGATAAATCTTGAATATTTCTTTTCTGGTATTGTATTTGAGGGACATTGATGACTGCATGAAAGAAATATCACCATTCAATGAAAACAATCAAATTATTTCAGACAAAAAAAAGTAGCATTTAGTATTATGTCATTTGCAGTACTTTCATTGTAATCTACTCTAAATAGTGAACATTGCACTCAAAATTTTGGTCTATTGTTTCCTCAATTTTAAGACACTTCGATCATTTGGTCATATTACGAGTATAAAGTTCTTTGAAGTAAAATATTTGATCCTGGATCGAGTTATGAAAAGTTAAAGACTGTCATTTATTAAAAATGTTAACAACAATTTTAAACAAATTTTTCTATCGATTAAAAATAATTTTAGAATGAAAGGAAAGGCTAAACACATAGTAAAATAAGCACTACAAATTAGTTTAAATAGTTTAGATTGGTTACAGATGCCCGTTGGACTTTTATTAAAGGAGTCCAATCAGCTAATGCTGAACTCTGACCTGATAAATGCGCCTTTCAGTATTAGCAAACAAACAAATCGCAATGTCATGGTACTGAAGTACGTTTTCATCTTGAAAGCAGCCGAAAAGTATAAATGCATAAAAATGTCAGCATTTTTTAGCAATGAAACAGCACTTTGATTAAACATGCTGCAGCGAAAGTACACTGATTAAATGTCGTGTGGTGAATAAACGACACCAGTTAATTAGAAAGAAATCTATGCGCGGCATGTTGAGTAATTTACTACAGTAGAAGATTATATTCACTGACGTCGTCATTAATCATTCGATCCATTAATCATTATTTGCGTAGTCTGTAATATTTTCCGAACAATATAGAATGAGTCAATTAATCCTGCTGAGGGAGTAGACTTTCAAATAAAGTCAATCTAGAAACGAAGGGGTCAAAAAATGTGAAGTATTTTTGTTTTATCTTAAAAACCATTAAATGAGAAATAAAAAGAAGTGCGAACTGTAAAATTGCAATAAGACGTAGCCATTTGTTCCACAAAATTTTACTCTCAGATAGCAACACCCAAACACGTACTTCCCTTCTATCTGAAGATTTCACTGCTTTCAGATATAGTCTAAATACATTGAGTTTTATTTCTCAATAAATGGAATACCTGCGTGTACTGTACAAAGGTTGGAGCAGAAGTAATGGTAACTATTTTTTCTAAAAGATATCATAATTGTATTTATGTGATCCGATAATTAATAATGTGCGTAACTGACCACAGGTTGTTACGCGTCCACGATGAAACTCTCCTATCTTGCGGCTGTGCCGTATGGAAGGACATTACTCACAATAGCGTCCAACAATTTCATGTGACATCCTAGGACATTTCCTTCATAGATAACGGCTGTCTTGATGTAGGAGCGTTGCTAGAAAGGGTTACGTTCATTTCGCACGACGATACGTAGCCATCTGATTTCACATTGATCACTGTGCTAATAGATTTATGGATTGATTGTTTAGTCATTCCGGGCACATCGACTACCAGGGTAATTACTCCCGTAAGTGTAAAGCATGTTTTGTGCATGCATGCTCGAGAGATGACGGTGATCATTCTCCCGCTGTATGGTGAGATTCGGAGCAGACCTACCGTCGGCTACCTGGGTTTTCCCCAACCAGGTATTTCCCACCAGCAAGGCCCCGCCTCAGCCGGGACAAACTCCTAAACACCCGATCGGTCTCCCGGCATGTGTGGCAGTGAAGTGCATGTTAGTGTAAGTTGTGTATAAGGGGTGAAGATAGGATAAGGAAGAGGGTGAGATCTCGCGCGGTGCACGACCCTTTTGTTAAGGTACTGCGCCGGCATTCGCCTGGTGTTAAATGGAGTAACCACGGCAAACAACCGATCAGAGCAGCCGGCCGCTAGAATTCCCCTCCAGACAGCGACTGACTTCGACCTAGCTAACAAGCTACGTCGAAAATCTTGCCACCATCGGAACTCGAACCTAGGACCTCTTATTCACTGCCACTGCAGGGATATCAGATGATACCCTGAGCCAACTGGTCTGTGCTAATAGAGATACACATCTGTTGTTATGATCACAAATTAATATTGCATTTCTTTCACGTGACAAATAAAAATATGTGATCCAAAAATATTTCTTTTAGAAAAAAAATTGTTGCCATTACTTCTGCCCGAACTGTCGTATATCTCATAAGATTGCAATTCGAATATTTGTGAACGTCGATTTAGGGGCGGATTCCAGGCTGCAACATTCGATCAAGGAAATTAATTTCCATCACACAATTTCAGTATTGTTATCTATAAAATCTTTAAGTATTTTAACAGAGAAATTGGCCTTACGCACATGAACAGAAATTTTCTTGGGCATAATACATATTCCTAATGTCTATTTTGGATGATTTAATTAGTGTAAAGCATATTTTATTTTAAAGTAACCAATTTCATGTCATGCATGTTTGTGCACCGTCGCTGAACAGGAAAGCAGAGGCAGTCAACTCTCCACGGCCACACCCGCCATTGCTCCGGTTGCAATAAAACCCGCACCACCAGCTCCCTCTCCGCAGAAAAAAAAGCGACGGGCATCAGACATCGATCTTCGACTGCCAGAGTGCAGTTCGGCCCGCAGGCACTCGCCGCGCTGGCTCGCCCCGTCCCGTCCAGTCCCGTCCCGTCCCGTCCCACCCCGCCCCCGCCGCCCTCTACAAGCAAATTACTGCGTCATTATGCATTGTATTTACATAGGCCTGTTTTGCCATCTGTGTTTGCCCATGGCCCGATGCTGCAACAGCGGGCCAGCCGCCAGTAACATAGCAACGGCGCCACTCCCCCTTCCCCCACTCCCGGCTCTCCCACCGGCTCACCCTGACCCCTCGTCGGCCCGGAAGCGGGGTGGAAAAAAGGAGAACGATGACATGGGAAAACAAAACGCACGAGCATCCGGGCGGTCAGATTATAATGCTAAACAAACAAGGTCGTCGCGAGTTATCGACTGCGAGCAAGCAATCGAGTTTATCAAACGGAGGCTCTGCGTTTTCGCGTGGCGGCGGTGGGGCAGCGCGGCCGGAAAGAGAAGGCACGGGCGTAAGTGAGGGACAGGGCACGGAGGAGGCCGTGACACGCGGCTGTGAACATAAAGAGCCGGTCTCATCTCCATAAAGTCATTGCGGTTCGTAATTATTTCAAGGGCAAAAGCGTGTGATGTACGTTCTCATTTGCTCGAGTACGTGCTCTTTGCTTACAGAGAGAATAATAGGAGTATTTGGCCCGTACCGGCTGCCGTTTGCATAATAGGATTGGCAAAGAATACTGCATTGCAGCTAGCCCAATAAATGATCATTGTTGATGAAGACAATCAAAATTACAGCAATCATTGAATTAAAAATGAAAAATCTTGGTTTAATAAATAATTATGTTTTGAATCAAGAAAAAAACGGAATAAGCCTATTTTGTAAGGCAATGAGTCATAAAAGATTATTTACAGGTATACCATTGTAATTAAAACAAAATCATAGGTCTTTCCAGTAGTCGCCGTTGATCTTGCAACACTAATCTATGTAAAGTGAAAAAAACATTTATTTATACTTACTATAAATTAATATTCATTATTAATTTATGTAACAATAAAAAAGTTTGAGTTTAATTGTAAGGATGTAAAAGCATGGGTAAGAGGAACCTTACAATGAGGATTTTAAAAATGTACAATTACGAAATGAGTTCCAACATTTAAGTAACTGCTTATTGTACTTTGGTAATAAATGTCACACACGCACAAACACGTATACACACACACACACACAGATTTATTCACTTCGAGCACTCTTGATACACGCTGAAAGTTACGACACTTTTTTCTGACATTACTTGCACAACTTTTTAGTAATAAGTTTGTTTTTTTCGGTCTGTAACGTAACAGTCTTCAGGACGGTTTTTGCTATCTTCGACAGTGGAAGTTGAAACAGTTGACAGTAAAAGGTGCGAGAAGAAATATATGTCAAAATTTTCATCAAGTATTCATACAGATGTACCATATATTTAAGGGTAGACCTAGGTATTGTATATTTTACGAAAGCCTCTAACGAGCATTTTTTAAATATCTGACTCTGAAAAACGACAAAATGTTCTTCAAGACCAATCTTATCTAACATAATTAAGTTTTTAAAAAGGAAATTCTCGCAACGATTCAACTCGTAGATTCCTCCAGTGACGCGAGGCCTGCGCTGCAAACAAAGAACCTCCATCGGGAATCCCAAATAAGACCGCGCACCCCTAAAGCGACCGTGGCAGCCGCGCTGTACTCGGAAGTTCTCTTAGGCCTGCCCTTAAATTTCCCAGCCGAGCGCTTTGTCGCGGGGCGAGAAGCGAGTGACACAAATGAACCTCCGGCGCAGTAAAAATAGCGAGCGCGAGAGGAGCGTCTGTGGGCCGGGGAGGAGAGTTGGGCGGAGAGTGGGGATGGAGAGGGAGGGAGGCAGACTCTGGATAGGGACGAGTAGTGAAACGGGGTGGGCTGCCGGGCAAGGCGATGTAGCACGGAGTGGCAGAGGGGGGTGAGGCGTGGTGCTACGAGGCGACCCGCGGCTGGCCCTCATGCCGCACAGTGGGTCGCAACAGGATGAAAAACGAGCAACCTCTGCAACCTTTCTTCTTTTCTGTTTAATAGCCTATTCCCTCTACAGTCCTTTCTTGTTCTTCTTCTCCTCTATAATATTAATGTACAAGTTAACTTCATCGAGATATCCGTTTAGTTGTCGCCGGATCTCGTGAGTCTAGAGCAAGTCATAACTCGGCAGGTGGAGATATTCCTGCCCAGCTCGAACGTGAGAACCAGCCCCGATCTAATTGTCGCCTTGAAGTCTGCCTTCTGTTTCAGGTATCCTCTCCAGTGTTTCACCGCCCCAGGCCAAACAAGCTCTATGATCATGACTGGTCTCCCGACATGTGTAATAATGTAGTGCATGTAAGTTAATTGAGTGTGTGTAAGACAAAAGAAGGTGACAAGAAAGAAACAAGTAAAACAATGTTATATCAATAATAATAATATATTATTATTATTATTATAAATTATAAATATTAAATATTATTATTAATATTAATGATAATAATTTTAAGGAAGAGAAAAAATAATCTCGACGCGCGGTCCGCAGCCCCTTCGTTAGGACTACGTTTCAGCAATTTTCTGGTATTGACCGGAGAAATCACGGACCATTATTGACCAGATCAGCCATCCGCTAGAATTTGCTGCCCGAAAATGGTTGAATTCGATGTAGCTACTCTCGAAAAGCCGCCACCGTCGGGATTTGAACCCTTGGTCTCCCGATCAGAGACGCTCTGTCGGCTATTACTATTGGTTACCTAATACATAATTCCTTGCGTTCCCGAGATTGTATCCTAAAAGATGAACAACTGGAGAATTTAATTTTTTCATATTATTTCTTCGGATGTAATGATTTGCTTCCAAAAAGTTCGGTATAGGACGTTCACGTAAGCAATAAACAATTCAGAAGCTACAAGGTCGCAATGAAATGGAACGAAATCTTGCCGTACTACATTCGAAGGTTCTCGCGGCGTGGAATTTGGTTTTGCAGTTTCAATAAATCGGGTTAGGTTGCACTGCGACCCTTTTAAATAAAGTACTTTTAGCATATACGTTATTGTTAGTAAAACATTTTTGACGAACTATTCGAGATCTGAGATATAAGTATAGCGATAGATCAAAGAAGATGTATCTAGAATCACGTCACCGAAACGCAACAGATTGTTAACTCTTAAGAAAACTCAAAAGACTTTTGAGAGCACAACGGACGTAATATTTGATCCACGCGCTCTTTTATTCCGATAACGCAGTGTGCCAACACGACTATTACAGAACTAAATTGGATTTCTTCGTGGGAAGTGGTAACAATCGTAAATAACCGATAATTTCAGATGGTGGCCCATTCAGGTTCTCCCTAAAATCGCTTCGCGATTCCCTACAGCATCGTATTTCCCAGGCAAAGAACCTAAATTTGAGATAATAAAGGGAAATTTGAAATGAATCTAAATTTAGTTTTAAAGAAATTAAATTGGTCTAGCATTCAATACAATGAATAATGAGTAAGAGTGTTTGATTTCAATCTGTAATTTTTGACGGATTACCCCATTTCCTTATAATCACCGCATTAAAATAACGGTAAACATGTATAATAATGCTTATAAATATACATAACAACCCTCATTATAATTGCGCCGCTCCGCGTGTTTCTGCCCATTTCGCGGAAGGGAAGGTCGGCGGCGCGGCGCAATCGCGGCGGAAGGAACTTGGGGCGTAATCAGCGCGTCGCCTTAATTAGGCCGCGACATGCGTTCGCCGCGACGCGACGCGACGCCTCGGGCGGTGGCGGAGGAGGACGAGGAGGCGGAGGCGACGGTGGCGGAGGAGGAGGAGGAAGAACAAGAGGAGCGCGAGGCGGCGCGCGAGTGCTCTCGGCCGAGACGCGGGACAACGCTGCGCCAGATGAGGAAGAGCAAGAAAGAAGGTGCTGGCAAACGGGGAAGAGAATTTAAAGAGGTTGACGTGTGAAAAGAAAGATAAAGGACAGTAGATGCTGATAAATAAAGATTAGAATGTGAAGTTGTGAAGTGGAAATGAGAAGAGAACCAGTTTTTTCTTGATTAGTGATTTCGGGCGTGTCAGCTGCTAAGGACATTCGTCCCGTAAGTGCAGTGCACGTGTTTTGATCGAGAGGTGGTAATGATCTTCCCCGTGGATGGTGAGATCCGGTGCCAAGGTAAGGGCGAGTTGTTATTTTGTTAGCAATGCAGAAAAATCATACTTGCAATTCGTGTACCGATGCAAATAAGTTTTCTATAACTCAGAAATGAAAATTACTATTTTTCAAATATTGCTAATCTTGAAATTTTTAAAATGCATTTTTAAAATTTATTTTTATTTATTTATGTTAAACGCTTAGTCATATTTCAACTATTTATAATTAAAACGACGGGAAGGGATTCTGGAACTCAAGAAAACATGCGCAGATAATCTTTTTCCCCCCTACTACACATGCAGGTTATACTGTTTTTTTTTTGACTGAATAAATCTAAAATCTAAAATCTAAAATCTAAATCTAAATCGAAAAAAAATCTAACGTCGGTAAACGGGGTGCCCCTCCCCAGGTATCGCCCTCCAACGGGTCATCACCCTCTATCTCCAAGCTACTACTACAAGGGACTATCTCCAAGCTCTCGACATGTGTTGTAGTGTGCTGCATGTGAGTGTAAGTGTGAGTAAGTAAGGGGTGAGGATAGAGCAAGGAAGAGGAAGGAAAGATTGCGTTTGGCACATTTGTTGGGATACTGCTCCGGCATTCGCCTCGTGTTGATAGGAGAAACTACGTAAAACTACCGATCAGAGCAGCTGGCCGCATGAATTCTCCTTCAGACAGCAACTGAATTCGACCTACATGACAAGCTAGTGTCGAAAATCCTGCCACCGTCGAGACTCAAACCTAGAACCGATCAGAGGCACTACAGTGACGGGAAGAGAACCTGAAGAATATACTCACAAAAAGGAAAGAGAAGTCAAAGTTAATGACAATAAGGAAGGCGCATAGGAGGGAGCTGCTTAAACTAAGAGAAGATAATTGGAATCCCATGCAGAAAATAAGGAAAATGGTGGGTCCTGAGGAAATGGCTAGCACATAAGCCTACGCCTTTCATGCTGGGGCCCAATTGATATCCCCGACGAATTCGTGAGGAATTTGCGATAGTCAGAGAGGACTTTCGGACGAGAATTTTGGCGTTTCAGCACTCAGAATCTCAATGCCGTCTATTCTATTCTATTCCATTCTATTATGCTTTAATTTTACATGGCGACGGCTTTTTTACATGGCGATGGCGATTTTACAGGCTATCCGACGCTCTATCAATTTTTTCTGCTCCCAATTTATAAGGCCTGCTCTTCTACAGAAATGTTGGTGTAGTAGAAGTGAGATTACAAGCAAAGCCAGTAAAGGATGCCAGAAGCGAAGTCCATACATGCTAGGAATGGCTGTATCCGTGATTGTGTGAATATTAATTACTGGCGCTTCAAACACTTAGCCATTAGTATGCGAGTGAAATGCATGTTTTATTCGAGAAGGAGGCAGTGTTCCTTTTTAGCTGAAACGTGATATCTTCATGTGACAAAGAGTTCAACAATATTTAAGGGTTTGCATTCGTTTTTTAGAATAAAATAAGGGTTTATCACACCCATAGATATAAATCAATATAGTGCTAAATTTACTGCGCAATTTCTATACAAAATAGACCCAAAACTGAAGATGATTATGCTTTTAGTTCTTTATACGTTTCTTGAGGTTCTCAAATTTCATATCTTTCACATGTAGGAACATTTTTGAATGAATTACTTCAAGTTTCTACAGTTGTCAAAAATCCAAGCCCTTGTAAATTACGAAAAATCAATCGGCAACTTGGGAACTATTTTAAAGCATGTTCTCATAATTTTTGAATATGAATATGGAAGAAAGATCCTTAAGAACTTTTTGTTTTTACTAACATTGAAAATACGCCTTATTAAAGGTCAACATTACATCAAACAAGACATTTACAAACATACATTTATTTCATGGGCGCGCATATACAGATTTAACTCCATTTATTTTGGAAAAGGTTTTAACTGAATTTCAAGTCAATCGACGAGCTACCTGATGAAAGCAAGGGCGTTGGCGTATACACACGGGAAACCAATCTCGTTCTAGAAACAAATACACTGAACTATTTCGGACAGAGTTGGGTGCGGCAGACGGTCTGCGCCCCCCCCCCCCCCCCGTGCGCGGCGAGAGAGGTGATTCTCCCCGCCCCGCGCCATCCACCGCGGCCCCCTGTCAGTCGCGCGCCGGGAGGCGGCGGCGGCATCTGCTCGCGTGTTTACGAGGCCCGAGACGTCTCCGGGGGCGCAGACGAAAGCAAACAGGAAGCGCTCCCTGATTCAGTGGCGACGCGCGCATCAGATACGGTTTCATTCGGAAGGAAAATGCGTGTCGCGAGCGAAAGCCGCTTCCTCACTGGCGGCACCTGAAGGTTACAAATGTTATCACTATTACCAATGGTAACGGCGTCAAAAATTACCAACTTTATCCGTTCTAGAAATATTACTCGTCTCAATTTTCCGCAGACTCATACGGAAACAAATAGTAGTTTAATTGTCTTGAGCATTTTATTATAAACCGTAAGTTGTTTTTGTTTAACATACTTTACCACCATTAGAAGATTAATATTTCCTTTTTGAAATTTAAAATTTGTTTAACTAGAGGATATATTGAATCGCGCTATTTTAATGTAAGAACTTTTCGTCAATTCTGAGCATCTGGCACTGAATATTTCTAACAAGATGCTGCGTACCCTACTTTGAGTACCTTCGAGAGTGTTTTTGTAAACGATTCTTTGTGTGAATTGTTGATGTTTTGCAAATGTTTAATTATTTATTTATAACTTTTAAAACTTTCAGCATCTAAAATCGCAATTTATCAGGTTTTGGTAAATTGTAGACAAAAAGCCAAGATTTAGTTTTATAGGATCAAGAGGCAACACAATATTTTGACAAAAGTGTAAACTAAAAAATTATGAAACTTTTTTGAAGACTAAATCTACACTGCTTATATGCATGGTAAAATTAATTGTAATTTAATGACAGAGATCAATAAAACATAACTGTTGCTTCAGATTGTGGGCTAAAATGAGAACACAGGAGCTTAATAAACTTCGTAAAGCAATGGTAAATCACACAAGGAACATTTGTTGAATATTCACAGGATAGAAGTGGGGGGGAAAATATGCTAAGTAAGAATTGCCTCTATTTGTAAATTGTGTACTTGTTGACATGAATGTTTCAGGATCAAAATCATACGTAAAGCAATTATCATTCCGTGGTCATGATAATTTAGAGAAAAGCAAATACTACCTTTAAAGATTATTTCTCAACATAGAATACTGAAAATAAAACGAAAAAGAGAGCAATTGTATTTAAGAGCTGTAAGTTTTTTCCGCAACTATAGTGCGCAGTACTAAAAATTTGTCTTCCTTGCGCACGCGAATGGTGTATTTTGTTTCGAATGATGTGGAAGGAGATGACAGACCACCTTGTGGACCATAAACACTACATGTATCTCCCTCTGACACGGTATTACGTAATAGCATAAGCCCACAAACTAGACGTAAGTCCGAAGATCCAATAATATTAATGCAGACATAATCTACGACCATTAAATAAATCAGGTTAGATTTTGGCATCACAATTTAACATTCGCTTGTCGCAGTAATTTCTTTACTGAAGGCCTTTAATTACGCCACTGTCACACACAAAGTACATTAATACGCGTAAAAGCATAGGTTGCGTCAGAACCGGGGCGGCTGGGATGGCGAGGAGCGGCAGGCTCTGGGAGTGGGGGAGGCGAGAAGGCAGAGGGAGAAGAGGCGGCGATAGAGCAAGGAGGGGGCCTGGTTACATTGGGCTGACGAGCGGGTGGGCAAATGATGGCAAGCAAGATTGGGCAAAGCAAGTTGTGGGAGTGGTGAGCGGGGGCGTGAGAACAGTGAGAGTTTGGGGGGTGGAGGGGGAGGGGCGGTGGGGGATGCATAGTATTTAGGGACAATGCCGGAGAGGGGGCGGCAGGGGCGGCTGCAAGGGCCAAGGGAAGGTAGGGCCATTAAATGGCGGGGGTGGAAGAGGCAGGAAGTGGTAATGGGGCCGTTGGTGACGAAGTCAGTGGTTACGAGCGTGATTACGAGAGTGAAAGTAGGGGTGGTGATGAGGGAGGGGTTTGGCAACGAGAGCGCGGTGGTGAGGGGGCCGATGGTGATGGGGGTGATGGTTAGGGTAGGGGTGATGGTGGGGGAGCATTTGACAACGGGCGCATTGGTGACGGAGCGGTGGTGACTAGGCGTGACAGAGGGATGGTGGCGGGTCTTTAGTCACAAGCGGGGGGGGGGCAAGGTGCCGGTGACGAGGGCGGTGGGGACATTGTGGCGGTACTAATGGGGCGACGGAGTCGGGGGCGTTGGCGACGCGGGCGGTGGTGTCGGGAGCGGTAGTTCAGGGGCGGTGGTGACGGGGCCGTTGATGACAGGGGCTGTGGTGACGGGGCTATGGTGACTGGGGCGGTTGTGAGGCGGAGCGTTGGGGTCGAGGATAGTGATGATACGGTGTGTGCAGCGGGGTTGGTTTGGTAACGAGGGGCGATAGTGACGGAGGTGGTGGTGTCGGGGTTGGCGCAGATGGTTCTTATGCGGCGGGAGCGGAGTGGTGACGCGGGCAGTGGTGTTGCGGATGGTGATGACAGGAGTATGTGACGGAGGCGGGGGTGAGGCCGAAGGCGCATGGAGCACGGAGGGGTGGGCGTGGCGCGGGCGTGCTTGACCGGGCTGCAGCGGCGGCGTCGCCGCGTCGCGGGGGAGGGAGGCGCTCGTCGCCGCCTGCTGCTGTCTATATCGGGCGCTGTCACTGCCAGGGCAAACCGCACACATTAATTGGGGCGAGCAGGCGCGCGGCGCGGCGCAGCGCCGTGCCGACTGACACTAATTAAAAACCTGTCCGAACTAATACGGCGGGCCATGGAGATGGGAGGGGGAGGCAGATTGGGGGGGGGGAGGGGATGACCCGCGAGAGCGCGCGTCGGGGTGGGCAGTGCAGTGCGACAGCGCGATACGTCCACACGAAAAGAACAGCTTTCCAATTAATGCAAGGGCTGGCTGGATCATACAGCACACGTCGTGGGAGGGCTTTTTAGTTACGACGTTTTCTCAGAGATGAATCATTTGACAAATATCGTGTGCGCTAAAATTAAGGAAATGAATTTACCAGTTAAATATACGGCTTTTAATTAATTAAATATAATTGCGTTCTAGAAGCCACACAACGATGATTTCTTGAAAACGTTTTTTATATTATAGTCAACGTTTTTTATATTATAGTCATTATTTCGAATCTGTACTTACTTATCGATGAAAACAGTTTTTTTAATTGATTTTCCAGGATACGTAAGTACATGCTATTATTTTCAAAGCATTTTAGAAATGGTAAAATGAATTTTAAATAATTTTATTTGAGATAAGTTATCAATAACTACACTTATATTTAATGAAATATTGGAACTTTTTGAGAGCGCTTCTTGAAACTTTTTCAGACAAAACAGAAACCGAAACGAAACAAAACTCAAACAATACATTCATTATCAAGAAGGAATAAAACAGTGTCAGTGAAGACCATAATTACTTTGAACATCCGCGTCTTAAAATTAGCTATTTTCACGACTGTTTTTATTTTCGTTAATCGAATAACGTTTAAGTCGCCGTTCCAAGAGATTACTGTGTTTTGGCCCCCACAATAAATAAAAAACTTGTTCTTTTATTTTTATTAAATTAAATGTAATAAATTCACTGCATCAAACAATTGAATCGGAGGATATCGCAATTCGTTTGACAATTGAATCGGAGGATATCGCAATTCAAAGGATAGGTTTGCTTTCGTGAACAAATTCCTGAGTATATTGCAAAACATCTTATATTGCAAAATATCTTCATTTTCTGTGAAAATTCTAAAATTAACCTCCGGGATCTGCATTCATGTCGGTCTTGATTTGCCTCAAGGCTGTTACTCTCATTAGCAGTGAGTTCCGAAAGTTGACTCTCGTCTACGAAGTACAGAGAATGCACATTTCACAACAAAGGCTTGTCGTGTTTATGAAAGGTATACATGCTATGAACGGAGTTTCACATCTCTTAGTGAGGGGTGTCTTTTGTTACAAAAGTATTATACTTCCGTGTTAAGTCATTTTTACTGAGGCAAATGAAACTAAAATGCATATTACAGAAAGAATGAGTTTCATTATCAAAATATCAAAATCAATTTAATGTATACATCTAAGGAAACTTAAGCTTCCTGGGTAATAGTTGCTTATATTATCGATTCTGCAAAATTCGAAGTCCATTACTTTCACAATACGTGAATGGGATTGCGTAATTTTATTACAATTTTCCCCTTTTACCCTCCTCAGCCTACATACTCTATGTTGAGTTCCTAACATAAGGTTCTCGTGTAACTGCACAGCTAAAAGATGGTATTCCATTATCTATTTTAAATAACTTTCTGTTTATTGTCACCGATATTAAAAATATATTAATACATTGGTCTTAGTAGAAAATTACAAACAAAATGCAGCTGAGGACAAGCTCATTTTATAGTAATTATCGGCAAATCGTGTCAAAAATACAACTTTCGGCAATGACAGTAACGATGAAGTCGTGTTACTATATATATCTTATCATATCGCTTAATTAGTATTACATACAAACATGTTGTATGTGCTAAAAACGTTGTAATAATAATTACAATGAAGGTTTGATGAAGAGGACAATATACCTAACACAATTATTGTCAGTAAAATAAAAGACGAATTTCCTGTAATAGTTCCCAACAATATTTAGGTGTGTGTAGATGTGTAATTTTATAATTGGTTTGATGCGCGTGGTTGCCTTCATAGAAATATTTAAAATATGTTTTGACACCCTATCTGAAAGAATATCAATTAAGATCTTCCTTCATTAACAGTTTTTTTTCATTCGAAATTCTTACCCTGCAGCACTCCAGGGCAGAGAGCAGCATAGGAAGGGGCGATTTGCAAGCCGGATATTTTCTTATCCAGGATTAATAATAGACAGCAAAAATCATTGAAAGCAACACACACACAAACCATAGTACTATAAGAAATAAATCTTATTATCCCATCCCATTAATCAAGATAAACTAAGAACTAATATTATACATCAGTTTAAAACAAAACCGAAGCCACTCTATGCTTCGCTACGAGTATATTGCTGAAAGCGACCGAAACAAACATAGAAACTACAAATAATTCAAAACCAACTCATGAGATCAATGAAGAAACAATGAAACGAAGATGAATATTTTTAAACATTAATTAAAAGGGTTTCTTCACTGCAGGTCATTACATTGTAATTTTTGTTTAAGGATAAATTGTACATCAATCATACATACACTATGTGATCACAAGTATCCGAACATGTGGCTGAAAATGACTTACTAGTTCGTGGCGCTCTCCATCGGTAATGCTGGAATTCAATAGGGTGTTGGCCCACCCTTAGAGTTGATGACAGCTTCCACTCTCGCAAGCATACTTTCAATCAGGTACTGGAAGGTTTCTTGGGAAATGCTCATTCTTCACGGAGTTCTGCGCTGAGGAAAGGTATTGATATAGGTCGGTGAGGTGTAGCACGAAGTCGGCGTTCCAAAATATCCCAAAGGTGTTCGATAGGATTCAAGTCTATGAGAAGGTCAGAATGTTACAGGGATGTTATTGTCGTGTAAGCACTCCGCCACAGGCCGTACAGTGTGAACAGGGGCTCGATCGTGTTGAAAGCTACAATCGCCATCCCCAAATTGCTCTTCAAAAGTGGGAAGCAAGGTGTTTAAAACCTCAAAGTTCGCCTGTGCTGTGATAGTGCCACACAAAACAACAACCGGTGCAAGCCCTTCCATGTGCAACACGGCCACACCATATCACCATTTTGGACGTGTCCGGATACTTCTGATGACATAGCGTATGTAGAGATACTTCGGAACAAACTTCTAGGACATATAGTGGATCGAAGATAACCAATTGTTTCCAACGAACGTGTAATGGTAAGTCCCATATAACGAAGTAAGACATGTAATCAGTACAATGTACTATACAGTGTGTATCAGAATAAATATTACACACTTCTACTGCATGAAAAGCGACGTGGACGTACTCACGTTTTATCAGTGAACATGTGATATTGAATGAATGAACAACACATAACGAAAATACACGTGACATTTGTTTCCTATTGGTAGGTATCTCACTATGCACTTGCATTTGGCAGCTAGACGTTCTGCCGCAGTCAGTCATATTGTTTACCTGTCAAACTACAGTGCAAGGTAATCATCTTCGAACCCCTTAAATGCCCTAGAAATTTATAACATTTATTCCGAAACATGATGAGTAATAATTTGTAAAGATGAAAAAAAGCTCAAAAGCAGTAGTGTTAATACTCTAACACTAGAGCTCGAGCTCAGCTAGGGTCGTTCCCTTTGTCCCATCCCCAACTCAAAGAGCAGCTCATTCAATCCCATTTGTTTTAGAGCATAAAAGCCCTCTATGCGAGTTTGGACTGCACGCGATATTTACTCAGGGCGTGCTGATATCGTCTGCTGGATTTCTCTACTATTTTAATTCATCAACGAATAAAAATAAATAAAAGATGTACTGTGTAGTTTACTGTCCGGAACAAAGCAGCCATGTTTCGTTGCATTTGTGGCCTCACTGTGTAATTCAGTTCAAAGAAAAGAATTCTGTGGTGGTGTTCACTATACTCTGTAGCTCGCTGCACGACAGATTGTTTTAAATTGCACAACTCTACAGGTAATTATTGAAAAGTGAAGTATGTGAGAATCTAAAATGTATTATCACCTACTTTATTCGTATTAGTTTCAACGAAAAATAAAATAGAGCTTGTGCCCAGTCTTTGCAGAAATTTTGCATCATTTTCTATTCATTGTGGAACCCCTTGTCTTTGAATATGTCGGCTAAGTTAGCCGAGACATGTTTTGTACATATCGAAATAATATATTATATTCCTTTTAAAGCCGGAACCTTTTTCTCTACAAATAAGTACGAAACATTGCTGAGCTATGTCTGTGTAAATAAAGAGTAAGTTGTTAATAGAAAGTCACAAAAGCGTGGAATTTAGGGAGTGTTGAGATCGGGATGTAAAGTGTTGAGAACGGAAAGAAGGGCGGAGCTCACCTCCTCGTGCCGGCCACCTCGACGACCTTGCAGCGGCTGCGGCTCCACCAGGAGGGCGTGAGCGTCCAGTAGGAGGAGGAGGCGGAGCGCGCCCAGCCTTCTTCAGGGAACAGCAGCACCTGCGCACACCGACACCGCCTCATGGAGTGCGTTTGCACACTAGCGTCGCTGCAGAATGGCACACACTTTTTCGTACTGTTTAGTTCCCTGTTCTCTCGAATCTGGACTACCGTCTGGATGTTGAGCCACTCTCGTCCCAGCTGCTATCTATCGACGCCTAAAAGTCACACTATGAAATCCCAGGGTACGAATCGCTTCTCTGAGGGGCATTACTACTAAAGAGATCCTTCCCGCTTTTCAATCAAGTACGCCAATCTCGATTCAGTAATTTTACATGAATCCCCTGACCACATCTTCGTGCTTGTACGATTGCTCTGGATGTAGAGATCCTGTTTCACAATTATTTAGTTTACGCATCGTTGCCTGCCATCTCAAGACATTAAGAAAGGCATATTATGATATATATCTTGTAAACAAAAGACTGAATATCCCGCTACCCCGAATACAACTAAAACTTTCAACGTTCAAACCTCACACAGGTACTCAATATGTGTATACCAACCCCCAAGTCCGAATCTCATGGGGTCGTATCACTTTACAGTTCTATTTATAAACTTATTATAGTTATACAATGTAATGATATATAAAAAACTAATAATACAACAAAAATGACCGTTTTATTCACAAGCAAACTTTAATGAGTATTGTAGCTTTAAATCTATTATACTGAATGATTTTGACACCATTCGTTTCCATAGCATCAATGCAACCAAAGTTATTTGAGAAAGAAAATTTATCAATATAACACTAAAAATTGAAAAATTGTCTCAAAATCACTAACTCTATAAAACATTATTTTGAACTAATATTTATCGAACGTATAAATTAACAGAATGGTTCATTTTATGGTCACGTCATATTCTATTAAGGAAATTGTTATTTATAGAAACACGAACAGTTTCACTCTTCTAAAATTCTCGGTCCAATAATAGCAGAATTGGAATATGTGTAAGAATATTCCAGAAGAGTAAAAGCTGTTTTTTCTAAATGCACATTTTTTTTAAATGTAGCCGTTTGTGAGAAAATACCGTTTTAGCGTTTCAGAAAATAGTGAATTTTGAGCTCATTTTCACAGAAAAGTTTTGAGTTTTGGAAAAATTTCACGAGAAATCATTTGAACAACTAAACTTAAAAATTCAATAATGCAGTAAAAAAATGCTCATGATGTAAGTATTAAGAACGTGAGAGATATTTGAAAAATACATTTTATACATTTAAAAAAATTAAACTAATAGAAAAAATGGCTTCTTAGTCATTTTATTTAGGGCATTTAGCGTTAACTGTGTAAACAGTTTAGAGAAAAAAATCAGAATCATATTTGGGAAAATCTTTTTAAAATTGTTTATATTTTACTCAAAATTCGCAAAAACTACTTACATTTCAAGAAATGAACTCGATATTTATTAAAGATATAATTTTGAAGAACATATTTCATTTGCACAAGAAATGTCTATCGTATGTATAATGTAGTTGCACGCTGATCAGAAGGCCGAGATCGCTTAAGAAGTAGAGCCGCAGCGGTCTCGGAACAGAAGACTGCGAGTTCGAGCCCCGTCTCTCGGATTTTTAAAAACTGAAACAAATTAGTATGCACACATGTGGCATCTCGCTTATCGAATGTAACCAGATGCCCAATGTATCTGGACCAATAAGCATCTACGTATTTTACAATCCGTTTTATTTTTCAATTTTTCAAGCATTGAACATTTTAATTTGGAAGATCATAAATGGTGAACGTAACCATGGAATACAGTAATTGTGAAATTGCCTCACATTAATACTTCCAAATGACTAGGGACCCGTTATTCCCCATCAAATTGCACCATACACACGTCAACGCGGAGACGAAGGCTGCAGTCGGATAAGGAATTTCGAAATGGAAGAAGGTGTAAAACATCTTCAGGAAAAATGCGAAGAACAAAAGAAGTAAAGAATAATTCCAAAATAGGATGACAGATAGGGGCATTGAACGGAAATAATATAAATTGATACAAGGCGGGAATGCAAAATCATCGAGGAAAAGAAAAAAACGAATTATATTTGCTGGAAATAAAATAAACAGTGTTTTCCTTGTGTGTGTCAGTATGTTTGTGTCGTCCTTTCACCCCTCACTATCATCATCACCTCATCGTCCTTACCCCCAGGGCTAACAACCCCTGGGAATAAAAATCGGGTTCAGGTAAAATGTTGTACTTGCACCTGCTAAAGCAGGACACACGCGTGGTCCGAGTTGGCCTACACGCGAAAAAATGTAGTAGTTGGAGATGGTAAAACACATTGGAACGTTTCCAATTTTCGAAAGTTCAGGGGTAACAGTGAAAATTGGATGCCATCTTTAGCAGGAAATTGCACTATATTCTTTCAAGAAATTTATTAAACAATTTGGAGCTATTTTTGAGAAAATTATGAAAACCTCCCAGATTCTTATACAGTACTCTTAAAATTAAAAAAAATCGATTCAAACATAAAGTCTTGAAACGGTCATATCGATTAGATAATATTCATTTCGGAAAAGATTCAAATCATTTTTAGGCGTTAGTGTTGGTCATAGAAAGAGACGTCCGAGGGAGGGACGGACGGACTAATGGAAAGATGGACGGTAAAATGTTTTGAGAAAGAAAAATACATTTTTAGATACCCAGAGACCTCAAAACGTGTATTTTTACTGAAATATCGAAACTGATTTTCCCCAGTGTTGCATATCTTTTTATATATTACGCATATTACTTAGTACATATGTACTACGTAAAAGAGGAAGTAAAATGTGCTGCATCGAACGTAACTAATTATCTGTGGAGAATTTTGAATTCGTTGGAATCATTACATTACTCCTCTTTTTTGTATTTACTATTAATGGCCACAAAATACCTTATTTTACAGATAATTATTAAATTATTTTATTTCAGTTAATTATAGTTAACTCATAACATTATTAATACCTATTTGAACAGTCATTATCTTGCTAAATGTGATCAACTTACATTGAATTACAATTCGCTATTGATTTTGAATTTAATTTTTCAGATTATATTTAATTCAGTGTACACGTTCGAAGACAATTTTACAGCGTATTTTTTCTCATAATGATATGTGTGAACCTTGTATAATTATATAATTCAGGAGTGATTAATTTTAACAATCTTGAGATTGATGAGAGTTCGCCAAATTATAGTTCTTTGTTGAAAATTAATGTATATTTGAACAATACTATAAGCTCTCTGTTATTAGTGGACAAGTACTTGACTTTTCTTAGAAATCGATTCGAAAGACGAACCCTAAACCCTCCATTGCAGCGTAAACTAATTTATGACAGCAACTAAACACGTGACACCTATTTTACATGTCAGTTTCCGAGTAAAACATATTGTTTACTCCAGTCACCCCACTGATATGAAGGGAAGGATGGGGAAAATATACTGAATGGCATTTTTTTCCGAATGTTCTACTTATTTTCAAAATTATCCTTACTTGTCTGTATGATGTGCATAATATAAAAAAATATAATAGTTTTCATTCGTTTACTCTATCATTTATTCAAAAAACTAACGTGCGAACTTGGCAGCAAAGATGAAATGTTTTCTGCTTTACTCTCCGGGTTCCGACAACTGTGTATATATTCCTTTGTAGAGTATATCAGAGGAAACTTATTTTAAATTTAGTAAACTTAGTAAGCAACTGACACCCACACCCATACACTGAGACCACATAAAAAGAAACACCATATAAATCTACAACGGTTTTTAACTACTTCTTTGTCTGATCATTGTAGCACGCCTAGAGTAATGCATTGCCCCTGAAATGACGAATCTTCATTCACATTCAAATAATTCCGACACCATGCGTCAGGAGCGCAAAAAAAATAAATCAAACTCAGAGTTATATTTATACCTACTCTTGTAGTCTAAATGTTGAATGATGTAACAATCTGTTCTAGGTTGTTACATCATTCGACACTCGGTTTTAGCCATTCGTGCTAGTGAGAGAGTGGAATGAAGAAATCGAAGATATGGTGATATGGATACCAGATATGCCGGACTGCTGTAGTATCTCATCGATAGAAACAAAAAGATAGAAATAGAGTATTTTTAGTTTCGTATGAAATCTCAAGTATGGATATACAATAAAATATAATACTTTTACCAGTAGCCTAGGAAATTATTTCACTTTAATTTCCAAGGTCGCTAGTTTCGTATATTTTCATTTTCAGTTACAAATTACACATTTTGGTTATATAATCTCGTACAGGTTTGGAGTTTGACATATAATCAATACTCAGTTCCATTTTATTATAATATGAGAATTCTAATTAGTTGAAATATACCGAGTCACCTGCTGAACCCAAAAGTCACGTTGAATAGCACCGTCCTGTAGCAATGCCACACATCCAAGGACTTCACATAATATAGGAAGCGTCACTCCGAGTTAAAAGTAAAATTACTAAGTTGAACCCGTAGATAACGAAATGACAAAACTTGGCGCTGTTTCCTTCGCGCCGAAAACCGAAAAAAGAGCCGAAGCGGGGGGGGGGGGGGGGGCGAAGCGACGTGCCAGCGGCGCGGCGAGAGGTGGCTGTCACGCGGCAGCCAGCGCTGTCGGCCAACTTCTTTCCCCTACACCCCGCCGTCGAAACGAGACTTAAAACGCTTCGCGGGAAGTTGCCCGGGAGTTGGCAGAAGCACATTTCAACACTTCGCCAACGGCAAAAAATTGCCAATCAAAACCGCCTTCTGTTTCATACGTCACCACAACCGCTCACCAACTTTGAGAAATAACTTTTTTTTTTGGAGGAGGGAGTCGACGTACAAATGTAACTCAGTTTCCTTTCACGCATCCAATGTTTTCTAGAAAGGAACCACACGATTTTGTTTCCAAGCTCTCTGTACCTACGAATAGTGTGAACGTGTTTTGTAAGTTCAAATTTTTATATTTAATAGTTTATTAAGAAACAAAATAGTAACTTAAAAGTAGAAAATAAATTCAAACTACTATCGTAAAATAATCCCATTGCGTCATTCAATTTTGTCAATTAAGCACACTGTACAGCCCATCAATGGCTGCAAATCATCGCATCAAAACAATATCTGCTCGGGAATGCATGGATGGTGGCACCGGTGCACGGGAACATTCAAAAAAGGAAAATGAATTTTCTTATTTTACAATGGTTAGTGAAATGCACTGCTATATTTCTCTATTGTTTATCCGTTTTCTATCTTCTACATAGTTTTGTTTGTGTATTAATTTTTTTTAATTTATAAAACGCCAGGCAAGTTGTATAGTTCAAGAATGGTTAATGTTAGCGATGTAGACTAAACAACTTAAAAATATAATATAAACCATAAAGAACCGTTTGCACTTGTTTAACTCATTAGGATTAAGTTAAAGGCATCTCTTACCAAATTTTATAATCATCGCAAATCATGGACATAAGCAAATGTGTGACTCACATCCACGCCCGTGAAACTATTTAAATTCGCGCCTCTGAAAACTAAGAACGGGTCACATACAGTCCCTGGCCATATTATTAGACGCACCCTAAATTTTCAATAAAATTCACGTTTTTGTGACGAAAAATGTATTTTTTTTATTTCTAACAAAATACATAAGTAATAATTGAATACTTACGATAGAAACAAGATATCATATGCAAAATTATGACTGTCACTATAATATATAAACTAATTTTCATAAAAAATCTTCATGCACATATATATCTTTAATACTTTGTCAGGCCACCTTTGGCGGCTATTAGAGCTTTAATTCTTTTTGGTATGATATTAATGCATGCCTGGACAGTTTCTTGCAACTCTGGATGATGGTACCAGACTTGAATTATTTTCAAGGAGGCGAATTTTTGTTGTTATTTCTTAATTTGCGATTTCCCTCTTTATGAGCTCCCAAACATTTTCTAATGGGTTCATATCTGGTGAATTTCTTGACCATGATAACTCACGAACATTTTTCTCCAACAAAAATGATCGAACTGTTCGAGCAGTATGACATGGAGCCCCATCTAGCATAAAATCAAATGATTCTTCATTTGAGAACCATTCCTGTAGTTTAGGCAGCAGTCGTTTCTCCAATACTTGCTTGTACTGGTCTTGTTTCATGATGCCCATAACCAAGTACAGACACCCCGTGCCTTTGCCACTGATCACTGAGCAAATCATTGCCTTGACTGGATGGTTCACAATCTGGATGACACAATCTGAATGATACTTTTCACCAGAGCGCCTTCTCACAAATTGATGCTTGTTTGCTAGAATTTCGAAAGTGCATTCGTCGCTAAAACAAACCTTAAATACAAGTAAATGACATTAGAATTAATTTTGGTAGCCATTTATACTTATAAAAAAAGCACTAGACTAAATTTTTACCGATTTCCAGAAGTCCAAATCTTTATTCTTAAGGTTCTTAGCCCATGCAAGACGTTTTTCTTTCATACCAGCTGTTAATCTGGGTTTGTGGGCTGGTCTACAAGCTTTAAAATTCATTTGTAGTAGTGTACACCTTACTGTCCTTTCAGATACACAGATTTCACTACTTTCCAATTTAAATTTAATTTGTTTAGTAGTAGCAAACCAGTTTTCACGGCAAATCTTCCTCAAACATTTCTCAGATCTTGGTGAAAATATTCTCTTCCGTCCACATGTGTTCTTCCTTCGTGGGGATAATTCTTCACCAAGGACAATTTTTTTTCTTAATTCGCCGAATAGATGTCTCGGATACGTTCAACCTTCGAGGTAACTCACGATTTGAATAATTTTCTGAGTCGACAAAAGCTTTCACTGCTGCGATCTTCCGATGAGACAAATCACTTGCCTTTCCCATTATTTTTATTCAAAACTATCAGTTTTTCGTATACAACAATTCACAATTTTTAAATAAACACGGCTATACCTATTTCACAAACTAATAAATGGAAAATAAACCATCTTCATACAACAACACACTACACATGTCACCGCTTGTCCTACTCAACTCTTGTAATTTGTGCGTCTAAGCAACAAAGAGGTGTCACAACAATGGTACATAATGACAAATAATATGTTAATTATTAGAAAAAGAAGCTTTGTTGTTATTGATTGATTCGCAACAATGCCAGATGTAATGTACTGGAGTGAGAGACTTCAATACTTAACATTTTGTTAAAAATTTGGCGTGCGTCTAATAATTTGGCCAGGGACTGTATCTGTCTGAGAACATGTCGACCGATCACGTAACGCGTACTTGAAAAAGAGGATAGTAAGGGACAGAGAAGGAGAAATGAGTGCCGCAAACGGATAATTCGGTCTCATTTCTTTATGACATCTGCCGAAGAGGGGTCCTCGGAGTTAACGTTAAACACTTCCATGCTATCATTTTTATAAAATCTTTTAGCTTCATTTGTATTGCAAATTCTCTTCAAAACAGAATCTAAATAGTAATAATGACAATAATTATATATAATAATTTAAAATACAGTAACGAACACAGGGTTCGCCTCCGTGGCAACGAGGCAGGCGCCTCCCTACCAGCTGCCACCCGCCGCACGCAGCCGCGCAGCGGGACTGTATAACCGCCCCTCCGCCAGGAGCCGAGTTAGCAAGCGCATAAAAGCACGCGCACAGCGCTTGGAACGACGGCGCTTTATGACTTGATGCAATTTCAATGGCTGCGAGGCAGCGCTTCGAATTACAACGCACTTCAGCCGCCCCAATTTGTTCTGCGGTCCGATAAGGGGCATGGAGACGTCTCGGCACTTCGCAGGGTGTCAACTTCCATCGTTTGCGATTCTCTCTCGCTACCACGGCGGCATCACTCGCATAATCTGCGGATATTATTATGATGAATTAAAAGTAATATTTCATGCTCTTAAAATGTACTCAGCATGTTAATTTTCCAAATGTCATCCGAATTAATTTGATAACTTTAGTCTACAATTGCGGTCATATTTCTATAATGGACGAATCGTCATCTCAAAACACACAATAGATTTAAATGAAGTGTGAATATTTATGATAAAGCTGGGGAAATAGTTATAGCGACTCTTAATATCAAATTTACAAAGCTTATTTCAAGTCCCCCATTTTACTACTACAATCGTTATGAACAAGAATAATATACTTACTTGGAGAAAGATTTGTGTCAGTGAATGACTCAAAGATCTTGAAAGTTTATGGATAGCTTCTTTGCGTAATATAAAGAGATATTGGTGAGAAACAAACGGATGAAACTAAAGAGAAACACAACTTTGATGAAATGAAATGTTCGGTACATTATGAAGTAGTACGTAATAGTCTGAGACGAAGAAGAGAATATAGTGCAATCGTCTGAGAAGAGAGAGAGAAAAGAGTATTGGGATACGTTAGAATGTAGGTTAACATGTAGCGTTTGTATATGTCATGGAAGCTTGTATGTTAGATACTTGTAAGGACTAATAAAAAATGTTAAATTCAAAAGTTACGTTATTTTCGGCAATAAAATAATCTGCAATAAAAAATAAGGGTTACGATTTAAAACTTATTTCCCCCACCCCGATGCCCGGTGGATATGCCTGGTGGGTCGAGTTTGGTATCATTAGATGGACCTCGTCGATACCAACTTTCAGTATCCACTTTTCTAGATCCGATCCGCACTTTTCGAGAGATTTCCAAACCAATATTGTCGAATTCAGCCGGTGTCTGGAGGAGAATACTAGAGGATCTAATCAGTAGATTTCCATGGTTTTTCCGATCAACACCAGGTGAATGCCGGAGCAGTGCCATCACAAACTGGCCACGGACCGAGCGCGATCTTTCCTTTCTCATCCTTGTCCTATCCTCACCCCTCACACACACTTTCACTAACATTCACTACACTACCACTCATGTCGAGAGACCGCTCAGGAACTTAAGTACTTGTCCCGACTTGGGCGGTGCCCTGCTGATGGCAGATACCTAGTTGGTAGAAACCCCACTAGGCGCCAGTAGTGTGGTGCCGGATCTCACCACTCATCAGGAATGATCACCGCCACCTATAGAGAAAAACGCATGCACTACCCTTACGGGACTAATGACCTCTTTAGTTGACGCGCGCGGAATCACTAACAATCAACCAACCAACCCAAACCAGTATTAAATGGCCACCCGCTGTCACTTAATGTATTATGTGTGTGTGTGTGTGTTTCTAACAATAATAATTATTAGCATCGTTATCATAAAGAAAAGAGAGACTACGAATAAGAAGAATCGTAGTAAGATAAGGAAACAAGCAAGCAAGAGCAGAGCGAATGGGCGCTGCGGGCGAGCGCTCGCAGCCGCGCGTGCAGCGCAAGTGGAGCAGTGCGGTGCGCCGGGAGGGCGGGGGGGGGGGCGGGGCTTAGCGGGCGGCGTCCCGAGGGGCCCGCCCACCGCCGGCTGCACCGCCCCGCGGCGCGCGCTGAATCATTCGTTGCGTAGGCCTGCGGCGAGGGCCGCGCGCGCGCGTTAAAGCTGCATGCGGCGCGGCCGTCTGCAGTGCCCAGCGCGCCCGCCACACCAGCGCCTCCGGGCGCCAGCCCCGCCCACCGCCCGCCGCCCACCGCCCACTGCCCGCCGCGGCCCCCGGCGCCACTCCGACCGCAGCACACACACTCAATCCCCGCGCCGCCTCACACCAATCGAACTTCATCGGCCCAACTAGCTGCGTTCAGCTCAGAACCAGAACAGCCACGGCCCCTGCAGGCGCTCTAATCGCGAGGTCCTACGGCTCGAGTCCCGATGACAGAGAGGTTTCGTCGCTATCTGATAAGGTAGGTCGAATATAGCCGTATTCCAGAGGAGAGTACTAGCGACAAGTTAATATGGTCAGTAGTCAGTCAAGATATGATTTTTTCGATTAATGTCAGACAATTGCTGGTACAGTACCCTAACAGAAGGGGGACCGGACTGCGCCATATTGCCTTCCTCTTACTTGGTCTATCCTACCTCCTTACAGACACACACACACACACACACACACACACATTTACGTGCACTACACTACCATACATGTCCGGAGACTAGTCGGGGCTTACAGATTATCTCGGCTGGAGAAATACCTAGGAGGGAACTTTTCTGCAGTTAAACGTGAGTCAGCGACAGATCCCACCATCCACCGAAGAAGGTTCATCGCACCTAAAGCGATACCATACCTTCACCACTCTAACGGGATTCATCACGACAGCACTTGACATACCCGAAAACTTCAATCAATCAACCAATCGATCAATCAACACTCTCCGACCGCGCCATTCCGTTTTCGCATCTCCCCACACATCACGTGCTGATTCACGCTGGATCTAAGGTTTCAACAGGGAAGGAACCACCAGCCCAGGATATTTCACGAATTATACGTAATGGACCAATGGTCATGGTCATTATCGCACCCGGGAACACAAAATAATCAATCAATGAATCCGTTCATCGACGCCCGTAACGCTCAACTACCATCGCGACACTCTGGCCATGAAAGCCGCAGCACACCACGTCAGTAAAACTGGCTGAAATAGCTCTTGAAGTTTCGACGACCGAAAGATTCCAGAATTGGGGTCCTGACGTGGAAGATTTTGGACCCATTTCACAGCTTGGTCGAATTCACCCACTCCCTGAAGGAAAATTGTAGCGGCACGCTGCTCTGATCAGGTATTTTCCGTGATTTCTTCCTCATTACGAAGCTAATCACAGAGCAGCCATAATAAACAGACGACAGACCGCTCACGATCTTTCCTTTCTCAGTGTTTGTCGCGCTTCTCCACACACATGCTCAAAAATCATGCACAATTCTACCACACATATTAGGAGATTAGTCGGGAACTTAAGAGCTGGTCGGCTCAGCTCAGCTACCCGGAGGAATAAGTATCTGCAAGGCGAGTTCTAGGTTGGCACCTAGTCTTAAGATACAGAGAGAGGGAGAGAGAGGGAGAGAGAGAGGAGAGAGAGGGGAGAGAGAGGGGGAGAGAGGGAGAGAGAGAGGGAGAGAGAGGAGGGAGAGAGGGAGAGATAGAGAGGGAGATAGAGAGGGAGATAGGGAGAGAGAGAGGAGAGAGAGAGGGAGAGAGAGGGAGAGAGAGGGAGAGAGAGGGAGAGAGAGGGAGAGAGAGGGAGAGAGAGGGAGAGAGAGGGAGAGAGAGGGAGAGAGAGAGAGGAAGAGAGGGAGAGAGAGAGGGAGAGAGAGAGAGAGGGGGAGGGAGAGAGGGAGGGAGAGAGGAAGGGAGAGAGGAAGGGAGAGAGGGAGGGAGAGAGGGAGGGAGGGAGACGGCTACTACCTCGCATATAATATGAACTTATCTTACGGAAAAAGTTGAGGCGACCGGAATCGGTACTCTCTCGTGTACTCACTCGCTAACGCCAGTGTGGTCTCGTCAACTAGTCTCTACTCCTTTTCAGCCTTCTCAATCCGATTTTGACTGATGTGCGTCATCCGTGCCTGCGTTTGCTAATTTTGCACCACGATCTCAACACCACATGGCTACATATTTTGCCGCTTTCTATATGCAGAAGACGATACAGAGTACTCCCGGACTTATCGTATAACGTTATAACGTACTTCCTAAAAAAATTTCAAATGTATCTTTAGTCTTGAATCGGGTCGTCTCAGGTTACTGAATGTTACGTTCTCGCATACAACGTAGGCGGTAGAGAGAAAATTATGGAAGTTTGTAGAGAAAAACGGCGATTTAGGGGCAGAAATGTTCGTAATGTAGGTCCCTGATACCTCAAAAGTGTATAATTCTTGTGTCTTTATGTAGTGAATTAGTTTCTCTAACACGTTGTATAGTCAGAATCTGTGTTTTGTGGTTCATTACCAAAAAACTGCTTCATGGCAAAACGCCTGTCCGGCTGTGAACTACGCTATCAGCACAAGCTTGGGCAGGATTTTTACCACAATTTATTATTCTTACACGATCTCTCTGATGTCATCATCCCTTGAATTAAAATTGGAAATTTTAATTTTGGGGGATACTTTACATTAAATCTCAAACATATTTTAATTTTCAAAATGGCTGAAAAGTTTTGTATTATTTTTTATCAGAGAGAGCAAAATACGTAAATAGAAATTGTGTAACTCCATTTTTTGTTCAATTATAATCGAATCGAAAATTCAGATAATTATGTGAACTTTCAGTAAATGCACAAGTTAAAAATTTTCGGCGTCTTCATACGACTATAAACTCTAAGACTGATGTTTCTCTTAAATGAAATTTGTTCTCGACAATTAGTTTTCCACGAATGTCAAGAACAAATAATAAACATAATAGTATATTTTAATTTTGAATGATTAATGGGCAATGGGCAAATTAAAAACAAGATTTTCACCAAAAAGGATCAAGATCAAGGATTTTTAACAGATATGGCTTAGTGCACTGAAAAGCATGACGTAAGCGCGATATTATGTATTCTTTTGATATTTCGAAAATGACAGAACTGTAATTATTTGGTATTATCTCACACATGATTAATTACAAACATTTTTACATTAGAAACATTTTAAACATTACTGCATTTGTGAGTACAAGTACTTCAAATGTTACCTTTGAAGATTCACAAAATCTCAAATCCGTTCTGTGAAAATGAGCTCAAATACGCGCATTTTTAAAAAGATCAAAATATATTTCAACAAAAATGACAGCAAATATTTCCATGAAAATTTGCATTTAGAACAATATTTTCTTCTTCCATAATATTTTAGTCATATTCAAAAAATGAGAAAAAGTTTTAAAAGTATCTTTCAGGAGCCGATGAGAAAAGGGGGGGGTGGCAGTACCAAACGACTAGTGTTTGATTTATAGAATGCCATGTGAGCATAAAAGAGTGTTTCCAACTACTCAAACATAAACATTCGACATTTTTTCAGACAGGTAAATTTTAAATTCCTAAGAATATGTCCTGCAAAAGTAGATATTCTACGAAAAGTATGTTTCTACCAAAGATTTTTGTATATGTATTGGTAAGTACAGATAAATGCCTAAAGATAAATGCCTAAATTTATTCATTAATGGCTGAACTTAATCATTTGGATGGAGAAAATCTAGAAAGTATAGTACTTTACCTCATTAAATTGCAAAACGTGTAATCTCAGTAACTGTAGTGGAGTGACTGTAAACCAAAATGGCTGACCTCCTGGAGGAGCCTTTGGAGGCGTGGATGAAGTCTTGTGCAACTGCCTGTCGTGCACAGGTGGGAGAGACAATAGATGCATTGTGGGCGGCAACCGCTCCATTGCTGTATTGTGCGTCCCCTGTCAGACCCACTGCCCACTCCCCTAGATCACCGGGGCTCTCAAACTGCGTTCTCTTCTGTCCCTCCTCCTTTACCCAATCTTCCACATGTTATTTCTCCTTTTACTACTATCATCAGTAAGTTGCACATAAGTTAATTGTAACAAAAACATTTCTGTTTCCAATCCATGTCGATTCAAAATATCATTGAACCATTTATTTATTACTTCGTAAACGCATACTCCAGAGCTGTATAGAAGCTGGACGATAACATTGATTGTTGTTATTATATTTTGATGGGATAATTGGACATTGAACATTAATAACCAGGGAGAACATAAGAACTTTTCAGAAATTTGTTAAGTCCAAATAACAATAACCATGATATTATTACAAAATTAAATAATTATTTGAAAATTAAGCATTCAAAATATTATGCATTTTAAATTGTAGAGCGTGATTGCAAACTAACATGAACCTTGAATTTCTGAAACTACTCTGTTCCTGAACGCGACGAGAGGAGTGATAGGAGACTGATTATTCAAGCAGCTTAATGGAAAACACTTCTCAAAGAGAATGCCCCTAGAAAAGTGTGTGGCAAAATGAACCGCCCTCGCTCCGCTGCCGCCGTGGCACCGCGCCGCGTCCGCTGCGGCGACCGGCCCACCGCCACCGCCGCCGCCACCGCCGCCACCGCCGCCCGCGCCGCGTCGCGTCGGTGGCCGCGCGCCAGCGCATCCAAACCGCCGCCATCAATCTTCCCGCGCCGCAGCCGCCGCCCCGCCTCCGGCTCCACCCGCCCCGCCCCCCTCATTTCAACCCCGCTTCTCCCCTCTTTCTACCCCTCCTTCACTCTCCGCTTCCACTGCGCCCCACCACCCTTTAGTTAAACCCTGGTTGCCTCCGCTGCCCCGCGCTCCGCCCCCCGCCTCTTTCAATCCGCCCCGCAGCCCCGTATTTTTTCGTTTTGCCCACTCTTCACCCATCTCCTCCACAACCTCGCCACGTCACCACTTATTTCGCTCCTTGCACTTCCGTTCCCGGCGCTTCCTCCCCTACTCTCTCCCCTACTATTCCACCCCGTCGCCCCCTTATTTTGCGCATGTCTCTCCCTCCCTCTCTCTCTCTCTCTCTCTCTCTCTCTCTCTCTCTCTCTGCTTCACCTACACTCTTCTATTCTCCGCATCAACCCAGCCACCACTTATTTCACCCCTTCTCCCGCTCTTCCCCCATGTTCCCCTCCTCTTTCAACCCTCCCCGCCACCCCTTTATTTTTTTGGCTCCGGTTCTCTTCGCTTCCTCACGATCCGCTACTTTCCGCCTCCACCCTTATTCTCCCTCCTTCCCCCCACATCGCGAACACTCTACTCTTCTCTGCCTTTATTCCGTCGCGCCTTTCTTATTTCACCCCTGGTTTTACCCCCCTGCTTCGCCCCCGGTCTGTCTCCACTCCATCTCTCCCGCGTTCAGCCTCCGCTCTGCCACCCTTCGCTCCTCGCTCCACCCCGGCATCGTCCAGGCACCGCCTACGCTCGGTCCCCGCTGCACACACTTTCCGCTCCGCCCCCCGCCAGCCGCCTGATTTATCAATAGAACCCCCATAAGTCACCTCGGCTCCACGTCGATGTAATCCTGACTGCCAAAGAGATCGGCCTGAATCCGGCTATCGTATGCCATCGAGGAAGCGCGATCGCTGGGCCTGGGAAAGAAACTCTCGGATGGGTAAACAACATTAAGGAAGGTTTTTTAGAACTCGAGAGGACGTAAATGGAAACGTCCTGAATTATACGAAAGTCAGAAGATTTTATCATTTGGAAAAATAATATAAAAAATGAGTATCTACGGGTTTTCAGTACTATGAGAGTATGACTTTTCTAATCTCTAATCGCACTGAAGTTTTTATATTATAATAAAATATTTTAATATATTTGAATAAGACAATTATTACACATTGAGATTTTATACAAAAACTGAACGTTTGAAAAATAACTTTTCGTTCTTTATTAAGACCTTACAGATAAATTCACAAAAAACACAATAGTATATCAGCAGTCATTTTTCCGAATATGTTTCAGAAACAGTAATTTGTGGCGTTAAGATTCATGAATAATGTTATATTTTAACAATATTTTTACGAGGGAGTAAACTAACATCTTTAATTAGGAATTGAATGAATTAAAAATAATAGTAACTTAATTAAACACTGTTACTGTTTATACACGTTAATAACATTTTTAAAATGTTATCACGTAAAATAGTCATGAAAAAGTACTTTTCTTGTGGCACCAATTTGAAACACGTTCGTTATTAATTTCCACTGGCCACCCAATTCATTACATTTCGTAAATGCCACATCAAAATGTGACAAATTAAAACTGTCCAATTACCAAAGAAGGGTTGTCACGAACTTCGGGCAGCTTGTTTTTCAAACCACTTGATTTGGTGAGTTCATAAGTCTCACTAATGAGCACCGAGTTAATCCGAAGGTCCGAAGGCTGAATGGAGGGTGCATCAGTCAGAGACATTCCCTCTTCGAACATTTTGCCGACAACCTCTTGATGGTCCCCGCTCGCTCTTGCTTGATTCGCTCCACTTGCGCACCTCCTCCCCTCCCCTCCCCCTCCCCACCCCCGGCAGTCGACGCTTCCACGCACTTCGCACCCTCCGGTGCTGCCAACTCGACGGAGCCACTCAACGCCTGTCGCGCTCGCGTCCGCCCCTTGCGCTCCCCCCCCCCCCCGTGCTTACTTTGCATCGCCTCGCGTTCTTGGAAACCTACCTCTGAAACGCGCTCTGATTCGGTACAGTGGCGTCTAGTGGGCAATCGAGGCCACCAGCGATAGCCCCAGAAAATTATGAGAGTAAAAATCTTCCTAGAGAAACGTTATTACAAATAATTACTAACCATATTATTTTTCAATAACATGCATTGTTTTCAAATATTGTATACATATGTTCTTTCGAGCTCTGCGTTGTTCAGCCGTTCGATGGCGCATCATTTCTCTATGGGGTGACAAAACCGAAGAAACAGCTGGAAGCACACAGCTACTCCGTCCACACAGCCCGCATTCAATGCATGAATCACTTCCGCTCCTTCAGGTAAGATAAGAGCCATCCAATGGTCAGGTTATCGATTTACGGATGGATGTTTAGAGACGTTCGAAGATAATGGCAGAGAATTGGGGAAATATGTTATATGTGCGCTTCCGTGTAAGACTTGCACTTTATTGGCGGTGTTGAAACTTTATAGATGAAATAAATCGTGTTTTAATTGTTAAATTGGAATAAATTAAGTATATGTGAGTATCAAAGTATACTAATGTCAAATTGATCACATATTATGTTTAAAACAGATACAGCAAATGTCAGTAACTGTATCTATTGACAATGAGTGCATAATGCAATGTTTATTACTTTTTCATAGTTCATATAGCGATAATTGGAAGTTGTACAAATGAATAAATCTTCACCGCACAGAAATGTGTATGTGGGTATTAAAGAAGAACAACGTGAGTGCAAAATTGCTAACTGCTAAAAATTGCAACTGCTAAGAGGATCGCAAGAACATTTTCGACATATTGCTCAGATTGTGTAACCTGGAGTTGCTGCAATGAGCACAGGACAGATGACTCACAGATGATCAACTGCTTCCGCAAAAACATTCATTGAGTTCAATAGTTGATTGTGTAAGCTTGAGGTTATGTCTTAAGTTTTGCAGGTACACTTCAGATTGGTAATGAGAATAGTTTGTTGGAAGTTCTTATTTCTGTCCTGTTTTTTTCGGTTAATAATAGTAGGATTTAAAAACGATACGGTTGCCTCGTAAGTTTCATAAGTTTAGCAATTCTCATGTATTCGTCTTCGATGCGTCTAGCTTGCTCCACCTTTTTCGATTTAGAGTCACATTTCGCATTATGTTTTTTCAGAAATGGTTTTCTTACCTTACATTACCTATCCTCTGTGGGTAGTTTTGCTACATTAAACAATCTGATTTGGTGATCTTACTTTTCAAAACATTGCATTTGAACTTTCAAGTTGATTTTCCTCGTTGCCAACCACGTAATTGTTTCGATTTTCAGCAAACTCCTCCTCCATACCATCTTCAGAATCATGCACAGTAGTTGCCGATAGAGAGTACTCGACGTCTAATAATTCTCTTCTCCAATAGACATTATTACATTTCCCCCCAACCAGCGTTGTTTTGCGTCATGCTCACAATGTATAATTTAAGGGGATTTATGCGTACTCTGTTCGTCTTTTAATCATAATGTAAATCTCAACCTATGCAGATTGTATGATGAATGCCAGGTGAAATAAAGATTTGTGGTAGATTACTTTTAGTTCTTGTTGCTTCTGTTTTTAATTTCTCAAGAGGGTAATCATAATTCACCCAAACATGTTCATAAATTATTCATCCTTTTACCATCAACTTCGGCAAAAGTAAATTAGAATGAAAAAAAATACTGTTATAACCGTCGCCGCCAGCCCTGTCCCACTCTCATCTCTGTCAACGTCTCTGATATTCAACACCAACACCGTCGTTTGCGGCTCATGGCATCAACTGATGTAATGAGTTTGTAGTGCCTCCGAACGGATGGTGAACGGGTTCGAGTTTCGACGGCGGCAGAATTTTCGACACTGCCTAGGTCGAATTCATTTGCTATCTGGAGGAGATTTCTGACGGCGGCCGCCTACTCTGATCGTAAGCTTTCCGTGGTTTCTCCGATCAACACCAGGCCAATGCCCCTACTAAACGGGACATGAGCCGCGCGCGTTCTTTCCTCCTTCCTTGTCCCTATCCTCACTTCTTACTTACACACACTTATACTTACATGCACTACTCTACCATATATTCCGAGAGACGTCGTCGGGAGTTTAGAGCTTCTCCCGGCTGGGGTAATGTCCCGATAGTGAGAGATACCCTGTTGGGGAAACCCGGCTTGCCGATGGGTATGAGGTCGCCAGATCTCGCCATCCACGGAAGGAAATCACTGCCACATAATGAGGAAGTCACATGCACTACACTTACGGTACTAATAACCTTAGTAGTGGTCGCGCCCGAAATCATCATTCAGTCATTTATCATCGACTGCCGATGAACATTTCGTAATCACATGATCGTTCAGAAAATCAGTTGAAGTCTTCATTGAAAATGGAACTCGAAAAAAAAACTGCTCGCTCCCAGGAAGTGCGCAGAGCAGCGTCGAGAGAAGCGACAGGAAGTCGCTGCGAAGCGAGTGAAGCACTTGTATTAGCGGAGGTGACAGCTGGAAGCCGCGGTTGCACATCACGCAGCCAGAGATTCCGCATGTGGCGCATCTCTGGGCGTCGAGGGTCTCGTAGTTCCAGCCCTCCATTTCGGTGTCGGAGGATGAGGAACCAGTTCAGAGAAACTTGTGGCATTACTCGCATCATGTTGCGTCGGGATTTCAGTAATAATTTCGACACTTTTGATGGACAGTTGGTTCCAATTTGCTTAATTTCAAATGCTGTTGGAACCAATATGTATAACGAATTGTGACACAACAATAGAGTGCTTTTATAGATTTTCGTTTATAGATGCATTACTTGATCTCGGGTTGAGTTAGTGGCAAATAAACAAGTCACGTATATGTCACTCATAATAAATAATAAAATGAACAATTTACTCATTCCACGAATTACACTTCCGCCTACAGCCTCTCCATATTTATTATCCCATCCGTACGAATGCGGAGCAAAATGTTTGAAATAATACGCAAATCAAGACAACTCGTGACAGTTGGAATATTATCCCTCCGCCGCCGCCTACTGCGTCACCGTCACGGTTGTCGGCGTCGTAAGAGAAACGCACTCACCGCCGAGCAGCTGAGCAGTGGCAGCAGCGCGGCGGCGGCGACGGTCGAGTAATGGCGCCGAGTGTCGCGGGGAATCCCCGCTGACAGACACATATTCCCGCCGCGGGGCGCGCTGTCGGCGCCTGCGCCCGTCAGATAGGGCGCGCTGAGCTCGCGCCTCGCGGATTACGCGGCTAATGGCCACCGCCCAGGGCGTCCCCCCGCCCCTTAAGCGCCCGGGCAACGGGCTTTTTCCGACAGAGAAGCGCCTCGAAGTTTCCCAGCTGGAAAATGGCGATCGCTCCCAGAAGCAACGGCTCAAATTGTGCGTACTTGCACCGTTACGCATGTCCAGTTCAACAGTCGAGTAATACTTTACTTATCAACATGTTCCTGAAGAGATGTAGATTCTTTGTATTTCATATTTTAGAAGATTTGATGTGTTTATTGTGTAGTACAGAATCTAGAAAGCTATTTGTATTCAGAAGTAAAAAGTACCATATCATTGAACTCTAAAAAGTACGAGAATATAATCTACAGTCGCAAAAGGCCCCAAAATATGCTGAGATGAGTTTTAGATCATTTTTTAAAATTATAAAAATGTTCGTAAAAAATCACGAAAAATGTAAATGCATATCGAAAACTTGTATTTAAAAAAAACGGCATTTTCTATAATTTTCAATTGATTCTTACTGATGTCTATATTGCCTCAAAATGGTCACATGTGTGTAAATGCTGAAACAGATATCGACGAGTTCTTCACAGATAGGGTTTCATCGTAACTCCAACATTTAATGCTCTCTGCATTGTATTTCGTTTATGACCGCAATAACATCGGAATAAAGATCGTATCTTTTATAGAGGAAATTTCAACCATAACTACGTGTTTTATCTTCACAATGGATGAGTAGTGGTACGAGAGTAATAAAAAACCGCTCACGCCGAGAATTTGTCACTTACATTCCAAAGACTCAATATTATATCTGTCGTACTAGTGTCAAAACAGTGTCAATACTGAACTTTCAATACTCAATTAATAATTTAAACAAAAGCGTAAAATAATTATATTTTCTAGGCAAAAATTTTATGGTAAAGAAAATAGTTTGTTCGGAATCTACGAAATGTTTTTTATGAAATAAAACGAATCAAACCTCCAATCTATTCATTAAAATGTATTTGTCTTAATGATGTAAATTTAAATGTTAATGTTTTAATCCACCATGAATGAAAACGATTGTCATGAAACTACTATAAAATTCTGCGTGCAATTGTTATACGTCAATAAATTTAGAAGAATATTGTAGACATTAGAACGTAAATTTACTTCTACGAAAGAAATATGACAATTTATTTAAAATCTAATAGTAAATAATGTTCAGTTAACGAACAGTTAGGTTAATGAACGTTTGTTTAAATGAATTATGTTCGTATATCGTTTGTAATCTCTATTCCTGCTTCACTCATGAGTCTTTGATTGCGTCATCGTCGCTGCAAATGCAGTGGAGATACGAAGAAGAGCCCCACTAAGCAGACGGTACCGTTCTCAGGCGACGCGTTTGAAGCGTGGGCAGGAGCGGTGGTGGGGACGGTGGCGAGGGCGGGGGCCGGGGCGGGGGGCCGGGGCGGGGGCCGGGGCGGGGGCGGGGGCGAGGACGAGGGCGGGGGCAGGGGCGGGGGCGAGATTGGGACGGGGGCGGGGGCGAGGGTGGGACGGGGGCGAGGGCGGGGACGGGGGTGAGGACGAGGGCGGGGACGGGGGCAGGGGCAGGGGCAGAGGCGGGGGCGGGGGAGGGGACGGGGCAGGGGCGGGGGTAGTGGCGGGGGCAGGGCCGGGTTCAGGGGCGGGGGCATGGGCGGGGGCAGGGGCGGGGGCGAGGGTGAGGACGAGGGCGGGGGCGAGGGCGGGGGCGGGGGTGGGGGCAGGGGTAGAGGCAGAGGCGGGGGCAGGGAGGCAGCGGCGCAGCAAGGCGAGTCCTCGCGCCAAGATGTTGCGTTTGACAGCTCCTTGCGCGGAGTATTGACGCGGTGGGGGCTGTGGGGAGGGTGGGGTGTGAGCAGCGTGCAGTGGGCCTAAGCGACAGCAAAGGAGCTCAACATATTTTCTGCGAATTCAGAGCCATCATTTCTAGCATCGCAAACGTTCTCGCATGCGTTCAATACGTGTCCTTACAAGTAACAGACATTCAAAGAGCTTATTCTCACAAAAGAAGAATTACAGATTTGGGACTTGTAGAAAACACAATAACATTGTTTCATTTTTATTTCTAGTGTACGTATATTCGGAGAAATAAACAAAGGAAAGAGAAAGTTATTAATGCTTCGGCAAAACCCGGCAATTTTTCAACAAAGAGACTCGTATTGTGATGCCCTGATTTAGAAAAAGTGAAAAAAATATGGTTCCAAAACGTAGTAAACTACTTTCTCTAGAACTTTTTGTAGTCATAATACAATACTTGTGTGATTGGGGTGGGTAGGTGGATAATAAAAACTGGTTAATAGATAATAAAAACTGGGTTGAGGCCAAAAGTGCGTCCGTCTACCTGTGTAGACAAGATAGTTCAGACTAAAGATAGAAGGAAAGTAACTATATCGTTTCATCTTAAAAACGATTCGCTGAGCCAAAAGTTGAGCCTCATCGATAGGAGTAGTCAATTTTCACATATTCTGTGGTACTTTCAATATACTCAATACGGGTATTAAAAATCCCTACAAACGAAAAACAAAGGAGAAAAGAATAAATAGCCATGAACTCAGCTTTGTTTTCAACTAATGAGTGGTACATACTAAGTTTTGAAAGTAAAACTTTAGGTCGCTCTGCATCTGAAACCTAGGATTTGACTTAGTTATTAAATGAATAATAATTCTTGTTTGGTTTGAATTCAGTTGAATTAAAATTTCAGTGATTAACGCATTTGTATTTCAAAGCGGTTGCACAAACTCAAAGATCGGATTTAGTCGAGTGGACTTTGTCACGATTTTCGCAGTTACGGTGATTTATATGGATTTTTTCATATCAATATATCTCAGAGCTTATCAGTACGCGTGTTACAAAAGGTTTCGTAGTTTCCTGCGTCAAAGTGTCTGGATCTAAAACACCATAACACACACGGAAATACTTTTAAGTTTTAACTGATGCTATTGTTTACTTAGAGGATTAAGTAGATTATATGAGAATGACAACACCTGGGGACATGTATTAACCATAAACTGACATATTTGATTATCACACTATAAGGGCAAGTGATTGAAGCAGACAAAATTTATAGCATTACGAATAGTAGAATTGTGAGGGTTAATGCGTTGTATGCCCAAGTATTTAATTTTATTTATATATGAATAATTTCTTTCTCCCGTTATCATTTCATGACCTTCCAACGACAACTATTAAAAACATAAGATATAATTATGTGATCTCTCTTGGAAAGCAATGACTAACTCTTTCTTGACCTCCAAAAAGTTTTAATACGTTCTAACCAACATCTCATTGATTCTATAACTTTATGATTTAGTTTTACTGTTTCACCTTTAATATGCCTCACTGACTGTGTTTCTTTTGTATATACACGTGCTATCGACCGTTTTGGAGAAGCGTAGATAGGTGATAGGAGCGGTGGAAATAGAGGGCATGGAAAGGGGAGAAGACAGTCAGAGCATGGAAGGGGATGGTGGCAAAGGATAGTAGAAGAGAAAACGGCAAAAATGCTCCGAACGTGGGAGGCAAGGGTACCAAGGGTGGGAGGAGGACGGACATGGGCACATTCGGGGACGACGACAAGGAAGGAAGTGGTAAGGGCGGTGTCGGCGCGGGTGAGAAGGAGGTAGGGGGCGTGGGTGACGAGGCGGAGAGGTGGGGGGGCGGGGCTTTCAGTCGCCGGCGCAGCTGGTGGCGCCCGCGGGCTGCAGAGGCGGCGCCGCAACTTGCGCCGCCTGGGAAACTTGTCAGGACGGGGGGGGGGGGCCTCAGCGCTCTCTCGTGGACGTGCTTCGACGGGAAGCCGCAGCGGCCGCAGCCCGCGCGCCCACGCGCCTCCGCAGCCCCGCCCACTCACCTCCACCTCCACCCCCACCCCCACCCTCCACCGCTCTCGCCACCTCCCACACCCTGTTGCTGCAGCCACGTTACCGCTTCCGTCTCCGGCGCACTCATCTCAGCCCCAGGGGTAGTCATCCCAACCCTCCCTTCGTAAAGGCGGCTCCTCACTTTCGGCATTCACCGAGCAGCTCGTCCAATCCCGAACAGCTGATGTGTTCGGCGAATGTTCGCTACCTTTGATGGGCCCTAAAGACCGACACGCGGTTGGCGGCTCCACACATTCGGCTTTCTCCGAGCAGCTCGCCTAATGCAGAACAGCTTATGTGTTCGGCGAATGTTCGCTCTCTTTGGTGTGTCTCAAAGGCCGTCACGCGGTGGGTAGAGTGAATATCGAATGTTGTAGGGCGAATTGCAAGCTACTCGTCCACACTATACGGGATTCGGCGAGCGGTCGCTCGGGATTCGCCGAATGCCGCATGTGTGGAGCAGCCTTAAGACCTCGTTGCTCATCGCTTGCTGCTCCCCCTTCGTTGCCGTAGCCTTCAATGTGGCAAGGGATGTTGCCACTGTTCCCAACTCCCTCGTGACAACACAATGAAATCCTGCCTCTCTATTTGGGCCTCACTTAACGCCTGCTCACGGATGCGTGCAAAATATTCCTCCGAAAAACCGTCGAACTACATTGATGTTGAATACGAAGGAATACGAAGGAGGTTGAATACGCTTGCGATTCGCCGAGTGCCAAACATACAATATTCGCCCTACCCACCGCGTGACGGCCTTTGAGACACACCAAAGGAAGCGAACATTCGCCGAACACATCAGCCATTCGGATTGGCTCTTCACATTTTCACTTTGTAAGCAATACCGTGTTCCTTGTACGCTAAGTGTTTCACTTCTCTGCGGAAAAAACGAGTCCATGAACAGGGAATCATGGGATTGAATTAATAATGAAAAATGTCTTTCCCACAAAAAAGTGACCACCACGAATGCGAATAGTTCAAATACTTTTCTATTCACAAAATATATACACATGTTTGAGAGAAAGGCAAAGAATTATACATATTAGAATAAATTTAATTAACTTCTAGGGAATGTAAGTGTATTGAAAATGAGCAATTGCCAGTGAACACTATGAATATCGCATGCCAGTTATACATATTACGAAGTAATATTTGGTATTTGGTTATAGTATGGTTAGTAACTTGTTTTATTATATAATTATTTTTGTGAATAATTAAATTAGTTAACATATCTTTTTATATTAAGGTACACATTATTATTTCATTGTTCTTTAGGAGGTTGTTATGTCACCAATTGGACATTTTGTATATCCACTATACACCAAACTACGACAAGTTGCCTACTAATCAGGGGCAAATGTCACATTGTTTTACCTTCCTAATATAAAATTTTCCAAGTTCATTGGCCCAAAAGTCACCACTTTTGACTGTTCTACATGCCCTATTAGCAAAGTTAATTCTGAGACGTTTAGTACACAATATATAATTTTACAATAGTGTATCCAATGTTTGTATTCCTTGATTGCAAGTGTTTCTTTCTAAAAATTGAGATAATTGTAAAAGCCCCAAATGAGCAACATGTGACTTCTTCTGTAATTCCTTCTACTTAATTCACCTATGCAGTAAAGAATCATGCTGGTATTCTCTCTTTTCCGCTTGCAGCCCAATAGGAGAGGGTGTTGGTGAAGGGGGAGAGGACCGGATGGGGGAGGTGTTGGGGGCAGAGAGAAGAGGGTGTTCTGGAGATAAGAGGGTGCTGGAAGGAGAGGTTGCCAGAAAGTGAGAGCGCCGGGGAGGGAAAGGAGCTGGAGGGGAAGAGGGCGTGGTGGAAGATGCTGAAGGGGGAAGGGTGCTGGAGGGGGAGGGCAGGTTGGGAAAGGGTGATGGAGGGGTGGGGTGAGATGTCGGAGAGGGGTGATCGCTAGTAGGTAAAGATGCTGGAGATGGGAGGGTACTGGAGGAGGAGAGGGCCTGGGGGAAGAAGCTTGAGAGGGATGGATGCTGGAGGGGGAAGAGACGGATGAGGAAGGGGGATGGAGGGGTGGGATGTTGGAGAGGGGTGGGCTCTGGTAGGGAAAGGTGCTGGAGAAGGGTGGGTGCTGGTAGGGAAAGATGTTGGATAGAGGAGGGGTGCTGGAGGGGATGGCCGGTTGGGGAAAGGTGATGGTGTGGTGAGATGTCGGAGAGGGGTGGGCGCTGCTAGGGAAAGATGCTGGAGAGGGGTGGGTGCTGGAAGGCAAAGAGGCTGGAGAGGGGTGGGTGCTGGAGGGGAGAGGGACTGGTGGAGGAAGCTGGAGAGCGGAGGGGGCTGGAGGGGGGAATGATCTGGTGGAAGATACTGGAGAAAGGAGGATGCTGGAGTGGAGAGGGTCTGGTGGATGAAGCTGGAGAGGAGAGGGTGCTGGAGGGGGAGAGGGCCCGGTGGAAGAAGCTGGAGAGGGAAGGGTGCTGGAGGGGGAGAGGGCGTCGTGGAAGAAGCTGGAGAGGGGAAGGTGCTGGAGGGGATGGCCGGTTGGAGAAAGGTGATGGTTGTGGTGAGATGGAGAGGGGTGGGGCGCTGGTAGGGAAAGATGCTGGAGAGGGGTGGGTGCTGGATGGCGAAGAGGCTGGAGAGGGGTGGGTGCTGGAGGGGAGAGGGACTGGTGGATGAAGCTGGAGAGGGAAGGGTGCTGGAGGGGGAGAGGGCGTCGTGGAAGAAGCTGGAGAGGGGAAGGTGCTGGAGGGGATGGCCGGTTGGAGAAAGGTGATGGTTGTGGTGAGATGTTGGAGAGGGGTGGGCGCTGGTAGGGAAAGATGCTGGAGAGGGGTGGGTGCTGGATGGCGAAGAGGCTGGAGAGGGGTGGGTGCTGGAAGGCGAAGAGGCTGGAGAAGGGTGGGTGCAGGGGGTGAGGGAGAGGCCTGCTGCTGGGGCGCGTGTATCGCGGCGGCGGCGCCGCGCGGCGCCTGTGAACTTCCGCTGGGTGGCTCTGTCCGCGCGGGGCGGAAGCAGCGCCCCCGTGTACGCCGTAATTACCGAGTTTACTTCGACAAGCGAGGAATCTTAACGCTATGTACTAAAACTTGGGCGGCGGTGGCAGCCAGCAGTTTGTAGCGCAACCTCGAACGACGAGTGGGTGCGGGTGTGGGGAGGGGAGTGGGAGAGGGAGAAGGGTAGCAGGAGGAGGAGGAGGAGGAAGAAGAGAAGGAGGAGGAGGAGGAGAAAATTCACCAACAATGCAGATGGTGGAGGTTACTACGTTTGGTTAAGATTGGGGCGAGATGTCTGAGAAAGTTCATGATCGTTTCGAACGAAACTTCAGGCTTTGGAATACGAATGAGGTGTAGACAAAATATTTTAGGTAACTTAAGAATTTTTGCAATCATTACGTAGGGTGTAGTGAGGTTAATTAAGGAAAAATTTTCCGTTCTTTTTTAACTCCAATGATTCATTAATGTGAGACAAGTCACGCAAATTTGTAAAAGTCGTTGAAGACTTGTTTTTAAATGCATTATAAACACTTATTAATAGTTTTGTTCACATTTTGAGCTGCCGGATGTGATTAATACTAGAATGAGCTGAGAAAATGATAGTGTGTAGAAAAGTACAGTAGATGAATACTCAAAATATAAACATATTTTTATCTATACATCTCTTCCTTATTAGTGAGTTATAATATTTGTGATGTATCGGCTTCCTGAGACACCCATTGCCGCATTTCCCTTTTCATTCAATTATTTGATCCCCTTACAATACAAGGTGATCCCCCACCCAAAATTATACAAATTAAAAATTTGATACGACGAACCACAGGGGCTTCGTAGGCCGAAGACACCCATGGACAGACTAATGCAATTCAAAGGAACGGATAGTGGAATAACATCGGTTAATAAATTTATATCAGCCGAGCCTATCGTAGTCTGTCCATTGCTTCTTAGGCAGCCCGCTGGACCTTCATGTACTACGCTTTCGTGTTGGAGCAATTTTACCATTGCCATACCACGTGAGATCCAGGTCACCGAGCGAGAAAAAGAACGAGGAAAAGAAGAAAAGTGAGAAGGACCGGGAGAAGGAAATGAGAGACAAGAAGAATGATAGGGAGAAGGTCAAAGAACCAAGGTGAGATGAGGAAGAAAAACGAAAAGAAGAAGAAAAGAAGGAGAAGAACTGGCAGAACAAGAAGAAGTAGCCTTTGACGTAGACGTCTTTAGTCGCATATTTCTTGAACTTTCCGAGAATATGCTTTTGACCATAACTTTGATTCAAAATTTTTATCTCTATCTCAACTAAAAATATCCTGGAAAGATTACAAATATTCCTTTACCAAGACTTATGCAAATGAAATGACGTATGCTTTCGAAATGCATTGCACTGAATATGCACTTTGGTGTGTTTTACTGATTTTGCATTCTTCGAAAGAAAATTGAATACATAATAGCGAAATAAATAAACGCTTCCATGGTTATTCATACCTATTGTCGCTCATTAACTGAAAAATTTAATATTTTCCTGTATATAACTAATATATTACTTTTAACTATAATATATAAGTAATAAATAAAAAATACCAATTTATATTACAATCTGCGTAATTTTAACATCTTAATTCACAAGTTCTGCACACAAAGGTCACAATAATCTAGCTTTTTGAACAAGTTACGGCTTTGTTTTTCAAAGGATATTGCAAAACGCAAACATATTTATGATTAATATTAATTCAATAATTCATTTTCGTGCAAATGACACAGCTTGCTTTTCAGTTCATGCTTCGGCTGCTGAAAGGCGAGAATACATATTACAATCAAACATGTGATATTGCTTTTACTGTTTGTTTACCACTATTTGGATACTATAGTTGACGCATTATTCCCACTACATGCATATTCAGTTTGATATCAAACACAAAATAATCGACAAAACAATGAACCTTATTTTCACAGTATTGGGCGATTGAAAGTGAAGTTGCAGTTGTTATACTGAATAAATAAAGATTATATTCTCTTACAAAACAAAAAATTGAATTTTACTCACTACTCCACAAAAAATCATCAAAATGCCACAAAAATTCTAAGTGACACAATCTCTCTTCATTTTCATACCGACATTTCTAAAATGTCTTCACTGGGAAAATATTCGTAATTATAAGTCACAAACCAGAAAAATCTTAATAAGCAATATTTTGTTCTCTACATTTTTTACTAAAATAAATTTATTTTTAACTTCTTTTGCTACTAATTGAAGAGCGTTAAAATGAGTTGGTGAATCAATATGAGTGTTGATTGAAGGATGTTTACGATTATATTAGTTTAGAAGAGCAAAAGGTCTAGTTTTATATAAAAAAGTATTCACCAAAAGCAAAACTAAGCCTGTTCTTTGAAACAGGCAATTTTTAAACTGATGAAGTTACGCAGTTATAAAGAAACATCACTTTATTTTCATCTAGAAAATATGCTTCATAATGACTTACGGCTTTTATTCTATATCATAATTGTACATATTTAATATAACTAAATTATTAGTGAATTCAAAGTCCAAACCAACGCGTGCAGGAAAAAATATGGGAAAACAATAAAAACATGGCAAGAGAAGTGTGAAAAGAAGTCAACATTCACACGCAAGCAATTTCAGCAGAAAATCAATACATTTCTACAGAGCCTCGAATAATTAATTCCCACTGCGAACCAATAATCAAGGAGCACTTTTGATGCTCCGTTTGGTTGTCTTCAAAGCGCGAATGAAAAGACTCGCCTGAAAGGAACTGGTACAAACACGTCGTTGTGAAAAACCAAATCACTCTCGCTCGGGCTGCTGGCGTCGCGCAAACCGATCATTTGCGCCCCGCGCCGGGGGATGTTGCTGCGCCCAATGAAAGCAACGCCCGCGCTGCCTTTGAGGGGCGGCGCCTGCGACGCCGGGGCGGCGCAATTATGACATTCAGGAACCGCCGGCGCGTTTCGCCAGAGTCGTTCTCCGCCGAGATAGCTCAATTACTCCCGAAAACAACTGCCCTCCATTAAAACTTGTTTCACAGACTCCGCTGTTTCTCGACAAGGAATAAACACGCACACGTCCCGACCTAACTACGCCGACGGAGCTCATTAGCTGCGCAGAAAACGTCATTCACGAGCGCGATAAAGGGACTTATTAGAATGTATACACCGCGCCACTGCACGGTGAGGGGGAGGGCCGGTTTCCCCCTTGCCCTCGCCACCTGTAGGCCGTCTTCGTGACGAGTCGCCCTTGGCCTGGTCGACTTCCTCCACTCCCCTTCCACCCCCACCCCCCCCGGCCGCAGGATCACCCTGTCGCTCCCAGTCCTTCCCATTTCGTCCGGCTCAATTTCAGGTCTGATTCGGCGAGTTCCGCCTCGGATGAAGAACTGCCCGCAAGCCATCTCCGTCCAAGGTAATCTGACGAGGCTATTATTCCTTTTGCCTCCAGACGGTCTGTGCAGTTCCCTTCATCTTTATCAATCCCCTCCTCGTACGTTTCAACGAAATAACACGAATAAACAATCTAGGTAATTTCCTCAGTAGGTAATTCCACACGCTATGGGATAAATTATAACAACTCACTTTTCTCCCAGCAATGTCTAGGTTATTTCCACTTCTGTTTATCTTCTCTCTTGCTCTATCTTCTCTCCTGCCACTTATCCATCTTCACCTCTCTTCTGCTACTCCTTCAGCTGTTTCCAACCTCAGCTCATCCCCCTACCATCCATTCCCTACCCCTCCCTACTTACTTACTCCCTCTCCTAGCCGGGGATGGGGGGGCCTTGCCCGCACGAGAGCCCCCGCTCGCCTTCCGTTTTTGGGCGCAGCAACTTCGCTAACAACCCCTATACAGGGGGCCAGCCGCGTCCCAAACGCGGGGCCTTGAACAGCTGAATAGCGTTAATTACGAGTAAATAGAGGTCCCGAACAGCGGGCGGGCAGCCCCCCACGCAGCTTCGCGACGCCCCGACGGCGCCCTGGCGCCCTGGCGCCCCCGCGCCCGCATCTTTCGCGACAAGGCGTGCGTTCGGCGAGTCCCGAGTCGGCAGCTCGGTGGAGAGGGGGGAGGGGCCGTTTGATAGCAGCGGCACCTTGCGTCGTGAATGCCTGCCTCCGTAAGTTGGCTCAACGAGTCTTTGTAGCCTCGGCGCGAGAGTTTTAAGTCTGGAGTAAATGACTCGGGATTTAGGTTAACGCCGCTCTTTAATGCTTTACGAGGCCCTGTCGCTATAACGAAGGATACACAGCCTCCGGTGAAATTTCTGCCACTCTATGCACATCAGCAGGAAGTTAATACTGGCAGGAAGGCGCTTGATGTGTTACACGTTTCTAAGGAGGAAGGGTTTGGGCTGAAACGTCAAGAAAGTTTTAGTGCACTTTGAATGCGAGTAATACATTCGAGAGAAGAGACAAAGGTATCTTTACAAAAATGAATATTGGTTGAGGGCACGTCTTTTCCTTTTTTTAATCTGATTAAGTTCACCTCACTCTTAACATGATGGCGTTGAGAGTGATATATCACCATGTTTCAAGCGTTCATTTCACTTTCAATGTGGTAGTTTAGAGATTCAGAATGAGGCGAATGAAGTATGTTTAATTGGCTGTCCGGGTGACGCTGCGTCCATGGCAAAGGTGCCGACGTTTCGGTCGCCATTCTGCGACCTTCCTCAGGGCGTAATGCGATACGTCCTGAGGAAGGGTCGCAGAATAGCGACCCGCAACGTCGGCACCTTCGCCATGGACGCGCCGTCAACCGGACAGCCAATTAAATACTAACTGAGACCGCGGAAGCCTACGCTCTCGAATGACAGATGATGACATTGGCAAGTTAATCTTGTAATTACGATGTATTTATGTTAAATACATTTTTCAAAATCAAATTGTATGTATATGTTCTACTATAATAATTAAAAAAACTGTAAAATTTAATATGTATATGAGAATTTGTGTTTAAGCTCTAAGAATTTTTAACCTTGATGAAAGCGAAATACTGCCGAACGTTTTGTCAGAAGATAATTTGAATTATTTTAACCGACCTGTTCTCAAGGTATACAACCTAATTCCATTTCAAGATGTCCAGACACACAGATGTGCTCCTTATTTCAATATATTTACAAGTAACAATCGATAATTTCAAACCATTCTCATTCCCAAAGCATAGTGAGTTATGCGAAGGTAATATGGCCACGTTAAGCGCCTCAAATTTTCCTGGTTATGTATTTTTGGCCAAATTAACAGCATCATGATGCAATTTAACACTTTTGCTTCAAATTGAAATAACAATATCACAAAAAAGATTCAGGAATATTTTGTTGTTGTTTTACAAAAACAACGTAATGTGAAGGTAATATGCCCACATGTAGGTTTTACGGCCATTGGCAGATTAACTGGTTTCTAATAGCATGCTCATGGAATTCCGGCTAGCTATATTAATATATAATATGAATTACTCTCTTACAGTATAATTTTACAAAAATGCGTCCTGACATGATTTCAGTAACGGAAGGATTGCTGGGTTATTCATAACGAATTCAGAATTTTCTACAATGAGACTTTATGTTACCAAGTTAAAAACATCAGTAATTGTTTGAAAACTTACAAAAATTTATAAAAAGCTTTTTAATTTTTACTTTGAGGACAAATTAAAGTTTATTTGTCTTTAATTGATAGCCCTACACCCTTAGTCCAATTGAAACCAAAAACAACATGTTATAAAATCTCTCCCACGTTGGTAAAATATTGAGCAAATTTAACTGCATTAATCTGATTAAATTGCTCATTAAATGAACTAAACGTTGATGAATATTGTCAAAATACTAACACCTCCTTTAAGTGTAATTAATGATACATTTACGTGGACAGACATAACGACAGAGCGCCTTCAGAACGTTCTTGACAATAGATGCTCCGAAGTGCGAATGCGCGTGTCAACAAGCCTGGTAGGGGGCTAACGCACTTTTTACGCTCTTCTAGACAACATGCTAGTGCTATCTATGATAAACAGTTTCAGCTAACCTGGCCATATTACCAGCGTTGGCCATATTTGCATCACTTACCTTATTCAACATACTCCCAGAATCAAGAATTAATGATTTCTAGTAGCCAAAATAAAATTCTCTGTTACTTCTTAAAATTCAAATGAAGAAAGAGATCACTAGACTTGGAACGAACATGGAAATAGTTTTCTCTTTTAGTAATATTTATTGAAAAATCTCTTCTCAATTATCTGATCATAGATTCGAGGAATGGCAATACTTGTTTCTTCTTCGTTGTTTCTAGTAATGTAAGGGTAGACAATACATTTAGAGCTGTAATTTACTGTGCTGTCAGTCCACTCGGTTGAATAAAAATCCTTGCCGGGACAAACCACGAAGCCATCTCGTTCACCGCTATTGAGCGAATCTCACTGCGAGGCAATTCCGCCTCTAAGCGTGTATGAAAGATTCAGAATTAATAGAGGACTTCCTACCTCGTGTTCCTCTCTTTTTCGAATTCAATTTTCACGAGGGCGCCGGGGGACGTGCAGGAGGGGTGTGAGATTGCCCTGAGCCACTTGGGACACCCCCCCCTCTGCCGCTCCACGCCACTCCCGTGTCTCGACCACGGGGGGCCTCTGCAGAGCTGGGACGAGCCCACTGCAGACAAGAGAATTGTCTGTACCAGGTCCATTCAAATAACGCTTTGGGAGGAGGGGAGCTTTATAATTTGGGTAGTAATAATTGCGAAGGAACAAACTCAATGATTCCAGTCACAAAAAAGGGAATATTTGGAAGAATCAAACAATATTCATGCATTTCAGCCTCAATATTATGCAAAAGCATTGAAAAAATAAAGGTTCGTGTGCTTGATTTGATGAGTATGCCCACGGTTTCTAACTTGTCTGTTTTTCCTAACTCATGACGTTGTCATTTGTAAGTCCTTTTAGGATTACCGCAAAAATTATAGAATACATTTCCTTCCACAATTACACATTTTCCAACCGCAATGACGCTAATCATTTATATTTCCGTCTTTTATGCGTTCTCGATATTGCAGTATATTCTGATTTAAGATTACGTAACTTGCGTGCATTACATTAGTGTAGTTTATATTGATTGTGATATGTATATTGATATGTATTGGAAACGAGAGTCGTTAAGAACAAGTTTTCAAGTGTGTACGAAAGCAAAAAGCAACATTACAAACGAGTTGCATTCGACATTTTCTCTATTTTTTGGCATTTTGACGGGCAGGGAGCACAGGCTGGGAGGACGGGCAGGGAGGACGGGCAGGGAGGACGGGCAGGGAGGACGGGCAGGGACGATGGGCAGGGACAACGGGCAGGGACAACGGGCAGGGACAACGGGCAGGGACCACGGGCAGGGACCACGGGCAGGGACGACGGGCAGGGACGACGGGCAGGGACGACGGGCAGGGACGACGGGCAGGGACGACGGGCAGGGACGACGGGCAGGGACGACGGGCAGGGACGACGGGCAGGGACGACGGGCAGGGACGACGGGCAGGGACGACGGGCAGGGGACGACGGGCAGGGACGACGGGCAGGGACGACGGGGCAGGGACGACGGGCAGGGACGACGGGCAGGGACGACGGGCAGGGACGACGGGCAGGGACGACGGGCAGGGACGACGGGCAGGGACGACGGGCAGGGACGACGGGCAGGGACGACGGGCAAGGACGACGGGCAGGGACGACGGGCAGGGACGACGGGCAGGGACGACGGGCAGGGACGACGGGCAGGGACGACGGGCAGGGACGACGGGCAGGGACGACGGGCAGGGACGACGGGCAGGGACGACGGGCAGGGACGACGGGCAGGGACGACGGGCAGGGACGACGGGCAGGGACGACGGGCAGGGACGACGGGCAGGGACGACGGGCAGGGACGACGGGCAGGGACGACGGGTGGAGAGGACGGGTGGGGATGGACGAGTGGAGAGGTTGGGGAGGATAGACGGGGAGGACGGGCTTGGAGTCCGGCATGGAGTCAGGAGGGTCGTTTATGATATGAGTATATTCGTTCTGGTATACTTGTATAACGTTTTAATGCCCATTTGACACAAACACCATTGGTAAACTGTTATGGCTTTTCGTCGGGAAGTTCTGGCCCTAGAAGCTGTCGGAACCTTTGCAGTCAGAGAATGACAGGACGAAAAAATGTCCGCCGACGCCTCCGTCGCCCCAGTCACCATACGTCATCGGAATCACCGGTGTCACACGATGTATGGGCCATGGGATGCCTGACTCACAGCAGCCAGACTCTTTCCTTTTCTCTCTGCTGTTCGCTTTACGCTGGTCGGGGCATGCGAGGCTACTCCCAGCCGTGGAATTTGGACAGAACTCTGGCGGCTCGGCATCGATCTCTCAGAACCGCTCAATGTTTGCCTTGAGATGTTTGCAATATTGGTCTATAGCATAGCTTATAGCATAGCTTATAGCATAGCTTATAGCATAGCTTATAGCATAGCTTATAGCATAGCTTATAGCATAGCTTATAGCATAGCTTATAGCATAGCTTATAGCATAGCTTATAGCATAGCTTATAGCATAGCTTATAGCATAGCTTATAGCATAGCTTATAGCATAGCTTATAGCATAGCTTATAGCATAGCTTATAGCAGAGCTTATAGCAGAGCTTATAGCAGAGCTTATAGCAGAGCTTATAGCATAGCTTATAGCATAGCTTATAGCATAGCTTATAGCATAGCTTATGGCATAGCTTATGGCATAGCTTATGGCATAGCTTATGGCATAGCTTATGGCATAGCTTATGGCATAGCTTATGGCATAGCTTATGGCATAGCTTATAGCATAGCTTATAGCATAGCTTATAGCATAGCTTATAGCATAGCTTATAGCATAGCTTATAGCATAGCTTATAGCATAGCTTATAGCATAGCTTATAGCATAGCTTATAGCATAGCTTATAGCATAGCTTATAGCATAGCTTATAGCATAGCTTATAGCATAGCTTATAGCATAGCTTATAGCAGAGCTTATAGCATAGCTTATAGCAGAGCTTATAGCAGAGCTTATAGCAGAGCTTATAGCAGAGCTTATAGCAGAGCTTATAGCAGAGCTTATAGCAGAGCTTATAGCAGAGCTTATAGCATAGCTTATAGCATAGCTTATAGCATAGCTTATGGCATAGCTTATGGCATAGCTTATGGCATAGCTTATGGCATAGCTTATGGCATAGCTTATGGCAAAGCTTATGGCATAGCTTATGGCATAGCTTATGGCATAGCTTATAGCATAGCTTATAGCATAGCTTATAGCATAGCTTATAGCATAGCTTATAGCATAGCTTATAGCATAGCTTATAGCATAGCTTATAGCATAGCTTATAGCATAGCTTATAGCATAGCTTATAGCATAGCTTATAGCATAGCTTATAGCATAGCTTATAGCATAGCTTATAGCATAGCTTATAGCATAGCTTATAGCATAGCTTATAGCATAGCTTATAGCATAGCTTATAGCATAGCTTATAGCATAGCTTATAGCATAGCTTATAGCATAGCTTATAGCATAGCTTATAGCATAGCTTATAGCATAGCTTATAGCATAGCTTATAGCATAGCTTATAGCATAGCTTATAGCATAGCTTATAGCATAGCTTATAGCATAGCTTATAGCATAGCTTATAGCATAGCTTATAGCATAGCTTATAGCATAGCTTATAGCATAGCTTATAGCATAGCTTATAGCATAGCTTATAGCATAGCTTAAGGGTGGTGCTGAACAACGGAGGAGTAGCAACCTACGAGAGATACAACTCGAGATCAGTCATAGACCTGACTCTATCCTCAAGGAAAACTGCGGGACAAATACACGACTGGACGGTTCTGGAAGACGTCTCTCTCAGTGACCATAATTATATAGAGTTCGGCATACAAAATATAACGCAGAGAATTAAAGTACGGGAAAAGAAGCTGAAACCCTCATGGAACGTGAAAAAACTAGACCAGAAAGCTCTAGAAGAGTTCCTGAAGGAACAAGCGATCCTGGACGAATTAAACTGGACAGAAGGCCCAGGAAACAAACTACTGGGTCTAACGATTAATACAGTCAAGGAGGCGTGCAACCGATCTATGCCAAAGAGATCAAATACCAACCCCACTCGGAAACCAATGTACTGGTGGACGGACGAAATCTCAAAACTGAGAGAAAAATGTAAAAAAACGAGACGTCAGTACACGCGCTCCAAAGGATCGCAGACATTAAGAGAGGCGCTTCGACAATGCAGACAGGGAACTAAAACACGCCATCAACAATAGTAAAAACCTCTGTTGGACGGAGTTATTAAAGGAAATAGACAACGACCCGTGGGGCAAACCGTATCAAATTGTGACAAAAAAACTAAATTGCAGGCGGAAATCACCCGGATTGGATGATCCTACATGGGTAATCCAAATCATAAATAATTTGTTTCCAACGCATCAGAAACCATCGATTGAACAATGCCAGCCCTGTAAAATTACAGAAGACCAAATGTTTTCTCCAGAAGAGCTACAGAAAGTATGCAGTACTCTTAAGAACAAAAAGGCCCCAGGACTCGACGGGGTACACAATGAAATTCTGAAGACAGTGGCAAAGGTCCATCCCCAACTTCTTCTGAAAGCTTATAATAGATGCTTGAAGGAAAACGTTTTTCCGAGTGTATGGAAAAAGCAGAAACTTGCTCTCTTCTTAAAAGGCAGCAAACCACAACACGAGCCCACATCATACAGACCAATCTGTCTACTAGACACGATGGGAAAGGTATTTGAGGGCCTGATTCTGCAAAGACTACAGACATGGCTAGAGGAAACACACGGTCTGTCGGAAATGCAATATGGCTTCCGAAAATGCAGATCGACAGTCGACGCTATCAAAGCAGTCGTAGAAAAGGCAAGAGAAGCCAAAGAGGGACCAAAAAAAGAATTCTGTGCCCTCGTAACGCTTGATATCAGGAACGCCTTTAACTCGGCCAAATGGGAGGAGATTATCAAGGCTCTGATAGAGAAGAACACCCCAGAGTACCTCACCAGTATGATACGGAGCTACCTAAGCGATCGAAGGACAATTTACGAAGGTGAAGGAGACCCTATTGAAATTGAGATGACCTGTGGTGTCCCACAAGGTTCAAAACTTGGTCCTGTCTTATGGAACATTATGTACGACAGTCTACTGGGAATAAAACTCCCGCAAAATGTCTCAATAGTAGGCTTCGCAGACGATGCAATAATAGTGGCAACGGCGGAAACATCGGCCCTACTAGAGGTCATCGTAAACGACACCCTGAGAAGAGTGATGAAATGGCTGACGTCCAAAGGGCTGGAAGTGGCAGCCCAAAAAACGGAAGCATTGCTTATCACCGAAAGACGATCCTACTCCAACCCAACATTCCTAATAGGCAAGGAAAAAATACAATGTGGCAAGAGCCTTCGCTACCTAGGAATGGAAATTGACAGGAAGCTCAGTTTTGGACCACACATTAGTGAGACGACGGAAAAAGCCCTAAAAATGGCAGCAACGCTTTCCAGATTGATGCCGAACACCAGGGGCCCCAGCGACAAGACGAGACGAATTTTAATGAGTGTGATGCACTCGAAAATGCTCTATGCAGCACCGATCTGGGCAGAAGCTCTTCAAAACAATAATCTGAGAAGGAAAATGCAGTCTGTCCAGAGGAAAGGAGCTCTACGCATAACATCGGCGTATAGAACTGTATCCGGAAGTGCGGTTCTTCTGCTGGCGAACGTCCCTCCTATTGACCTGCTTGCTCTAGAAAGGAAAGAAGTTTACAACTACTCCCATGAGCAAGAAGGCAACGGAAGGCGAACGCAACAAGATAAGGATAGCGCAACTAAAAAAGCGAAAGAAAACGTGATGCACCGCTGGCAGAAACGCTGGGACAGAGAGGAGACCGGCAGATGGACTCATAGGCTCATCCCGAATATATCCAAATGGATAAGCCGCAAACACGGGTCCGTGACATACCACTTAACTCAGGCATTCACAGGGCATGGATGTTTTAAGGCATACCTTAAAAGATTTAGCAAGTCAGAAGACGCGGTATGCTTCTACTGCAGCCATGAAGTAGACGACGCCGAACATACGCTGTTCCATTGCCCGAGATGGGACACGCTAAGGCATCGCATGATATGGGAGGTCGGGTGTAATGTCTCACCAGAAAACATGGTCACACTTATGATCTGTAACAAGGCGAAGTGGACAGCAATAGAGAAATATATCACCGCCATTCTCAAGAAGAAGGAAGAAGACGAAAGAAACCAGTCATAGCTGAACCTGAATAACACCTCGAAGTAATACAGCTGGCACCATCCTGAAGTAATGCATAACTGCGGTTCCAGGGTGGATAACGCCAGGAACACAAAGGGTTTGTGGTTTTAGTGGGTAAAAATCTCACACTGTTGAGGAGTGCGGGCTTCTCTTCGTCTTTTGAAGATTTCCACAGTTCCCCTCGTAAAAAAAAAAAAAAAAAAAAAAAAAAAAAAAAAAAAAAAAAAAAAAGCATAGCTTATAGCATAGCTTATGTTTGCTGGCTGAGACACGTGTTGAGCGAAGTGACGTGGATCAAATTTTATTTAATAGTTACTGATTACGCCCCGCCACCGTCTTCCAGTTCCGTCAGCGCTGCTAAGACCTGATTCTTCTCGTGTCCGAATTACCCCCTCGTAGTCGTCTCCTAGCTCAGCATTAGACTCTTCCGAACTACGTACCACGCCGCCCGCTCGTCCTGTAATTGCCTTCCGCATGTAAAAGTATATGTCAAATCGATCAAGAACCTATAAATGTTAGGGTGTTAATAATGTTAGGGAATACTTAAACCCAGAAAACTTTCTAAAGGTTTTTTTCTTTAAATTTTTTAATTTAATGCTAAAGTAATATTTCTCTTTCACAAAGCGTAATACTTTTCGAAATTACATTACTTTCTATGCCATGCACGGTAGGTTACTATGTGGGCCTCCTTTTAATTAGTTCAAATAGTAGAATGATAAATTTGACTAATTTATCGTGTCTAAAGCCCGTATATAGTCTGTATTTTAAGAATAATATTTCTTCGTGATAGAATTAACGCTTTCTGTGCATCTTTTCCGTAATTTCATTGTAATTTTTGTTATTATTGAGCTTAATGTTATATTTTTACGCTGTTCAACTTTTGCTTCGTATTCTAGAAATAAATTGAGAGAGTACATTCAGTCATCTTTACTCTGAGCATGTTTCGTTTTGTTTTAGTGATGTATAGTATTATTTCCACTGGGATACACGGCTGGTGTTTGTTAATTTATGTTTGCGAGATAACTTCACATGATATCGCATGTCAGACAAGAAATTTGAAAATGTAGAATTGATGGTACACAATATAAGCTAAAATTTATTGTATACATTTTGTGTATCGTGGAGATATGAACCTGGTTTGAAATGAAGACAATCTATTGGTGCTTCGGAATGGCACAGGCTTTCCCGTATAGTTTTCCATTTCCTTTTCCTAGGTTTTCGAACTTGGAATATATTCTTGCCTGCAGCCATCTATCGCCGCCCAAAGTAAATTTTTGTTGAAATTTTCCTAATTTGTCGGGTTCCTAATTGTAAAGCAGAAATATTACTTTAAGATTATTAAAGAACGGTAAAACCTCGTTCTAAGTGGCAATTTACTTTGAAATATTTGCAGCCGTTTAAATAAAAACTGGCGTTTAAGCAATATTGTAAATTCGAAATTTGAAACCATTTTTCACAGAAAATGTTTGAGTGTTCGAAAATCTTCATTTAGTCATATAAGTACTTCAACTCACATATACAATAGTGTAAAACAAAAAAATACACCGAAATTAACTTTACGTAATATTAAAGAGTGCAATTACCACTATCCGTTCGAAATGTTCAAAGAAAAAATGTGGAGCCGTTTTTGAGACAATGGCTGTCGAGTATTTCTGGAAATTAGGAGATATGAGCTAGTTTTCATAGGAAACGGTTGAGTTCTTGAGAAACTTTGTGATATTATTTAAAGGACATGCACTCATACATACAATAATGTGAGCAAATTGCCGCTAACATTAACGACATGAGACCCAAGTCAAAAAATTACATTTTTGTAATTTTTGAAAATACAAAAGAATAGATTATAAGATGACATTAACGCCATATTACAGTGTATTTAGCACTATCCCTAATAAAAGTTAGAATAAATAATTTATAGCAGTTTTTGAGAAAATTACACAGACAAAATACTAAGGAAGACCCCAGGAAGTACCACGCGCCCTTAAGTTTTGGCTTCTCACATGTTGCATCAGGAACTGCTATATTTTTGATATTCTTGGTGCTAAATTAAATATTGCACAGTACTGTTCAGTGGTTTACAGCACACACATTGCATGTCCAGAATTAGTAGTTTCGAGAAAACCAAGCTCAAAACTTTGTAAATATACAGTTGCTAATAGAGCGATAATGTTTTCCGAAAAAGGTAGATCCCTCGTAAGTAATACACACGTATATGCTTATACATACGCTTTGTACGTATGCTATGTATACACATACCGGATCTTTATTACGCCTCTCAATCCATTTCTGAAAACATCTGTTCTTGTTATGGTAATTTGGCAACGATGTACCTTCGCCGCCAGTCAAGGCGACCGTGGCTGGGCTGGCATGTCAGGACAGGAAAGGAGAAGATCAACAACAGGTCGTAAGCTGCAGGAATGTTTCTGTTTCCGTTTTCCCATTCAAAACTGGATTAGGTACTGGATCACAGGCCGGAGTCCTTTCGGGCTGAGCCAGGCCAGACGGAGAGGGTGCCCTGGGCTTGGTCACAAGCTAGCGAACAAAACCTCTCTTTCAGCAATTCTCTTCACTACGGTCTAGAAACAAAACTGTAATACTAAAGGAAGATACATTTTCCGGTGATGGTAGGCCGTGGTCCAGTTGGCATTGATGTGGCCCTTCAATGCCAACTGGACCATGGCCTACCAGCCCGGACAATTTATCTTCCATTGACTCCGGCCGTGTAAGCCTTCGATGCTATGTAATACTAAAGTTGTGGATTAACGTTACGACTGATTTAATGATTTATTATCTGCAATATACTTAATGAAAGCCGGCTCATAAATAAATCAGAAGTATATCTTGTGAAGCATCACCAAGTTCTTCATTACTCATAAAACTATTAATTCTACAAACAGCGCATACTTTCTCACATTATTTGTAACTGCTCCACAATATTATTTTACCACGTGAACCTGCAAAAATGGTTTTAAACAGCAAAACTTTTTCCACCCCGAAATTATAATCACAGTTCAGTATAACAGTTGCGAAGCTCTATATGAAGGAGAATTCATCCATTTGGCACTAGCGTTCCTGGTGGCCAGCAAGAGGTGTCTGTCTTTAAGGTTATATGAGATAATAGGTGATTGTCTAGTACTTCATAATTTTTAATGCTTAAAAGTTTAGAACACGTTTAAAACAGCCCATAGGGATGTGCATTACATCTGAAAATTGGTGGTGTATACATAATAAAACTCTCATTCCAAACTTATCATAAAATACAAATTTATTACTCTCAAGTACATATAATAAAATCTACATTTACTATGGAAAAGCAAAGTAATCGGCTGAACATTTCAAGTGCTAGCGTTCACCATAGACACAGCTATGGACAGAGACGATATATATTTTCACTAAATTCAGATCTTACAATGCGCAATATATTGTCCGAACACCTTAAGAGACATAACTAACAGGTAATTTGAAAATTTCCAACAAATATAATTATTACACAGTCCTCGTGGTTCAAAATTATATTTATTAAAGTAATACAAATGAAGTCCTTTAGCTTCTCTTCAGAGATACAACAAGAGAAGATATAAGTGAGAGATACAAGAAGAGAGACTGTATAGAAAACGACAAACGAAATGCATCACTGTATTACTTACCACATCAAACTCTCTGTCTTAAAAACGTGTATTACAAAATTGAGCTGATTAAAATAACTCTAATAAATACATATTGAATAAAAAAATATAGTTTTATTTCTTGCTTATTGAATTTTCTTTTTTGTTGCTGTTACATGGCGTGTGTAAACTCTTAATATTTTTTACAATAATTCCTTTCCTCGCTTAGTGTAACTTAATAACGAGTAAAACAAAGTGCATTTCCCTACATGTGGAGTTTTTATATTGTGTTCTTATTTATGTAACTTGTACTTAATCCTGCAAGCGTACCTTCTCGCTTCGTCTTTCTTTTCTCAATATCCGACGTAATCTCAATTTCCTCTCGTTTTGTTCTCTTTCATTATTGCTTCCCGATAAACCTTCTCAGGTTGTTTGCATCGTTCATTTAGACCACCGATGAACAACCGATAACACGGAAGGCCTTTCCTGTTCTCATAACGATGCGATTACAAAGCTTTTGTAAAATGGCGGAAACTTCCGCTCGAACGGAAGAAAACGAATGAACTTTCAAAAAACATTCTTTTACTTAATAATCCACTTCCAACTGAGACAAATTCTAGAGCAGTGGGCATCCATAATTTTTATGCCTTTTTGTGCTTCTAATTTCACTAATCGGTGAAGTTTAAGGTTGGATATCGGAATGCTATGCAATAACAGATAAAATGGTGATTCTAAAAGTTTTCATCCCACTTTGACTGTATTGAATGTCTCCCTTTATATGAAGATTACTTGCAAAGTGTCAGGAAGAAAGAAGTCAACTTTCATTGCTGTTTAATGAGTTCTCGGTTACTGGTCGAATTGTGGCGTCGAGATGACGAGGAAGAAGACTCTATTCAAAATTCAGAGAAAACGAACCAGAAAACGAATAGTCGTAAACTTAACATTTGCATCTGATAGTATCAGTCAGTTTTCGTTTTTGTACACTTCAAAGAAAGCTAAATAAAACATCTTTACGTTAATGTCTACACTTTGTGATAGTTGTTTACGATACAATTTTAATCCTAAATTGCTGATGGGAACGATATGCAAATGTGGAAAAATTTTGAGTGAGTGCATTTTATGATGTTTAGTATTGTAAAAACTATTAATCGTCCTCATACTCTATAGATTATTGTTAGTTAATATATGGATTAATTTTGCCGGCACATAAGTTATACAGTAGCAGTAAAATAAATCAACCATAGCACGTCCTTTGATAACAAAAATAAATGATAATAGTTCTCTCACGCGAATGTATCGTCCCGTGTTTATAATCAGTAATCCTAATCTAATCAATCTGCACAAGTCAGCAGACAGTGAGCCACGCTAGGCAGAGTGGAATCAAGATTCAAAGGAAGAAATTTCATCAGTCATAACAATAGAGCCACTTTATATATTTATAATATAATAAAAGTTTTTTGACTAATTTCGATTCTATTTGATCATTAGCGTGTTCTAGTAGCATAATTAATCGTATGAACGTGTTTTAATTAAAGATACGTTTTTCGTAGCGTTAATTATTATTAATTAGTAATGAATGATTAATAATGGTAACATGTTGTCTAATTTTAATAAAATGTAATTTGAATAATTATGTGAAAATGCATACTTTTAATTCTAAACGAGTATATATAAATAATATGGTATAAAACTTCATCCATATGTTTAATGATTGTGTAGAAAATATGTATCAAAATGTATCTTCCTCTCGATTAAAATCACATTTCCAGTACTAGGACACATAAGCTCTTCAAATGACGCATATGAATATTCATTAGCCATGCATGGTTCACGATTAACATATTCTGATGGTCATATATTATGCGCGAACGACGAATCAAAATAGAGAATCTGTTGTTGACATATTGTGTTTTAATAATAAAATTGCATTTTTTAATTAACATACTTCTGCATTTTGCTTCATGTAAGCTTTGTGATTTTGGAGGATTTGTAATACTCATTTTGTACTGCCACACTGATTGTGAAAAAAGAATTACTGTAATTTGCATATCAGCGATTAGTGAGTGAGCCGTATGTTCTTCAGCTTTCGAAGCAAATAATTTGAGAGTACCGCGATGAAGAAATTTTCATCTAAAATTTAATTTCATTAAAATAGTTTATACACGAGAATTAATCTAATTTTGTTTCACAAAACTAGACCATGATTTTATTTCCCATTACCACTCACCATTCGCGATTATTCCCACCAGACATCGTTTAGAAGGAAACGGCAAACGATTTCTAAAAATATGCGTCCACGAAAGTTTAAGTTTTCTTCCTAGGCTGCATTTCAGAATCGGTACGACCCTCAACATTCTAACTTTAGCGATGACCGCGACAAACGTTTTCATAATCCTACTGATAATATAAATATGTGAAAGGACATATTCTTCTACGAAATTATTTGAAACGAATGATTATACATAAAAATATATATATGTTTTGTATTAATTTTAGTTTCAAGTAAGTTACATTGTTAAAAAACAACAATTTTCAACAAAAGGTTTGAATTGACATAATTAATAATTAGTAACAAATCTGACGTTACTGATTTACAAAGACAAAGGTTAATTTTTATGGAAGCTAAGGTGCTTTTTTTATTTGTTTCATGCTAAAATTTCAATATTTTCTTTTCTTTTAACTGACCTTGTAGAGTTTGTAGAGAAATATTTCATTATTATACCGTTAAATTTCCTAAGGAATTAAAATGTAAATGCAACATGCTATGTATTATTTCAATGCATAATGCCATAAACTCATGTTACAGTTGTACAATAGTTATTTATGTGACGAGCTATAAAAGTGGCAATTTATTTTTCCAGTAGGAAATGTTGCGACAAGAAGCCTATAGGCAGAGTCGCGGAATCCTAGGAGAAAAATAAAATTACTTTTACCTTGTGTGTCATACAATATTTTTTAAACGGACTTGCTGACTTTCATTGAATTAACATAAAACTCGTCATTTTTATTTTAATTTACATAGAAAAATCACTTAATAATACATTAAGGTCAGTAGTAGTTGATGTGGTCAGACGAAAGTACTATGTCGTTTTCTTTGTTGCATTCACAGATTTGCCTGCACACTTGAGCATCATCTTACGTTTGACACTGGTTAGTGCTGGAAATTGAAACTGTAGCATGTTCTACATTCCTAGAAAAAACCGCTTTTATGGTGGCTGACTGAAAATGTAATTGTTACGTAAATACTTAATTGTTACTACATATTAGGTGCTATTATCAAGTGCATTCTATGATGGCAGATTTATGGATTTCAGACTATACCACTTGCAGGATCTTTAGATCATATCTTACTTTCAATCAACTCTCATCACATACAACATTACCACTCACTTTTCCCTGCTGAGGAAAAATATTAATGATTGGTGTTTTCATATAACATTCCATCACTAATTTCAGACTGTTTTTAATTCTTGACTAACTAATGAAATGAGCAGGCAGATTCTTTCAAAATACGCTTGTAATGATATTTAAGGCTAACTGCCAATCCCCCTAAGGTCACGACCTTGTGCTCACCAAGTTGTTCGCGCGCTACCTGCGAGCTACAGGGGCCACCACTCGCTCTATGGCAGTAATGGGCCTCCTCACAACTCTTCACCATTAGAACAAAGCCACGAATACGAATAGTGCAAAAGAAATAGGAAGGATAAACACTTTAGCAAGTGTTTAAATTATATATTTTTAATAGCGTTGAGCAGTCATAAATAGCATGCTTCGAAAACCTACTTTATTTTGTTGAAAAAGTCTATATGTAATTCCTTTAATAATGTAAGTAAATAATGTGCACAGAATACCACGAGAAAAGCCTTTTTGAAACGCCGAAGCACCAAAACAGTTTTTCTTACGTCCCGCCCAAGAAGTGTTTTATAAAAGTAAAATCAACCGTTTAAGAAATATAGTGAGAAAATAATAATTTATTGTTACAGAAGAGTGTACGTAAGGAAATCGGAAATTGAGAAATATGTGAAATAGGGATGATACTCACACAATGAATTATGATTTGAATATTTTGTCAATAATTGCGAGCCACATCTCTACATTAGCATTGTCTTTAATATCCTCATTATAAGTCGTGGTTATTATTATCCTTAACTTGATGTTTTATAGTAAAAGATTCCACTTACGATAGTAGGACATGTAAACAATTATAAGAAAATTTCATGCGAGATGATCTCTACTACCTGTCTGGCTCGTAATTTGTAGCATTAGAATATCATTGGACCAACGTACCTGCACTATTGTACATGAAAAATGTTCCACAGTGCACAATATGGAGTGGAAACAGTTGAGAGTGTTCCCCAAGGGCAACAATACATTATGTAATCAATTACATTCTTTACATGATATGTGATGTTGATTCGAAGAATATTATCCCTAAATTTATTGCACTACCAAATAATCCTATGTAGGGAAAATACAAAAAATTGCAAGCATATTTTGCATTGGGCTTCAGATTTACTTTCTTAACTTATATTTCTTCTTGATTTTCGAAAATTCTTTTAAAAGAAAGTGCTTTTTCGAGGAGTGAATAAAAACCTTTAATGACAAAGAATTAAAAGTCGTAATAAGTATCAGCCCTTTGAGTGGCTCATGTTATAGATTTCTGTGAGGTGGTCCCGGCTTCGATTCCTGGCAGGATCGAAAAGAAACTGTAGCTTTGTAATACAATTCGTCTCAGTTTATATAGCAGTGTGACGTAAGAGAGCTCTTGCAGTCCAAATATCCTAGGTACGGTGGTAGGAATACGCCATGCACCCCACACGTCTCTTTAATCCTCATGCTTGGATAATAAATGAAAAATACATGCCCGAACCGTGGGAACACCGCAAGCTTGGGTAAATGCGGAGCTACAGTAATCCGACCTTAAAATACAAAATACAATTATACAACAATAATCAAATCGAGTGACTGATACACCTGGAAAAAATCTACTTACACCTCTCCAATGGTTTGTATTCTTTATCTCCGCACTACCAGAACCATATTGCAAGATCCTCCTCACGGTTGCCGCTTTCTGACACGAAGCATCCTTCATTACTTGGCACTCCAAGATTTCAGCGCTGCCTGGCGGCGGCGCGCGCAAACGAACGGAAACGACGCAGGGCGGTCTCTATGAAGAGGTAAGCGGCTATGAAACCGCGGGCGGACGGGGTAAAAAAAATCCCTCTCCGAGCGAGGAATTTCTCAAAGAACCCCGCCCCCTCCCGCTGCCGCGCGGCTGAAGACAATGGGCGCCTGCCCCGACGGAAGAGGCGGGAACGGAGAGACGGGCGGCTCAGGAGGGGAAGGAACGAAATTAAGGAAAGGAGAAAGGACGTCAAAGGGAGAGGAGGGACGCGCGCGCGCTCTGCCGGCAGAACTTCCCTGGGTTCGCGGCGACGCAGTGTGGGGCGCCCGCCGCTCCCGGCAGCTGGTCGAAAGTCGAAGCACAACCGATTAAGTTGTGTTGGGGACAAAAGGCCCCCTTTTTATATGTTGGATTGTGAAATAAATGAAGTAGAGTAAGCCTGAAAAACGATCATTGTTTAGAATGTATTTATATTAAATTGATAATTGTCCCGTTTTTATCGCATATGCCGTAAATAATATTGATTGAAAAATATTATTTGTAGCGTCATTTGATCACTTTTGATTGGTACTCCACTTTGGATTGAAAATATTTATTACACGCCTTATAATGTTGTTCCGGTGTTAAAGGTGAATTCACGTCAAAATGAAGATAATAGTAGTAATAACTTGAATATCTCCTTCACGAAAATCTCAGTTGAATTCGATTTCACATTATACTTTACTTTTACTATACTTTCAATCTTCTCTTGTACTCACCACTCTCCTGCATGATTCTCTCCTCTTCCGCCCATATATCTCTCCACCAGGTGTTCTCAACTTTGCTTCGCCACCCCAAGTCTATTTCGCTAATTTTTATTTTTCAATTTTTGCATTTATTTTAATTAATGTCTGACACCGAGATTCGCAATTTAATCGGTAGAATCGAAATATGAGCATTTTTATTCCATGGATTTTTCATTGATATTGTTTTGAAATTTAGTTTTGTTGTATACTAATCATTTTTTGTTTTGTTTTTGTCTCAGTCAGTGAACTCATGAATATATGACTATTGAGCTGGTTATTTTTATAATTTAGGGCAGCTGTATTCCAATCTTAATTTTTTAAATATTAACTTTATATTCTTTAATTTCATTAATTGTACAATCGTGTAATTTCATTTGTTTTATGTTTAGGCATCATTGATATTTTGTTAAACTTACATTTTACACACTTTCTATAGTGACTTCACTCTTTATCACAGTACCATTAACGACTTCTAAACTTTATTTTAATAACAATTGACTACATTTAATACCAAGTTAAAAATAATTAAATAAATTTAGAAGTAATTTTTTTGAAAAATTGTGCCACGTTTTCATCCTTAGATACGCCTTTCGGCCCACTGCCGCACAGCCGACAGATGGCGCCGCGTACCCGCCCGTGACGTACAGAGCCCTCTGGAATGGTTTGGGAGATGAGGATCTGAGCAGCATGCAGCTTGGGGAGCACACGGGGTCTCTTACAGAAAAGTATTCAATGTACCGACAGGGTCATCGCCTTACAAATGTAATCCGTTCAAAGATGTTCGCTACCTGAATTTTTTGTCAACTTAATATTGATTAATTATAGATTTTAATGAAAACCCGATTAATTTCGATGTTCATATTCAAATGTTAAATACATACAGATTTTTACTGCTTCATCTAACAACAATAATTTAGTATTTTCATTAGACTTGATGGTGCAATTGCTGGCGAGCATTACGTCTTCTTCTTTGCGTCCGACATTCCTCATAATACCCTATCTCGAACTGCATTATAAATACCAAGATGAATAACTATTCCAAAATTATGTAATATTTTATAGAGATATTATTTTAGGGTGTTTTTTGTAAAGGTGAGGGATGATCACATTTTACTTCGACCAAAAATCTGAATTAAAATGTTACAAAACAAGCTAAATATCCTATTTGGAATTCAGTAAATAATTCCAGAAATATCTTGAATTTTTAAATGAGAATTATATGTTATTTTTTATGTTGTTAATTGTTGTTATTTGCTTATGTACATATACCTTTAAAAATACAATCAAAATGAAACCAATGCGTTTACGATGCTGAGAGGGTGAAGAAAAATCAACATTGGGAAGCTTTCGAAGAGAGTGTGTTAGATAGCATATTTCTTTCGATTATCGTACATTTATATGCTCCCACTGTTTTGCAGCACTTGAAGGGTAGAAATACAAAATTGTGACACCAGGGAGAGGTGAAAGCGAAATAATTCAAATGTGAATTGGAATGTTATATCACTCTATGGAAAATGGCATTCTACTACATTCGAATGCCAATACTAAGAACAATAAATTGAAAGGGGAACCAATTTTAAATTCACAATAAATACAATTGAAAAGTACGTCGCTCACCTGGGACTTCGTTCAGCGTCGCTGCGACAGCAGCGCAGCAAACGGCAGAGTGCGAAACAAAAAACAAGCGCCAAGCGCCGCCATTCCCGTTCATGCTATTACCCCGGCGGAATGAAGCCCGCTCGTTTGATGATGTTTTGCAAAAATGAGATTGCGAAAAAAATTAATAGGATTCTGATCGTCAATATAAATTATGGTGATTTGATTTAATGACGCGTATATTTCTACTTCAAAATTTTGTGGTAATATAAATGCGATTTTAGAAATAAAGGAGCAGCGACGACTTTATCCATCATATTAATACCAAATCGGTTCCTGGTGTAAAAAAGTCAGCAAAGAGTTGAAATAAATTCGTGGAACTATAACCTACTTGTTTATGTGCAGCGTAACAGCAACGTGAAAATGCAGAATTACTCATATAATCATAGTGACATTTTCTTTCAAAGTATTAAAAATAATGTTCATTGCTTTTAACGAACATTAGTAACAGGGAACGTGTTTCATTTGCACATTTGACGCATTATCTCATTTTCAATATTGGTCTATTTGTATTAATTTACTCTATGCTCCTCTGGTTCTTCAACACGTTCAATTGTTAATGAATGATAATGAAAGTAAATAATAACTATTTTGAAACACAAAATCTGTAATAGAAAACTAGATTCTAAATGTGTCGAATACAAATGGAAATGGTTCCACTTATTATAGAATCATTTGATTTTTATGTATTTAAAACTTTTCACGACAAAAAAATTAAATAAATACTTTATCGCAAATTGAAATATATAGGTATTCATAATCATGAATTTGTCTTCCAATTGATTCGGAATGCTCTCCTCCACAAAAATAAACACAAAAGGTGATTCAAAACTTCCTTTATGAAATTTGAATCATATTTTTACTTTCCCTCACCCCTAAAGGTCGTAACATTACTGCACGTAATCTTATTAGTCATATTAGCAGCCTGTACTCAATTCTGAGAATCCCATTCTGCTGGCAATGGGAAAGGGTCGGCCGGCGAAAGGTAGCGCAGCGCCTGAGGTCAAGAGGCCGGCCGCTCATAAGTCGCCAGGAAACGGACATCGGCACACGCTGCAAGATGCCCTGCGGGGGCGAGCGAAGGGTTCTGAGGGCGGGAGAAGTGCGAAGGCGGTAGCGCGGCAAGACGTGGGCGCGGGGAAAGCAGCTGCAAGAGATGGTCAAGAAAGGAAGAGCGTGGGAGAGTGGCGGGAGGGTCTGAGGGAGTGAGTGGGAAGGAGCGAGGACGAGAGGGCGGGGAATACGAAGAAGTTGGAAGGGCTTAAGGGTCGGGGGAAAGGCAGGGCATGAGGAAGGGTGGAGGGGAAGAGGAGGGGTAAGTGGGGTGGCGAAGGTCGGCTTGATGGTAGGGTGGGAAACGGGTAGGAGCTTGAAGGACTGGACCTGAAGGACGGGAGAACGGGGCCGGGCGGGGACAACGCAGCCCAGCAGGGCGGGCGGCTGCGCGGGGGCGGGAGCCGCGGCGCTCGAGGAGGCAGCGGCCGTCGGGGACCGCAGGGGCCGAATCAGCGATTCGGCGAGTGCGAAGTGCCCTCCGCTGGGGGCCATGAAAAACTTATATAAGACGGCGAGCGGGTGGGCGGGGCGGGGCGGGCGACGGAGCGGGGGCGGCGCCTGTTTTATGGGCCCGTGAAGCTCAACGGAGCCCAAAAAGCGCGGGGGCGGCGGGGCGGTCACAGCCGAGGACGATAGCAATGGCGGCGGAGCGCGAAGAGAGACGGGGCGGGGCGCGGCGCGGCGCGGCGGCACGGGGCGGGGGGAGCGAGACCGATAACACCAACAAAGACAAAGGCGCGGAGGACGGCGGATGAAAAATGAAGATCGCGCGGGCGGTGGGGGTGTGTGGAGGGATTCAGCGAAGCTGCAATGCCGCAAGCCGCTGCCCGCTGTCTGCGCAGCCTGCGGCGGCAATAAGAGATAACGGAGCCGAGTATCGCGCCAAAAGAAGGCGGCGCTAGACCTCGAAAGCGCCTGCTCGCGGAGTAGTGCTGCTAAACGTAGCAGGCCTAATAAGGAACTTGATGTCTCCTCTGTGAGTTCAAGCTTTCAATATTGGAAGGGTGAAATTGGTGTCTCACAGACCTCCCAGTTTAAATGTCCCCGAACCATATCATGTCAACCATGCGTGGTGAAACATTATCTCAATGTAGTATTACATACCACTGTTACAATCAATAGCTAATTTTAATTCATTTTACTACCCTTGAAAGTGACAGAATTTTTGGTTTTTAAAGTAAGTCGTGTTTGCCAATTTTGAATTTAAATTTGGTTTAAGATTTACATTAAGATTGTCATTTATGAATTCAAATTCTGGAAAAAATCGTAATTAGCCTATAATATGGTATTAGTTATACGATTTTTTAAGAGAAGACTCAAAAAATCAACATATTCTCGTGAAAGCCTTTTCTCGGCCATTTCTCGAGATACTCAGAAATCAAAAACATCTTAAATGAAATAGTTGTGGAAACCTGAAAATTGCAAGAATCTCGAAAAAACGAGAACCGCGCAAAGCAACAGCCCGCATTGCCTTGCAGTGACATATCGAGCTCTTTGCTTCATCCGCTCAAACCATTAATATTCTTGGTTAAGACACCGTGAACGATGCAGATGCTTTGAGCATGACGTGAGATATAGTTTCTATTTCGCAAATAATATTATCTGCACATTTTATTATTCCCACATATCCTTACTTAAAATCATTTGGTAAATTCATCGCGAGGCCTTTGTTCAAAGTGTTTCAGGAGAAAAGTACACAAACACATAATACCAATAGAGACATCCATATTCAATACCATTATGTCGAAGAAGAGTCTGAGGCTCGATGCCAGACTGTATAAAATCATGTTCCCCTGCGAGGAAGGCATTCCATTCCATTCCAGAAGGCATTCAATTCAGTCGTACGGTTTGACAGGATTTGAAGCAGAGGCGGAAAAGAAGGCAAAGTCAGAAACTTTGCAATGAAAGTCGGCAAAGAAGTCTTATTTTAGGATAAGGGCACAGAAGCGCTAGGAAATAAATCAAGATTTTTCACATAATAATAATAATGATAATGATAATAATAATAATAATAATAATAATAATAATAATAATAATAATGGCCGATCAGATGGCCGAGATCGCTAAGGCAGTAGTGCCGGAGTGGTTTCGGACCAGAAGATCGCGGGTTCGAGTCCCGCCTCGGGCATGGATGTATTTGTGTATGTCTGTATGTATTGTCCTTTCACCCCCATCATCATCATATATCGTCATTTTATCTTCCATACCCCCAGGGCTAACAACCTTGGGGGATAAAAACCGGATCCAGCTTAAATGCTGGTCCCCCCAAACAATTGTCGCAAGCACCTGCCTCCGTGAGAATGAATAAAAACTGGGCCACGGTAAAGGCAGAGTGCTTGCCTGCGTGGTCCTAGTTGGCCGATCAACGAAAATAATAATAATAATAATAATAATAATAATAATAATAATAATAATAATAATAATAATAATAATAATAATAATTAAAAACCTGTATCTGGTTGGAGAGATCTGGCGCCAACGGTATAGGCAATCTGCCATACAACAATGAGATGAGTGTTGTCCTAGAGGGGCCAATGCCACCTTCTCTACCAATTATAATTGATCTGAATGAAAAGAATCTGATGTGATGAAGTATGTTGGACTTCAGATTCGGTTTCAACGATCGCAAAAACATACAGAAAACATGGTCTGACTTCTCGCTTAGGAATATCTTTTATGATTTATATTTTTGAGGTGTCAAAAATCTGATACGATATAGTAAAATGGACACAGAATTCGCATTTAGTGACCCCAGAAACATATAGAAAACATGGTCTGATTCCCAGTCACGAACACAATTTTTTTGTGTGGTTGTGTTATTCTTATTAAAAATATAGAAAGAAAACCACTAGCGTTTAAATTGCGGAGTTTGTAAGCATGCTGCAAATTCTAGGTCATGCACGGAACTCGAAGTTAATCAATTTTTGACAGTGAATTCGTGAAGGAAAAATTCGTGCAACGAAGTAACACTTGGGACATTTGTTTCTTATTGGTGGGCAACTCATTATGCACTGGTGTTTGGCTGGTGATGCTCTGAGTATGTAAAGTTAACATCCCATGCTCCATTTACGCGTCAAATCGTGTCTTACGTCCTTGGATTAAATCATGGTTGTGATGCAGTAACGCTAGCATCTTTTACATGATGAGTCCCAAAGTATCACATGAGGCTATTTAGACAAAAATATGCCATTTTGACCAATATTGCAAAAGAACTAAATTATAAGCAACACATGGGGAACATCAATAATATTTTTGTGATTGTCATTATACAACCTACTGCAGGTTTATTGGCAGAAAGTGATAATCTTCTATCAATTCTCATGAACTTATATCGTTTATTCCGAGACATCCTGAATTATTTTTTTATAATTTCGCGATACATCTGTTGAACTGGTGATTTTGAACTAATATGTTCTATAGCTTTTAAAAGACTTAAAATGATAATTACGACGAATATACTAAATGAAATATAAAACCGCAACGTATACCATTTCAAAAAATAAACTCACTTTATCGAATTTCATATTCCGTGTATAGTGCTATCTCCCGTGCAAGTGGCCCACAGATGAATATTGACTTCTTGTCAGCTGTCAACCGCGACGTAACGCAGTCGCTCAGCGCGCAGTGCATTCCACATTCACGACAAATGTGAAAACGTTCTGACATTTACCAGAGAGTTTTTGCTCAAGCGAGCGAGCGGGCGGGCGGGCGGCGACGCTTTGCCTTCGCTTTGCTCCTCCAGCTCCCTCCGCCCTCCTCCTCCTCGTCCTCTTCGTTCCCTTCCGCACGCGCAACTGCTTTCTCTCGGCAATTGCGTCAAAGCGCTGATTAATCGCCCCCTCCTCGGGGCGCCGCCGGCCCTCGCCCTGCGCCGCCCTCTCGTAGCTCGCGAGGCCGCTGCAGCGCTGCGCTCGCAGCCAGCGCGAGGCCACTCTCTGCTCGGGCTCGTCTCGCTTTGCTAGTTCCTTCTGGCGGCGCAATTATCAGCCAGATTTCACACAACTAGCAGCAAAAGCAAATCTACTCGAAATAAAATGAGATTTATTTTTGTGCCAGTGAACAATAATGTTCAAAGTAAGTAAAAGAGTAAAGGGAAGGAGATACAGTAAAGTAAAAATGAATTGTTCATCATTTTTATAAAATACAAATGTCTTGCTTTAAATAATCTTGCTTTATTTTATCTTTTTTATTTTACTTTTTTTAACTTTATTTTGTTCTACCTTAATTTATCTTCTTTTATTTTACTATATTTTCCCTCATTTGATCTTACTTTGCTTTATTTTACCTTATTCATCGCCGTTATAAACTCTCTACGGAGTAAATTAAATGGTTCATTGTTACATTTAACTAGTCGCCGACAGCAACAAAAATGCTCCTGAACAAAATTACGTAAAATGGTTTTCTAAATGTAACACCCTCCTTGCTCACGAACATTCTGGTGTGCCACTACAATAATTTAAGCAATATAACAAAGTCTTCCCGACTACTGATCCAACACAGTGCAGATTGCAGGGTGTCCACTAACTTCAATTTTGGGAGCTGCAATTGCATGAAACTACGTCGAAGCCAGCCATATTGTTCAAAGTTAATTTAGTTTGGATTAATGAAGACATTTGTGTTATATAAAAATGAAGAAATATTCATTTGTATTCTTCACATAACATTATTGTTCACTGGCCCAAAAATAAATATGTTTTTATTTTGAGTTATTTTTCCCGTGTTTGTTTTTGCTGCTAGTTGTGTGAAATCTGGCTGATAATTGATAAGCGCAACCCGCCCGAGTTCATTAGTTAGTCCAGATCAATATTTACATTTAATGAACATGAACGCTGAGTACAGTGATTTACACACATATAGTCTAAGAGAGGCACGTCAAATCGTGACCGAACGAACTGCTTGCCCACCTGGGGAGCCCGGCGCTCCTTCCCCTGCACGGGCAACTTCCCCTCACTCCGCACCGCTTCCCCTTAAAATCCAGAAAGGGGCGTTCACGCGCAAGCTGCAACGGCGCGAGGCAGTGAATAGTGGCTTCATACGAAAATATGTTTGCCAGATTTTTTCTATCAAATAAACGTGAATTGTAATATATTTATGTGCTTATTACTACTAATTACTAAATTCTCCCTTATATAAACATCTTTACTAAGTGGCAAGGAATATGTTTTAATGGCGAATTCTTTCTTTGTTTAATTTTGTACTGTGTTAATAAACCATTTAGTTATTTATTACATTTAGCAATAATATGAAATAAATTACAACTCTAGCACCACGGACGGTATATTAATTGGCAAATTACAAAACGGACAGCAATTTTAACAGACAAAATTAAAATTCTGTTAAACGTGCTAACCTAAACGTAGAAAGTTTTATATAACTCTTAAGTAAACAGGATTACAAAATCAAGTTCTTTTGATTCAATTATTTAAAAAGTTTACTCTCAGACTTAAATATCGGACTGATGTAGTACTTCATTTTAATGGATCATTTCTTTGCCTTAAAGAGAAAATGGGAATTAATATAGATAAATTTGTAACAATAACTGTCAAGTAACTCCTCCCAAAGACTGTCATGACCCAGGTATTCAGTGACGTACCGCCACTCCGGTGGAATTTGAAGAACCCTGACTTTTAAATATCGCGTCAGTTTCTCTAGGACTTGTGCCCGCGAGCTCTAGTAGCTTGTTACCGTGACCGTAAGCTTGACAAGCCTGGTTTAAGATATTGAGATACTCATGTTTCTTAGCACACTTTTTTTTTAGTGGTCATTTTTCTTCTTGTTTTGTTTCCAAAATTCTGAGGCCGGAATGTCCTTTATTTAAGTTCCTCGTTCTCATGCAGTGTAATCGGTAATGAAACAGCATAGCAATCGGCCACATGAATAGCGAAAGGACTTTCTAGGAATGGAAATGAAGATTGATTTCAACAAGACCAGGCGTTTTACACGAATAACCTATTGTCTCCCCCTGAATGTCACGAAGATTATTAGTAATTTTCTTGAAACATTTAAAATGCACGAATTTTTAAGTATGAAGATATTTCCGAAAGAACCTTAACTTGCTTTGAAATCAAAATGCATCCAGGGATCGTTTAATGTCGTTTAATCCGAGAGTGATCTGTATCACTGACTTTTAACTAAACTATTTTTCGTCACAAACGATTGGATTACCATTTATTTCTATAAAAACGAATTCCTCCTCCCACTCTTTATTAAAAGTTCGATTCTTATGCTTACGCTTCTTAGATAACAGTGGATCTGTTAGGACAACAGCAATCAGATCATAACTATATTAAAACAATACAACTTCATAAAGAAAAATAACGTCACTTCCTTCTGCCTACGACGGCTCTACTGGCCTCTGATTACAGAATTGACCTCCATACTAAAGTCCAAAAAACAGTATCCCTAGTTACAATATCGTGATCATATAGTTAACAAAATTGTGTTACAGAGATACAATATCATACATATACAAGATATAACTCTCCCGCACTCGAAGCGCTATCTAACGGGATGACCTGAAAGTATTTTCCCCTTCCATTTCTCACCACCACCAGCCTGCAGCGCTCTCCGACGAAAGTTCACGATTACTGAATCCATTAACAATAAACAACATCCCGCTGCTACTCACTGCCACCGGCCGCAATGTGTTATCAGTCCATTTGATTAAATTAATTTTAAATTAAAACATTTATTACTTTTATGTTAATTTCAAGAGCCACTCCACTCAGTAGCTGCATACAACTTGCGAGACTCGTTGTGGCTGCCGTTGATATAATTAAAATATATTTATACAGCACAACACTTCATTACACACGAAGTACTTCAAACAGGTTGCTGTTCCATATCGTCCTTGCAGGAAGGCGGGCACGACGCAGACTGTCGATCGGCCTGCGGCTCTTCATGAAGGTGAAAATGTCCTTCCGGACGCGAGTTTCCCGGCGCTACTCACGTCGCTAGCGCTACGAAGGGTGCAGTGAAACAGCGGTGTTAAGCACCTTGTTGCCGGGTTTGCCCAATGACCCCAGTTGGGCCCAACCCACCGACCATTTGGCAGGTTCAGGCGCGAGACTTGTTCCCAAACCCACATAAAAAAAGACCGACGAGAAAGATGAATTCCCCAGGTTGCCTAGATTCTGGCGGTACTCACGTCGATAGCGTGAAGGTAGGCGCAGTGAGAAGACGGGTTGGTGTCCCCGAGCAAGCCTGTATTCTGCCTGTGCGGCCCCCATATGAGCACTTTGCTTCGTCGATGCAAAACTGTAGTCCATTACTCATGGGCTACTGAGAAGGGATTCGTCCCGACGTATTGCGAGTAGTGCGTAATTAGACTTGGGTGCTATTCTGGACAGTTAGTAGCTTTGAGCTAGCAGAGTGGCCCAACCAAGGTTTAATTGCGGAGACACCTCGGTGGAGTGTTGCGTTCCGGCGTATCGAGATTCCAGCGCAAAGGTGTCCCTGCGGGGGTGAGTATAAAGGCTAACACAGGTGCTCACCCTTGGTTTCCAGTTCTTTCCAAATTTCTATGTTACGCCTGTTGTATACGGAGAAATTTTCTAAAAAAATGATTTTATAAAACATTTCTTAAAACGTAAATTTTATGAGATGAGTATCAGAAGTACCCTCACTTTTATAGTTTTAGTGATCCTTTATACCATAATCTAATGCGTTGCAAGAGGCAGAAACAGTAATGGCAGTACACAATATTCTCCAAAGGTTATTGGCCAAAATGTTACAAAAAAATTGACCGTACACAACATGCATGTTTTATGAAAAGTTTTAAAAAACATTTTTATGTTGATTAAAATTAATATTATAAAAAATTCACCTTGTACCACAGGCCTTACATCGTTCATTTTGAGAACTCCCTGTGATTTCGTTATAAAATTCTATTTAAGTGCCATTTCCTGCAATCAGGAAACGTGATCACAACAGCGTGTAAGTCGCGTCAAACTCTATTTCACTTGTCTGAAATTCTTCTTACACAAAGTACTTATCAAACGTTCCCTAATACTGACGTCCGTGCATCAATATCTCTTAATATTGTCTGTTGTCGATTTAATATTCAGTGAGTCGCCTAAAAGAAAATATCGTAACAGATCACAATAAATGATAAAGAAAAGGAAGAAGTTAATCAATAAAATTCTTGAAATCATGAAGAGTGAGTATTGAGATTATGAAAGAATTGGTTGCGGGGGACCGATAACAAGTGAAGACTTGGCCGAAAACACGGAGGTGACGGAAACACTGGATATCAGATGCCAAATATATGTCAATGGATATTTGGAAGGTTTCAATGGTGTCATATGTATTACTCTTTAGAGAAGTTGAAACATTTCTTGTCAAAAGTTGCTCGCCTACGATGCACATCGGAAATCGAGAGTTCTTATCATATAGAGAAGTTACACGAATGTAGGCCACGTTATAGATCTATGTTTATTACAAGAAATTAAGTACTCGTAGGACACATCTTATTACAATAATGAAAAAAACGAGGTGTTCAAACATTCCATGAATTATTTAAAAATTACACACCCGTGGTTGTCATTCCGAATCGAAAGCCATAAATCCATCCCCAAACGCCCAATGCAAGTCACCATCAGACGGGCATCGGAAGAGATTCTTTCGCTCCCTAACGACCCTAGCGGTGGAATGTATGAAACGTCAGTCCGGCCCCGGCCCCTCCTACGCTCTCCCTCCCTCGACGCCCCCCCCCCCCCCCCCAGACCGTTAAGCTGGGCGCCGGACGCGCCGTGTCAACGAGGGAGAATAACATATTTCTTGTCTTCAACGCGCAATAAAAAGCCCCGGCCTTAAAAAAAAGGAAAATTATTTTCTCCAAGTTTATGACTCCGCATCATTCTTCGTGGCGATGACAGCGAATAGTGAACAAGTTCGAACATTTATTTTTTTTCTTCTTCTTCTTCCTTCCCCTTCTTTCCGAGCGCGGCGAATGATTGATTCGCTCGCGCGGGTGGTGGAGGGGCGGGGCGGGGGTGGGGGCGGTGAGGTGGAGGCCGTGCTAGTCGCAGCGGCCAGCAGCAGCGCCCTCTGGACGTCCGCGTCGCGCGGAGATTAATCACCGCTTGTTTCTTTCCCGGGCCTTGCAGACGCCTCATGATTTTAAAGAAGAGCTGTTGCAAACTTGCGGAATAATTCCGAGTAATTTGTCACTGCTGACGCGTTGCGGTATTTACGACGCAGGGATTGAAACGGCGATCATCGTTCAACGGTTAATTTGTTACAGGATGACGAGAAGTCGCCGGTTTTGATCCCGTAAGTAATGAAAGTCGGGAAAGATACGCGTGAGATAAACAGGGGAATGAGAAGAAACATTATAGTATAGGATCGAAGAATATTCTGTCTTATAGATAGAAATTTCTATCTTATAGAACAGAAACAGTTTGGTGTCTTAATGTGCATCAACAGTATAATTTCTATATAGCCTTAAGTGTCTATCCAATTAGTGTGTATCATTACCTTTTATCAACTTGGAACGACAGATTCTTTTCTGAACATTGTCATGATAAGTTTCATTTAATTGCAAAAAAATGGTTACCACAACTTCCAGGCTACAATTTGTTATTTTGCACATACAAAATACTTTAGTTCAGAATTATTTCAAGATTTTCTTAAGATAAAGTCCCATTTTGGAAAACCAATGCATTGCGTTGTACCTCCTTTAAGAAATGAGTGAAGGTATGTAGAATTTCAGGGACTCCTCGCTGCCCTTTCTTATAATCTGAATGTCAATGTGAAAAGCAATGTGAATGACCCAGTCCTAAGCAGTTTTTGTGGTGCCAAGTTGTACCCATCTTAGAACTATTACTTTTCGGTGCTTAGCTAAAAATGCTCCGGTGTCATAATGAACATGATAAATGAGCACATTTTCTTGATGGATTTCAGTATCATAATTGCCGTTCCTGTGTTACAAACAAATTTTAATTGTAAATGCATTCATTTTACTCCAGAAAATTCACAATTCTAATCTCCAAATAAATTGTTCTGAGAGGGAATTGTAATAAGCTCCCAACTGCAAGAATTTATCTCGGTGCCTTTATTAATGGACGGACATTTTCTAAATCTGATTTTTGTTCGCAAACGTCTCAGGTATGTCACTAATAATTTACTAAAAGAAAAGAAAAAATTGGTTGATATATCGTAGATTTTAGCACGAAGAGTTTTCATAATTACATGTTTATGCATAATAGAAAGTTAGGTAGGGGGCAATGATCCTTTCTCTTTGTTTCGTTTCCAATTCTTCAAAACAGATTTCTTCTCATAGTCCGCGTACACGTTTCTTCTACTCGTCAACTCATGCAGCATCCTCCACGACCTCAATGACAACATCTGCGTAATTTGGAACAACATGGGGTGGCGCGCGGAGGCAACAAAAATCTCCTCTTGCGGCGGCGTTCTGTATGCCGTGCGGCGCGGCGCGGCGCGGGAGTGGGGGCGGCGCCGAGGCGACGGGCGCCGCATGGCTAATTCCGCCCCAGCAGCAATTAGTCCCAGCGCGAGGGCGCTGTGCGCGCGAATGCAGAGCAGGCAGCAGCGGGCGGCCGCTTCGTCAGCGTGCTCCCCCCACCCCGCCCCAACTCTACACCAGGCCTGAAAGGACGCGCTAGGCAACGAACCATTACTATACGGCCCACAATGACACGATCCTCTACGACACGACCCGCCTCCATACGACATGCTACGACACGATTCGACCTGGCCCGAACGGATGCGGCACGACCTGACCTGAGCCGACCCGACCCGACCCGACCCGACCCGACCCGACCCGACCCGACCCGACCCGACCCGACCCGACCCGACCCGACCCGACCCGACCAGGCCCAACCAGAAACAACCAGACCCGACCCGATACGATCTGACGCGTTCCGATCCATTGCGACCCGCTCTGCCGGCAGAGCCTTCGTATCTATTCCACTGTATCCCCACCCCGCCTTGCTCCGTCCCTCTCTACCTTGCTCCCATCTGGAAATACACTGTATTCCTGACTTTCTCACTAAAAATATATTTATGGTTTTTCTTATTAGGGTTCCTGCCCCCCAATTTCACTCATTTTATAACATTAATAAACCAATCTAAACAAAAAATAAAATATATTTACTCACGTATGTTCATTTTGTAAAATTTATGTTTTATACCAACACTTTCAGTCAACTGCCAAATTTACTTTTTACTTACTCTTTCTTATATTTTTTCTTCTCGTGTATTTATAAAGAAAAGTTTGAAATTTCACTTTTACTTCAATTATACTTCTTCTTGCTCTCGTGAATATTAATAATAATTTCTTCACCATCCAAAGGTACGCTTTCACTCTCCACTACAATAAATCACTTCCCTACAAAAATTCGTTCATTTGTCACAGTTTCGGCATAACACGTAAATAATTCATAATATGTTTCACTTTTCCTCATTCAATTCGCAAATGTGTAATAAGCATGCATAATTTACAACCACTAACTCAGTAACTATTTCATGCAGAACACATGTGTGCATTTACACCTTTCTACGACATCAAGCACATCCGTCAGCAAAATTATTTTTTTCAATAATTTCATTTTATTTATTTCTACACTTAATAAATTCACGACTACAAGAAATTAAAATCAATGTCCAAGTTACTTGTATATAAGGAGTATAGAAAAACTGTCATTTTCTTTCTTAAATATGAACATTCCAGATTCGGCAAATAAAAGAAAAAATAACAAATAGTTCTCTTCAAATATATTAAAACCACTTTGGTCTTTCGTATAAACATGCAATTCTGAGCATAAATGAACTCCATCGTAGATCTCAGTCGTCATTCTCTGATGGAGCGCAGATAAACTGTTGCACATTGATGCACTCTTGAATCTGTGATGAGATACTAGGCGAAAACAGTCCAGTAAAGTAATAATTTTGCAAATATATTAAGGTTTATGATTGTAAATCAAAGCCTATAGTACTCCATAGTACTCAGACCTTTAAAAGAAGCTAGCACAAAATTTTCATTGATATTGATTCAGTAGATTTAGATATTATCGCGCTGTAAGTCAACGCACTTTATATTTTAGTATGGAAGTAATTAGTCAACGTCTTTATATATTAGAATAGAAGTAAAGATATAGATTTTTTTGCTACTTTTGCAGTTTTTCAAAAATTGAATAAAATCTCATTCTTCTATTTGTGAACTGGTGCATTACCAAGGTGTAAGAAAAGGTGCGCAAGAAAAACTAGCCAGCAAAACGTGTTTTAGTGACACTACCCGCAATGAATTACACGATAACCGCATTACCGAATAACCGCAATGAATTATATATCGCTCCTCAATAGTCGCATTTCCCTGTACCATCAGTTTCTTGTTTCGCATTGATCTTAGAGGACAGAATCTCGTTCTTATTTTTTCAGCCTTGTCTCGTTTCCCTGTGATACATAGTGATTTTTCTTCGTGCAGTGTAGCATTGTCAAGTTCTACATTTCTTCATTGCCTAATTTAGTTCCCGCTGAAATCCATTTATTCAATGTAGATTGCATCAACTAATGCAGATCGACAGCAATTTTGCTTCGTTTAATGCTTTCAAATAATGCAATTTCCATTTTCAATTTAATTTAATAATGTCAGAAACATTTAGGTGGCCCTTCCATTGTTTGTGAGTGAGGGTAAACCATAAATAAGCAAAAGGGTTACTCGACATTTAATTTTTTTAAATACAAGTATAATAGTGAAAACGTAGGATGTTTTAAAGTGTATAAAGAAATTGTTTCACAAGAAGAGTGAATACACAAAATAATTATCTTTTATTTGTCTGTATTTTTCACTAATTTGTATTGTTATCTTTTAACATTTATTTCATATAATTGCATATTCGTGTATAATTGCATATTCGACTTCTGTAAAAAGTAAAGAATCGCAACGAGAAAATTGGCCGTCACGTATTTACATTTCCGAAAGTATCAAAGTCAATGACTCCTAAGTTAATGAGACATTTTCTTTGAGCAATTTGATGGACAACATTTTGATTATTGAAAATCTTAAAATTGAAAGAAACACAATACGCACTATATTTTGTTTTAATATAAATATAGTATTTTTATTAATCATTAATGTGAGAGTTAAATTTTGTCTCGTCCTTTTGACGGATTATTTCGAGTTTCTGTACTAGAGACAATTACTAATTCTGATATGGAATATTAAGAAATTTTCTAATATATGCTAGTTTGCTAGTTAATTTTATTGCATCATTTCTTTTCTCGGAACACTCTTCAGTATCTTATTCTTGTCATTATTTTTCCCTTCTTCTCCTTTCCTTTGTTATAGCTCTCTGTTTTTCCTTTTATCGTTTTAACTTTTTCGTCCTTATATACAGAAAAATCTTTATTCCCGGGCCCTAGTAAGTGGATAAAACTTTCATATATATATATATATATATATATATATATATATATATATATATATATATATATTGAAACACGGAGCGTTTCTTTATGCAAATTAGAAACATTAAGCATAAGAATAATAAGCTCATTTTGAACTGCGGGGTATATGCGGCAGGCGCGACGAACGGCGGTGGGGGGGCCAACCGCCGCCGCCGCCGCCGCCGCGAGCACATCGTGGGAACGATTTCGGCCGTTACGAGCCAAGCGAGGAGTTGTAGGGAATTCAGCCGTTACGAGCACGAGTCAGTTGAAGAGAACTCGCCGTTGACTACGGACGTTGTTGCAAAGAGTTCGCCGCTGAGTACGGACAGGGAGAAACGTGGCCAGTGATGTAGGATATTAGCTAATGCAAGATTTACGGAAATGCTAGTTAGAGGTCGGGAAAATAGAATGCGGAAGAGGTTGGTACGTAGAGAACTGTAAATCGCGCATGTGCCATCAGGTACTGTGAAAACAATACAAAAACTGTGTGTAGTGAAACCGACACTGGCGCGAGTAGGGACCACGTGCTCCGCAGTTACATCAGAACAGTGAACAATAACTAGAGGGAAAGTGCGGCGACATTATTCGAGCACATTACGGGAACGGGATGGACGTTGCCGAGAAGTTGTGAATACTTAGGTGGGACTGCAAGCTAAAATACCCGGGGCCGAAGCCAAGGAGTCTGCGTTGTCGCCGGCCTGAGGCGACCCAACACCACCGACCGCCGGACGCGCCGAGCTGCATTGGAGGTCGGCGACCGCTGCCGACGCTAGCGATAATCCAGAACAACGGAGGTATTTGTTGGGGCCCCAAGGTATGATAAAATCTTATGATAAACCAAATCTCGGTACCAAGACGAAAAGTATTAGTGTATTTGATCATGTGTATAACAGATTGGTTTGTGAATAAATTGTATTTGTGTTTGTACGAACTTATTACTTTAATTTACCAATGCTATATCGATTCCTTCAAGGGACCCATTCACGAGCAAGACACCCATCCTTTATAATTTATTTGCAGTGGAAAGTACCGACAATTCAGGTACGTCACAGCTGGGCGCCCGAACAGTCAGGTACGTCACAATATATATATATATATATAAATATATATAAATATATATAAATATATATAAATATATATATATATATATATATATATAAATTACTTCTTCTAACTCGCTGTATAGTCAGAATCCATGTTTTGTGGGTCCTTAATGACGAAAAACAGATTAAAGGCAAAACGTCGGTCACAGTTCGTCTGTGGTCAACGCTACTGCCTAAACCTTTTTCTTCTTGATTTTCTTCAAAATATGTATTCTCGCGATCTTGATTTAAATGTTCTCGAGGCCATCTGAGTTTAAAACTGATGACAGACTTTTGATTGTGAAATGTACTTTATATGAAGTCTCAACAACATTCTCAATTTTTTTTTAAAAATGGCAACAGATTTTTTTATTACACTTGGTCCCCGCATAGCGAAAGAGCGTTTCAGATAATGGTGCAGTTCTCTTTTTCTTTGAAACCCCCAATTGCTCGAAAATTGCAAAACTTCAAAACTTGTTCAGCGTTTCAAGTAAAATATTGAAATATTGAATGTACAATTTTCGAAAATATTAGTTTCCACGTAATTTTGTGTGAAATATAGACAAATTTTAAACTTTATAACGTTTCTCTCAAAAAGAGCAGCATTTGGTTTCTTTAAATGTTACTTTCGAATGTATTGAAGGATGGTAAAAAGAATTTTAGTATATCAAAACTACAAAGTTGAAGATAAAGATTTCTGCCTAAAACAAAATCTATTCTCAAACATTAGCTCTTTAAAAAAAGTAATGAACTTTTTTTTAAAACAAGTCGTTTTCGCGTAATTTCTTCTTGAAATTAATGCAATTTATAAAAAGAAACATTTTTTCAGAAAATTTTCCAATTTGTTTCTTTAAAATTTTACACTGATATAACAAGGGAAGCTTAAAATAATAGAACAGTTCTCATTTCCGTTGAACTCTCTGAATTTTGGAAAAATTTGCAAATTTAAAATTCGGGAAAATATGTGCTGTTGTAGGCTCTCTGGTTTAAAGAAACCATAAAGTGTGGCATAAAAGAAGCCGCAGGGGCGTTGTAGCATGTCATTCAGTGTTTTCAGTGATTGCCACATAAACTAGGCCTTGAAGGGGTGTTAAAGCTTGGAAGCAGCGTGCTACGATTTTGGAGACAATGTGACATTAAGAGGATCACGTGTGGAGCCGATGTTTCGTCTTGCTCGATTATAATAATCTCAATGCAGAACTGGACACAGACTGCACCTAAATAAAAATTACAATAATATTGTCACCTCAAAGAAGTATTAATATACTGCTGTAAGCACTAAAAATGTTAAGAATAAGGACGTTGAGAAGATTAGGCGTCTCACACGAATTTACAAGCGATGAAGAAGTGAAAAACTGTTTATCACCGAGAAATCACACTTCTCGTACAGCAATGGTTCGATTACGACTTTCAAGCGCAAGTGCTTCTGAAACAGTCGATCGATTTCCTGTATTTGTGTCAGGCCTATCTAAGATTCCATGGAATTTGAGGTCACAGCCGAAGTTCCCGGCCCATATCTATTGGCCAAGTAATAAAATAGATGTACGTAAAATATGTATCATCTGACGAGTATAACCTCACTTTCGGTTCCGAAATTTTTATAAATTAATCCTTGCGGTTTTGGGAGATTTAATGCATCTCGAAGAAGCACGAATAAAAATAGCTTAAACGCTAAAGTTCGAGTAGACCCAAGAAAGGCTTATAACGGGGGTACCCATCAACAAATATAAATTGAAATACACTTTGTGAAGTGACAAGGAGAGAAATTGAACAGGAAACAAAAAAAAAAAAAACATCAACGTGTTAAACTTCTTGGAAGTAGCACATCTTCCAGAAATAGAGCTGGCAATTTCAGATCCAACAATGCGCATCCACGTTCAACCTAAGCTAATTAATGCTAACTGCTAAATGCTAAATGCACGTTAATGCTAAGCTAAGTTAAGTTCAACCAGTGGCTAATGACGCTGTCGCGATAAAAAAGGACGACAAAAACCATTTATGCAAAGTTAAAAAAACGAATTCTTTTAGAAGATTTATTTGGGTGTATCCAAACTATGAGTAGTACTATTTATCAAGAATATTCGACGAATAAAAGACATTTAAATGCTTGAACAAAACAGTGCTTCAAACCAATTTAATAATTTATACTATTTTTATAATATGAAATCAAATTTAAAGTATATTTTATAATTTACTTTGTTAAATTGTATAAAATAAATGCTTGCTCATAATATTGGTCATGCAATTACAGGTAGTTATAATATTATATCCAGCCTTCAAAAATCGTGATTGATGTTGAAGTATTACATGTTTTCTTGAGCTACGGAAACTCTATTTTTCTCCATTGGCAACATTGTTAATTCATGAACAAAACGTAGCAATAAATGTAGATTGTATTTCATATCAAGATACTTTCGCCGCCATTTAATAAAACTATTTTCGACTAACGAACTACAGAATTGATTGTCTCTATTAAATGCGAAACAATTTGTTTCGTGTGTGTCAGCATTACAAACTTCTTTCATTGCAAAAAATATTTCATGAAATGATAATTTATGGTCCCATCCGTCCTCCTCGACCATAAAATAATTAAGCCAAATATTTTAAGGATTTGGTTACTACTTCTACACAAGACTATATTATCAATGGGTTTAATTTATAGGCGTTGCAATGTTCAATATCTTATTATTTGCAAAATAGATTACAAATAATACTTTTTAATTTTTCTATAGTGCAGATTTATATCAACAATGAACATTAAAATAAAATGTAATCAGAACGTTAAATTTGAAGTTTCATTTTACAAATGAAAATTTTATAAAATATACGTTTATCTTGCTTTAAGCAATTCAACGACGCAGTTTAAAATTTGCCTTCTAAAATATTATACCTATTGTTTACATTTCTTTGCAACATTAAATATACAACTTTCTGGTTTAAGGTGTCTAATAAACTAGTGTGTTTTCCATGCACCTACTACATTTATACTCGTACATGAATGTTTCTCATTGTAGAGCGATCATTTTAATATTCATTAGCAGAACGTCAAGTCATAAACTTTGTTCGGTGTCTCTCATTAGGAGACTTTCTCCGCGCGTCGCCAACTATTTCGACCGAAAGGACGTACGTGCCCCGCGCTGCCGGTTTTCAATTAGCCGCCCCGCCGCGTCTCCCTGAGTTCTGCCCAGGGCCACCAGGCAGTGCGCCCAACTACTAAAGTGCAAAACAGATAGATACTTCCTTGCTTTTGATGTACGAACCGTCAAAACTATAAGAAAATGTAATTAACTAAATAATTGTTCAATGATGTTTTAAATGTTGTCTCGTGTGAATTAAATTTTATTTTACTGTCGGGTACTGTACAAAAGAAACCGAAAATGCTAATAGTTGGATGAAAAATCTTTAAAAGTTATATCCGATTGTTTTTACGATAAATATATTTTGGATCACCCTCAGGTAAAAATAACTTGACGTGCGTATATTCCAAGAGCACTTCAATGAAACGCGTCTCTCATTGTTTAGATGACAACATTGTCCAGGAGGAGCAAAGAAATTGACGGATTATTATTACATTCATTATATTAGCAGCGATATATCATTTTAATCGTTGTTTATAATTGACTCACATGCCTAGGGTCACTGGAGAGTTAAAAACAACTGCGATAATACCTTTCATCGGAAAACTGTCAAGCTTACAAAAGCATTGCTCTTGTTTCTAGCTTTGCTCAGCGGAGTAAAAATAAAATAATACCTAATGAACCCTTGTATTTACATAGCACAAAAGGAATGACTGTAAAAACGTTACACCAGAAAAGTACAAGCACCGTAGGGAAAACTAAAACTCCTCCAAAACATTGTTCCATATAGCTTAGTACTTATTTTATAAGACTAATGAATAATTAATAAAGATAGGTTTACAAATTATTAAACATTCAATTAATATTCATGTAAATACAGATTTAAAAAAGCATATAAAAATGAAATTGTAGTTATTTATATTTACCAAGAACTCAGTGTAAATTTTGCAGAGAAATAGAGCAATTCAGCAATCCACCGTAATATAAAGACGTTGCATTGAATGCTATTGAGTTGTTGAGTGGAAAATCAGTACTATTTAGTCCAAAATTGGTCAGTTTCTTTTATTTCAGAAATTAGTACAGAAGGCAAGGGAATACATGTTGAGGCTGAACACAGATCAATGTCAGGTCATTTGACCGCAAACCAGGCAGCTTTTTTCTCTTGGTGAGTGAAAAAACAAAATCTGTCCAGAACAGGTACTGCTCTTCCATTCAAGATTTTAGACGTCGAGCATCTCCGGCGGCTTGCAGACGATTGTTCATGTTTGTTATTTGCCAGTGATTTGCGGCTGATGTAATTTACTTGTTTTGTTACTGATCGAGAGTGTACCTGTAAGGGCGACACATGAGAAAAACAGTAAGTGAAAAGCAAGTAATGCTCGTTATTTTGTATTGAAAGAATTTGTTTCTCAGCCAAGTTTGTAAACAATCATGCATGAGCTTAAATAGAATATCACACATTGAATTTTAATGATGGGCTGAAATTATTTTTTCAGGTCAGTTTCCAAAACATAGAAGAGGAAAGCACAATAGCACACCTCATGCTATCAACTACGAAACTATTGTAAAGATAAAAGAACCCACAGAATCCTTTCCAACTAAAATTGCACACCACTCAACAGATTCTGTAAATTTCATGCCGAGTGAATTGAACGTCAAAACACAATCTGTTCACAAAAATATCTGGAAAAGGAAAATGTTTTAAACTGTGACCTCTACTTAAAATTTCAACTTGAAATTTGAACCATCCCTAGTTATATTACTTATGTGCTCTCTTGCAACAATAAAATGTGATATTTTTGTAATACATTATTAGCTTGCAAGAAATTTGGTTTGTAAATCTTCGTTGAGATGAAAAACAGTACAAGTTTACATAATTTGTTTAAGTTATAACAAATTATGAATAACTTTTTTATCACAATTATTCCTCAGAACATATTCGTATGGATTGCTGCAATATTTCTGAAATAAGAAAGCTGTTTAAATCTCAATAATAGTTTTTGCCTTTCAAATTCAAAGTCAAAATTTGAATTCTCTCACAATGAACTTTCTGAACTTGTACAGTTTTTCCACTCACCGATTCAATTGTAATCTCTGATTTTTAGCAAGTGTTTGAAACGTTTGATAGACATTGCTAGGTGACATCATTAATCTTTGGATTTAAAAACATTCGATCTTCGAACATAAAACGCTTGCTCGTGCCAAGTCAAGGCTTTTTTAGCGAAGGTCTTTACTCAACCAAACGACGTAATGAACTACTCGCTGTACAAAAGCTGTTAGTTTTATTAATTTTATGAGTCAATTAAAATTTCGTGTTAAAGTACATAAATGGTTATTGGAAGCGATAACATATCTGAGATTTACTACCATTCATTTAAAGCAAAAATCATGAAATGTTTTTGGATAGAAAGCTCAAATTTCATTCTAAACGGAAACTCTTAGTGATTTAGATATACAGATTATTAACAGAAACAGTACGTATGTCCTTCATTTTTTAAGGTTTTTGTTTACTTCATGAAGTGTATTTTCTGTGTGAGATATAGCGGGAAGGTACATGAAAGAATATTTCACATTTATACATAAATTCATAAATCATTTTTTAAATATTTTTATGTAGTTCTACTTTTATAAAGAAAGGCATTTTTTACTAATTTACTATAATTTTACAGGTTTTAAAATGTGCAATTGAAAGCATTAAATTAAAAGCTAGAAATTTGACTCTTAATAACAGAATCAAAATTTGCAATAGTAGAGATGTGTGTGAGAATTTACGTGACATCGAGAAAAACACGCAATGCAATGCACAAACAGTAGTACGTAAAATTAAAATCGTTTAATTTTATTATATTTTAAATGATTAGGAGAGACTCCGACGCTTTGAACAGTAAACAATTATTTTCATTGGGATGATCCTGATAAGGGAAACACAACATCAAAGTTAACAAAACATTTATTTACAAAGAAACAAGAATCGACAAATACAAAATACTGATTTTAGTATTTGTTAGTTGCTTAGCTGTACGAAAGATAAGGCTGCTGCACTTTTCAGGCCTCTCGAATGGCGCGGTCGCATGTGTGGCGCGCCTGCACTTTTCGGCGAGACCCTCCCAATTCTATGTCAAGGTATGTGCGTACTGGTCACTGTCAGAGAGCTAGCGGATTCATTGGAGATAAGAGTCAGGACCGGTGCGTTGTCTTGGCCTTCATCTGGGGGATACATCGCGCACTCATTGGGCGGGCGGGAGGGGGGGGGGGGGCGTTTCCGTCAGACTGCTACCTGGCGGGGACGAGGCATCACTGCATTCACCATCATTACTTGGCAAGATTTATATAGATTAGAATGATTCGAAAAAAATGGCTAGTTGTTCACTTGCAAATCGAGGTGACCGAGCGAAGTGGCTCAGGGCGTAGCGCGCGGATTTCGCATTCGGCAGGCCCGGATTCAATCCCCGTGGCGGCCATCCTGACCGGGGTTTTCGTGGTTTCCCTCGAGCATTCAGGCGAATGCTGGGATGATTTTAGAGAAAGGTACCGACCGTGAAACCGGCGTCGCCAGCCAAATTCGTTAATTACGTGAAGTCACGTAGGTTAAGCGAATTCGAGACATGGAGGTTCCTGATTGGGTGAACGAGGACCAACCCCGGGATCTAATGGAGCCGGGACCGGGGCCATTGGCCCCGTAATGGCATTTGCATATGTCCCTTTACGCGACATATATTGGCTAAATACAAATATATAACGAGGTGCGCAGGTAGGAGGTCGTTCCAAACGGTAGACCGGAAGTGGTCTATCCATGAACAACGGGCGGAGACATGCAGGTGAGCAGATCCTACTATCAGTAGGATTACATCGTAAATGAATGTTTTTCATTTTCGCAAGTCGGCCGACTGTGGACCATTGTGCGTCGCTTCCCAGACTTCACCACGCCATCGCGCACCTCAGCCTCCGCCACCGCCCTCCGCCGCGTCCGGGTCCGCCCCACCCCGCCTCGCCCCGTCACGTCCCGCTCCGGCCGACGCCCCGCCCCGTCTCGCCCCGCCCTGCCCCCTCCCACCCCACTCTGCCCCGCCCAGCCCAGCCCGTCACCGCTCCGCCGCCCCTCCCTGTCTCGTCCCGTCTCGTTCTGCCCCGCCCGGTCCTGCACCCCCCCGCCTCGACCCCTTTACCCAGCCCGTCTCCGCCCCTCCGTGCCTTGCACAGCCCCGCGCCGCTCCAACCCGAGCCACCCCGCCCCGCCCCGCCCCGCTCCACGCCATGCCGCGCCGTTCTATTTCCGAGCGCCAGACGGTGGTCGGGGGACGGGGGAGGGGCAAACTTTGTTTCCGATTGGGGCGTCGCGCGTGGGCGTCGCAGGTGCGGAAGCGGCGCGCGCGATCTCCGCCACGGCGCGGGCAGCGCCTCAGGCACCTGCTCGCGCGCTCACCCATCCCCCTCCTCCAGCGGCGAATATTAAGGCGGCATTTCAAAATACACTATCAAATACGAGCTATACTTCGTACCTGCATCTTTCAAATCGTTTATATCATCCTATAAATATGGTTTTATCAAAAGTCAATAAATTCATTAGTTTTATGTAATCAAAATCGCAGGGTTTTAGTAGGCATCAATACATGACGTACTCTCAGAACACACGTAGAAAGTATAATCAGTTTTTGCACGCCAAATACGAGGGGTTTTAGTGGACAGCGATCGACTGCAATTTCAATATTCTGCGCTGGCGCAGAGGAACAAAAGTGATGAAAAACTCAAACTGCGCATTTGCAGAAGATCGATAGTGCTGTCGATTGGTTTAACATTCGAGGGTGCAAAAACTTCCTTATACCGTTCGCGGACTGCACTGGTACAACTCAAATATTGAGGTGTTGAAACAATTTAGTTTGATGTTTCAACTTGTTTATTGAAGTGCATCATTCTTGCATTCACATTTGTCATTGGTTGGTGGAAATCTGTGCTGTAAGAAAACTGCTGTTGCTGCTGGATGGTAGACAACTCTGCAATTCTGGAGTGTGCATTAACTCAAAATTGGTATATTTTTAGTTGTGCCAGAATTGCAGCCCACGAGCGATATCATTTGCAAGTAACGACTTTTGAAACGCTCCTCAATCTCACCAATTTTTCACTGTTTTCAAAAACCGTGCGCTTCACTGTTATTCTTTCGTTTCCCCTCCTCATTTGCAGGATTTATCGCGATGTACGATTTCGTGGCTAATGAGGGTTGAGTTTTGAAACATCATTAGTCACAAATTCCCCTGTTTATTATTATCATCATCGAAAATCCTTAATAATCTTTATCAAGAAATAACATGTTTACAGACGTGACCTCACTTTCACTCCCATTTCTATAAATTGACTTCGATAATATCTACGCTCATTTGTTTTATTTTTATTTTCGAAAGATAATTGGAAGGAATATATTTCTCTTATTAAAATAAATATCTGTTTAATTGAATGTTCGTTTGCTCTTTATTTTTTTCATTTTATTTTGACGTGAAATGTCTTTCACTTCAATTAGTGCAGAATTACTTGCTAAAAAAGCATGTAACGAGAACATGTAACATTAACATTTATATCTGTACAACAGAAGTATCCGACGATTCTATCTTGAGTAAACGAATGAAGCCATTAGTAGATCACGCATACGTGGCATAGGCAGATGACGTGTTGAGATAGCACATGATGCAATTGACACGAAATTTAGTCACACGTGCGGCGTTCACAGAAGCGTAGCTCGGCAATCGTTTTCTCAATACGAGCGCTTCTAAATGCTTTTGAGAGAACTGATCTGCCCCAATACATGATACGTGCTATGCGTTAAATTATTTTTATTTTCGTGCGTTGTTTAACTCTTTAATGCATTGCACTTTAAGTCTACCTAGTAGCAACGTTAGGTATATTAAATATATCTTCGTCTGTAATTTTCGTTTTGTAATAGGTAAATGAAAATAGGTTGTGTAGCCTACATGGTGACGTAGCTTGTGCTCTTTGGTATCTAAACCCCTTCTGAAACACGCACAAAATGATTCATGTGTCCCATTTAATACAGTTTACATAATATAAATGTATGTGCTTTTAATTTGCAATTTTTGCAATAAGAGGATTTGAAACTTACCAAAATACAAGTCACAGTATACAAGTCACATACAATTCCAAGTATCTAAATAGATGGCAAAATAAATTAAGATAATCATGATAGTGAATTCTATGATAATTCAATCACACATCTAGCTACAAAGTACTGAAATATCCCAATCAAAATATTGTAAAATAAAATTGGTATTATTTTTGAAGTATCCTTCACAACAGGACAGAGAAATTATAATTATAATGTCTTTAAAACGCTTTTTTGTAGTTTTCTTAATTACAATAATTATCGAATAAACTTGTTTATTTTCTAATACTCACATATTACTCGAACCAAAAAAGTAGGAACATACATGTATATCATCCACTCACCTGAAACAAAAGATAAAAATTTATATTGCTTTGCTCAATTTTCAAAAATTATACATGCGCATTGGGAAAATTGAAACATTTCTCGTGGTCTTGTTAATAATAACGTAATAAATTGTTCTTGTTTGTGGTTAAAATTTATTAAATATGATTCCAGAAGAAAATCCATTATAAAAAATATTCTGCATTAACTTTTCTAATAGAAGACAAATATGCAAAATCTTAACATAGCTTTAGAAATTTGAAACGTGTTAATGTTGAATGAAATAAATATTTCGGGAATGTAGTAAAAAATGTACTGTATTTTTTTTCATGAAAATGTGTTTATACTATATATTTGTTTCGAAATTCTCTCACAGAAAGATTTATCTTGGTTCTGAGGAGTTTCTTTACAAACATTACTACATACTAACATACATACAAACATACTAAATATTTGTTTCGAAATTTTCTCACAGAAAGATTTATCTCGGTTCTGAGGAGTTTCTTTACAAACATTACATACAAAATGGAGATAATTCTACGAGAGGATTCTATGCTCTTTTAAATGTGGGGTTAACTATTAAAAACTATTTTTCAAATGCTAACTCTTGGAAAACGATTGTGCGGAAACTTAACATCGGGTCTGTTTTGTAATATTTGTATTTTGAATCATGATGTGTTTTTATGCAAGATATCAGATTTTTATAATCTTATATTCTTCATAACAACAAACGCGAGAGACAAATAGGTCAATCAGAAATCACATGCGTTTAATGCCATTTTATGTATGATTTAGTACATCGGGAAAAGTCATATTTTATTGCTTTTTCCAATTTCTTACACGAGTTCAAAATTGATTGGATTCGTAATAGTATGAGTTACGATTGTTTTATCTTCCCGTCAGTAAGACTAACTGAAGTGTTTAATGATTCCCAAAAAGCCTCATATTTATCATCTCAATTATTCTAAATATGTCTAATTCATTATACGTTTCGTCACCAGCACAATTATTCAAACAATACTTCAATTTTTTACAATTACTTTTTAGAGAAAGAAATCATTGGTTTCATGTAAACACTATTTCGAGAAAACCTGTGCTATAACACTCAGATATGTAATTTTTCGAAATTGTGTACACATAATGCAGATGTAATGCATTGCTATCTGTATATATCCAATTGAAACGTAAAGACTTATTTTCGACGAGATGATATATTTTTCTAAGAAGAAAGTGTCTCTGTAAATATCTCATTAATGTCCCTTCCATTCTGTATACTTTTCACCATTGCACTACTTTACACAGATATATTTCACAATTTTAATCTCCTCCTACATAAACGTCAATGGGAGTTGAAAAATAGACGATGAACTTTGAGAAGACACTTCCCTGAAAGTAAAGAGTGTTCCTCAAGGGTTCTAATGGGACGCAATCCAGCGCGCCGGAAAGAATCATTAATGAAGGGGGATGACGCAACTTAAAGGTGATTAATCATTCACTTCCCTTAACGGTGCACCTCATAGTTGTTCAAAGAATACAAAAGCTTTAAAGAGCTTCTCTTTCACTTCTACCCTGAGAATTCTCAAGATCGAAAAAAAAAATATTTAAAGATTTATCGTCTCTTAATTCAGCAAATACGACAAAAATGGTTTATCCTCAAGTACGCGTAGGTATTACTTAAAACATATAAAACCCGTTGAGGAATTCTGCCTCATTCGCAAAAAAAGTTGTCAACGGTGGTGATTGAAGTGACAGAAGCTTAGCAGTTGCGTCAACTCGGGATTTTATTTTCACGAGGAAGATACTTAAAATGCTGATTTGTAAAAACCGTCTTTTGAATTTTTAATACCCGTTTCTGAACAATACATTTGTGATTATATTATATCTCAATTAGCGCCAACATCTACTTCAAATTCGGGCAAAATATTGCAGAACTCGCGTGACAACACGACAGGATTTTTATGCCAATTACATACGATTACGTCCATTCACACAACCGCATCGCACGGCCGCGCGAGGGCCGCTTGTTTAGACCAACCGCTCGCGGGAGATACGGCGCCGGCGGTCAGCCGTCGAATGTCAGGCCATCGGCGTATTTACGGCGTCCCATAATTAATTAATATCAATAAAGATAGCGAGCGAGCGCTACAGGAATATTGGCAGGTTATATTGTCACGGTTTTACTTACACTGTTCCAAAATAAAAAATAACAGCGCTCCGCCACCGCAGGCACTCGTGCTGCCGCCTGGCGGCTGAACGCAACGGGCCGCACAGAAACGACGCTGCACGCGGACCGCCCCATTATACGGGACATCAGAGATTATTGCCTCGTAAAAATGACAAATGAATAATATAACTCAAGCGAGCGACAGATATTCTCTTTGTGCATGTGACAATAAACATTACTACCGGCCCCGAAAAGGGAACGCCGTGGCAGGGGCGGTGACGGTGGCGGTAGCGGGGCTGACAGCGCGCCCACCGGGGCGACGCAAGACGATCGTCATTTGTCGCGGCGGAAGTGACGCGATCGACAGGCCGCCGAGCTGCCGGTGGCGCGCCGGGCGGGCGGCGGCGCAACGAGCCCGTCTCGCCTACCAGCCTCCGCCGCCGCGCGCCTCGGGCGTTGAAAGGCGACGTGAATGGCACGACGCTCGACATTTGACGCGCGCTCCAATTGTGACGCTAGTTTTACTACGCCTCTCCGCCTTCGCCCCCCCCCCCCCCACCTCGCGCGCCCGCCGGAAAATGGCCCTCTCGCCATTACGCGACGCGTCGCGCACAGGGAGGAATCAGCGACGGGCCCCATTCACAGGGTGACGTGCGAAAATATTGTCTGTAAAAAATTGCGCGTGCGGGCTGAGTGAGTCACTAATCCATCGACAAGATTGCATTTTGCCCAAATTAACGCTCGTCCAACATTTTATAAAGGAAAATGCGTCGTCTATGTAAAGAGATAAAAGAGAAATACTTGGAGAATAATCTTGGTCGTGGTGGTTGGAAAAGGCGAATTTCGCTGGTGAAGAGAAAAGAGCGAAATAGTTATTAATTTAAAAAGTGCTTAAAATGAGTGATTTCAACAAATGAAACATTTTCTTGCGAGTCCATGGATGACAATTTTCACCTTTTTTCTTGCGTGACTTAAACTATTCCATTTTTCTAATGAATGTATGTCGACATCGGCTGCAATTGCTTTTGTAGATGCGGGTCCCAAAATCGTCAACCAGAAGATCCTAGTTTTGAATGCAGTTGGTGCATGAATACTTGATTCCAAGTCAATAGCTTGGCCGAAGGCAACTGCTGTTTTGCAGACTTTATTAAATTACGTAGACCAGCTACTTTGATGTGATGTTTCCTTGATTTCCTTCTATAAATTGTACGTGAATGCAGGAGCAGAGCCTTAAAGAACGAACAAAGAATCGTTAGTGATCCTTTCTTCTCCTCCATGCCTTCGCTCCCATCCTGAGCACTTACAATCCCCTTCTCCTATGTGGTCCCCATCGTCGTACAGCCCATCCCTTATTGACATAGAACACCTCCCTTAAGACTCGCATATTCGAGGTGCATCTAAAGATGTGCGATAATCCTATACACAATATGGTATCCACATGGTGATAGTACCAAATTTATTAACAAAGGCGGCAAATAATAAATCTTGTTATGCTAGATTTTTTAAATTAACGATTCTGCGTGTCTTAACTAAAAGGTAAAAAATATCGCAAAAGCGGTCATTGTAATAATGTACCTTTATCGAAACAACTCGGTATGAAAGTCTGGAAATTCTAGTAAATTCATCTTTCATTTGTTCTACAAAAGAATACCACAGGTTATGTTCACGCACGCTGATAATGAGAGATGTGTGCACAAAATGTAGAATTATTATACGTCAATATCACAATCTCATTACCATTCACTAACGACGTGCATGAACATGTACCACACTATTATTGAACCACACCATTCATATATTCCAATCTATATTCTGAAATTATAACTCTTTTTATGTAATTATTATATAACATCTGTGTTGATAAACATGACTAAGCGACATAGTCTTCAACAAACACATACAGAAGGGGAAATGTAATGCTTCGTCATGTGTCAAAGACACTTCAGCATAAAAGTGATTTTTTCCCCTTAACTGCTAAGTGTGCCTCTCGGAAGATTGCAGCGATTTAAGACAAAATTAAAGGTGAATATCATCCCCAACCTTCAAAATGAATGTTCATTAGGTGGTTTGGGGACTTCACAGCCGATATCTCGCTTTAGACACAACTCTTGTAGTACATTGCGAAGTACGAAAAAATTCAATTATTTTATACTTCGATGCTCAAGGATAATCATTTAATTCAATTTACGTGCCATTATTTCTGGAAAATTTTCGGGGAAATATACGATGACTAGTATATAAAGACAATGAACACAGAACAAATTCACAAGTTTATAATGGAGGGAAAAATTAAAACTCCACTGATTTTCACAACAGTATTCTAAACTCTATTCCCATTAGAGATGTATCTCAAGCTTGTAAAAATATTGTATTCTCATCAACAAAAATGAAAATGTTTCCCTTATCTCATTTCAATTTGTCATTTTCATTTCGCTGTCATTTCCCACAGGGGAAAGAGGAGTCCTAGGTTTATGGAATTATTGTATATGACGTTTTGAATATTGAAGACCTTGTACGGAAAAAATCTTCTCTACGCCATGCCTCTCGTGCCCTGACTGGGGAGGCCTGCAACGAAAAGCAAAGTCCCAGCTCGGCTTCGACGACGGGCATTAGGCCAGCAGCCAAGCGCCATTCCCAACGGCCCTCCGTTCTGCTTCCTTCCCCTCAGTGGCCGCGTCAAGTGAAATTTATTCCGGCCGAGGGCTGACGTGCACGTACAGAGAGGGAAGGAGATAAGGCACACAGAACGCACCCCGTCGTAGCATTATAGCATAATCGAGTCGTGCGCCGGGCTACGTCGATGGTCACGCCATGGTCAGGGCTCCCGAGGGAGCCACATCGCCCTAGGGCCGCCGAGAGGCCTTCGATAACCAGGGGCAGCGGCGAAGACCGCAGGCAAGGCCGGGTAATTTGCTGCCTGCGGTACGGTGCGAATCCCTAGCTCCGCCAGCCCCCTCAGCCACGCAACGATTTAATATCGAGTTCTAAATTGTTTAAAAGTTACACCCTTCCGCCTGAACGAGAGAATAAATTTTGTTCGTGAAGAAGGGGCAGTGTATGGACTTCGTGTATTAGAACAATAAATATCTTTGTAAGAGACACCCTGCTACAGAAAGAACTCGTTTAACTCGTAAATAAACATTGTTCCTTTCAGGATAGCATTCCAGGAAGATATATAGATGGTATTCCAGTAATCTCACTATCGTATTAAACTGCTTCAAAACTCCATAACGTTATCAATTATTTACGTGATAATTTAAATGATTTAATGGAGGCATGTCAAATGCAAACGCACCAGCTTCACGCCCGCCTGACGTTACCGTGGGCAAGGGCAACTTCCCCTCACTCCGCTCTTATTTCCCCGCCTAATCCAGATAGGGAGTGCAAGCGCAAGCGGACCAAGATGTGGAATAGTGGCTACATTTCAAAAGTATATTTGCAGTTTTGTCTGATTTAACAACTGTCATTTGAATTATGATTATATTCTTTACTATTTATTACTATTTCATGTAATTTTTTTAAAGTCTACCTTCTGTGAATATTTTTGCCAAGGAACAGGAATATGTTTGATAGGTGAATTCTTTCCTCGTTTTTATTTTTGTGTGATGTTTTATTAAATCATTCAGTTATTTGCTGCAATAATGTGAAATAAATTAATAACTCCCCATAAGTTAACAAATCTCGCTTACAGTCGGTCAGCTGTTTTAATAGAAGAATATTATTAAACTTTCTAACATGAGCATAAGAAGTTAATGAAATTATTATTCTCTTAAGTAATCACGATTGCGAAACAAAAATACTTTCGATTTAAATAATTATTTTACTTATTAATTTACCATTTCAAATATAAGTGGTCTATTATCACATTTTAATAGATCATTTCTTCGCTTTAGTAAAGGAAATGGTAATTAATATTGCTAAAGATGGGGAAATATCTTCCGACTGACTTCTCCAAAAGACTGTCATAGATCATGTATCCAGTGATGTATCGGCAATTCGAGAAATTTGAACTATCTTACTTTTCAATCTCACCCTAGTTTTCTTGGCCGCAATTTTGACATAACTGCCTGAGTGCTATGAAATAAGGCGTTTCTCGTGCTTGTAATTATCATTGAAATCACAACTATTTCTAAAATAAATTGAGAAATAAGTTAGTTCGTGAGAAACATGAAGCAGATTATTCTTTGCGTCCGCCATTAATATGTTGGGCTGGTAGACGATTGATGACAAGTTATTGAATGGCCGAGTATGATAGATAGGCAGGCGAACAAAAGACATGCGGACATTTAGGCGGGATGCAAACAGACATATATGTCGACGGATAAGACATCGAGATTTTTCAAGTATGATTGACGTACTGACAGCAGGAAGACAATAAAACGTACGCACAGGTACGAGAGCACCAAAAGCACAGGGCAGACAGACGTGGACTTGTGACGGACAGACCCTCAAACACGGAACGCCGACGGGTGTAGGGGGCAGTGCTTACTGATTTCTGGAGCATCACTAACTTAATTAATTCCTTAAGTGTAGAGCAGGTTATATCCAAGGAGTCGGCATTGTTCCTCCCCACTGCAACAAAGAGATCTACTCCCGACTTACAAGACATTAAGCGGAATTTTCCTATTCAGATTTCTAATTCAGCGCGGTGCCGCCGGTCCAGCCTTTAACTCCCGACTGACCCCACAACACATGTGGCAGTGAAGTGCAATTTAAGTGTGTAAATGGAAACACAGGTCAGGGATGAGGAAGGGAAGATCGCTCGAGGTCCATGTCACGTTTGTTAGGATACTACTCCGGTTGTTAATCGCAGAAACCAGGATCAGCTCAAGAATACTCCTCCAGACAGCGGCTGAATTCGACCCAGGTACCTAGCGAGTGTCAAAAATCCGTCATCTCCAGCACGCGAACCCTAGCGCCTCCCGGTCAACGAAGCAGCGGTGTCGCTGCTGAGCTGGCGCAGCCAGTGCGCGACGTGGCCGGCGGTGCGGCAGCCGCGAAGCGCCCGGCGAGCGCGCGTGGGGGGCGGGGGAACGCCTGCCCCCCCTCTCCGCGGCACGGGGCGTTATCGGGCGACGCCTCCCGCGGGACGCGCGCCGCCTCGCGCCGCCTAACGACGCCTTTGTACGTGCTCGAATTCGGCGGCGGCGCCGAGGGCCGCGCGCGCAGTGGGGGCGGGGCGAGGCTCCGATATCGCCACCGCTGATAAGCGCGTTGTTCATCACGCCCCGCCCCCCCCCGCCTTCGCGCCCGCCCGTGTCAACCACCCACCGCCCCTCGCTCCTCCTCCCCGCTGGTTTGCGTGGGGTATCATCGGTTACCGCGCTGCTGCCCGGACCGTCACCGCCACCTCGCGTTGCCGCGCCTCGCCCATCGAGTTACCCTGCTCTCCGCCTCGCATCGCACGCCTCTCCTAGCTGCTCTCCGCCCTGCTTCCTCGCTCATTGTTTCGCATTCACACATTCATGGTTCACTGCACCATCTAGCGGCACCTTCTACCCCACCATCTCAAATGCTCTTTTCACCTCGTTCTTCCTTTCGTCTCTTAGCATTTTATGGTGTGTAATTCTACACGTCTCGTATTCACTACCTATCGAACAGCATTTACCTGCACCATCTAGCAGCACCGTTTCCCACCAGCTCAATTCCGTTTTCCTCTTTTCACCTCGACCTTCCTTTCGTCTCTTGGCATTTCATGTTGCGTAATTCTTCAGATTTTATATTCACTACCATTCACCACTTAGCAGCACCTACGTACACCATCTAGCAGCACTTAGTTTCCCACCAACTCAATTCCGTTTTACTATTTTCACCTTGTCCTTCCTTTGGTCTCTTACCATTGCATCTTCTTGCATTCTTCAAGTCTGTTATTCTCCTCCTGTAATCCTTTCACTCACCACGTTTCTTCACTTTATCCAACACCTGTGTCCCATCCCATCCCTTGCTTCTTACACAGCAGCTCGTCTTTCCCACCTGGTCCTCAATGCCGCGCATCTCTTCACTAACCTCCCTCCTCTCTTTTTTCACCTTTTCATTTCTCTTCGTGGTGCACAACCCACGACCCTAATTCTGCAGCCCTCTCAGTTTCGCCCTTTTTCATCATCTGTTCTGACATCAATTTTCACTGCCCTCATTTTTATCCAACTCTCACCCCACTTCAGTCCCCTCTCTGCACAACCCTTTTCCTTTTCCCTTTCAACCCCCATCCCCCGCTCCGCCCGACTCCCCCCCCCCCCGCGCCGTTACTCTCCTCTGTCGCGCGGCGCCGCCGCCACGCTTAACACGTGACGCCAACGGCAGTAAGCGCACGCGGTAATTTTATACACGAAACAGGACGAGGCGCCATAACTCTCGCACTCCCAGGGGAAGCGTTCATTCTCTCCGGAGCTTCTCGCCCGCCCCGCCCCCGCCCCAGTCCGGCGAGAAGGCGCGCTCTCGCGCCCTCCCCTCGCATCCATCGCCGGCGCCCGATCGCCAGATACAGGAAGCGCCCTGCAGCCTCCAGGGCTTCCCTGAAAGATCAGCGCACGCGCCGGGAAGCATTAACCGTTCTTTGTGGGAGCGCGCTGGTAGCATGTGAATTGCGGCGATGCAAACGGTATTTGACGGTGTGAAAGGGCTGCCGATGTGGGAGTTTTCGCCGGGAATAATATTGAAAAGATAAAAAGGTTATATCGAAATATTCTTCCGATAATATTGGTTGTTTGTAGTTACCATTGTTTTGTTTTTCAAGAAAATTAAAACGTCAATTCACATTACGTAATTTTGTCAGAACATTCAAATATTTCACGAAAAATGAGATTAGTGCAATAGATTGTAAACTACTATTACGCATCTGCAAGTCTCGAGGAAATATTCTTCCGTGAATATTGTTTGCATGTAGTTACCATTTTTTTCTCAAGAAAATTAAAACGTGAATTCACCTTAGGTTATTATGCCATAATATTCGAATATTTCACAAAAAATTAGACCAGTGCACTAGATTATAAACTACTATTATGCATCTACAAGTCACGAGGAAGCTGTGAGCTTTTCTAACCTACAAATACTAAAAAATGAGTTTATAAAATGTGTAGGCCTATTTGTATCGCTGCCTACTCTTCAATTCAATTTTCTGTACCACTTTCGCCACTGTCTTTCTAAAGGCTGTTGTGAGCCTTTTTAAAAGAATACGAAAACACCAAATTTTACCGAATTGGTTCACGTCAAATCGTCAGTAAATTTCCATCTAATCCAAGTGAAAAGAGAAGTTTTGACAGTGTTCATAAAAATAAATGGACACCCTATTTTTCTTCCAGCGCATGAATACAAATGGTCAACAACAAAAACCCGCCAACAATAGCCAACTTTTTGTTTCCCACATACACCTCAAACCCGCTGGGACCACTATAAGCTGTTATGAACGTTTTCCATTTGTATTTGTCGCTGTAAGTCGAGCGCGCTGCCCGCTGTCGTAGGGCGTTCGGCGGGAGGGTGTTCACCCGCCCTCGCCGTCTCCCGTCAGCGAAGCCGCCAGTCCGAGCCCTCGCCCGCACCCACGATAACGCCTTCTCCCTCTTCCCCGCCCTCGACCACGCCTCCTTCCCCATCGCCCCAAACCTCTCCTCCGCCATCGCTTTCCCCCGGCCCCGCACATCCCCATTCTCTCCAGAGTAATCGCTCACGTCCTCGTCCCCGCCCTCTTCACCGCCTCGACCCCACCCCATACCCGCCCTCATCCCCCCGTCGTCCCCACCTCGTCTTCACCTCGTCCCCACCCTCGCCCCGTTGTCGTCCCACCTTCGTCCCCCTCGTTCTCCCTCGTCACCACGTTCGTCCCCGCCCTCGTCCCCACCTTCGACTCCCCTTCATCCCCGCCTCGTCCTCGCCTCGTCCCCGCCCTCGTCCCCGCCTCGCCCCCTCATTCGACACCCCTCGTCCCCGCTCTCGTCTCCGCCTCGTCCCCGCTTCGTCCCCGCCGCGCCCCCACCTCGTTGCCGCCTCGACCCCGCCTCGTCCCCGCCTCGTCCCCGCCTCGTCCCCGCCTCGTCCCCGCCTCGTCCCCGCCTCGTCCCCGCCTCGTCCCCGCCTCGTCCCCGCCTCGTCCCCGCCTCGTCCCCGCCTCGTCCCCGCCTCGTCCCCGCCTCGTCCCCGACTCGTCCCCGACTCGTCCCCGACTCGTCCCCGACTCGTCCCCGACTCGTCCCCGACTCGTCCCCGACTCGTCTCCGCCTCGTCTCCGCCTCGTCCCCGTCTCAGCCCTGCCCTCGTCGTCACTTCGCCCCCACAACCGCACACTCTTGCCTACACCATCACTTTGACCGACCTTACCGTCCTCACCTTCGCCATCGCCCGCGCTTTTCTATTCCCCACAACGTGGCGTCGTCCCTCCCCACCTCCGGCGAGCGCGTCGCCCCGCCCTGTCCTCCGCCAACGCCCCCTGGGGAGCGATCCGGGCCCTCGGCAGCGGCGGCGGCGGCGGCGGCGGCGGCGCCGGCCGCAGCGCCCTCGCCCTCCCGCCCGGTAATTAAATCTGCGCCGGCGAGGGGGGCGGGCGAGGCCGCGCGGGGACGCGTCGCGTCGCGTTGCGTCGTGTCGCGTCGCGGCGAGACGCTGCCATTACTCGCGACGGCCGCACAATCGGCGGCGGCGCCGGCGACAAAGGCGCGGCCCAGGGCCGGCGCTATCGCCGCGCCGACAAAACACACGCGGCGCCGCTGACAGCGCGCAGGCAGCGGTGCACGAGAGGGTCGGACGGCGCGGGCAACGGCAAGGCAGTTGGCAGTTGGCGGTGGTAGAGGATTGGGTGACACGAATGGTGGGCCGGCTGCGTTAGATTAGCGGCAACTCGAGTGCCTTTGGAAAATCATTGACCGGGAGGCGTTCAGTTTCGAATATTGGCGGTGGAGGATTTTGCAATCACAGCTTGTTCTCTGTCTGGAGAAAAATTGAACGAGCCGGCTGTTCTGCCCGGTAATTTTTTTGTGTTTATTCTATCTGTACCAGGTGAATGCCGGATCCGTAGCTGACATACCGGCCACAAACCGTGAGTGGACTTTCCTTCCTCGCCCTTGTTCTCTCCACTCTAGGCTTACGTATATTCACTTATATCTGGAGGAGATACCTGGAAAAGGGGAACTCCACAATCCAACGTCAAGGTCGGCACCAGATCTCACACTCCCGCATGGAAGAACACCAGAAAAAACATGCACTACCCTTATGGGACCCACGATCTCGGTGGTTGAGGTACCAAAAACCATCCATCACTCCACCTGCCGTCGGAGGCAGTGGCGGCACCAGCGCTTACAGACCGCTTACAGCTAGGGCGACCGAGGCAGCGGCGGTGCGTGTGGCAAAGGGCAGCAGGAGCGGTGGGGGGAGAGGGCCGGGGCGGGAGCGACGGCAGTGCGGTTGCGGGGCTGCGGGCACAATGGCCGTCGTGCGAACGCTATCGCTCAGCGGACGACCGCCGCCGCCCCACGAAGGTTTTCCCCGATTGCAGCCTGCCAACGCTCACCGCACGCGCTGGCGCTCGCGCCCGGGTCCAAGGGGGAAGCCGTGCTGGGTCGGGAGGACGGGCGCGGGGTTGTGTGCCGGCCCCGATTGTGGCTAGAGTTTATCGTTTCTACGGAAAAAACTTAATCACGGCTGGGTCGATGGCTCTTCTGGGTGAGCAAGTGCGCAATCAGATAAAGACCTCCAAATCACTCTAGCGCGACCCGTCGTTTGGTTTTTCTTGTGCCCTTCGTATCAATTTTGCCGATTTTAAAGAATTAATTCGACTTTTAGAAAAAAAGCATTTATTTAATTCTCAATTACTGTTGGATATTTTTCTTGTTAGTAAGACCCTATATTTTCCTTTAATTGCATTCATTTACTGCTGTTGGTGATGCACCATTTCTACGAAAATGATTCTAAAATGTATTGTTAAAAAACGTAAAAAAAAGGAATCCAATACTTAGCTCATCGTTGGTTCGCAGTAGAAAGAGCCCTGTTGCGTCGCGATCGGGATGGCAGTCTGAGGGAGTTTGTCTTGTTGAGCTGTGACAGGAATTTTAGTAATTTCATTTCAAAGCTAGTTAAATTCAATCAAAACATTCATTGTTTGTTCCCGTGAGAAGTTAACTATAAGATACAGCTCCCCGTATGTCTTGAGCTTTTATTTTTTTATGTGGCGGTTCTACAGATCTTCCGAAATCGCATTTTTATCTATGAGTGTTATAAAAATAAATACCGATCCTGCCCGAAAGACACGCATCTGCATCACGAATTAAGGGTGGCTTTCAACTACTAGGTACATGACAGATTTTTCTCAATTCCAATCCTTCTACGAATAGACAGTATCAAACTTTACAATTTAAGGAAGTACTTATAAATGAATGATAGTTTTTAATCAAATACTTGTTTTTGAATTTTCATTATTATTATTATTATTATTATTATTATTATTATTAGTCGCAGATTATTTGCGGAATGATGATGAAGCAATAGTCGCATGTCGCCAGCAATGACTGGTTCATCAGTCAGCTGCACCCGAGAAGGCAAAATGCTCAAACAGCGGTGCTATAAATGATGCCAAACTTCACTGCAGGCGAAGGAAAAAATCAGAAGCCTGTTATCTTTGTTCAAACGTTCAGTAGTCTGCGCGCAAAAAAAACAACAAAAACATCTGCGTTCCCACAAGTAAAAAAATATGTTAAAACCAAATTATTTTAAAAAAGACATATTTAATTATCCTATTATTTAAATAATATTATATTTTGAATAAAACGTCAGTATATTACAAGAACTGTGCATAATTTTCAACATTATTTTAAAATGAAACTTCCTCATCCCCCCTGTGATACTGGTGTTTGAAATAATTGGACACGTATTTTGCGACTTTCTGCGATAAATATTTGAAATCATATGAAATCAATATGTATGTGTGTGTGTGTGTGTGTACATACATGACTTCTTGTATGGCGATAGACCTCATACTGTGAAATGTTTGTTCTTGTGCCCTTCTCCTACTCCATCATATTTTTTGCACCATCCATCTTCATTATCTTTTGTAAGTCGGCCAGAATCTAATATTCGTAGTTTGATTCTTCAACTTGTTACATTTCTTGTCGACTATGTGACACTTCTAATACCAGTAGATGTAGTCGCACATTGAATTTTATACCTCCTTCCTTACCATCCATCATAACATTTTAATCTTCGTCAAATCAAATTTTTTCCAATTTTGTTCTCCATATATCATCTTCGGTCACTCGAGCTTGAACTTTCTTTCTACTTTTTCTCCAGAGTTCGACCCACGATCAAATTACATTACGCCTAGAATGGTGTAGTTACATTATGCCTTTGATGAATAGGCAAAAACGTTTCCAACAAACAATGTTGCACTTGGGCTCCCTAAAATAGTCTGTAGTTACAAAACTACCCCTAATTGTTATATTACATGGCTCAATCATTTAATACATAAACAACTGAACACTTCAAACTTGCTTTGTTGTCAGAATAGTTTGAGAGTAAGTATACAACAGGAGTGTGCCTCTACAGAGCCAGAATGACATAGAATTATTTGTTACTAATTCTAATTAAAATTATAATTAAGCATTTTTCTAAAACGTGTTCTCTTCATACCATATTTTAAGTGACTTTTCTGAGCAACATTTCATAAGTAAATACCAGTTACTGAATGTGAATCATTCAGGCACACATTAAAATAAGGGTTGCGATATTTATGAAGTCCAAAATAAATATTATATTAACTTCAAAGAACTTAAAGATTTTTAAAACGGAAACTTGAAGAAATAAGGCAAAGATGTTAGAATTCGTAAAAATTGTAGAAAGAACAGATTATTTTTAGGTTGAGAACAGAATATTAATATTACTAGAATTGTATTTAGTAGTTTCCCAGAATAACAGGTTTTGTATGCAGAAGTTTTTGTTTTGCTTTTTGAGACACAAATTCGAAAGATTTATAATGTTAGGGTACTGAATATCCTATTGTCGGTCTACTCAATTGACTAGTTTGGAAAGGCGATCTATTTTACATCTCTCGCAAGGTTTCAACGTCGTTTTTAGAAGAGTTTATTGAGTTGACGCAGTTGTAGGTATATCAGAATGTGTTTCACATTAAAAACCTGAGGATGTTAAAATAACTTTAAAAAATGTTAACGTCTGTATAGTCATAACTCATAGAGGTTAAAATAACTCATTCAGTCGAGGAAACTAGTCATTACTATAACAATACTGACCTGCTTTGAGGATTTTGTTTCGTTTTATTTTTCCAAATACCAGTTCGTGTTCTTCATATAATACCAGCTGTCTTATCAGAGAATCAACTGCGGTGTCGTAGACATCAATGTCACCAGCTTCATTGTGCGGGGTGTATGCCGATCGAAAGTTGAACATTGGGAAAATGGTGTTTTCCTTTGAAGTGGTAGAAAGTAAAATAGTGCAGTTACGAATATTATCTTATTATAATCCGGATCATTATTTAATTGACCTGAAATGTCTACAGTCAAGTCAATTCCGTTTCAATACTTTCTATTTCCTCTTGCAAAATCAAGAACATCACATTGAACCTTTTCATATTTCCATCAATTTGTAAAAAGAAAATATTTAAGCAAATTCTTCGACATTTTATCCGCCCATTTTCAAACTCGACCTTCACCAAATCTCGATATTTTCCTTACTCATTAGTTTAGGGCACCTTTTCGGTTTTGTTTTAATTCACTTGTATAGACTGGTTCGTCTCTAATGGTGGGGCCTTTACTCATACATCTCTCTTACACCAGACGCTGACACCTTTCCCAAAAAACCGGCGGGGGTCTCCTTCTCAACGATAAAGAGGTCTCACAATAACGACGCCTGACACATCGACTTTCTGAAAAAAATTAATTCCCTGATTCCCGATTTCTCTTGATCGAGATTACTTTGTAGCAATTAATCCTTTCCATTTATCTTTTCTGGAGTTGAGAAATGAAAGAAATGGTGAAGTAGCGAACACACTGGAGCAAATATGAGACATCTCGCCACATGTATTTAAACAGTTGACTGTGTTCCTTTGCGACCCATAGCGAATATAAAGACAATATTTACTTTTTTTGGTTACTAACAAATTTAATACACGTAATTATAATAAATTATATTTAATAATGAGTAGTGATTTATTTATTTAAGTAATTAAAGCAACACAGTAATATATATTTATGTTAATATGGTTTTGTTTCATACCTAAAGGAAAAATATCATTAATCATTAATTTACATTTTTTTTGTAATATTCACTAATTTACGGACCAATTTTAACCTTCGCGTTCCCCATTTTACCGGTAATTATACCCTTCGTGTTTGAAAAGTCGTACTCGTATTTGGAAAGATAATGTTTATCGTCTGTATCTGAATTCGTGGAGAAATGTATTTCATTCTCCTGTCGTAACTTCCTTTCCCAATCCTGCAATTGCGCTCCCTTCTTCGCCAATTCCCATGCGTTGCGTGTGCACTTTCCGCAGGAAATTGAGTTTTTGCCATTCCCGGATATTGCACTCATTCACCTGCCTGGGTTGTCATATCCTGTCGCCATTCCATCATCCAGTGGCACTCGCCCCGCGCGTCCGGAGGGGCATGGATGAACTCGAAACGTTTTGTCGCCAAACACCAGCGGCAACGCAAAAGGGAGCTCCAGACTTGAATATATGGAATGTTGCAGTGCAAAGGAAACAATTTGGGGAAACCAAGAATGCAATTTATGGTTGAGTCTTTCATTATCATTTCGTGTAAAACACTCTAGTTACAATTGATTCAAACATGTTCAACTAATCGAATAAAACAATAGTGGAATATTAAATTTTGTGAAAGTACTTAGTTTTTTGAGAAATCTCCAACAACTGTAGCAGTTTGTATTATCGGAATTTGAAATGTCTCATTTTTTCGAAATGCACGCTCAAATAAACGATCTCCCCTTACTCTTTGCTAACCTTTAAGACAAGTTTTCCACAATTCTATAAATATCGACAATGTGTTTCTACAAAAATGCATAACCTTAGCTTTCGTATCTTGCTCTCTATAACTGCAATCATGGTTTCCTTTCTCAAGCTGTTCCATTTTCGAAACCTACCATTAATCGTGGTATTGTCTCTAAGTTCAAATTTGTTCTACTGAATGGTATCTCTCAGATGAGGAGATAGGCCAAAAATTGGACTATCATCGATATGGTTTCTTAAGGCTTTTTCGTTACATACATAAACTTTTTAATACTCGTCAAGTATCATTCCATTTCAAAAGCATGCGTTATAAGTATCACAGAGAGGCAGCAAATAACTTCAAAGTCACATTTTTTATAGAAACTTTGTTCTAGGAACTTCTCTCTTAGGGGTGGATTCAGAGAAATGATGGAGGATTTTTTTTGAAAAAGTAATTTGAGTTACTAAGTGTATTATAATAGAGCTAATAGAGCTAAATAGCATTTTCCAAGCCATGCATAGAATTCTGACGACATGATTTTATTAAGCAATATTTAAAAAGTTCTTACTGCGTTACAAAATTGTATCATTTTTACATGTTTACATTATTAATTACTGCCTTCATTTAAAAAAATATTATTTCTTAACAAAATACATTACTCTTTTAAAACGATGCACTAATTCAGTTTTCATGACATGAGGTTATCTTCCACAAATTCATTCTGCGATTTCATCTCCCAAAGTACCGCGCAATACAGACCTGCAATCACATAGACCTTAATTGTGTAAGCGTCACACACGCGAGGGTGGGTGGGAAGAGGGAGGGGGAGGGACCGGCGCTTTTGAAGGTGACGGAGGCGCCGACGAAATTTTCAATTTAATTTCGCGCCAGTGGCACCTGCGATGGCCTTTGAAGCGACACGCAGGGCCGCGTAGCGCAAAGTTGATTTTATGCTCGCAACGCGCGCCAAATCGCATTCGGAGCCAATGAATTTATATGCTTATGGTTTGCTGTTGCGACACGTCGCGCCGCGCCGGCTCGGGAGAGTGTCCTGTGTGCACGTGCGTTACTTACTGCACTAAAGTTTGGCATTTACATACCAAAAGAGCAAGAGACAGAGGCAGGGAAGATAATGGGATTGGTGCGAAAATCTTATGTGGAAAACGAACAATATTTTGATGTCACTCGAGATGAACAACATTTAATTTCATTAAATCTATCTCAATATGGAAGTGATTGATTATTCACTGAGTCTGGATGTGATTACGTTTAATAACAAAAATTTGGTTCAAAGTTTCCAGAATTATTTTCTAATTTATTGCCGAAAAAGACACAATCACTTCTCCGCTAAGTCGGAGACATTTATAAATGCGGAAGAAAGCTGACGTAGAATAATCATGTTGTATATTCTTGGGAAAAGTGGTCTTTCTATTAATGAAAAATTGGTAAATTTCTTTAAAACTTTGGCGTAATGTTTTCCAATTTTCGTTAAAATTATTATTTTAAATTTTCATTATATTTCTATCGACAGTATCCACGGAATCCGAGTCTTGAAATTCGGTTAATATTATAACTAGTGGTTTGTGATATTTAGTGTCACATTTTACGCAAAAAAAGATCTACTATGTTATCTTACAATATAAAAAGTAGAATAGTGTCAATATGTCTATGAAATGCTCGTGAGTTTGTATGGTTGCTCAATTAACACCGTCGTGAAATTTCAAATAATGAAATGTTGTGGACACAAATTAATCATTTCAGAAAGAAAACGATTTTCTTATGCTCTGAAATTAAGTCGGATTTCAACCTAACTATTGCCGCAAAGTACGACAATTCTGTGACAGAAGTGATGAGAATACAAAGAAATGACAAAAATTCCAACTCCAACGAATTTCACGTTTTGTGGTGTCTACATCACGTTATTTACAGTGAAGATAACAAATGATCTACAAATAATTATATTATGATTAGCTAATAGGATAATTTATAACTCTATTTCGAATGATACTGCTAATCGTTTCAACAAACGAAATTTGGTCACATTGTGACAGAAATAAATGAGAAATTGAAGGGGCGAAGAGTAACAGAGCGCATTTAATTTCCTCTTGAATATGAATAATCTAAAATTATATATTTCAGAATATTTTCAAATGTTGTTAAACTACGCGTGAATAACTGATATTTGTACGGATTTGTAGAGTTAAACATGAGTTGCGATTGACTCATTGGACAGTATATCCCAATACATGCCCTTTTACATTCGTACATGAGTGCTATTTTCAGGCGTGTGAATATTTACAATTATAGACCGCACGCATACAATATACAAACGTTTACCAATAAAAGCCGTGAGTGTGTAACTTTTATCACGCATCGACACAAATGCAACACTCACAGCGGCAGAAACTATGTTTAAGTGCCGCAAGGTGGAACTAACAAAACAATGGCACTCGTGTTCCAATGCACCAGAGGTAAAAAGGTTTCGTCGACCAGAAGCGCAGCGACCATCATGTGGATTTGCGCACTCAGCGACGCAACACAGGAGGCCGTGAGCCTACGCAGCAGTGGGCGGATTAGATCGTTCACAGTGGGCCATGGCAGGGAACGTACTGGGCGAAAATGAAGTTAAACCCTAAAATGTAGGTCACAGCTAATGGACGTTTTCTCAAATTCTTTTATCTTATTGCAAACTATGGATTTCAGAACACGTAGTAGATTCAAGTAGCTGAGAGGGTGGAAAGTTCTTAGACCTCACAGATCAGTATAATGATTTTTATTCAGATTCAGAATAATTTCAAATTCCTCTCCAGTCTGAAATTTTAAAAATATAAGTTGAATATTTGTAAAAAAATATCAGAGAACTTTCATTAATATATATGAAGACTTAATAGGACAAACTTGTAAGTGCTTAGTTAATTATAACACAAATTCCTTAGTGCTAATTTAGTAACTAAACCCTCGAACGTTGTACAACTGTAACGAAATTATTAAAGCTTCACTATGCGCACGTTTTGTTGAACTCTCCTTTTGCTTGTAGTGGTAGGAGTAGAGGTGAAGGCCGGGTTACTAGTGTGTTAGAAATGCATAAAAATCAAATCTACATTTCGTTTACCATTGCAAATAAGTTTTATCTATAACTCGGAAACAAAAATGTATAGTTTTTCAAATTTTGATAATCTCGCAGTTTTTTGAATTTTATATTTATTTATTTATCTTAAACTGTTACTCATCTTTCAACTATTTATAGTTAAGATGATGGGAAGGGATTCTGGAACTCAAAAAAACGTACGCAGATGATCTTCACCCTCACAAGTCACATACAGTTTTTTTTTACTGTTTTTTTGACTAAAAAAATCTAAAAAATTAGTTGAATTATTACAAAATAATGAAGCTTATTTGAAAGTTATACATTTCTTAAAAAACACATTCGACTGTTTCTGGACTTGCTTGCGGCATGTGGTATTTGATCCTGCATCGTGTTTGAAACACGATGATTAATCTTTGGCTTTTTATATAAAATAGTAAAAGCGTAAATAATATAAATTTTTCGACGATTCATCACAATTGCAGTGCGCACCACCTGTGGTCCGCGAAGCATGGTGCGGATCTGGGAATAGATCTGAAGAATCTGCCCTCGGAAAGATCACGACAACAGTGGTAGTCGAAACATTGATCATCAAGTCTAAAGCATGCGGTTGCCTCCTACCCAGTCGAGAGCAAGCGCAAAGAGGTGGTCGAAATATTTCCAAGTTCAAATAAACAGCCAACAAGCGCATTCCTTCACATGTATTAGTATAGTTCATTAACTAACAATTACATCAAGTTTGGTTATTATTTCTAAAATTAATAAATATGATTTAAGTTGTTCTTCAGAATTTGTTGTAATTTGTATGAATGCCTTGTCGTTTAATAGTATTTTCTGACAATTTTCTTATAGCTTAGCCCAAATTGTTTCCATTTCAGTTGAAGTAAATACCTCTTGGGGAGTCTAGTAAATACTGTATACAACAAACTTGTTTTAAAATGGTGTATTGCTTTTTTATTCTTAAATAATCACGCTATCCGTTGTTTTGTGCCCCACGCCGTCAATTTCCCCCTCAATGAATCAAAGCTCAAGTCAGAACGTAAGTTTCCGCGTCCGCAGTCAGTAATAAACCCGGACAGCCTAGTAAAGCTGAAGTCTCTTACGGAATTTCCGATAACAAATCAACAAACAGGAAATTAGAGAAGTTATATGGACATTACTGTGAGTTGAGGTGTTAAACGCCACAGGCAATCAGGTGAGAAGCCCAATATGGTTCAATCCTAATGGATAGGGGTTAGGACCATACGATCTCTATATGTGTTTCAGGTGAATTCTTAATATCCAGGAACTGTTCGAAGGTAGCCAAGATAACAATCAGCCGATGTCGTTGATTTCTAAATCACACCTCCAAACAGTTGCTTCATTCGACGCGGCATCATGGCTGCTGGTATCGCCTACAGAACTTCAGAATTTAACAAAACTAACACCTATGACAAAGGGTTAGTACGAATATTTATTGGCCCGAATCATTACCGCGCAAATGCAGATAGCCATCCTGGGCAGTCGCACACGAATTCCTGCTACTGAACAGGGCTGATCTGGTGTGCATAATGACATGAAACCTCTTATTAACGCGTACGTTCACATCGTCATATTAATTTTATGGGCGGATGAAATTTCAGTAATTGAAAAACCTGTCAAGATGGTCGTAGAATAGTTAAACATGTTAAAGCAAAACTCAACATTAAATCATTTCTGTTGGTGTGGTATACCGTTCGCCCGTGGATTCTTTCGGTTCGTCCAGTGCTTAGGGCTTGTGGCGAGAGGGGCGGGGCGGAGCAGGGGAGTCCCAGCGCTGGCGAGGCGCGCGGCGCCCAACGTCCGGCGCCGGCCACGCCCCCTCCCACCCTCCCCTCCCTCCCCTCCCCTCCCTGCCCCGCCCCCGGCGCTGGGCCTTTACGGCGATCGATCGGAGGCTGCGGCCGCTGCGCTGCATGGGTGAGGCCCACGCGCCGCCCGCGCGCTCGCGTACGCGCTCCCCCTCCCCCTCCACCACTCCCCACCACCCCGCGCAGGCGGTTGTACTCGACCCCGCGCCACGCGGGCTCAAGCTAGGCGCTCGGCCCCACTGCGCTATCATTAGAGCTCGCAAGCGCAGGCAGTTACTTTGCCAAAAATAGCCTGGCGAAAGTCATTTATTATCGTTGAATAGGGGGTGCAAAATGAATGTAATATATGATAAATGCCTCGAAAAAAATATTTCTAGTGGACGAGGCATTATAATTTAATTTTGTTATATAACCTCCACGTTTTTCTTAAAAGTTTTTACTAACTCAATCGCCAATCTAATGGCATATTTGTCATTAATGAATATTATTCTTAATAGGACACTACATTTACCCACAATCCACAAAATGCTAGTACCGACTGAACTGTTATTTTTTAATCCGCAGAAAGCTTGACCATTTAACACTGAGCACTTTCATTTAAGACTGAGCCGAGACGTATTGTGGCATATCTGTAGAGAGGTTCAGTCCTTGTAAGGTCATGCACAAGCGTGGGATGCTTTTCCTCATGTGTGAAGAAAGCCTGCCGGCGTCAATGAAATTCAAGAATGTGTTGTGTGACTTGCTCTAAACTCTTTTTCGTATATCCTAATCCTGGAGCTCGAATTCAATACTCTCTTACTGATAACGTGCCTTCACTTGTGGAGAAACACAAAACCCGACAATGCTTACAAGTTGTCCACACTTCATCATGACCACGATGAATAGAAAAATTATAAAAACAAAAGGGAATGAAAATATCAAAATATCGTAAAATAGTCTTGAGAAAAATGTTAGCAAAACTACAACGGAAATCTCCTAAAACTCTTCCAGAAGCATTGTTAAGTTACTTCTTATAATAAAAAGTTTTAAAATCATTACAATAATTACACGGCATTTTACCAAACTGTCAGAATTCAAGTTACTTTCTTCGGGAACGTTTGTTTATGAAAAGTGGTTCAACAATTATTACAATTCAGTTTATCATTCTTAAAAAGTTCAAATGGAACACTGCGAGTGTGTTGTTACCAATATTCTTTCAAATTTAGTTTGTTTTTTGCTGTTACAATTTTTAAATTCAAAGAAATGTCAAAATAGTATGAAAAAAAGAGATTTAAGCGTAAATTTGTAAGCGTAAAGTAATGAGTTTTGCATCAGTCTCATTCAACAAAAAACTTAATTGGCTCATATAAAATAATGGCTCTTACTAATGCTTATTCCTATAATGGTCACTCAGCAACGTCACTAATTTCAAAAAACGGATTGTGAATGTCAATTGTATCATTATCAAGAAAACCATTTTTAATTCTACGTCATCAATTTAGTTAATTTCGGTTGAATGATGTATCTCAATTTGCGGTAATTTATATGCCATGTAAATCATACTGTTTAGTACAACTTCGACTTACCCTGCCTAATGCTTTTGAGCAAATGGAGAAATGAAATTGGTTTGAGAGCGCGTGACTTCCGTTTGACATGTCTCGCCCCCTCCGTACGTCAGCCCGCGTCCTCACGCCCCGACTTCTGTTCCCCCCTCCACCGATCGAGGGCGCTGGGGTGCGCCCACCGCACTGCGCACCGGGGGGGGGGGATAGGGGGGACCCCGCCACGAACACTCGGCGCGCACTCGGCGCGGCGGCACACACGTCCCGCACGGGGTGTAGTCGCTTTAAAGCGGCTCCACACATTCGGCACTCGCCGAGCGCCGTGCTACTGCTCGCTCAGTCCGGAACAGTTGATGTGTTGAGCGAATGTTCGCTCCCTTTGATGGGTCCTTCAGGCGGCTCCACATATTTGGTATTCTCCGAGCAGCGAGCTACTGCTCGCCCAATCCCGAACAGCTGTTCGGGAATGTGTTCGGCGAATGTACGCTATCATTTTGGTGTTCTAAAGACCAACACGCGGTGTTAGTGCGAATGCCGAACATTCGGCGCTCGGCGAATCACTAGCAACCCGTCCACACTATTCGGGATTCAGTGAGCAGTTGCTTGGGATTCGCCGAATGTCGCCTCCTTCATTCATTCCTTCTTTCGCTTCTCAATCAACTTGACATGAGGCACGTCATGTGACGTAACGAACTGAGGCGCGCTGACTCAGTCACCCCGCAGTATAAATGCCAAGAAAGCACAAAATACAGTAGCACCCCGCTAATCCGAACCCCGGAAATCCTAAATTTTGCATAATCCGAACAAAATTAGGGATGGAAGAAAAATAAACAAAAATATTAAAATGCTTATTTGTAGTGTAGAGAAAGAATTTTGTAATTACTGAAGAAATGAACAACTAATTACTGAAATAAGTAGTCGAAATGAACAGTTTATTGCACTGGCAAATACGATGTATCACATGTTTGTCAGCAGTAATTTTCACTTAGAGGAAGTAGCAAAATCGGTAATCATCTTTTGCAGTAAGGAAATGAATCTGCATGACGATGCGTGATGATGCGATCCCTACACTACGTTGCCATTTTATCACTTCGCACGCTACGTTTCATTGTGTCTGGTAATCGTATAGAAGTGTTTGTGTAAGTAGAGTATTTTTTTTTTCGGATAATCCGAACAGACCATACACCCAATTAGTTCAGAATACCGGAGTTCTACTGTAATACATTCTTGTTTTCTGTAATTAATCGTGCTTACTATAAGGTTTATGTAAAGGGTTAAGAACCAACAAGTGATTAACTAATTTATGTGAAATTGTTTTTTGAAACAACCTTTGCAAATGTAGGTGTGTGGTCTGTACTGCACGTGTTTAATGAACATTTACCACTATCTTCACAAATATATGATATATTTGTTCTGTTTTTTCCTCGCTTATAGGTAAGAACCTCTTCTGTACCAAGACAATATTTGAAAATACTAAAACAATATTATCAATAATACAAAGTAAATATTTTATAGAGGGATATAAATATAAATGCATTATTATAATACAAGTAAATTAGTCAACTTAAGGACAGGTAATACATGTTTCATACAATTACATTTTATTTTACAATAAACAGAAACAAATATACAGGGTTCCTCAAAAGACGAAGCTAAAATCAACGCGTAATTTGTATAATATAAATACACTACCGTCAATAAAAAGATATGAATAACTTTTACCATGGTGATTGACTATTCGCTTACAGTGCGACCGCATCGACAACTGCTGTGTATTTAGTGGCAAGGAGTAGAAACGAAAGGAGGCAAGTGACTACACCGCGTCACATTTCCTTCGTGACGAACTTCCTCGGAAAGGACCAAAAGAATTCGGAAGGTAAACGGCCAGTTATGTGCATAAAGCTTTCCTCGTAAGCTATTGAGAAGCTTGAAATATTATGATCATATCTAAAAGTACAGTAGACTCCGAAACTCTGCTGAGGTGAAACAGGCACCTCCGGATTAATTATTTCTAACAGCTCTTTCGATCCTATTATACCTTTCCCAATTTTAATTTAGTGTATTATTTATATTCTTTATCCACATAATCTTCTTTATTGACTTCTACACGTGTAGCCTCTTCATAACTTTCTAAATAGTGTTCCCTATCCCCCTTTTCAAAGATTATTCTTCAACCAATATCCTACTCTCATAGTTGTACTCTCAGGTACTGAAATACTCAGTGCTTTTTACTAATTAATACAAATAAATAAACATACTTTCTTACTAATTAATACAAATAAATGAACATACATGTTGACACATTGCCGGCCAAATTACTTCGAATTTGGCGCCTTGTCTTCTTTAACAGGGCGTTTGATGTTCTTTGAAGGCGTTTCAAAGGAAAAGATCATACATTTTAAACTTGGCGCCTTCGAGATAGTCTTAATTTTCTCCAAAAACCCGCGCGAATTTCTTCTCTGGTGTCCAAACATTCATTTCTTCGTGCAAGTTCCTTGAAGTCGATTTCAACTTGTTCTATTAGTGCGGAGCGTCACCGAAAAATCGCACCAGCTCCTGGGGAAAGATTCTCCACTCCCGCGCGTAAATTCGGCAAGGACGAAATGCTGAGAATTTCTATATCAGACGGCTGATCGCCTTGTCACGACAAGGAGTGCGGAAAGAAGCGTTTTGCACGTTTTCAAGATTCGACCCAGAGTGTGCCAGGCACTGTATGTAATAGAAACAAGTAGCTAAAGGCCACGGAATTCGTAAGGAAAGGGCAGTTTTCGTTTGGGCAGAGGTAACTGTGACAACTTCAATACTCTTTGTTTTCTTTCGCCAAGTAACAATACTTGTAAATTGTGTGTCATTTATTTTCCAGAACATTCTTGTCTGACGAAAAGACTACTGCGATAAAAGAAGCGATGTTCCATTGTCATTTTCATTTTCATCAACAATGCTCTCCCAGCCATCTTTTCAACTATTTCGCCGCCTGAACAATACATTATGCACACATTTTTCAATGGAAGGCATATATCAGTTTTATTTCAATATTTATTAAATTTCTTCCTATAACTTCAATTGTTTATTTGTAATAAATGTATGCACTCGTACTGCATTAACATGCATCGAAGAATTAATAATTTTGATTTATTTCATGCAGATCCGAAATCAAAGACATTAATAAAATAATATAGATTCTCAGGGCAGTACACCAGTAATTTCTCGTCATATTGTCTTACTTTTTCATTTACGGTGTAACCACTACTGCAATAACTAGCTAAAATTTGAAAAATAAGGTAAAGTGAGAAAGAAACTAACAAGTAATAAGGTAAGACTAATTTCGAGGTGTCATATAAGATATAATGTAACATTAACATTATTTGTTCTTTATCGTAGAGTAATATTACTGTCATCAATGGCATTGAATGTATTGTTATGTATAAAAAGCATAATAATATATTTTTTAAAATATTCTACGTTTAATTTGATTAGAACTGAAAGATGACAATATTATTCACGAGTTTGAGTGCTAATAACTATGACACGTTGATTTAAGCAATTGCAAATTCGAGTGACTCAAGGAAAAGAAGAAAACATAATCAAAACATTTATTTTAATCATCGTCCAGCGATTTTTGCTTCCCATATACATACAACTCAGTAGACAAGAATAAGTGTCAGACAATGAGCAACGACAATGAAGATGGTTGTTGATGTCCCTCGGCAGATGTTCGCTGGGAGAATCGTCCTGCTCGTGGGTAGAGGAGGCGGAGAGTGAAACTGCTTTGTTACCCTTTTTGCGGACGTCAACGTGCGCGATAACGCAAAAACGTGAATTTCATTTCAGCCAGAGATACTCATATATCTTGTCCAAATGTGTCGCTGCAACTGACGCCACGACCACTTCCACCAGTTCTGTGATAAAGTAACCCGCAATAATTTTGAGGAGAATTATATTCTTTCTGCGCTTACGCTCAAAGAGTTTTTTTTTTTTTAATTTACTGTTTGAAATAACTAGAATACTTTTATATCCGATAATTTGTAAAGAAATGCAACTAAAAAGCACGGAACAATAGGATAATTCCAAAGGAAATATGTATTACTCCACTAAACAAGCTATAACGTAAGGCAGAAAAATGAACCACGTGCAAGACTTATCAATTTTGAACGCGGTGTCCCGCGCGCAAAAACCAAGCGAGACAAAAACTCAGTATTTAGCTGTAATCCCGCACAGATCGGTTAAGCCACCCATGTTGCGCGAAATATTCCACAAAATATTGTTCATTTACTAATTTATAGAACACTCCCTGGCGTATGGACTGCTGCAGTGGCCCTACCTCTGGGTGGCGATCCAAATCATTGCGTGCGGTTTTGAATATTACCTCGATGTGACAGGTTTTGGTGGGATGTTACACTTCTGCAGTTTATTATCTCTTTCATAATTCACTTTCCCTCACTACCATCATCACACCAATTCATACTCTTCAATCTCCGGAAGAAATATTAATCTACAAATAACCCTTGAATTCGAGTAGTCTTGAAAGGTGTTTTCTGTACCAACATTTTAAAATGTTTTAAAATACACCGCCATATTTAATTTCCACTCTTGTACAAAATGGAATATCATTCGTTCTGCGACGTGTTGTTAAATACTAAATAGCTAAGAAAAAACCGTTAGCGTCGATGTAAATGAGGTTCGCTGTTGTCTCTTTGAGTAGCTATTTACACCTAGGTTCGAACAGTACCATACTCCTAAGAAAGTTTCTAGAATATTAGATTCAGTGAAGTTAAATCTTTTTTTATTCTTTCTTTTAAATGCCTTCTCGGTATGATTTCCTGTTCAGAGTTATAATACACAATTTTAAACATTAACTTTTAGGGATGGACATCCGCAAGCACCTCCTCCTTTCTGAGAGGTCAGATGGATAGTTTGATTAGCCAGTGAACAGTAGATGCAGAGGTCAGTTTAATGGGAGTTACAAGTGATACTTGCGAATTGGGAATTTAGCTTTACCGGTCCAAATCATATTTAGTTAACAATATAATAATTATATAATTATGTATACAGATATTTGGTAAAATGTCTGTTTTTCCACGTCAGAATATTGTTGTACTGCGAAATTGGGACAAATAATATCAAGATGATAATAGCATGCTTCCTTAGCGTATAAACTTCCGAGCCGAAAGTGTTTAAATATCATTTCTAGTTTGTGCAAGGAAGTGGAAGGTGATACCAGGTGATGCACATCGCACCCATATGACGTAGTACATATCTTTCTTTTGTTTCACATCTGGTTTCGCATTCGTTACAATTACGTCTGTCATAATCCACGGTCGTTTCCCATATGGATGGAGCGTTGAATTAACCTAGTTGCCGTTCGAGTTTGAATGTGAGGTTATCGCAAATCCGGTTCCCATGACGTAATTTCCTAAACATCATCCCCGCAACGGAGTATATAAACAACCACCAAATCGTACTTTCAGCACTCGTAACATAAACAAAATCAACACGTATAAACGAGGGAACGTCTGCTGAAGAATTCTTCCGAAAGCAAAACGCAATTTCGAAGCGAATCGTAAAAGTGAAAGATCGCCCCAACCCTCCAGCCACCAACATGAGTGAAAATTCAACATGAGTGTTGTTCACTTAAATGGTGACGAAAAGTGCAAGTCATAGATTTTGTTTAGGAAAAACAATGATCACTCAATGTGTTGTTGACTGTCGTTTAAATATAAAAGGCATAATTCTTTTAATACGAAGTTCTTACTTGGCTAAAAATCCTAGCAATTTTTAAGAGACACGTGCATTGTGGACACTTGCGAATTTGTTTAGGGATCGTCAGCCAAATATAAGAGAGAATCATCTCAAGAGGCTGTAAACACAGTGAAACTTCGCGCTCCGAAATACTATTAAAAATGATCAATGAAAATTAATCCGGAAATTAAACTATAGTCTTGCAATTTAAAAATTTGATATTGAAATTAAAAACAAAATAAGCAAACAAGTAAATAAATAGTTTCTAATGATTTTTCCGCAATTTTTTAAATGCATTATTCGACTAAAAAACATTTTTCTACATCTGCACAAAAAAGGTGAATTCTGTGCAGTGCTATCCGCACGTGAAGTAGATAACATTTTAATATCTATTAAAAAAGACGGTTGCCAAGACAACTGTCTTCTTACTGTGAAAAAACTTCGCGCACTAAATATGAAAATAACTACTTTGTATTGTTAGAAAACTGAATAATTAATGAAAGAGTTTTAAAATATTTTTAAATATTACAATAACCTAATAGAAAATGTATTTATAAAGTATTCGAAATCCACATCCAACATGGCTCTAAGAAAATAACGTATAGCTAGAAAACTGAATTATTAGCAAAATAGTTTTAAAACATTTTTAAATATTATTAAACCAAATAGCATATTTTATTTTTAAAAAATAATCTGAACCCATATCCAACATCACTCTAAGCATGGGCTTAGGCTGCCATGTATTAATGTATTAATCCGCCACCGCACAGGAGATACCAGCGGCGCATGGGGCGACAATAAAACACTCGCGGCGCGGGCGGAGCGGACGCGAGCGGGCAGGTGAGCAGCGGGCGGCGGGGGCGGCGGGGGCGGCGGCGGGGGCGGCGGCGGGGGCGGCGGACGAGAGGCACGAAAGGGAAGGAGAACAAACAGAGGGAAGTTACGAGGGCCACGCATCCGCTCAAAGACAGCCGACGTGTGACTTATTTATTACCGACGCTCGGAAATGACGAACGGGGAGACAGCCCGAGGGCCGTCACGCGCCGCCCGGTGCAATGAATCGTAGCTTCATGATCATGCACTGGATGATGATGGATGCTCAGGATTTATTTCGTTTATTTACATTGGGTATATATGTGAGTGATTTGCGGGTACATGGACCTAAATTCACTATCAGAAGGAAATGACGGTAGATATCTATTGGTTATATAACATGTGAAATTATTGGGTGAAGTAATCAGTACTTAAATCGATCCATAGAAAGCTAAACAAAATTTCTTTATGAACATCTGTGATAAAATGCTTGTGCAATTCCAGTTTGTCATCACGTTGCTTAGAAAATATTAATAATCATTCCTTTTTTAAGAAAAGTGGAAAATGAAAATAAATATTTTAACAACATTGCGAATTTTTAAAAACTTCATTCAGTACTAAAAATGTCAATTTTTGAACGATGTGGAGAGGATGATAAGAACCGAGACGTGAGATCAGAGAAAACAAGATGAAGTGTCGGGTTTCGCGTCTCTAAAAAGAACGTGTGGTGAAACGAAAGCGAGGATAGAGCCCCTTGGAGATGGCTGCAGCTTGATGAAGAAGGCTGCTTGCGCCCGCGGGCGGCGAATATCGAATGCCGCGCATCGAGGGAGCCGAGGTGGCAAAACGTCGGGCTGGTGGAACTCAGCCAAAACGAAGGAGGCGGTGGTGGAAACAGAAGAGGAGGAGGGGGACGGCGGGGTGAGGAACTCAGGGAGAGCAGCCAGCCGAAGAGCCGGGTCTGAGCCGCAGCCCAGAGCGCGGTGGAGAGGATGGAGGGAGCAGGAGATGCAGGTGGGAACGGAGCAGTAAACGTAAGGGGGGAATGGCAGAGACACTGGAGGGATTGGGTACGGAGGAGGCGGGAGTGGAGGGGGTCGAACTAGAGGAGGCGAGCATGGAAAGACAGAGGCGGAGACAGAAAACGTGGTAAAAAAAAGTCGGAAAGGCGGGGACGTATGTGGCAGAAACTGATGGAGGACGGAGAGGCGGGAACGGAGGGAGCTGGGACGGAGTGGTTGGGAAGGAGAGACGGGGACAGAGGGTTGGAGACTAGTAGGGTAGTTGAGAAGTGCGGGAGATGGAGGAATGTCGACAGACGTGATGGGAAAAGAGAGTGGTGGGATGGAGATGACACAAAATGGCGAAGCAGGAACGGACGGGGCTGCGTTTTCTCGGATGGGGGAGGCAGGGTGTATGAGATTGGGAAGAGGATGCAGGAATGAGGGTGGAGGAGATGGAGAATGAGGTAAAGAGGGGGCGGTTACACTAGGGACTGAGTGGACAGAACAAAAGGGGTGGGAGCGCAGGGGGCGGCGGAGGTCGGGGCTGATGGAGGAGGGACGGAGAGAGCTGACAGGGGGGGCGGAGGTGGCCAGAAAGGAAGCAGCGGGAGGCGTGGAGCGGAGATGGAGTGGCGGGGGCGCAGTGGCCGGGGAGGGAAGCGAGCGCGGGGTTTGGGGACGGAGGCCGGAGCCCGCGCGTAACAAAGCGGTCTCTCCATCCTCCTCCTCCGCCACCGCCGCCGCCGCCGGCGCCAGTAGCTTCGCTGTCGCGTCGAAATTTCGTCAAGAGCCGATCTGCGCGGGATTTGGGAGAGAGGGAGAGGAGAGCGAGCTTATGGCCGCGGAATTGAACAGATTGCGTACGTACCAGGGCGGAGGCGGCGGATGGAACTGGCGGGGAGTGACGGCGCGGGAATACTGGCTCGGAGCGAGAGCCTCAGTACACTTACGTACTTCACTTGATCTCGCTGTCAGAGACCGTATCTTGATAAGGTAGTCTCTCCACAATTAATGAGTTAGGGCTGGTGATTCGTTTTATGTGTACTTGTACTTTGAAAAGTGCCGTAGTTTTAAAATGTTACTCTAAAGATTAGTCTATAAAGTAATTAAAAGATTACAAGATTAAATGGATTGCTCTATAGAGCAATAGTTAAAAGTTATTCCCATATTATTACCATATTAGCCATCTTACGCGTACGTTAAAATGTAATACCTACATAATATTCATTTAAAATTATTGTTTTTGATAAGCTATTGTTTCGAGAAATGCACTCGCTAAGCCGTTTAAATGAAAGTGAAATAACATAATTACGGTTGGCTCTTCAGATAAGGTATGTGAAGATAAAATATTATCTTACTTGGTAGAAAATAGTGAATAGCATTTCTAACCTTTGAAATAAAGAAACCAAGTTTTAAAGAAAGAAGACCATTGAAAACGTAATTCTTCATTCATAAGAGACATATTATTATATTAGACCATGTAGAGTAAAAAATCTCTCCCGGATAAGTAAGAGAGGCCAACAACGTTTCCATTATTTTCTAAACATTTTATTAGATATTAAGGGTAATAAGACCAAATCAATATAAAATATTTGTAATGATTTTGAATAATAGTAAACTACAATTGAAAGACAATTATGTAAATTGTTTAGAAATTATCACAAACAAAATCAAAAACCATAAAATGTCATCGTTCTTACGTGCTGAATTTTGAAACGCGAATACCTTCTCGAGCAGCACAAAAAGAACGCTCCTCGAGTGCGCGTTGTTCAAACACGAGAGGGCCTCCCGTAGGTTCAATAAACCTGTCGTTAGCGGCGGCCACACACGCAGGGGAGAGATACAGCCCCCGCCGACCATTGCCGTCAATTACATTGATCCGCCGTGAAGAGGGCGGGGCGGGGCGGGGAGGGGGCGGGGAGGGGGCGGGGAGGGGGCGGGGAGGGGGCGGGGCGAGCGGCAAGAGCCGTCAAGAGGGAGCCGGCCCTTGGTCGTGCGAGCGCCGCGGCCCTTCCTGCCAGCTTCCGCCGCGCGCCCTAACGAAGGGACCACCTTCGCCCTCATTAGTTTTCCGCTTGGAGAGCGCGCCAACTCTTTCTTGCGAATATTCGAGGAGCCGTTTTGACTTCAAGGCGAAATTGGGTGCTCGTTATTTTCGATATGTAATCTCGCTCAAGGAATCACGTCGGAGGGGATCTAAAGTAAAAGGTCAAAGGATATGATAATGTTTTAGAAGATTTGAGGGTTCTGTTAGGCGTGGAAATATTCGTCCTTTCGCTATTACGTAAGTTCTTTACAATGAATATTCCATCAACGTCGCCAAAATATTAGAATACTGCGGGGTGATTTTATTATAGGAATGTCAGCACAGAGCATAAAATTAATATGATTGGATTTTTTTAAAAATTGGAACAATTCTCAAGAAACAAATAAAAATGAAATAATGATATAACTTTTCGTGATCACATATTTTTAATTACCTAGTCACGCCCATCCCACAGTGAGACTGTAAAAACCGTGAGAAGAAATTGCTGCCAACTACAAACCCGTAAATTTCCGTTATCACGAAAACCGAAGCTTGTTTGTTGAAATTCGTTTACCGAGCGTCGAGCTTAAACTCCAGGACAGAAAAATCAAGCCCATCGAGTTAAAAACACGACTTCATTCGCGAATGTACTTTCCAGAAACAGGGCGGAGACATAAAAGTACGATTGGGCCGGCGGCGGTGGCCCCATCCCTCGCTCAACAGCGCCCCGCCAGCGCGTCAAGTGGATGACAGAGGGGGGCGCTTATCTCGACACCCGTCGCGCGCCCCGCGGCGGCCGGGGGAACTAGACGGCCGTAAAAACCTCACTCGCTCTGCCCTCCGGTTCCACATTAGCCGGGACCTCGCTGCTCCCCGCACCCCCCCCCCCGCCCACAACCCCGCTCCTTCGACCCGGGCCCCTCACATGCTAGTACCTAATTCCCCCGTCTCTACTTCTACCTCTTTTCACCTTCTCCGTCTCCTCTGCCATATCACCTGGATAGGCTGTTATATTACAGTATAACACGCCATTCCGTTTAACACTTCTCACCTCCCACAAAAAGGCCCTCACTCGTCCCACATCTCACTTCTCTTCGTGATTCTCGTCTCTGTTCTATCCCATTTTCGCTCACCAGTTGTCTCTACGTTCCGAAGAGTTTGACTCACATTTGTTACAACATTGTAAATCCTTCGACACATCTGGTTTTATGCCATTAGTTAACCTTGTTTCAACCACACTGTTGGAGTCCTTCCTTGCGCTCACCACGTGACTTACCTCACTCTCAACTTCATTACACAATTAGCATGAATTATCACGACCTTTCGATACCTTCATTTTCATTAGTAATCATCCCATCGTTCAGTTGTCCCAAACGCCTTTCGCAAAGCGCTGGCTTTCTAGACCATAGTACTTTTCACACTTTACTCAGATATATCGCTCTTAATCAGGATAGGTCAATCTTCCACGCTCATACAGGGAAAGGTGGCTCAGAGCATCAACTGATGCCCCTGCAGTGCCTCTGACCTGGAGGTCCTAGGTTGAAGTCCCGACGGAGGCAGGATTTGCAGCACTCTCTAGTCAGCTGTGTCGAGTTTAGCCGCTGTCTGGAGGAGAATTCTTGCGGTCGGCTGATCTGATCGGTAGTTTTCATGGTTTCTTCAATCAATATGAGGCGGATACCGGAGCAGTACTCTCACAAACGGACCACGGACCGCTCGCGATCTTTCCTTCCTCTTCCTTGGTCTATCCTCGTCCTGACACACGCCCCTACAATTACACACTCTACGACACACTCTGGAAGATCGGTCGGAAGCTTCGACCATGTGTTGGCAGGGCGGTTCCGAGCTGGGGGGAAAGCCTGGTAGCCGACGGGTAGGTCGTCGCCGGATCTTATCATCCAGAGGGGGAAAATCACCACCAACTTCCGATCAAAAACATATACTACATTTATAGTACTAACGACCTTAGCTGTTGATGCGCCCGGAATCACTAAATCAATGAATCGTTTCATGTTCGTGGTCAGTCTTCCCTGGAGTTTGTCTTCCCTTATCCTCATAATACTTCTCAGACTCCAAACAACCTCCTGGCCTCTTCATTCTTTCCAAGATCTGACCCTATCCTTCTCCCCCAAACCCTGTTCTTATTCTTCCCAGCTCACCCTGGCTCCGTACTAAACATTTAATGAATTCCATGGGCGTCGTGCGAGGTGCCGCGGCGTGTCGTCGCCCAGCGCCCTGGGCCTCCACGGCTCAGCGGGAGATTTCTTCGCCAGTCTATAAATTGCGACGTGCAAGGCGCTTCGCGGGGTTTTATGATTTAATTAACCCTCTCCGCGTGGGGCGGCCGCCGCCTTGTGTGAGTATCGCGAGGGGCAAGGCCGATTGGCTCGCTGGTCTCCTGCCGAGAGGGGAGTAGCAGCCAAGACGTTCTGGCGCAGAATAGTAAGCGTGCTCCGTTTTGTAGTTTATGTCTCATGATGTTTTCCATACACCTTACTTTACTACCTAGGATGTACTCACGTAGGAAGGGGAATGCATTGTAATGCTGCAGGGCAGAAAGTAGCAAATTTTTTGACAGAAAAATTGGTGTTGTGTTTTCTGACATAAAAAAAGATAATTCTTGGTTCTGTATTAAGTAAATTACTTCCTCTAAAACTTTGTGTAGTCAAAATACACGTTTTGCGGACCCTTGATATCAGAGCTAAGGTTACTGCCAAACGTCCGATCATCCGTCCGTCCCGAAGTGCACAACACTAGTGCCTAAACTATAGGCAGTACATTCTACAAAATTGCTATCTCATGGTTAATCCCGCTAAATCCATGGCCCTTCGTATTTGAAAGAGATATTTTGTTTTTGAGGTGTACTTTACTTGAAGCCACAACATTTTAAACATTTTCTCAAAAATACTCAAAATTGCTGGATTATATTTTATTCTTGATTAGCACTTGTAAATATGGCGCAGCTACATTTTTGTTGAATTCTCTATATTTTCAAAAATTGAAAACGTTAAATATTTTGGGCGTCTGTTACTACAATATTAATGATTCTCCCCTTAAAGAAATATGTTCTTCAAAATTCGATCTTTAAATAAGATCATATGGAAATGTTTGAATGTATGAATAGTTTTCGAATAAATTTGCATAATATAAAGACAATTGAAAATTAATATGTAAACAAGATTTTCTCACAAATGTTTGCAAATCCTTTTTTGTTTTAGTTTGCGAATACATCGCAGAATACTTTTTACAATAGGGCAGATACCATTTTCGTTTATTATTCTGAAGTTTCAAAAATTACGTTTTTTAGGCGTCTTCATAAAATTACAGTATTGAAAATGAAAATATTTTCTTAATAAATACTGTTCTTTAAAATTAAATCTTAAAATAATGTAATGTATTTTGTTAATGTTAGTAGTTTTCACGTAATTTCGAGCGACCATTAGAGATAATGAGAGAAAGTATGAGCTAATGCAGCGCCACTGATTATTGGGTGTTATAAGGTGACTTGTCCATCAAAGGTAATGACAGAAATTGTGGACAAACTGCCGAAGCATCTAATGATTGAAGGCAATCAGTAGTCACGTAGCAGGTTTCTTTCTGAACAATTAAAACGAAATGTACTAAAGTATGTGCAGATAAGATATGCAATAAATATAGCCAATAAGAAGTACAAGTAGTAAATAAGAAGTCCACCTTTGTTCTTCACGATTCATAAATATTATAACTGAAGTTTCATAGAGTCGTAAAATATACTACATACATAAATGGAAATAAAACGTAGGATCATTTTTGTCGAAAACACCAGTATCTGAAGAACACTCATTCCTTGAGGTCAGTAATGGAGAGATCCCATCCCTTGCGTAGCCGAAAAGATATTAACATTTTTAGCAAGTTTAACGCAGTACCTCATGCGTCTTATTAAATAACACGTCTGCAATGTTTTAATACAGAACACCCTTGAAATTTTCACCTCCGCGCTGTCATTAAACACAGAAATAAACCGAAAGAAAGTAGCTCTTGCGAGCACACTTTTATAGGCATTCGTTATATCGCTTGTTTATTAAAAATGTATTTGCTTATCGGGTGTAATTAATAAGACGTTTGGTACTACACCGTTTAAGTTTTGATACCCCTCCAGAAACATTAGAACATTCAACACTCGAATACTTGGAAATGTATGAGACATTACCAGCAGTGAGTTAATAACCGAAAAGTTATTCATATTATGAAGTGAATCTGATAAAATATGTTAAGTTTCATAATTTCATATTTTTGTCATAACTTCTTCAAAATTTGACTGCGCAGTTTTTGAGTATATACCATCAGCTGTCGGTCATTGTCAGTGATGGTGTTAGAAAAAAATGTGATGTTGCGTGATGAGTGAATTCACTTACACTGATTGAAAAAATCAGGATAATACTTATGTTTTGACCATAATAACGTTTCACAAGAAAAAGATCCTCCATTTTCTTCCCGTATAGTCTGCAGTCTGTTCGTTTCATTCCACCTCATCTCCTGCAAGTTTCGAAGACATAGGTGCATGACCCCCCAGAAGTGCTTCTACAATGGCTGTGTCGTTTGCTCCACTTCAGCGAACTTTTGAAGCCTTAACAGACCCTTCCTTTACCAAAGCGAAACGCCTGCAAGATTGTATCCCTATCGCTCCATTATGCTTGTACGTTACTTCGAAAGCTCCAGAGGTCCCCTACTGGATGGCATTTCCATTCGCTGGACGATGAAAATTAATTGAAGTCATAAAAAGGGTTGCATGTTCTCATGCTTTTAAGCATAACCGCTTTCTTTAGAGAAACACACAGAAACAAGAGATTTTTTGGTGTGTTTTTTTCTGAAATAAAAATTACTAGTTTATTATTATAATAGCAATGCTGATTCTGAAAATTGTTCCTCTTCGTTCTGTAGGCTTGGAGTGTTAAATCATATGGCAGTGAACATTGAAACAAATGGAATGGAATAGTTTCGTGGCATGGTACAACTTACCAAAATGTGTGAGGTACATATTTTCTTCGTCGGAATTGTTTAAAAACTCCTTTGCATTTTGTGTGGAACGTGTGTTGTTGCCCATATATCCCAATCCCCATGCGCCAACGGAGATCACATTTTAACCCCGAATTTTGCTATTGTTTTTTCACAGATATCGAGTTCTTGTGAGTGTGCATCAACCCCCACTCGAAGCCCTCCAGCCCAACGTCTGCGTCACCCTTCACCCACTCAACCGCACAGACAGCTCACCCGTGCCACCCGCCCATGCGCACCGCCCAGTCAGCCGCGCCGGGCCGCCCACTCGCCCGCGACCGCGCCGCTGGCGGCCGTTCGCCCCGGGGGCCGTCGCGCCGCGCCGCGCCGCATCGGGAGAGCGCTGATTCGCCAACAGCCGGCTGGCTATCGGCCGCGCCGCCCGGAGGCCCCCGCAGTTTACGAGCTGGCCCTCAGGGAGCACGCCGCCCGCCCTGCGCCAAGCAGTGGGCCCAAACACGCCACAGCGACTTCGGCGGGACAATGACTGGCTGGTATGCCCAAGCTTGCGGGTTCAAACCCGAGCGTTTGCCTTCCGAGGGGAAGTAAAGCCGTCTGTTCCGTGTAGATTTAACGCATGGAAATGATCCCCAAGCCAAAAAGAAGCCTCTGAACTAAATTCAACGCTTGTTCCGTCAACAGAGTGTGTTGTAAGGGAGGTAATTGAAGTTATCGAATAATTTGGCTGGTTGTTCGAGCTTGAAGATTTGTTCCTTTTGATCTTCTTACTCCGCTTGAGTTGATCTTCTTACTCCGCTAGGTGTTGAAAGGGGCGTAAAGGTATTTGCGTGGTCAGACGGAAGAGCAGACCTGAGTCTCGCCACGTAAAATAAGTCAACATTGAATTGAATTGAACCATTGCAAGTCCAGCCGGGGCAATTGCTTCCACGTTTTCTTGGAAAGGGTGCAAGGCCAAACATTTTTTTTATTTTATTAGTAATTTTATACCTCAGTAAATAATTATTTACGATGCGAATGATAACAGTGACATTTCAGTTTTCGAGTAGAACGTGTTGCTATACGAAGCTTACAGGCCGAGTGGCGCTATACTATGAGCAAAATAAAAGAACGTTCACCGCCTCACTCTGCCGTGGCCGAACAGGCTCCCTTAAAGTTGCCGCCGGTCGACGGTACCGATACGGCTCAAGAGAGTGCGCTGTCCGACAGCGCGGCAGTACCGTCACGCCCGAGCAGACAGCGGCGCGCGAGAGCCCACCCTTATCAGCGGGCTGGCCAGCGATCCTTCGCCGCGAGCGAGCTATAAAAAGAGCCGCTCGGGCGGCGAGAGGCAGTTGGAAGCGAGCGTCTGCAAGTGATTAGAGAGTGACATTGTGAATAGTTGATACGTCGAAGTGCTTACGAACTCTGGACTGCCCCCACGGATATTTGGTGATTTAGCGACGTATTTGGACTCTCTCCTGGAATTCTGTTAGAACTTGGCTATTGTAAATTGACTTGCTCTTTTGGACTGTGGAATAAAACACGTCGTGAGAAACCGTGTTTATCTTTGTTGTTTTTCTGGTCATAACAACTTGGCGACGAGGAAAACTAGAATGGAAGCCGACAGCCCGTTAGTGCAAATGCTAACACTACTGCAGCAGCAGATGCAGCTGCAACAGGAGGCGTTCGCGCAGCAGCTACGGCAGCAAGCTGAGGCGCAGCGGCAGCAAGCGGAGGCGCAGGCGCAGCAGCTGGCGATTCTGTTGGAAGCTATCAACAGACGCCCCCCGCCCCAATTTCACTGCTTCCAGCCCGACTCAGAGGAGTGGTCAGAGTACCTGGAGAGTTTTGAACAACACTTATTATGTCACCAGGTAGGTGACGCAAAAACAAAAAAAGCGTTCTTTCTAAGTTGTGTTGGGAACAAAGTGACGAGTTTGTTGGGAAAACTACTCCCAGATAGAGACTCATCTGATTGGAGTTGGGAAGAAATTAAAAACAAATTAGACACTTATTTTAACAAAACGCCGCATGTACTGGCAGCTCGGTATAAATTTTTCCAGTGCCGGAAAAGCGAAGGTCAGTCGCACTGCGAGTGGATCACGGAATTAGCTGGTTTGGCGCGGCAGTGTCATTTCAAATGCCCGCCATCAGAAGGGGAAACATCATACGCTGAAACACTCATCAGAGATATGGTGGTCTTGCACACGCCGGAGGACAAAATTCGGTTTTTAGCCTTGCAAAATGGAGATCCGTCATTGGAGGAAATTAAAACCCTGTGCAAGACTTACGAGACCACGCGTGAGACAGCCCGCCAAATCACGGCCGGTTCATGCGTGTGTAGCGTTACCGATAACAATTTAGTGAAAGACAGCAGTTCTGACAGTATTAACAGTTTAAGTAGTAGTGTCAGTACGAGAACGGCGCGAGAGAAAAGAAGTGAAGCGAGGAAAGGTAGACAAAATAATCAGATAGGGGCAAAGTCGGCAAAGTGGGGCGGCGACTCAAGGAAAACGAGAAGTACGAACATTTTCAAGGCAAAGAAATCTTGTAAAGGTTGCGGGAAATACCACAGTAGAGCCGAGTGCAGGTTCAGGGAAGCGCAATGCTTTTACTGCAAGAGAATGGGCCACATCCAAGAAGTCTGTGAACAAAAACGACATGCGGCACGAAGCGCAAGACACGAAGAAGACATGGAGGTAGCCATGGTTAGTGAGGTCATTAGTGGAGAGGGGCAGAGAAAATTAACGGTGCAAATTAAGGTAGGCAGTCAACCAGTAGATTTCCTGTTAGATACGGGAGCACCGGTTACGCTGATCAATCTAAACACGTACCGCCTTTTAGGGTCTCCCGGTTACGCTAAAGTACAAAAAAGATTGACCAGTTTCGGAAAGACGCCTATTAAAGTGTTAGGGAGTGTGCGCGTGCAAGCTTCATACAAGAGCAAGCAGGCAGTCATAGAACTATTAGTGGTCGACCGGTATGATGTAACGAACATCCTGGGATTAGACTCCTTTGATAAACTGGGATTTGGAGTCGTAGATGAGGTGAATCAGATATCAGACCAGGATGAGGTGCACGTCATTAAAGATCTAGTTTCAGAATTCGCGGAGGTGTTCTCGCCCGGGTTGGGAGAATGCAGGGGATTTCAGGCTAAGATCCAGCTTAAAGAGGGACATAAGCCTCGCTTTTACAAAGCGAGACCGGTGCCATGGGCACTTAGAGACAAAGTCAAAGAGGAATTAACACGGCTGCAGAAAGAAGGGGTGATTACGCCAGTAACAGTGAGCCAGTGGGCCACGCCTTTGGTCCTAGTGAAAAAATCGAACGGGAAGATTAGGTTGTGTGGCGACTTCAAAAGCACGGTGAACCAACAAGTAGAAGTGGAGCAGTATCCGATTCCCAAGCCGGAAGATCTTTTCTACAAACTATCAGGCGGACAACAGTTTTCTAAAATAGACCTTAGGGATGCTTACCTACAAATACCGTTGGATCCCGCGGCCAAGGAAGTACTGGTAATCAACACTCCGCTCGGTCTATTTAGCTATAACAGATTACCTTTTGGGGTAAACTCAGCGGCAGCAATCTTCCAGCGCTGTCTAGAGCAAATTACCTCGGGCCTGGATGGTTGCTGCAATTATCTAGATGATATCATCGTCACAGGACGCAGCCTAGAAGACCATACACAAAACTTGAGGAAATTGTTTACAGTGTTGCGAGACAGGGGTTTTAAGGTAAATCAGGAGAAATGCGAATTTTTCAAAGAGAAAGTAGTTTTTCTGGGGCATGTGTTGGACAGCACGGGGATAGCCCCTACCCAGCAGCATGTACAAGCCATTATTCAGATGCCTCCGCCAATGGATCTAAAACAGCTGCAAGCTTTTTTAGGCAAAATTAACTACTACAATAAGTTTATTAGAAACTTTTCGACAATAGCAGCTCCTTTAAACCACCTGAGAAAGAAAGGGGTCAAATTTGTATGGTCGGAAGATTGCAACAAAGCGTGGAACAGTTTAAAGCAAGAGTTACTGCGCACGGTAAGACTTAATCATTTTGTCCCGGGAAGGATCACAACTGTGGCGGCAGATGCCTCAGACTACGGTCTGGGAGCGGTGTTATCCCAAAAAGATGGAAAAGGGATCGAGAGGCCAATCGCTTTTATGTCGAAAACTTTAAACAAACATCAGAGAAATTACTCCCAGGTAGAGAAGGAAGCGTTGGCAATCATTTTTGCGGTGAAAAAATTCAACGAGTTCCTTTACGGGACCAAATTTCACATCATTACGGACCATAAACCGCTGGTGCAACTTTTTCACCCAGGGAAGAGGATCCCAGAATCCACAGCCAAGAAGTTGCAGAGGTGGGCGTTGTTTCTTGCAGATTATGACTATCAGATCCACTATAGAAGCACGTCGCAACACGCGAACGCGGACGCGTTATCTAGATTACCCGCCGGCCCAGACCCAGTTTTCGACGCGTCTGAAGAGGAGTGCCTCCAGCTAGACCTGGAGGATCTAGGAAACCTAGCAGATTTCCCAGTAGAGGCTAGGACTATAGCAAGAGAGACGGACAAGGACCCAGAGCTGAACCAGGTTCGGCGCTTCATCAGAGAAGGGTGGCCAACGCGAAAATTAAGAAGCAACGCCAGATGGTATAGCACGCAAGACAGATTGTCATGCAAAGCTGGAGTTTTATTGTTGGAGGGCGAAGAGTTCACAAAAGTAATTATACCCAAGAGCCTCAGACAGACAGTGCTTAAATTGTTACACCAGGGACATTGGGGGATAGTTCGTACGAAGCAGCTGGCGAGGCGGCACTGTATGTGGCCGGGGATGAATAACGACATTGTACAAATGCTAAAGAGATGTGAGGCTTGCCAGCTCAACCAAAGTGCCCCCCCCAAAGACCTGACACCTTGGCCGGAGCCGACAGAACCATGGGAAAGGGTCCACGTGGATTTCGCCGGCCCCTTTTGGGGGTCTATGTGGTTGGTAGTAGTGGACGCGAAATCAAACTACCCGTATGTAGTTGAAATGGGGAGCACCACATCTACGCAGACCGTAGAGATGCTGGAGAGGATTTTTGTGACAGAGGGTCTACCTGTGGTGTTGATTTCAGACAATGGTCCGCAGTTTTCGTCCCAGGAATTCGCAAAATTCTGTGCGAGCAACGGCATACATCACATCTGTGCACCGCCTTTCCACCCACAGTCTAATGGAGAGGCGGAGAGGTTCGTACGAACCTTCAAAACGGCCATGGGGAAAGCGCGGGCAGCGGGGACGCCAAAGTCCCGAGCTCTATTAAGGGTCCTGGCGACATACCGGGTCCTGCCAGGCTCAAAAGGCAAGAGCCCGGCTGAAGTGCTCCACGGCAGGCAGCCCCGGACCTTGCTGTCACTGCTCAGCCCTAGCGACCCGCATACAGCTGGAGGTATTAGACCAAAATACAAGGTAGGTGACAAGGTATATATTCAGTCACTTAAGAAAGAACCAGCATGGGTGCCCGGGATAATACAGGAAATTCGAGGCAGCAGAGTTTACGCGGTACGGACCTTAGAAAGGCTGGTCACACGCCACCAGGGGCAGATCAGACCTCGTACTAACGGAAGTCAAGTAGACAACAGGCCTTGGATATCACCCGAGGAATTCCGCAGAAAAGTGATGAAGGAAATAATTTATGTCCCACAGGAGCGCACGGCCGTTGGGACATCAACAGTTGCAGCTGACACACGGGAGGAAGCAGCCACCAGCAGCAGCAGAGAACCCGCCTGTTCGACCAGGACGGAACTCCGGCCCAGGAGGGTTACTCGTTCAGTGCGTTTTGCGCCATACGCAACGCATTTGGGCGCGGAGGGTGCCGTGGCCGAACAGGCTCCCTTAAAGTTGCCACCGGTCGACGGTACCGATACGGCTCAAGAGAGTGCGCTGTCCGACAGCGCGGCAGTACCGTCACGCCCGAGCAGACAGCGGCGCGCGAGAGCCCACCCTTATCAGCGGGCTGGCCAGCGATCCTTCGCCGCGAGCGAGCTATAAAAAGAGCCGCTCGGGCGGCGAGAGGCAGTTGGAAGCGAGCGTCTGCAAGTGATTAGAGAGTGACATTGTGAATAGTTGATACGTCGAAGTGCTTACGAACTCTGGACTGCCCCCACGGATATTTGGTGATTTAGCGACGTATTTGGACTCTCTCCTGGAATTCTGTTAGAACTTGGCTATTGTAAATTGACTTGCTCTTTTGGACTGTGGAATAAAACACGTCGTGAGAAACCGTGTTTATCTTTGTTGTTTTTCTGGTCATAACACACTCTAGTTTTTAGACGGCCTTAATTTCATTTAATTTGTATTCAAGTATTCAAATCACTCAATGATATATTAAGATCAATAGGAGTTGATACGGTCAGACGTAAGTATTTTGTTGTATTCACAGATTTATTTGAACACATGAACAACGCCCTAGTGCTAGTTTAGCACTAGTGCTAAAAACTGAACCCACGCTATGAATGCCCTGAACGAACCACTTTTACTAAATTCCTTTCTTTGATCTAAATGCTTTCTAAATTCCTTTTAATGAAATCGAAGCGTTTTCGTTTTCTGAACGGTCTCATCATTTCAGGAATTCTTTTTGTGCTTTTTAAAATAGAGGGTAAGGTAAGTAACTTCAACGAATATCATGTTTAACTGAGTCATCATATAACACTTCGAGGGAAACCCCTTTCACAAAACGATGTCATCAAATATTTTAATTTAATGACCCATTTATTAAAACGTCTTTATAACTCCAGTAATGCACATGCTAATGGGCAATTCATCTCTTGAATGTAGGTTCAACTCTAAAGCACATTTTTTAGACAACCCATATTAAAAACGGTTCTTTGTAGGGCATACACAGCGTGCTAAAAGTTTTATATCGGTGCTAAAAGTGATACAATGTTCAAGTGTTGAAATAAATAGGTGTTTCAAATACAGAAAACAATACTTTCGTGTGACCACGTCAGCTTCTTCTAACCTCAATACAACATAGTGCTTTGTATAATTGAATTAAAATAAAATGAATGGCAGATAGGTTGTCAAAATATAGTGTACGACAGATGCGGTAAAAGTGATTTTATTTTTCTCGTAGGATATGCTACTCAAATCTTCCTACTTGCAACCTAAAATGTCAATTTTACCTCTCATATTATATACAACTATTATCGTCAAAAATTTCGAGCGGGGGCCTCTAAATGACCCGAGTACCACGAAGGAGTAGTTTTGCTACTGAGAAACTCAATGCTTTCTCTGCAACGGGACCAACCACTCTGGCACATGTAGAGGAGCAAGCGAAGAAAATATGAAGAAATATGAAAAGAAATTTTTTAATGAATGTTAGGTTCAAAAATTGGAATATGCGAAATACAAGGAAAGACCTAAAACTAATGAAAAAGTACAAGTACAAGCTATACACACTTCATCGGAGAAACTAAATAGCAGGTGAGCGAATTCCTCACAACACATAATAGAAGGAGATACATCGTAAGGATTTGTATTGATTGATTGATTGATTTGTGATTCCGGACGCTTCAACGGCTAATGTCATTAATCTGGTAGGTGCAGTGTATATTGTTATGGCAGGAAGTGGCGGTGATCTTCACCCGCTGGATGGCGAGATCCGGCAACGACCTACCCGTCGGATGGTGGACTTTTCTCAACAAAGTTTTTCCCACCAGTGGCGGACCGCCTTAGCCATGACAAGTTCCAAGCTAACGGCATTTGTGGTAGTGCATTGCATGTGTAAGTGTTACGTTTGTGTAAGTAAGGGATTAGGATAGGGCAAGGAAGCGAAAGAAAAGATCGCTCGCGGTCTGTTGACCGTTTGTTGGAGTACTGAACCGGCACTCTCCTGGAGTTGATCGAAGAAACAACGGAAAATATCGTTCAGAGAAGCGTGCCGCTAGAATTCTCCTCCAGACAGCGACTTAAATAGACCTAGCTATGGAGCAAGTTGAGAAAACAAGACCTAATGTTCAGAGGCACTGCAATTAATGCCTTGAGCTACATGTGTCCGTGGAAAGCTTTGGAGAAGGTGACAAAAATATTAAAATTGATCAGCGCAAGGAAATATGGATGAAAATTATCTCTCGGGCCACGACGTTCCACGGGAATTGCCTCCAAATTTTCTCATAGTATGTCCTATACTGCCTCGGTTGCCTACTGAGAGTCAAAGCAACCGATTTGTGCTCCAAGGTCCTAAAACCTGTTGGGCTCTGTTTTCAATATCCAAATCATTTTAACATACGAAATTTATTTTGTTCTCGATTTTACTTTCTCGCTACGGATTAGAGAGAAAGTTAGGTAATGCTGCGTGAGGAAACGGCACATTTTCGGCAGAAAAGCTCTTGTTACAGGACCCTGGTAACGAAATAGAGAGTAAGTCCAGTTGCGAAATTCATTTAAAAATCGTCTAACACGTGAAGTAACTATAATCCATGTTTTGTGTATCCTTGAATCCATGTTTTGTGTATCCTTGAATCCATGTTTTGTGTATCCTTGAATCCATGTTTTGTGTATCCAAAAAATCGAATGACGACAATACGCCTATCTGTCCATCCACGTGTCTGTCAGTGTTAACGGTTAAATGGTTCGACCGATTTTCTCGATTTTTTAAATAAAATTTTTCAAAAATTTGAGTATTTTTCACGTCATTTTTTTAATACTGACAAGAAAGTACGTGCTGTTACAGCACCGCTAGTTTGTTTTACATACATATATAATTATTTCTTGCGAGTGTGCTGTGACACTCACTTTGGGCCCTTGCAGTCCATCATCCTCTTCACCAACTTCCAACTCAACATACACCATTGCACATACCAAAATAATAAAACGTGAAATAAATAAACGTTATTTTTTATTTACGATAACGATAAGTACCGTACTCGGTCTCTGAGAATACGTGAGGGAGGAGGCAAATGCCCTCATCTCTCCGGGGCAGATAATCATATTCGTAGTTTCTATTTGCATTCTACCATATACGTGCTTATGGCTGGGGAATGGTGTTGGGTAATCGCAGAAGGATGATGAGCAGAGGATTACTGAAGAGATGATGTTACATTGCGGATTGGGAGTCAGTGAGGGAAGCCCACAATCCCACAATCACGTAATGAAAGCAACTGTAACTTAAGTTAGATTCACATTGGAACTTTTAGTTTTGCGTACTCGGAAACGACTTCAAGCCCCTGAGTCACAACACAGTTCTTTTCTTTAACACGGTATTTAAATGGTTTTTTTTTATGCCAATTAAGCGAAACCACGATAAATAAATTGTAAACATGTATTATTGTAGACAAATATCAAAGAAATGCTGCCATAAGAGAATAATGGGCAGTCTGTACCTGTTGATCTAACAACAAAATCCTGAAAGAGGTGTGATTCCAAAATACCAATTTACATTCTTCATTGTGACGAAATATTTCGAAAAAAAATTGCCTAAAGATTCATGTGCTCAGCAGCTCGGGGTCAGCTGCTTGTGTGTAGTGTAAATGTTATTAATTAACTAGTTGCAATTATTATTTCCTTTTGGACTATGAATATATTTAATGCTCTTTCTAGAATTATAACATATTTCTTTAAACTTGTACAACTATTTTCATATCACATTTCCCCAAAGTATAAATATCGTATCACGAATTTGCAAAGATTGATCGTCTGCAATTAACATCTCCATCTAAAAAAACTTTGACCTGTATTTTGAAACAACTTTCTATACCTCTGGATTTTTCCTTTGCGCGACTGTTTCAGCCCATTTCGGACCAATGTGGGGATCATCACTTCCCCGCGGCTGTCATACGCTCTTCTCCCAGCGACCCCACACAGACCTCGGGCATTGTCGCCGTTGCCGCCCCCCGCCCTCGCCTCTCCCCCAACCCCTGACCAACACCCCCACCCCCTGCGGAAGGGTGAGGGCCCTTTCCATGTTCCCTGTTCCCCGTTTTCGCCTGCAGCGTCGTTTCCCGTGCCAAACCGCTAGATTTCCATACTAGCGAGTTGCACTCGCTTTGCTCGAAAAAGAAGTTCGAGCGAATATCGAGGAATCGCGATGGGGAAGAACACCATCGAATCGGTACAAGTTCCCAAAATAAAAATATTTCATCCATTATCAAGTAGTATATCAACTTTATTAAATTATGGTTCATCCAAAGAATGAAACTAGAATATTGCATCTTAGAAAATGCTAGAGCTTACTTATACATGCGTTTATTTAATTTCAATCACATTATTAAGCCACTATAATAGTAAGATTTCTTTCTGTAATGTATTGGAAACGTGAAGTAAATAAAATTACATAAAATAAGTAATTATATAAAACTTACGTAAAATAAATATAAACCAATGATTCACATCAAGATAATACATTTGTCAAAGCACGTGTAAACAATGGTTGGTCACTCGTGAAAAAGTGTACATTTAAAAACTCCGATTTATAAGTCTGATTGCAAAATGTCAATTATCTATCACTGTTCCAAATATTTATTTTATTATTGTGACAATTAGACATTTTTATTATTATGACAAAATAAATCGTTGAAAATAATAAATCAAATGAAATATAACTAAGAGAATTATTAATCTATCTCTAAAATAAATGACTTGGACATGTCTCCGCTGGCGTGTGAAAGACGAAAATGGGAACAAACATTGGTGTTTATGAAATGCCTTTCTAAAAGCGATAACGTATTTAGCTCACACTGCCTCCATTTCCAATGTTATTGATTGATTCGAGTAAAGTTATATTCTTCAAGAAAAAATGTCAGAAACTCGCATTTCTCATAAAATTTCCATAAGATAAATGAGCAATAAACAAGCCTATATAGTACTAATGGTCCTATGGACAAGTTTGTATCGATAACAATCGTAAGTACGCAGTAAATATCAAACAGTATGAACGAAACAAATTATTATGTTTATGTTCTGCAACGGTGCTGCCAATACAGACGCGTCAATTATTTTTCTGATCGATTAATTCACCCAGGTAAATAGAAATGTTCCACTTTACATCCTTCGTAAAGATGTAGTGATTAAAATGGTCAATTTATATCTTAAATGAAATATCTTGTTAACTGGCATTTAAGAATCCGTTATGAGAAATGCTTCATTCCTAATAATTGCCTTACTTCCCATATTCACTCATTTTCATGTACAATACGTCAATAAAAAGTATCTTGTTTACGTTGGTACTAACCGCAAAACAAATTACTACTATACGGATCAATTAGTTGTATTGTATTAACATAGCAACCACTGATAAAAGAACAAAAGGATGGACAGTAAAGAAAGCCAAGAATGGATTCTGGTGGGCATTACCTACGAATTCAAGATACGAAAAACTCTGGAACAGAGGAGGAGTCAGGCGGAAGCTGAACTCCAGCGATATCCCAATAAGGTTCCAGTAAGTTGTGCTCTTGAAGTTTGCAGCACTGCAAGACACGCGTATTTGTAATGAACTGAGCGTTCGCGACAGAGTGAAATGCGATTCTTCCGACTCGACTGTCTTTATTTCCACAACTCGTGTTATCATTCTCCTATTACCGACATTATGATGTACTCATTTATTCATGTATTCAACAATCCGTCATCCTGAAGAAAGAAAAAAGGGCGTGGCCCGCTGACAGAATATGTCAGCCATCGGTCAAACTCAGGCATAATGAATAAAAAATTCCACTAGAGTAAAGTTCGTGCCATTTCCTTGAAACGTCATCCATTGCATGTTTCCAGTTCAACTCACAGTCGTGGCAGGGGAGTTGCTGTAACTCTATTCTTGAATGTTCTTCAGTTTGGCGACTGAGGAAAGCCATGACGGTCATTAACGAACTTTGCATGAAAAAATACTAAATAAATTGTTGATTAAAGTGCATTTTCATAGTCTCTTAAACGTAGAATTATTAATATCACTGTCTTATTTCTCAACAATTTTCCAACTTACTAAATGTTTTGATTCATATAAGAGTCTTGAAAATGTGTTTCTTATTATCTGCTTTCTTATTACCAGAATTTGTAACCCTGTTAAATTGTGTACCTAGTAAATATTCGGCAACTGCCCGCTAAAACCACGATAATGTAAATCGTTCATTCGTTTGTATTCTGCACAATTCCGGAACAAATTACGGCGTCTTGGGAGACGGCGCAATGCAAGGTACAAGGCGACGGGAGGTGAGGTGACGCGACATGATGCAATGTGATGCAGCCCGAGGTGGCGTGGGGGTGACGTGACATTAAGCAAAGAACAACGCGACGCAAGACGGAATGATGCAACATGAGGTGACGTGAGGCGTCTTGATGCAATATACTGCAGCCTGAGATGACGTGACGACGCAAGGCAGTATAAGGCAAAGTGATGTGACATGACATGACGTGGAGTGAGTGACGTGATGCCAAGCGTTGCGAGGTGACGTGAGTTGACGAGCGGCGACTTGAGGTGAGGTGACGTGATTCGTCGAGCGGCGACGTGACGTGAGTCGACGAGCGGCGACGTGAGTCGATGAACGGCGGTGTGACGTGACGTGAAGCGACGTAAGTCGACGAGCGGTGACGTGACGCGAGGTGACGTGAGTCTACGAGTGGCGGCTCGACGTGACGGGAGGTGACGTGATTCGACGAGCGGCGACGTGACGTGAGTCGACGAGCGGTGGCGTGGCATGACGCGAGGTGACGTGATTCGACGAGCGGCGACGTGAGTCGATGAACGGCGGCGTGACGTGACGTGAAGCGACGTGAGTTGACGACCGGTGACGTGACGCGAGGTGACGTGAGTCTACGAGTGGCGGCTTGACGTGACGGGAGGTGACGTGATTCGACGAGCGGCGACGTGACGTGAGTCGACGAGCGGTGGCGTGGCGTGACGCGAGGTGACGTGATTCGACGAGCGGCGACGTGAGTCGATGAACGGCGGTGTGACGTGACGTGAAGCGACGTGAGTCGACGAGCGGTGACGTGACGCGAGGTGACGTGAGTCTACGAGTGGCGGCTTGACGTGACGGGAGGTGACGTGAGTCGTCGAGCGGCGGCTTGACGTGACGTGACGTGACGTGACGCGAGTCGACGAGCGGCGGCGTGACGTGACGAGAGGGGTGCGTGCTGCGCAGGTGGTGGTGGAGGAAGTGGCGGAGGAGTCGACGTTCGCGCCGCTGCCCAACCGGAAGTTCATGGTGCCGCGCCAGCTGACCGCCGGCCAGTTCTACTACATGCTGCGCCAGCGCCTGCGCCTCGCCTCCGAGGAGACGCTCTTCGTGTACCTGGGCGGCTACCTGCCGCGCGCCACCGACGCGCTCGGCTGCGTCTACGATGTGAGCGCCTTGCAACAACATTGGCTCCTCAGGCCATTATAGGAGTCCGGAAGCATCTCAACGTGCAGTACACGGGGAATGGGGATAAGAAATAGAGGTTCATTTACAATGAAAATCAACCGCAAATGCAAAGGTTTTGTGCCTTTATATTGAATGAAGACATTCACATTCGTAAATGTAAACAAACATTAGACGTTACAATGAAAGTTTGCAAGCTGTGAGCTTGCTCACAAGTTGTGCGGTGTCTCACAGCTTGTCGCAAACCGTGCGACTGCAACAAGATCCAAGCAATAACAAGTGTTTTGATTAGTCATAATACGAGAATGCAGTTTGTAGGAGCATTATTTCCATTGATCCTCCTCGTTGCCAATGAAACGCACCATAGATTATCGTAAACGCTTAATATAAACGAAATTATTGTCGTTCAAGCATTATCGCAACCATTTTAGTCTAAGTCGTTCCATTCTGTATACAATGTCAGTGCCGAGTATTTATTACACCGATATCGATGTGAGACAGGTCTCACATTTATATACACGATAATTGTGACTGGTTCGTTCATATTTATATAATAACTACATCTTTATGTGCTAACATCAACGCTGTTTTAATTGTAAATAAATTTTACGGAAAGGCAGTGTTGATATAAATAGTTAAACAGCGAAAGTACGACGGTAGTTCCATTGTTCACTACAGCACTCAATCCTTACTGAAATGCATATCGGCAAAAATGTCAAAGGACTGGTAAATTTTATTGTCGAATATTACCATCAGCTTACCAAGGGGTTTGATGCTGAATATTGCGTGATTCAAAAGGATTATTTCAATCAGAAAAAATTTACTAAATGAAAATTAAGATCATTTGTTTTTTAATCATTAGGAAACAAATTATGTATTCCAACATGCATTACATAAAAAAGTAATAAACGTTTACTTACTGTTCTTACGTTAACACTAAAGATAATTTAACAGTATTCAAAGGCAATAATTTAAAACTCCAAATTGAAACTTCTACTAAACTTCACTATGCAATTAGTGATATTTGGTAGGACAATATTTTTTCTTGAAATTAGGGAAATCAGGAAAACGACGATATTATTTTGTTAACACATGCCGACATGTTTACGACTTATTTCCTAATCTTGAGAGCAGTATTATAATTCCTACCATCAGAAAATTGGTGGAATATGACATACATATATAAATCTTCTCTGAAGAAAGACCGATCTGAGTAACTCATATTTTAAGGCTTTAACAATCACGGCTTGAAGACTTTCGGGGTCGAATCCTGACAAGGACATGCGTCTTGTGGATGTACCCGGAACCCCCACCAATAACCTTTCAACCCTCTTCCTTTCATTTCCAATCTGTCTGGGGGGCGCAGGGAATTGCTCAACTATACACTTGGGCTGTGAGTTTGAATCTCGCATAAATCAAGGATGTGTCAATCTTCAAATTCTAGTCTTAGTTTCTTCAGCTTGTGCGGTAAGTTGTTCCGAGACGCAGACGAGACGCAGCTTCAGCGTCCTCTATCTGGCTTGGCTCCCTTCCTATTAAGATTAGACTCATTGCGATGGACTTACGATCTACAACTGTACGAACGTAATTGATACGGGCTCATGAGTCATGTCGCAGAGATAACTCAGTACCATGGAAAAATGATGGAATCCACGATGGCTGCACATGGAATAACAAGTGTCAGCTGGGGGAGGAGGTATCTGTAGGCATTGAAAAGTGCAAAGACGTTAAAGAGGAAAACGCACACGAAATACTGCTCTGAAGATGAAATCAATCACTAGAATGTAGCATTTGGTAATAAATTATATTTATTCCAGATATAACGATCTAATTTGCAAACTAGTTGAAGGGTTGGAACCAGATTTGACCATTCTCCCCTTAAGCTTCACCTAAGATAGTGTGTCAGAGTTCATATTGTTACCCACTGATGGGCTAATATCACACACGGTCTGGGCCTATTTGGGCTTCTGATCGCTTCTGCTAAAACTCCAGTTGGAGCAGAAAGGCTATATCTAGCCTCAAAAATATTAGGGTTGTTCCAACGATCTAGAATATACTATATAGAGTGGCCGAAGCGCCTCCATCTTCGAAGCAAATTGAAGCTATGTTTCGAAGCAGTCAAATCAGCGTCCTCTGAGAAACAAAGTATTCCAGCATTACGTTTGGCGCCTGTTATGGACGCTGGTTACGGACGGTTACACCCAGGATACAACGCCCCTCGTATGTTTTCACTTCAAAAAACGTGGCGGCCACTAGTTCGGCGAGCCCCCACCAAGAGCGCTGAAACTATTGAGAGAGCCACTCTATGTAGTATATTATAGCTCGTTGGTTGTCCCCCCACTGTCTCGATTCCAAGGTGAAGAAGTTGCGTTCGAACGTGCGCAGCGGTTCCACGACGAGGACGGCTTCCTGTACGCGGCGTACAGCCCCACGGAGGAGATGGAGGGCCCCAAGGTGGTGGCGGTGCCGAAGGCGCACTCGCCCGCCGCGCCGCCCTCCACGCCCACCACGCCCGACGAGCACGAGCGCGAGAGCGAGTGGGAGGAGCGCGACCGACCGCCCGACCGCGCGTCCGACCGCACGCCCGACCGCCAGCCCGACCGCAAGCGCAGCAGCACCAGCGACCGCGCGCCTGCGCGCGACCGCGAGCGCTCGGGCGGCGTGCGCCGCGGCTCGCGCACGCGATGAAGCAAATACACCTCCGTCGCCCACCTCGCCTTCGTTTATTTGCTTCGCAAACCGCTTATTCTAAACGGGACTGTCCTTTGGTCCGATACGGGCCTTGGCCGACCAGCGGTGGCCCAGTCTCTCGGCCAGGGGATAAGGCGTTCGTGTGGTTAGTACAAAGACATCTCTCAACCGTGTATACTGGTATTCATAACCTTAGGGTTGGATTTGTCATTGTCACACAGCAATAGGTACTGAGACATTTGTAAGCATAGATACACAGATATCATTTTGTCCCAGTCGGGAATCGAACACGTGGAAAGCGAGCACGACAATTAACGAGCTACTGAGGGTGTTTCTAAGTGGAATACAGAGAAATTTCTCGACAATACCACCTCTTTATGAAGACCACCTGTTTTCGAGGCCAGGTTTGTAAGAAACGGAATAACTATTCCATATGACCAATGCATTTTTGTGGTAATGTAACATCGCATTCCCTTTAAGACGACCGGAAAGCCTAGCACTGTAATAATAAACCCGAGAATTGACGTACTACCGTGAGCCAAGCCGTTTCCGGTGTCTTGAAGATAAGCAACAGCAATCGGGCGCATGAGATTTTACAATAATTCTAAATGGGAGACCTTGCAGGAAATGTATAGAAACTATCGCTTTATAAATAGGAAAGATAATTTCACAGAAGCAAAATACAAAACCCCTGGATTACGATTAACAGACCACACTATTTAAATAACACTTTACCTTACGGACAATTCTTATAGAACACTGTACTATTCTCTTCTTAAATCATATTAATTGAATGGGTGAAAACCAGAACGGTTAGATTAAAAGCTTTAGATCTGACACATAGTAAATACGTCAGGACTAAGATCTAGTTGTATAGGTACAGAGATCATTAAGATAGTTTAATTTTTGCGAGTACTTTACAAGAAGCCCCTATTACATTTTCAACTTTTCGGGAAAATGGCTCAATTGTTTTCTTTAAAAATTTTCCACATATACGTAGAAGAAACAGCGTTTATAACTATGCTATAAATACGATTTTCATTAAAGCTCTAATGTTTACAAAACTGCAAAAAATATATATTTAGACATAATTTTCATTTATTATACTTTTTATTCTATTTTCCAAGAAGTAAATATGTAGAACTTTTATTACTTTTTTACAACTACATCCCAACAATATGTAATTTTTTGCGTGCATCCTTTTTCCTCCAGATATTAAGATATGCCCCAACTTTTTACCACTTTTAATCATATTTATCCTAGTTGCATGGATTTCTACATAAATTCATTAAATTGTAGATTTTTAATTGATGCCACACACTTCTTAAAACACTAAATTGCTGGATAATAGGAGAATGAAAATATTTAGTTTGCGGCGCATTCCCGTTAGCTGTTTGTTTGTCATGTTCCTTTCATTCCCTTTTTTCGCTGGTCGTGCACTTTTTGTTTATTTGTACTGGTCCTTTTTCTTCTTTGCTTGTCGTGTGCCTTTTCTTTCTAGTTTGTTTTTGTGACCTTTTTAAGTTATTTTTTATGTGTAAGCGTCTTATAAATTCTGTCAGGTAACCTATCTGACATTACTAATCCAGTACAAGCTGTTCCTCGTTGCAAAGTTGTCGACACGGGGTCGATGGACGCAAGGATAGTTGAAATATAGAGTTTTGGTTGTGCAGTACAGAACACATACAGCTGTGCGTTGATTGGGTTCTCCAGTTTCATGAGCGGTTTTGTTTGAGTGTTTTTTTCTGGTTATTTTTTTTTTTAATATTTGACAACATAGAGTGTTATTTTCCTGTCTGATATTTGCCAATAAGTGACTGGCTTTTCCACATTCAAATTGTGTTGCAACGGATTCGGACTTAACTAGTAGTATGTGTTCGCTTTCCTTGAATGTCCCAGTATTTGTTGCTGAGTGACGATGAGAAAACTCACTTTCCAGGGACCCCTTACACCATGGTCGCAAGGCCGCGACACCGCTGTTAGGCAGTGGTGTCGGGAGATGTTGAGCCAATACAGACAGATCGGTAAAACTAAAGCTGTCGCCACACGAGCGACAAATAGCGCACCCGTCATCGCGCAAAAGGCATCCACACATACCGTGCGTACATGCGCGCAGCGCAACGTGCGACGAAATGTGTCCCCTTACCCAGAGGACAACGCGCGTCAATCCTTAGCCAACAAGCGTTACTCTCACGCACGTTGTAGCTTCACTTGGAAATGTTTGTTTGTTGGTTCACTGCGTTGCGATGGAAGTTAGCATCAATCGTATTATACAGTAGAACTGCTCAGCCCGCGTTTTGGCTAGTTAGCAATGCTAGTGGATCTGGTTGAGGCAAAGTAAAACTATAGATAGCTGCTACTGGAGCATACATATTTGCTTTATTAATATCTGGACAAAAGCTTAAAAAATAATACGTCTGGTTTCTTCACTTCGTAGTTTTATATTCCTAATATTTTAAGTCAAGTCATATTTAACACTTAAAATTATATAGAAACAAAGTTTTAACAATTTATTTGACGTGAATAACAATACATTTTATGTGCACCGACTAAATTAAACTTTTACATTGTTATGCCATATACTTTTTCAGTTTACACATAGAAAACAATGCGTTTGTCGAAACGGGTGCGCTGTTCTGCAATTAAACCCAGCAGTAATAACTTCATTCTTGTCTTTTGACAAGAATGACCCTTAGATATGTTTCTTTTTACTTTTGCAAAATACCTAAAAAGGTAAGACGGAAAGTTGTTCTAGGGACCACAGAATTATTATTACCTTAAACAAATTATTTCAGTGTCATTTTGTATACTCGTATTTTAAGCTTTAGAAAATGGGAAATGATCACCAAGAGGGAAGATCGTCTGCGAAAAACAAATGATTATTTGCACAAAAAAAAGTAGATAATCTACTAAATACTTTCAAGACAATCACTGTGTTAGGTCTCTGTAGTAGCATCATCTGATGTTACTGCAGTGTCTCTGACGGGGAGGTCCTAGAGACGAGGCCCGACCGTGGCAGAATATTCGACACTAGCTGTATAGCTAGGTCGAGTTCTGTCGCTGCCTGGAAGTGAATTCTAGCGGCCAGCTGATCTGATCGGTAGTTTTCATGGTCCCTCCAATTATCACCAGCTGAATGACGGAGCAGTACCCGTACAAAGAGCGAAGGTCCGCACGCGATCTTCTCTTCCTCTTCCTTGTCCTCTCCTCACCTATCACATACGTTTTAACGAAGGGGAAATTATTTATTGTAGATTGAACTGTTAGAGTATTAGTAATTGTACAAGATTATTGGAAACAAAATTAGTTTTGAAGAGTATAGAAAAATATCCTCATTATGAAATATTCGTAAAAACAATTTGATTACCCTAAAATTAGATATTTCCTTATTCTGAAAAAAATAGCTTTTTCCATCTCGTTTTTAATGTCAGGTCTTGAATTACTCAGCTAATCATGTCAATTTTCCACTATCAGAAAGATCCAACCATATCTTGTGTATATATATATATATATATATATATATATATATATATATATATATATATATATATATATATATATATATATATATGCCTAATGTTAACATTTTCTTCTCTGAAAAACACATTTATTCTAATTTGTTTTTATTTTCAATTTTTAAATTGTCTTCAGTGTTGACTGAAAGTTGGCTATAGAATTATTTCGTTAAATTATATAAGATTATGTTTGTTATCATTATAATGAATGGAACAAGCTAGTGTGGATGACATCGTTTATTATTAAAGATCTTGGAAATGGAAGGGGTGAAAAAAAACGCCTGCAGGGAGCCGAAGTTTGGAGAACCATCCGTGCCTGGGAATGGCTTACGAAATTTAAACTGGCAATTTCTTTCTCATTTTCCATCCGAATGAGTCGTGCACATCCCTTGCCGCAGGATGCAACAGCCCTAGCAAACAGGCGTGTGAAAACGAAATGAGATTTCGAAAACGCCAGATAGGTGCAGAGATAAGGCAAAATGTTGAACGTGGAAAAGAGGAACGGATAAATTAAGTCTTTTAAAATGATGCAATTGAAAAATAATTATACCTTTAGCAATATTCTAGATCTCTCACATAAAGATTATATAAATATGTTTTTCTCTATTCTCCTTTTAGTTAAATTTCACTTCAATTTACTCGAAGAGTACGGATTCTTTTACAGTAGCGTCTCTAAATCATATCAAATAAGTGAAACGAGTACTTACCAATGTAAGTCGATTTACATTTACAACATTCTTTCAAGTATTGTAGATAACTCAAAAAACATTCAAATTACGAATTAAGAGAATGAAACATTTGTACAAATTGTATATAATGAAAATTTTCAATTTCTTATATCTTTTACCATATGCACACTCTGGTAATGAAGTGTTGGTAAAAAAAATATATTAAGTTAGAAATTTCTCATCTTAAAGAATAAATGATTTAGCAAGTTTTTTTTTTCTTTCAAAAGATGCATAATATTCTCGGAACCTTCCTGACTGTAAAGTTGTGACAGCTCTATTCTCTTCCAATATAGTTCTTCCTGCGTAAATTGAACCCCCTCTATTGAACCAACCAACATGAATACTCGACCGAATCAATAACCAACCACGGTTATCGACCGGACGACCGCAACACAGACGTGTCAACTGAGGAGATACCGAACCGACGGCCACGTGACCCGACCACACGAAAATAGCGGTCCATTCCGTTGAAAGCGAGCTACATATCTCCTAGAAAGGCGGAGTAAGGTTCTTTGGAGCGACTTGGCATTTGGGCGTTGATACGTCTCGTCTCGGCTGCGCAAAAGGCTCCGCCGGCGCGGCCCCGCCCCCGCCATCACCCCTCCGCCCCCGCCCCCGCCCCCGCCCCCGTCCCCGCCTCCGCCCCCGCCACCGCCCCCGCCACCGCCCCCGCCACCGCCCCCTCCCCCGCCACCGCCTACGGCCCTGGCCCCGGCCCAGCCGCACACCCGAAGCAGCCTCCGCGCCGCGCCGCGCCGCGCCGCGCGGGGCCGCGCTGCGCCGGCAGATGGGGAAATTGGAAAAACGCATTTGAATGGGGCTGGCGCCAGGGCACTCGGGGCGCGCGGTGGGCCCGAACGGCTGCGTCGCCGCGCTCGCTCAGCGAAAGCCCAGCACAAGCCCCGCAACGTGGAAGGACACGTTTGATGGAAACAGGGTCATAGTACATTGAATTGATTCCTGATGAGGTGCAGTTATGTAGTACAAGTAAATGGTGCCACGGAAAACTGAATACCTGTGGAGCAATTTTTCACTAACAGCGCGTAAGCAGCATCCGTTTGGATCACCAGATTGTTTCAGGATCACCAGATTGTTTTGAACTCTCCATTGCAAATGCTCATCCACTCTCCTTGCAAATGCTTGATGGAAACAGGGACATAGTACATTGAATTGATTCCTGATGAGGTGCAGTTATGTAATAATAGTAAATGGTGCCACAGAAAACTGAATACCTGTGGAGCCATTTTTCACTAACAGCGCGTAAGCAGCATCCGTTAGCTACAAACAAAATTCAGGATCACCACATTGTTTTGAAATCCGTCGCACCTAGATATTGTTTTGTTGTATTTTATTTTGTGGGTTTCTGACGCACCGTGGTCATTATTCCTGTAAGCTTCGAGGATGTTCTATCTAAGGAGGTGGCGGTGTTTAACTACCTCTGAAACGTGAGATCGGGTACACGGCTAATCGTCGACATTCAAGGTTTCGCTCTTCAGGTATCTCACCCAGAGAGGACCACCTCATCCGGGGCAAGCTTTGAGCTCCCGGCACGAGTGTTAGAAGAGTACATGTAAGATGTGGGAACATGTACGGAGAGAGAAAGTATGGATGGAGAAGCAAAGATACTTTCATCTGTCTTGCTTTTCAGAGCTCCCTTGTTAGGGTGCTGTTGCAGCATTCGCCTTGAATTCATCGTATCTATTGAAGTAAAATAATGAAGAAAAAAAGTAGGAGCCATTAGGAGTCAGGGAAAAAATCTGCGCAATTTAACTCAAAATTATGAGAACACTACTTTACATATTTCTAATGAATCATACATGATTTTCTTTGAAGAATTTATTTTAAATTTAATGAAAATAAAATCTCAATAATTAATGATATACTTAATTGTAGGAGGTCGGCGAAAAACAAAATTTAAAATTCAGAGGTGTTAACGAAATTTGGACTTGTGCCATTTTTGTAAACGTACACCAAAAAAGTGAAAAGAACCGTTTCAAAGTTAAGGATTCCCGACATCAAACAGACGTATCAATAAATATTAGTTATTGTGATACTCCGGTATACAGTTTAGTCACTAGTGTTCTTTTACAGCCAGAGAAACTGACAGACAGAGAGGCCCCTGAAGAAAACTTTTTTAGGAGTAAAAGACACACAAACCTAAAATTCTGTCTATTCTAAATATTCAAAAAATTAATTTATTGCAAGTAGAAGCAAAAAATCATTTGTTTTAATATCAAGAACTCCTGAAACATGTCTTACTGTCAAGAAACTTACTGCCCCTTTTGCTTGCAGCATTACACATTTCTCTGTTTATAGGAAGTAGATACAAAAAAGTAAAATGAATGAGACTTTCTCGTTAATCATTTGATTTTGTGTACTATGAATTTTAAAATTAACAGCGTAATTTTCTTCATAATTGTATCGTTAGTTTTTATATAATTCTATGACGAGCAAATTATTTTAAGTTACTGTATTCTATAATAAATATATTAACAACTCTATTTCATTTTAGCATTCATTAACTCTTTATTCAAATAAAATATATTTATTTGCAGAAGTATTTTGCACATTTGTTTGTTTGTTTTTCTCATATCTTTCCGATTTTTTACCATTTCCGATTTCTTTCTAATCTTTCCCGCCTTTTGTTGTGTTCCGGCCCAGTGTGAGGGTCTTTGCCCTGTGTTGCCTCCGCGCCTCGCTCGTCGCCGCCTCGTTCCAAATGGATCGCGCCTTCCAAAAAATGCAGGCTCTCTCTTTTATCCGCACTGACATTTCGTTTCATATTCAAGAAAAGAGTAAATTGCAACCTGCGGTGTTGACCGCGGCGGCGTGGAGTGCTCAGGCAGTGCAATATGCGAGGCACGAACCCACGATATTCCAACAATAGCGTCTTGGTTCGATGCTGACTGCAGGGTCCCTGACCGGGAGGGCCTGAGGTTCGTGTCCCGACTGTGGCGGATTGTCGGTACTCGCTACAGAGCTAGGCCGAATCCGGCTGGCTGGAGGAGAATGCCGGAGCAGTGCCTTCTCAAATGGACCACGGACTGTTCGGCGCGAAATCTGTTCTTTCCCGTCCTTCTACTCTCATCACTCCATACGTAAACACTTACTTCCATGCAATCCACATTACCACACATGTTGCGAGACCTGTCAGGAACTTAGAAGTTGTCTTGACTGCGGCGGTGTCCCGATAAGGGTGATACCTCGAGAAGGGAAAAAAAGCTGCAAACCAATATGCAATTCATAGCCGGGTGTCATGAGTGGAAGAAATAGCGTCATCTTCTAAGATATAGCATGCACTAAACGTACAAAACTAATTCCCATAATAGTTGATGGGCTCAGTAACAGTAAATAATCAAACAATCCATCTAGGCTGACACGTAACATGACAGAGAAGAGTTGCACATTAACCCACATATTGACTCATATTTGAATTCAATAAAATTTTTGGGATGTTTTATTAATTACTCTGAGAAAACGTCCTATAATTGGGTCATAGAAAGCGAAGTTAGTAACATAAATGTATTAGATGTAAATTCCATAAAGAAAATACTTCAATTAGCTTACTTCAATTAGTTTTTGAAATATGTAAATAAAGGAGAAGACTATTGCACATGAATAAATAAAGTAATGTAGTTTGCAATCTCAATAATCTTCTAGCTGTTAAATTTTAACTTAACATTATATGTTTGTGCTTAACAAAGAAAGGAAAACGAGGAAGCCAAAATTCTTTAAAAAATGAAAGAGAAAAATTTTCAGATAATTTTGAAACATCATTGATTTTAATCCTTAATTATATACATTTCTCACTGAAATAATATTAAAATCAATGTACCAAAAACTCTTAATAGCTTATACACGCTTTTTCTATTATATACCTTCATCAATTTACGCCGATCACTTCTCACATTCTACGTTCTTTCCTTATTCCAAAGCCCTCTTGTACTCCGCTCTCAAAACAAAATACCTCCTCACAAGACCTTCTATGGAAATTCAAATGCGAGCTCTTTCTCAAGAGGGCGGAGGGCTGCTTTATCACAAAACATTTTTATGACCTTGTATCGGGACTCGAAGGCGCCCGAACAACGGAGTATCGATTCTCGATAGAGTCGAAGTCATTTATCTTGGCGGGGGCAAATGTCCCAATATATCGATAGGACATCCCGAATGGGAATTACTGCGCTGGTCGGAATCGACTTTCCGAGACCGCAGCGCAGTCTACTGCCCCATCGCGAGGGGTGGCGGGGGGTGCGCGAGAGAAAGACCAGGAGGGGGGCGAACGAGGGGGCGGAGCGGGTGCCGCGTCCTGCCCGCGTTCACAAATCACAAAGTAATTATGGTGACTTCGGAAGAGAGCGGGCTAAGAATCAAAGATGAACGATGGAAAATTCCCGAAGGAGGGCTCGCTAAATGAAGTGAGAAAACTTTGTTACCGAAGGAAAGCGTATGGACGGTCGACGTCAAAGATGATTTTTTCCTTTCTTTTTTCTTTCGACTCTTTTCCTCCTTACTCCTTCGGGATAAAAAAGGTGACCTATTTTCCGGGTTTGACTAAGGCTCGCCGAAACTGGTCGGAAAGTTCAACATTTGCATAGGGAGGATTGCGTGGAACCGTCAAAAGAAGGGGAACAGATAATGGGGGACGTTTGTAATGAAAAGTTCGCGAACTTTTCAAAGCATGCATATGTTAATTTTTGAAATGAAGCCCCCGCCCATTCCCGTTTGGTCGAGGAAAGGTCTTGCAGGGTGATCAACGAATATATATGAGGTCTTTTGTGGGGGCTTCCCAAACGCTCCCAGAGGCCTCTGAACGTTGCGGGAACTGCTTTCTATCTCGGGCAGGCGGTCAGGTAAATGAGGGCGAGAAAAAGGCGCTTTCATGGCCGCCCGCAACAGACGTACATGAAAGCTCTTGAAACGCACGCCTACCGTTACAAGTGCAAATGTGGCCCGATTTAGAGATGTACAGAGAGTGGAGCCAGTATGAGAGTACATTTCCGAATTCGCACTTTTGAATTTCGTTCCACAGATAACTAACTGTATATGAAAATACAGGTTGTCGAAGAATAGTCATCGAATCTTATTAGGATTAGTTTACTCAAAAACTATATTTCCCTTTCGCACTTTATAATTACTTCGTTTTTTATCCCACCATATGTAGTCTGAAGGCCAATGTAGTAGTATGACGAACATTGTTTCTATAGCACATAGTTACGTTGTGAAGATAAACTAGAAACCTACACCAGACACTAAAAAAAGGTAATCTTCAATTCTTGCATACGGTATAGCAAAAAAGACAATAAAGATTTCAAATTGAGGCACCATAACTGCTAAGCAAAATAAAAACGAAGCAGGTTGTTTTTGTTTTGGCCAAGAGCAAACAGTGTTTGTACGAATTTTCTGCTAATGGTGCACTGTTCGAATTGTGGCAGCATTGAAACTACGTTCGATAACGACTCAGTCGGGGTCTCACTTGTAATTTTGTGAATGAATATATGCTACCAACAATTCTCTTGGAATTGGACCGAAAAGACCGACTGTTTTCAATAACAGCATAATCGTTACCCGTAAAAGTGAAGGAAAGAAACAAATGAAGCAAAATGTTATTTTTCAAAATATTACTTCATCGTAACAAGTTTTATGATGAAATTAAAATTTGGGCAAACACGAAAGTACCAAGTCTCGAAAATTCCCAATCGAAGAGACGGGAGCGGTGGCGGAGACGGGGCCTAAACGTGTCCCACGCGGCCGGCCGTTTGCGAATGAAGAGATGGAGGCTTTCAAGCGCGGGTTTGCGGTTGACAGGCCGAGGTGGGGTGGGGGTTGAAGAAGGGAGGGAGTGGGGGAGGGGGGGTGCGGCCGTCGGCGCCAGCAACGCGAGGTGGCGCTTCGACAGCAAACACAATCGCGCCCGCAAACACGGCCCCCTGCGCCGCCCCCCGCCGCCGCCCACGCCCACGCGCGAGCGGACCGGACGGCGTCCGACCCAATGTTCTCAGTCAACCGAAGCCATGTAGAGAGGCATGTGCGGCTGTGTGTCGAGCGAGGCTCTTCACTTGGCAATTCGCAAATTGATGAGAAACTCCGCAACGCGCGACTGAAATAGTTACCACAACAGCAACATTGGGAACGGAGTACGATGCTCCAAAATAAAACACAGCCGCAACTATTCTATTCACTTTGATAATTAAGTCATTCATGTACTTTGCTTAGTAACTTGACAATGCATAATATTACATGATTAGATAATATAAATACTACTGGTGTTTTGAGTTTTTTTGTTCTTTTTTTTAAATTTTATTATCATTAAATAATTGAAACGCATTCATGAAAATAAATGTTCTTCCCTCTAAAATTTAAAAAGAATTGAACTATTCGTAAAATATAAGAAACATGAACTGTATCATCATTTTTGGTAACTTATCAAGTATTTTCCAGAAAGAATTGCTTAATACGTTTTCATAAACATAAAAAATTATTATTTTATTTAATAGGTAATTATTACAAACAAATTAGATTACTTTATCCTATGTGGCTAGGCCGAAGGCCTTTAAGCCATTACAATACCTACATCCTTTCGCGTTCTAATCTTTCGAATTCTGGTATTCACCCCAAATGGTCTCTCCATCTCATCAAAGCAGCGGAAAAGTAACATGTATTTAGCATTTAGCAAAGGAAACATGTATTTAGCATTTAAGTTATTTTAATAGTTGATTAAGAAGTTATTACTATCTAATAAATACAATATATTACATTCAAAAGTTTATTTCATTTATTAAGTATTGTCGTAAGCATTTAAATCCCGGGGAAACGTACGAACTTGAACACACCCCAGAGAAAGCACTTTACTCCTCCCTGTTTACCCCATCAGGGACTGATGTGTTTTCTCTCCAGGGGTCTCGAAACGTAATGGAGAATATATGGAATGACAGGCTGAATGGCATTTGCTCTGTGTTTCCATCAGTCAGCTTATTTGCCCCCGTGTACTCCTTTCACTTGACAGACGTCCCGAACGGCTGTCGCTTCGCCGACGCACGAGTCCACTCCACGAGTCACCTCGGTGTCACGTAGGGGTTCGCATCCGAGCTAGGCCATCGCCATGAATTGCTTGTTCGAGAACGTTCGAACAGCTTCTATAAGATCGTTCACTAAAACAACGATTTGTACAGTTACTCACAAAGAGTACATCTTTCATTTAAAAGCCTCGTATACGACTATAGCGATGGCGGCTAGTGGGGAACACCTGTGCGTTGAAATAACGGTTGTGGGAATGGATGTTTCTAAATTGTGATTGTCAAAGTAAGACCAAATCCTTACGTATCGCGCATGCGCCGCCCCGCAGTGTTGCGTTTAGGCAGCTTGCCCTTGATCGTTGCGACGGGGATTAAAATTCTTGAGAATTATTTCATGGTCAAAGCGGGTTCACAGCAGGTTTTCTCACGGTTACTGGCTTTCCCTTGCCTCTCTCTCCACCCACGATCCATATTCATACGCATATTATGTCTTTATTTACACCTAACCAATAAATCAATAGTTACGAGGTATAAGGCTTAGAGACTGGCAGAGTAGTATGAAAACTATCCATACCATTATCAGTTTTATTATCTGCAATCCAATTACAGTCAAAATTAAAAAAACACCCATTCGATATTTTAAAATCTTTCACATGATTTGGTGATATACTATTTTCTATTACGGTTTCATCTATCGTATATTTTAATGTGCCTAGTTGACTAGACCGCTTAGTTGTGACTATATTCTGCTTCCATTAGCGGTTTTCAGAGCACAAGAGAGTTCACCCACAAAACTCTTTCACGAAAGTTTGTAATTTTCATAATTACTCCATTGCTTTGTTTCCATTTATTCTTGTTGCACCAGGAGAGCCATGAAATATATATTTAATATTGTTTTGATGAGTACGAGGCTCAAAGAGAACCTCAAAAAGCCCGTGGAAGTTAAAATAAGTCTCATCTTTTGTAGTTTAATATTTTGTGTCTTTTTGTAAACGACATATTTTACTAGGTTGTTACATTCCCTACCATAGAAAGATGACAGTTTATACCATTTATAAGAAGAGACACAAACCATCACAACTGTGCTACCGCTTGAGGCAATTAGTGATCCCTAAATTCCAGAAAAAATAGTAGTTTGCATATAATGGTAAAAAGGGGAACGGTACAGCGCACATGCAACCAATCACACTCATTTGCTGCAACGTACCTCATCATGATTAATTCTGAAACAATGCGTCTTAGGATCACGAGTTATGATTAGGAATTAGAATTGTACAGAATAAGACTTTTTGGATCCATCTATTATATTTCTTGGGACACATCCTTCCTGGGTTCCTTACACCGTCAGCGGAGCGCATGAAGTGTAAAGGAGCGAGTTGCTCTCCTCTCGGGCTTTACTAGCATAGCCTCAATATGGATTTCTCTACTGTTACGGAACGAATTAACGACCGAAATTGGGTGCAGGAAAAATGAAAGGGTTGTCACAACTAAATATTAATTTATCACGGTCACCACTTTATTTTTCAGTTCCACAATGTGCATTAAACTTCCGGAGAGCCGAGAAAAAATATAGTAAGTTCCCGGCCACAAATCATTAACATTGTGTTTGGATTTTATCCAAACGTCGTGTAACTACAATCCCCAATGGTGAGAATTGTTGTCTGGGGGTAGCTGTAGAGCTGCCGGGCGATGTGGGAGCAGCCGATGGATAAGCAGTGGGTGGTAAGGGCTCAGCCGGCGAAGGGGAGGGGGCAGGACGGGCAGATGCGGCGGTAGGTAGGATGTGCGGGGCGAGGCGGGGAAAGCGCAAGGGACGAGAGAGGCAGCTTAGAAGATGATTGTGATAAATAAATACCCGGCCAACTCCGGTTAATCAGTGAGAGTTATCTATAACGCCACGAGGATATATTATCCCGAAAAAACAACAGTTTTTGAAAGTAATTATTAATGGCCATGCGCATATTTTATTTTAAACCGAGTTTCTTCCTGTGCCAGGGAGTTAATTTCTTAAATGCCCAGGATGTGGTCGACAATTATCACACTGTCTCATTCCCCGCGAGTTTTTCACAGTATTAAACAATTTGGTTGACCAGGAAATGTAACTGTTCATGTTTTACAAAGTGTGTATTGTTTACAAACAGGAGAAAGTATAAAAATATAAAGTCTCGAGAACATTTTATTTTAAAAAATTCAGATTGGGTGCATTTTGTGCTCTTAATTTCGTAGTCGATTTAGAAATTTCCATTGACAGTTTCAAAGGGTTTAAATAGTTTCACGTTCTAAATTTTCTAAAAAGCTAAAGTGGCTTTTCTTTGGAGATAATGAGAAACAATGCAACATATTAAACAAGAATCAAGAAAATTAGGAGCGTACCTTTATATAAAGTCGGTTCGTAATGACGCTTCATTAAAATTGATCATTTTTTCCTTTTGTGCAATAACTATTTGCTACTTGTCTTCATGACATGACAAAAGGATTCGTTTGCTTGGCAGAATGAGATACCCTCTTAGACAGAAAGATGAATCTTTCGTCAAAGGACGAGTGTCGTTCTTTTTCTGCACATCACTTAAAATATCAAGTCAGATAAGAGAAGAAGAGTTTCAACACCATCCTTAGGCATTTCAATACTCCTAAAACATCTATAGCAAAAAAATCCAGTGAATTCCGCTGAAAAGAGAACATAAAGTAGAAATACGAATACGGAGGCTACAAAAAATACTTTATCGCGAAACGCTGTGGAAAAGGCTAAGCACGCTCATAGCTCTGTCTCTGCCTCGTAAATCTTCGGAAAGCCCAGCGCTGCGGCGTTGGCGACTGTAGCGTAAACAAAAATTCATTTAAATGTGGACAAATGAACGTGCAGCGTTGCACGACTCGACTCAGCGACTCCATTCCCCTTCGCAGGGGGCTGTGTCGGAAAGAATAGTCCGCCCAAGGCAAGACGGGGCTCAATGCAGCAGAGCCAGCACAACATGAGGCTTTCTACGCGCACTTTTTTTTTTTTCAATTACAATTAAGACTGTATTATGCGACTTTAAAGGATCACTATGCATGAACGTATTTCAAGTGAAAGGTGTATGGAAGATACATTCCGATTTACGAAGTAAGATTAGTTGTTGAACATACTATTATTGCCTGCAATGGGTAAGGGACACTGCGATAGAGAAACGCGATAAATGTTTCATATTAATTGCGGGACCTCGCCAAGATCTTTAAGCGAGTTTCAGGTCCGTCCTTCCAGGGCTTGAGACTAGAGAATAACAAACTGATATGAATATTAATTTGCTAGTGCTCCATGTTTGTCATTCTCCCTTGGGAAACACACACGTTTTGGGAAAGGATATCAACAAAATACATTTGATCTCATTATCTTATAATGTATTGCTAAATTTGTCATTTGGTGGGTAATATACTATTTCGACACCTTAATAACAAAATACCGTGTACAAAAGACATATTTCTTCAAAACATATGAGAACTGAACGGGTTATTGGTGATGTGACATTACTACTTAAAACGGCTTTCAAGCAGCTTTCAGGTCTGATCAAACGTGATATAGCTATAAATATTTCCACATATCTTCGCTTTATAGATATATTTTCAGGCACGCCGATTCCGAAAAATGCTGCAGTGGTTTACAACAAAATCATCTCAGTAAGGAGTTATTATTTTTTCCATTTTGATTGAGTGTACGAAGGAAATTGCACATACGATTCAAAGAGATCATCCCAAGATGAAGTTTTCTAAGAGCAGGAAGCGCTAAGGTTAAGTAACATGAAGCCAAATGATGAAGATAATGAGATCAGGCGAACAAAAAACGGACCCAAATATTGATTTTGAAATATAATGTTGATTTTTGCCATTGAAAGAGTATTTGATTTCGTTCGCCAGGCCCTATCAAAATCCTTCATCCATCCATAAGAATCTCATTGGGAAGGAACCAGAGGGCCTCGCGAGTGCCAGGCGACTGCGAGAGCCGCGCGAGCGATTTGGTATTACAAACAGGGCGGCTGCTCGCTCGCTGGCGAGGAGGATCTCCGCGTAAGCAGATTAAGCCGAGCGGCTCCAAATAAACGGAGTGAGGGCGAAGGCGCTGCGCCCGCTTCTGCCAACACCCCCCGCCCGTCCCCCTCCCCCTTGCCCCACCCGCGCCTCTTTCCTCCCCGCCCTGCCTCAGCGTCGGGTTCTCCAGCTCTGCCCGTCTTTTCCTGTGACTGCATTCCACCTCGCCTCAGTTCCTCCAGGACTTCCTCCGGCCCAGCAGCCCTGTCTTGGTTTGTGAAAATACTCCTCAGTTCTGTCTTCTGCACTGCCCCAGCCTAGCTTCCATCCCTTCAGGCTCTCTACTCCTGCCTCATACTCTATCTTTCATAGTATCTCTTCAGACCATACTACTTCATCCCAGCCTCGCCATCGCCACGTCCGTCTCTCGTTCCCTGGCTCAGCCCCTCCCCTTCTTCTCAGTCCTTATCTCGCCTCTTCCCATATTCTGTGGTTCCGTTCCAGTTTCGCCATCATCATTTCCGGCTCTCCCTTCCTGCCTCAACAATTTCCCTTCTCCTCAGTCCCTCTCCCCTCTTTTCAGACCCCCTTCTTCCATCGCAGAGTAGTTTTCACGATTTTAGAGACTCTTTCCCCGCCTCCTTTCCTCTTTAGTCTCGCGCCCTTCCTCAGACCGTATTGCTTCATCCCAGTCATTCCATCACCACATCGGTCTGTCACTCCCTGCATTAGCTCCTTCTCCTCTTGTCTCCTCAGACCCTTGTGTTCCATCCCATTTTCGCTTTCACCACTTAAGTATCACACCCCCGAGCTAAACCCTCTCCTCATCAGTCCCTTCCGCCCCTCTTCAGTCCCTGCCCCGCACCAGTTTCGCCATCGCTCCTTCAAGCCCTTACTTCTCTCCTCTTCCTCAGTCTCTCCAGCTCCCTCCTCAGCTCCCCCATTTACGCCCCAGTCTTACCTTCACTCAGGCTCTTCGTTGACTTCGCTCCTTCCCTCCTCAGTTCTTTCCGCTCCCTCAACCCTTCCACCAGCCACCAGCGTTGCCTTCACTACTGCAGGGTCTTCGTTCTCACCTGAGATTGTCCACTCTTTCTTCAGGCAGTTACGCCCTGCCTTCGCGCTGCGTCCTGCCCCAGCTCCGCCGCACGTCTCAGTACGTCTTGCCAGTCCTCATTACCATCTTATGACGTTTATCTCGTTCGTAGGCGTGGGTTTCGCTTCCTTCTACCTTTTTTCTGCACTTTGCAACCCATGTACCTGACTCGGTTCTCAACTGAAAATCTCTCAGTGTGTTCCAGGACCTTCTTACTTATGTACCTCAGTATTAACAACTCTACCAGCCTCATCCCTCCTCACTCGTGGAACGTGAGATTCCTTTCCTACCTAGTTATCATGATCGTGTCAACAGGATCTGTCATGTTTGTGTATTCGCTCTGTTGTTCTGTAAACTATTTTTGTGTCGGCTTTTGATTGTCCTTTTCATTTTTATTCTCACCTAATCATTTCTTCTAAATCTCATATCTTTACATCTCATCTCGCCTTGCTCGCATGTAAACCGAATTCAGAAGTCATCCTGCCAGGTTTTGGGGAATTCTTTTTATTCTCATCTTAAGAAATACATTCGTGGCTTCCTTTTCCAATAAATTTGTTTTTCTCCCTCCACTTTCATAATCTCATTCTTCTAAATTACATTCCGTTATTTACGCGTCACGATTTCCCATTTCCTTAAATGCACTTGAATTCTACATACGCACAGTCTGTTGGCATACTTCGCGTGCTCGCAGACATCTGTAAACGCATTAGGCGTAAAAATGCCAAAGCCATTAGTAAAAAGTTCGGGCTGGGTTGGCTAGCTGGTTGAGGGGCGCCTGGCACTCGCAAGGAGGAAGGAGGCGGGGCGGGTAGAGGAGGCGGAGGCTCAGGGACGCGCTGACTGTGCGCGGCCACACAAACGTCGGATTACAACCGCAGTTCTTTAATATACATGAATCTTTTCAGCTGAGTCTCCGAATCGTAGGGATGGAAGGGATTGCTCTACCCAGTTTCCGAAAGTTTCCAATGCCAGTGAGCTGTCAAGGAAAAGCGAAAAACGGTAGCATAGGAAAAGCTTACACATGCCAGAAAAAAGTATTTGATACTATCTCGTTTGCATTATAAGAACATCCTTTCATGAAAATTATTCAAGCTGAAACAAGGCGGAATGAAACTTCTATACATTCAGTGCTCATTTTAGACAATTTTGTAGTGTTCCGGGTTAGAAATTACGTATACAGTGTTGCAAATGATACCAAAATACGATTAAAACCGTAGTCAACAAATTATCTCAAAGTATTCAAAATACAGGATATTACATATTTTCAACTCATAATATCTCGATATTTGCTGTGACTATATTTCTTCACCTTATCGAGTTGTTACCAGCTATTCAAAGTTGGCTGTAAATTGCTCTTCTCTTTGCAATACTCCGTGGTTTTGTTTGCCTATCGCAATTGTGTTAAAATATTGAGCCGACTGCATAAAATATTTACCTATCTGAATATAATATAATACAGTCGGAAGCAATAATAAGCAAACTTTTTAATTTGTTTAGTAATCCTCACTTTTGATCTCACATCGGAAACCTTGTCTTATGGCGAGTGTTTCCACCTTATCGTAGCAAAAATTCAATGAGACTGTTTACGAACTGTTTTTGCTGCAACGATAGAGCCACGACAGTTTTCATTTAGTGAAATCAATGTAACTAATACCATTTTACCTAACTTAATTAAATCAATGTAATCCTACCATGCCAGCTCTTGCTCACCTCCAACGCCGTCATAGTGCCCCACGCCCACGGTTAATGTCATCGACTTATCGTCATTGCCTCCCCGCTCTCGTGTGCTGTCATGTGTCTTCGAAGTGATGGGCCTTGTAGCATTTGTCTAGTTTTCGGCGAGTAACGTATTGAGCGGAAAATTGATATAGATGCACGGAAGGGAAAGTGAAAGGAAAGGAGAGGGTAAGGACAAATAACGAAACGCGAGAATAAACTTTGAGGATAGGGCGATCTCGAAGATAACCTTAAGCCTTTCTTTTCATTTATTCTAAGCATCATTTATAGCTTAGGGACTTCAGATCACAGCCATTCGCATTTGGTTTAATACCTTAAACCTGGATTTAAATAACTTTCATAACAATTTTTCAGAGCAAACTCCAAGGAGACATGATCTGTTGTTGAAACACCCAAAACCTTGTTGCTGTGAACCCTCGCTGAAGTGTCGCGCAGAATTTCGAAAGAACACGTTCCAATTGTTCCCCTGACCTTGCGAAGTGTTTCAGCGATGTGGTTTCAATAATGTTTCTAAACATCAAACTTTAAAACGAAAACATAAATATTAATAATACGATGCTAGAAATTCATCGATGCTTTCAAACTTTGACGTTTTTAAAACTGATTAGTGACCTCCGACAACAATATTTTCGCCAGGGAGATTTAATTTTTCTGTGGTCGTGTTTATTAATTTATTATTCAGAGTTATGTGACGAAGTCACAAAATGATCAGATCAAATGAAACAACTTATTATCTGACTGGATAATTTACATAATAAACCAAATTTATTAACCAAAACTCTTCTAATTTAGGTCTTGCATCTTTCCGTGTGAAAGAATGTTTAACATGTCGATATCTGAAAACTATTACTAAAATATGTTTGTATTAATGTATTATTTAATTCAAAACTAAGATACATACCACGCAAAAACACCGAGCATAAAACATCGATTTTAAAAACATATCGGCGTCAATAAATTGATGTTGAATATATCAAGCACAAAACATTTTTACAAAAAAGTCCATATTTTGAACATCGATTTTTTTCGACATCGATATTTTCGACACTGTTATTCTAAATTGGGTGGTAGCAGACATGTTGTCATCCATAATGGTGAAAAAATTATCGTCCACACAAAAGTATAATAATTACTAACTAGAGTTAACTTTCGGGAAGACTCTATTCCTATCTTCAGTGGGTCTCAAGCAAGGCAGAGAAAATTGAAAAATTAACATAATGGGAGAAAAAAGAAATACAGTAAATTCATATTGTGACGTACCTTCGATTCGCTGCGATCCAATACATTTATTTTTAGAAGGGACACGTGTCTTGATTCGTGAATGGGTCTCTGAAGGTTTGACAGAAACATTGGAAAAACTCAATCGTCATTTTTTTTAACAAACAACCACTTGATTACGAAAATCACAAATGTCGTACATCAACTCCGGTTTGATCAATCCCCGTTTTGGTACCAAAACTATACCTATGAGCTCAGATTACACAATACCTTGAATGCAATAAACCATTAGTTTCTTCTCGGATGCCCGCAGCGGCCACGTCGCTCGGCGGCCTTCGGCGCGACTCGGCGCCCTTCGGACGGTCGACCTTCGCTGGGAAACCAGAGGCCCCAGCCTTCCACAACGTTCACACAATGACACCTGTTTCGACTCCGACCGTCGTGAATGTATTTCAGGTCGGGAATGCACTAACACCGATATTACTGTCCACCTACCCTTCGTTGGTAATATCAGTTCTCCCTGGCCGCACAACCCACCTGTTCTACTTCGTGTACCTTCTCACGTTCACGTATACACGTGGCAACTTTTCACTGTCGTTACCGGCCATGCGGTCGGTAGTAGACCTTGTCACAACGTTTCTCGAAACCTATTTCCCCTCTTCAAGCTTACTTACTACTTATTAACTGCCACAATCACACTTAATCCGCTCCCTAATAGCTTATCTTCTGTTATTTAAATTTACTTCTTTTCCTTTACTCGCCGCGCACATCACCGGCTCCGCTCTCCTTCGTGTCCTGTTACTCACTAACCGCCGTCGTCTCACCCGGTCTCGCCGTCTGACCCGTTCACTGATTTCGTCAGCTACTCGCCGCCTTTACCGCGCAATTCAAAATAAATGTATTTGAAGAAACGCACCGCGTTTCAATATGAAAAACTAACAAATAACAATTCTAGAAAAGTAATATTTAATAAACTTATTCTACTTTTTTGTGGATGATTATTTCCTTCTCCCATTACAGTTATTTTGGACATGGACATCGACATACCATCCCCACATACGAGGTCATTCTAAAATTTATAATTCGTGCACGACGTATGAGCGGCGTGACGAGGGTTGTTCCTCCGTGTGTCCCCGCCTCCGCCACGGCACCGCGCCACCCGCGAGGCCCAACCTTCATCGCCCACCCGCGCTCTCCTCGCTCGTCCCCGCCCACGCCCCCGAGGCACGTTTTATCTGCTGACGCGTGAAATATCGTCGCGGAGACGCTGATGACGTCATATTTCAGATGCTACGTGGCCGGAGGCGTTGTACCTCTTCTTCTTTCCTGCTCATTTCTTTCCCCACCTCCTCCCCCTCTTTTTTTTCTCCGTCGATCACCTCAGGCTGCGGAGGCCGTTGTGGGTCCTGCACAGACGCGACATCAACGGTGTCGAACGTCGCGCAAACAGCCTCGCTCACGTACCGTCAGAGAATGTTACAAGAGCGTTCTTCAATGTCGTCAAAGAATGGAAGTGGTGCCAAAGAACGGTGAGTTAGTAGCCGCAAAATGTCTTTCATATTGTCCACATAAAAATATCGCATTATTATCATTTTACGCGCCTGTCCACTCGAGTATCCACAAACGACTATACAAAAAGCCTCCTCTCACATTTAACTTCTTTTTTAAAAACGGGTTGAATTCGACCTTGCTGTGTGCAGAAAGCGTACAGGGGACACATATTGAACAGTTTTAATAGAGAGTTAATGGAAAGGTAATACATGAAAAAATGCATAGAGTAGTAGAAGGAAATTAAGATGGTGGTGCAGGGAAGGAATAGATGAAAGAGTTATATGGAGAGAGAGAGAGAGAGAGAGAGAGAGAGAGAGAGAGAGAGAGAGAGAGAGAGAGAGAGAGAGAGAGAGAAGGTATAGGTTTTTAAAATAAGAATGTCATCAAGTATGATATAAGATAACGGAAATGACATCAACAAGCCTCTCGCAAATTTTTCAAAATTTTTCAAAATGTTATTTTTATGACATCATTCTTTAATCGTGCTTAGTATATATGATTTGTTTAGAGAGTTTAAGCTGTAACCAGAAATAAGTTGATCGATTGTGTATTCGACTCACCCAGTGTAGAAAACCTATGATTGTCAAGACTTGGACCATAGATCCTCCCAGTCAGAGACGCTGCTTCGTCACCAGAAGCTGTCACTGAACCATCTCAGCCAAACCCGTTCGAGCGAAGGCCAAACAATTTTTTTCTTTAAGAGCTCTTCCATTGTCTTTTTATGATGTGCGGCATTTGAAACAACTGTACATTTGCAACTAAGAATACATACGTTGATTTTTTCGGTATATATTGACGATGCGAGGATATGTCAGTGTGGATCTCGTTGAATTTATCAAATTTTGTTCAACGTTTTATTTTATTACATGGCATCTTCGCTCTCTTTTCTAAAAAGCAGGATGCACTATTCCATGTTAACTAGCAGCGAACATCTAAAACTGCACATTCTACCTTGTAAAAGTTGTCTACAACCGTCGAATAAGCTCCGCATTTGCACCATACTGACCATTCTGATCGAAATAAACGATGTGAACTACATTGCCATGTAAAACACGCAATCCTGGGCAAACGATGTTTTCCTCTCGGCCATCATTCAAGCTGGACAAACCCAGTAAAGTTCAAAGTTCATGCGTAGCAACTAGAGTTTATGGGTTAAGGCCACACCAAAAATATGGACGAACGATTTTTGTGCCAATACGAACAAATTTACGGTCCGCGTTCTTAATTGTATTTCTTAAATTTTAATTAATGAATTACGAACTATACTCAATAGAAAGCTATCACAATCACTAATACATGTGCGTTTATTTCGGATCATTCTGTTTCCTTTGTCCTAGAGAAAGATTTTGTGGCACAATATTGCATTATTTTATCGGTAATAAAGTTTTGTCGATGTTATGAATCACGTTTTAACGGTATTAATGGTATTTGCTACACGATATTAAAGCTCTAAATTTCTGAAAGATAAAAGCTCTAAATTTAAAGCTCTATATTTCTGAAAGAGAAGTGGGATAATTTAGAAAACATTAATGTAACGGGAATCATTGACGTTCCTATTTCACTGAAATGAGAGGTAGCTCAGTCACGATTAGTTTAAAACACGTCCTTTACATTTCTTTGATCATCAAGAAACAAAAATATATAGACGAATTTAATACAATAACTGCGTGACATAAAATAAGTATTCTCGCCACTAAAAATCGATTTCGGTATACACTCCACAATTACGAATGTTACTAGTGAGTGATTTGTTTCAATAAAGATATTAAATGTTTTTTGATAAATGTGTTTAGAAATCAGAAGTAATCAGTGGAATAGTGATCATATTTGCGTTGCCAATCTTCACTTTTAGCATGTCGTAATACGTAAATGACTCCACTTATTGTGGCAAATACATAACAATCTACCTGTAATAATTATCGAAATACATTAAACCCCCTATATAAAACATAACTTTCGTCACTTGCACAATAAATATGTGAAGGACTTTTAACATCATCGGCTGCACTCGAAGATGAAGGTTTTGCTGCTACAAAAGAAATGCTCTCAAATTATCCCTTCCAGAGTTCATTTTATCAGCAGATGGGCGTTCCGCCGCGCGCAAAGGACCTCAAATGGGCCAGAACGTAGAGTGGGAGAGTGCGGGACGCGAGGGGGCACGGGGTGGCGGCGACGGAAGCGAAGCAACGCGGGAGGGGAAGGGGGAGGGGGTAGGACTGGCCGGGGGGGAGGGAGGAGGAGGAGGGGGCGAGGCGCAGCGGGGCGGCTTGTAGCGCGAATCAGAGCGCGGGGCGCCCGGAGATTTCCCAATTCCGGCGTAATCTGCGGGAGGACGTCGCCTGGTTCCATTTCCGGAGGGAGAGAAACTGAGGGAGGTGGAATCGTACAAGGAAGAGAAGAAGGCAGCCTCCAGAAGTAATGGATAAAGAGGAGATAGGACGAAAGGGTAGGTCCTGACCGTCGCACTTTGGGGTTAACGGGAGGGCATATTCTCCTTATCATTACGTAAAAAAATGAAAGCTAAGATGAGGTTGTGGATGAAATCAGCGTAATCAGATGATGATTAAACGGATAATTATTAGTAACGACATTGGTGAGTGTTATTCGTTATTTCGTGTTTCCGGGCTCGTTATATATAATAGTCATTATTCCCGTAAATGTATTGTATTTTCAAGGAGGCGACTGTGATATGACCGCTCTATGCTGAGATCTGATGCCGACGTACACAGTTCGCAGGATAAGCCCGCGGGTAAGACCGTGAGTTGGGACTTGATGTGTAGTAGTGTAGTGCATGTAAGTGTAAGTGTATGTAGGTAAGGGGTGAGGATAGGACAAGGAAGGGGATGGAAATATCACACGTTATCCGTGACCCGTTTATTAGGGTACTACTCCGGCATTCTTTGTAGTCATCGAGAAACCATGAAAAATACCAAACGGAGCAGCCGGTCGCTAGAATTATCCTCCAGCCTGTTGAATTTGATCTATCTATACAGCCAGTGTCGAAAATCATGCCACCGTTGGAACTCGAAACTTAAGACCAGGGTCTTTCAACTCCCATATAACGTGGTGGAAACCATTAAGGAGGCGCGCTCTCCTGCAGCTCCTTCTTACTGGAACTAAAACACGAACTGCTGCCAACAATACTTAAAACGTGCGTGGCTGCTGCGTGAGTTCGCGGGACGCAAGCAGGCCCTTAATGTTACAAAAGATAGCGTCGATGATCACGCATTCTGCAGGGGATTCTTATACGTGCATATTAAGAATAGTTGAACACTTAAAAGACACGTTTCCTATTTGTCACAAATGAGCCAATTTTTATGTACTGAAGTTGGCTAGCCTAACTGCTGCTGTACGACCCTAGCATCTCCTAAAGTAGCACCCTCGAGCTTTGTCTCCGGTTTTGATGGAGAGTTCAAAGGCCCTACGTAGGACCTCCCGGTCTGATGCACTGCAATTATTGGTGCGAGTGCCGCTGCCTACCACAGCGACGGTAGCGATCGCCGACGACCGCGTCCCACTCTACCCTTTTACGCCCGCAATCGTGTGGCGAGGAACGGAAAAGTTTGCGGGCGGTGAGTCTGTTTTTAGGGACACTATTAAAAAAAATGTCATACGGACCTAATCGTGTTTCTGCTCTTTGCGACCTTCACCACCGAGTCATTGAAAATTACAAGATACTAAAAGGAAAAAGGGAGAACAGAGGAGAACATATAATGAAATGCACGGAAACAATTTGAATTATTAAGTCCAAATCCTTTCTATATCACACACTAGTATCGTTATCCTTTTTACGAAAATCTTTGAGAAATGACAGCAATTAAGTCAAGTTATATATGACAGCATGAAAGTATGTTTCGAGTGAAACGGAAGAATTCTGTACTACTGAATTCCAGAATCTTTGTATTCGTGAATTTACCATTATTGTTCCACCCTCACTTCGTGATATGCGACATGCGATGCAATTTAAAAACAATGAAATGAAATTGGAATAATTTCATTTAAGTATTTTGCAATAAAAGTTATCTGAATACAAACATTAAAAACAATTTTACAAAATCTCGTTTAGGATAACAACGTCGAAATGACTGAGTAGATAAAGTTCAAACGGATATTTAGTAGATTAAATCAGGGAATAAAATTATCATCAAGAAAGGGCATTCATCTTTATTGAGAAACTATAAGCGACGCATCATTAAATTACACAACTCCCTCACAAACAACTCAAATTCACAAGAAAAAACACATCATTTCTATAATGTAGTTTTGGAATGTGATCGAGTGCAAAGACAAACATATACGAACTTCATATACATCATATACGAACATCATATACATGGTACTTCGTTCCACGAGAAGCGGCGGCAATAATTCGAGAGAAGCGACTGGCGAGAGGGGGCGGGGCCAGCAAGTGAACCAGTGAGGGCGTGAGAGGAGAGGGGGCGGACGCCGGGCGCCGGGCGCCGAAAGCGAAATGGCGCGCGTGCCGCCGCGTGAGTGCAGGGGATCAGTGTTCATTGCTCGCTCACTATCGATTTTATTTGAAAGCCGAGGAAGCGCCGGACCGCCAGCGCAGAGGCGTCCTCATCCCACCCCACCTCCACCTCCACCTCCACCTCCACCTCCACCTCCTCTGCCGCCTCCTCCTCCATATACTCCATCACCTCCTCCGCGACCTTCTCTACAACCATCTCCCCCTCCTTCTCCACCTTCTCCTCAACCTGCATCTTCATCTCTACCTCCCTCTCTTCCACCGCCACCACACCTTCCCCTGCACCCCTGCCTCCTCCTCCACCTCCAACGCCACCCCCATTCCACCTCATTCTCCACCTTCTCCTCCACCTGCATTTTCATCTACACCTTCTCCTCCTTGTATTTCACCTTTACCTCCACTGCCACCCTACCTCCTCCTCCATCTCTGCTTCCTTCACCTCCATCGCCAACCCAACTCCTCGTCCTCCCCTCTTCTTCCCTTTCTCCCTCCTCCCCTCCTCCTCTTCCTCTTCCCCTCCTCCTCCCCTCCTCCTCCCCTTCTCCTCACCCTCTTCCTCCTTCCATTCTCCTCGTCCTCTTTCTCCAACTCCACCTCCATTTACACCTACACCTACTGCTCCTGGGCCGCCTCCATTGCCATCGACTCAGGCACATCTCCACAGTAACCAACACCCCAATCTGAATGATAACCTTACTTTGTGGATTCCTTTTGTCGTAGGGGCCAGAAAAATCAGTAGTTATTCTTTAATTTTCTTCCCTCAGATATCCGAACCTCCACATATCTCATTTCCTGTGGCTTAGAGCAATGCCTCGAATGTGAAGATACCTGGAAAAGAAAACCCAGCCATCCGTCGTGTAGAATGATGCAAAATGTACTTTCCAGTAGGACATGATCATTGTCACCTACCGTGACATGAATTAGTACACTTACAAGGCTTACGACCTTAGTGGTTGATGCGTCCAGAACGAATACTCAGTCACTCGTCTTCAGTATTGTACCAAAATACCTCCACTCACATCCTGCCTCTCATATCCCACCTCCTATATTTTCTCTACCATCTCTCGCATCCACATCCCAAACCTCTCTACATACCAACTTCAAATCTCACCTCGCACATATAACACCCACCTCATTCCACTTCCCCTAGACTGTTGGTGACATCCCATCTTCCAATTACCAATTGACATCCCGCACTTCACACTTCTCAACTCGCAAACCCTGCCTTTGAGATTGCCGTAGTATCAGCCACGCCTTCTTCAGTGCGTTTTCTTGGCAGCGACTGACGCTGCCCTCTCAACCGTTACTTTCACCACCAGCACAGCCACCGCTTCTCCTATCGCCTTCGTTGCCGCCCAGGCACTGCCTCCTGCATGCTTAAGCCCACGCGCCGGGGATCACGGCCGGCTGAAGCACCCAAGAAGCGTCGCAAAGCAGAGGACGGTCCGGAGAATTCTCGCGAGAACCGGGATCAGCGCGTGGGATGAATTGGGTCCAAGAGATCAACGCGGCTGCCTCGCAGCGAAACAATCCCTGCGGTCTTCACACACATCGCTTTTTCGCCAAGACAAAAACAAAGCTCTGTGCGCTGGAGACTTTCTGCACTGCGACTCAAATTCTGGGAATAAATACACCCATTCTAAGGATAATAAAATCACAATGCCAAATCGCTAAGACAAAAATATTATTACATTTTCTCCGAGACATGATAGAATAATTTGTATTAATCACCGTACCCATCACTAACTTTTATATTGTTCTTCTGCAGTATGGATCCGGATTATTCAAGTATACAAACGATTTTTTTCTAGAAAACTATAAACTATATGTAATTGTGCAACCACAATAACTCTTTGTTATTTAACTATTCTAGGTGATTTTGATAAATTTCAAGAAACATTTAATCTAATGACAAGGAAATTTCTGTAAATTAATTATTATAAAAATCGAATCTTGCCTTGAAACTATACGAGTGAAAAAGTGGCTTCAGATGGATGGATATTTAGCTATATACAAAAACCTCCAATATATTTCATTGAAATTTCTGAGGATTCTTCAAAGAGAAGTTTAAAAGCAAGTAAAACTGGACTCAATCAGTTTCCCTTTGTTTACGATTTCTTCCAAACTTTCGAAGAGTCGGGAATCTAGTCCTAACAGTTAGTTAAATTCACGAAGCAGACCCAGGGAGAAAGAATTTAATCAAGCAGACATTATGCTAACTTCTTTTTTCAGAAATTGCTTCATTTTATTAATTTTATATGAACGGTACTTTTAAGATATCTGATAACAAACTAGTAAAACTATCAGAGATATGCCTAGCTTACAATTACTAATGAAATGTACCCTAACGCATTCTTACATTGATACTTACATGAGCCAAAAGAGTCATTGGAGAACTAATCGAACATTTTATTATTGAGAAAAGGAATTAAATATTTGTAAACGGTGAATGTTTACTCTAGTTTTATAATGCTTAAAAAAACGAAATCTTGAACATATGTTACGTACATGTTAAGTACAGCTTGCAGTCATTTCCGTGTCTAATTAGTAAGATTATGTATGCAGCCATATCTCATGCCCTACAGTCCCAGTCGGCCGAAAATCCTCATACCCGTATCAGAGCGCTCGGCTTGTGGTCACAAAGTCACGTCCGCTCAGCATCGCCCATCGGCTCTCCGGCCATACGTCACTTTCCATGATCACCGCCTCCGGCTAACATTTATGATTAACGCACGCGCACTGTTCTCAACGCAACGCCGTAGTCACAACGCCGTAGTCACAACGTCGTATTCCAACTGCTTCAATACGAGCAAAGAGGCATTAATACACTTTGTACTGATTTGCGAACCTTACGCTCACAGTCGCATACATACGCAGCCCATTTTTAAATCGGAGAATAATGGTATCTTTGCTGACCTGGTGTGAACTGACTGAGGCAGTCTCATGGACTTCCTTGGCCTGGTGCCTGAAGAAACAGCGTCTAGTTTACTGAATGAACTCTGAGCAGTATGACCAGCTCTGCCGTATGAAATGTCTCATGGTGCCACGTAGCACCCATGTCGGGAATCGTGAAAAAGTAGATTCTTTGATCACTTCTTGTTTCCGGGCGTGTTCACTGATTCCATTAGACCCGTAGGTGTAGTTCATTTTTTTCACGGAAGATGACGATCATCTTTCCCAGCAGTATGGCGAGATCTGGCGCCGACCTACACGTAGTCTGGCGGGATTTCCCCTAACCAGGAATTTGCCATCAGCGGGGCACCAACCAACCTCTACGCTCCCGACCTGTCTCCCGGCATGTGTGTTAATGTAGTGTAAGTATGGGATGAAAAAGTAAGTGTATGTAAGTAAGGGATGAGTATAGAACAAGGAAGGAGAAGAAAAGATTCCGGGCGGTCTGTGCCCGTTTGTTAGGGTACTACTTCGGCATTCGCCTCATTCGACTTGTGTTGAGCGGAGAAACCACAGAGATCAGAGCAGACAGCTGCTAGAATTCTCCTCCAGAGAGGGACTGAAATCGTCCCAGCAATGTAGCTAGTGTCGAAATTTTTTCCACCGCTGGGACACGAAACCTAGTCCCGGTCAGGTGCATTGCAGTGACATAACTTAATGACCGGAGTCACTGAAGTTGGTGCGAAAAGTAGAAACGACCACGACTAGCCATAGGTAAAATGGACTAAAATAATGCAGTTCTCGAAAAATCAGCATACAGGAATTATCTTACCCAGAATGTAACAAACATGACGGATCTTTTTTAATTGAATTGAATTTGCCTTATTTTACGTGGCGAGACTCGGGCCATCAGGCCCGTTCTTCCGTCTGGCCACGCAAATGTCGGTACGCTCCTTTCACCACCAACTAGCGGAGAAAGGAGGTATTTCTTGGGCGAGAAACAGGCGATTTTGCATTTAGCTCAGAGGCGTCATTTAGGCTTGAGGATCTTTTACATACAAGTAAATCTACTAACATGGGACAGCCGGCTTTACTTCCCCTCCGAAGGAAGGCGTACGAAGGATTTTGTCGCCCTAAAAATCCACGGTTTCGATCGCGTTTGAAACCGCCAACTTGGGTACAACAGTCCGAAGCGCTAACCGGTACACCATCGCCGCCGTCGGATGTTAACGTATTTTGTTTACTCGAAGCAGCATATCTGCAACAGCAGAAGCGAAGAAGAGGCAGGCTCCGGCGGGTTGGTAGGTCAGGCGGCGCGGCGCCTTCTCTTTTCCACAGGGGCCGCCAACGAAGATGGACGTCGCTGCCGCGTCCCTTCTCGGCCTCGGTTCACCGAAGGCAGTTCTTCCAGGCGCCTTTTGTAGGCGGGAAACGCCATCTCGCCGCCCACGTTCCACCCCTCTCGATTCGCTTCTTTTCTCGCGACACTCACAAACATCGCACACGCACATACGCATTCACATACGCGCGCGCTGTTTCCGTTCCCGTTGAGGTTCTTCTACTCCCGGATACCTTTCTTCCAGTATATTTCCATGTTCGGAAATAAATTTACATTCAAGGTCTGACTCAAGCTCCCTTGCATCCCCCAGGTCTCGTTGTATCCCTCTCCATAGCAGGTGCCTGACGGGATCCATACCATCACCATTGCTTACCAAACCCCTACGTTTCCTCTCACACAATCGTTCAGGCTGTCTTCGAACAAGTGAATGAAATTTATTGTTGGTGCATCAATTGGTATATTAGACAGACTTAAATACCTAGAGGTGGTGTCATTGTTCCTCCTGGTGTGATTTGTGAGATATAGTGCCGACCTATATGTCATCTTCTGACCCTCCTATCATCACACACACCGAGGCAACGTCTCAACCGGAACAACCTTTGAGGTCTTTACTGGCCTTCTGAAATGCACGACAGTGTAAAGCATGTTAAATTGTTTTTACGAGAAGTAGAGGGTACAAGGTTAATGAACGAGAGATTGTGTGCGGTCCATGGCCTGTTAAGATACTAATTCAGCCTTCACCTGTTACTGACCAGAGAAACCTCCGAAATACTATCGGCCAGAGCACTCTTGAATTCTAGAATTCTCTGTGAGACTGATTGCGGCCCAGCTACGCAGTTAGAGTATCCACCACCGTCGAGATCCAAAACCTAAAGCCTGCCGGCCAATGCTGCGGCGGCAAATGTGTTGCACATGAGAGACCCATCAGTTCAGCAAGATCGGTCAGTTCTTGCCATCGTCCCAAGACCTAGGATGACCTCCATTCACCCTGGCCACCTCCATCCATCTCATCAGCACAAACCTGTGAACGAGGTTAATCTCCCTAGCCCCCACCCTTCTTCCCCTCCTTTCCGGTCTATCTTCCAATTCTACCTCGCCCTCTTCCACCCCTTCCCCTTCCCTTCTCCCAGTGCACCAGATCCTCGTACCTGCCCCCGGTCCCATGGGCTCCTTCGCTCGCCCAGACCCTGGCCCCCTCCGCCCAGACACTGGCCTCCCTGGCGACTCCATCGCGCCGCTTCCGCCCCTCCCTTTCCCTCCCCATCCCCTCCCACCCCTCGGACGGACAGCTGCGCCCGGCCACCTGCGCGTGCCCCGGCGCGCGCCTCCCATCCATCACGGCGGCTCCCGTGCCCCGCCCCGCGCCCTGCCCCGCCCTGCGCCCCGCCCACGCTGCAGTGCTCGCCTCCACAGGCCGCCTACTCCGCTGGGACGGAGAGCAACGGAGCGGCGAGAAAATGGAAAAAAGGCGAAAGGAAACACAGCGCCGGCGGATAATTTCACGGTGAAATATTTACATGTCAAGAATTCTCGACAGTGCCAATTTCGAGACTCCCAGAACAATTTTTGCTTCATTTATAAAAGTAATCTTTATGTTATATTCTTATATGAATAATTAATTAAATACGATTAATAAGATACGCAACCGCAAGATACGCAATACGCAAACGATTACAATCTGTGCACGGGATCTACCAAGTATCTAAAAATAATTTGTATTAGAAAAAGCGTCACTTGTTTCAAGTTAACAAGTGATAGTCGTGATAGCAAAGATGTCCTGAACAAAACAAATGGAGGCAGGAAAGTTGTAAGATCTTAGCATCCATTGATATGGAATTCAAGCATTAAAAGAAGCACAAAAATTGCACTATATAAAACAATTGTTGAAAATCTATTCACATGTGGAGCTGAGTTATGGACTATTAATGCCAGGGATAGAAGTAGGACCCACGGAACAGAAATGGAATATTGGGGGCGGTATTGTCAGGTTACAAGAACGGAAGGAATTAAAAATCAAAGAATAATAGAAATAATGAAACCTGAAAAATCAACCATAGAGCAGATAGAAACAAAGGCTATATTTTGGTATGGACATTTAAGAAGGTTTGACAATGAGCGACTTTCAAATAAGATGTGGGAGTGACATTCACAAAAAATAAGACAGATAGGAAGACCCAGAAGGAAGAGTGAGGAAGACGTAAGATCAAGGATGGCAGGGCGAGATTTAGAAGATGATGCCAAGGAAGATCGAAAGAAATGGAGATTAGGAAGCGAGAAACGGCGACAGCTTTAGATTACTCGCTTTACTACTTACTACTACTACTAATAAGGATTAGACTATTAACGGCTATATATTTCTAGAAGTGATCTTTTCTGAGAGTGTTTTGCAATAGCAATAAACTTAAAAATGGACACATACAACTAATTCAATTCTAAACGTACGTCTACTGCTGATAAGTCACATTCGCACGATGGGTGTCGCCGCCCAAACAAGCATCAACTATGTTCTTGTTCCCTCATATTCTGGAACCATTCGTCAGCCTAACGCACCCGCGCCAACAGCTCGTTGCGACAGAGAGGGCCACGCGCCTGTCAACCAGAGAACGTGACTTCGCCCTCTAGGCGAGCTCGTTCCGCCGCGAACACCGTCTGAGGGGCGAGCGCGCGCGAAAGAAACAAAAAAAGAGCCACCAGCGCAACGCGCTCGTCCACACACGAAGCGAGACGCGCGCGCGTGTAAATGGCCAGCCGCCGCACAAAGACGCCTGCAGTCCGTACGCGGGCGGCGGACGCCTCGCGCCCACGCGATGTCATTCCCAAGAGCACGCGCCGCGCCCGCCCGCCAGCGCGCGCGCGAGCGAAGGCCGGCGACAAAAAGGGCGGGCGGTAGATTTGTTTGTTTCTTTGTTTTAGTGATTCCGGGCACGTCAACTACCAGGGTCATTGTCGCGTAAGAGTAGTGCATGTTTTTTTTCTTGTGATGTGGCGGTGGTCTTTTCTCACTGGATGGCGAGATGCGACGCCGGCCTACGCCGGTTAGCGGAGTTTTCCCCAATCACGTATCTCTCACCAGCGGGGCACCGCCCCACCCGGGACAAGCTCTTAGCCGCGACCAGTCTCCCGGCATGTGTGGTAGTGTAGTGCTTGTTGGTGTAAAAGTGTCACGGGAAAGAATAGGACAAGGAAGTGGTAGGAAAGATCGCGCGCGGTCCGCGGCCCGTTTGACAGGGTACTGCTTAGGCATTCACTTGGTGTTGATCGGAGAAGCCACGGAAAACTACCGATCAGAGCAGCCGGCCGCCAGACTTCTCCAGACAGCAACTGAATTCGACCTAGGTGACAAGCTAGTGTCCTTCCACTATCCTTCCACCTGGGACCTCCCGGTCAGAGAAACTGCAGTGACATCAGTTGATGCCCTGACCCATCTCTCGTGGTGAGGGCGAGGGAGTGGGCGCGGCCCGGGCAGTGGAATGGGTGAAGGGGCGGTAGAGTGGGTGGGTGGCGGTGGAGTGGGTGAGGGGGTTTGGGCGGGAGGTGGAAGAAAACGGCTTCACAGGCAGAACGCGCGTCCGCGTCGAGGCTACACAGCTCCTCTGAAGTACTTGACCCCCCCTGGAGGCGGGCCTGCCTACCCCCCTCCCCGCCGCCAACCCCAGTGCCCGCCACCTGCACAGTGCGAAATTATGACGAAAAACACGCGCAAAAATAATTTTTTGTCCTTTTAGTAATCGGAAATAAAACTTATTTTTATATTGCGTTAAAGGAATCACTTGCGAAGATAAATTAAAATGAGTTGTGGTCGTAAAAAAATGAGAAATATAGGCGTTTAATGATAAATGTTACAAACATCTAGGTCATGTAGGTTGGTAGAATATTACCTCTTGTTAACGAAAAGAATGGAGGAATTTCAAATCACATAGTTACACATGTGATATTTACCTGTGATATGCAGGCAACTCATCGCACACTGGTGTTTTGCAAGTAATACTGACACTCAAGAATCATTTGTTTCTGTGTCCAAACATCAAAGCATGATGAGTTGACTACCAATCAGGGGCAATTATTAAATGAGTAACTTCATAATATATGACTTGCTGCTACATTCAAATTGTAGAAAAAAATTATAAAATTATAAATTTTTTAAGATGAAAAAGTTATCAATTTTCACCCCTTATATGACAAAAACGATGTAACATTTATTCAGAGACACTCCGTATATTGCAGGTCTGAGTTTGAGGGAGATCGAAGGGACATTTCGGACGAAGGGATATAGTGGGTGAAGAAGTGTACAGAAGAAATCACTAATCGTTCACGGTATTCACAATCGACGGATTTGAAAATAAATTTCAGACTCAATATATTATGATTGACTAATGAATAAGTAGTATTGCGTTGGTATGCTCAAAAAAGAAGTTTCACCGAATAGCATCTATCTGCACCACCATCTACTAGCGATAGATTGATAATTCGAATAAAATAATTCTCTCCCTGAACTCAGTGAAACGTAGAAAATTATATCAATAACAATTATTAAAGCCTGATCCATCCTTTTCTGAAGAGAAATACTCAGTTACAGGTGTGAATCACTGGCTCCTCATCATTATGAACAACGGATCTTGTGACGGCGCCTGTTTAAATAAACAAGGAAGTGACGGCAAATGCTTTGTCAGGACGCGGCGATGGTACCAAGCAGTGAAAGAGATTACTTATTTTGAAAGGGCGACATTTAGCTGTGGACGAATGATTCTTAGCATTAGACGTCATGAACTAGCTTCATGTAAAAGAACGATGTAATAAGACCACAGTACCACAATCACCATTTGTAACATTGTTGCTAAATTGTGTCGTACTGGATTCCGAGCGTATCCGAGGGAGAAGGCTTACGGCGTAATGTCATCATTTTTCCGTCATTGAGAAAAATACTTTTTTACAGCTTACATATTTCTCTCTGCTTTATATTGACTGTTGGAAAAAATACTCATCCGTTTATTTAGTTAACTACAGCATCGTGGACGTCTATTACATAACTGGACACTCCATTCGTTCAATCTAACATTTTCTTGTTTTCATGAACCACGTCCATTCCAACTATTCTAACGTTCTTGCGAGGTTTAGATACATTTTTTCGGCTTGAGTTGACGGGTACAGTGGTGGTATGCCATTGACTTCCATTGGATAGATAAGGGTGGGGGGAAATTGAGTAAGAAATTATTAGGCATGCTCTGATGCGACATTCGATGCCATGAAAAGTCATGAGAAGGCATTCACGCCACAACCAATACCGTGCCTCTGTCTGGGAAGTCCTAGGTTTTGATTCTCGACGGTGGCATAATTTTCGACACTAGATAGTTTACCTAGGTCGAAGTCATTCGCTTCCTGAAAGAGAATTCTAGCTCTGATCGGTAATTTTCTGTGGTTGCTCTAATCAACACCTGGCGAATGTCGCAGAAAAATCCTAACAAATGGACAGCGCGCGGGTGTTTCTTAACCTCTTCTTTATCCTATCCTCACCCTTTACTCACACACAATTTCGCTTATGAGCACTACACTACGTCACATATCGGAAGACCAGTCGGGAGCTTAGAAGTGGTCCCAGCTGCGGCATTATCCCACTGTTGGAGATACCTAAGTGTGGAAAATCCCATAAGCAAACGCATAGATCGGCGCCGGATCTCACTACACAGTGAGGAAGAAAACCGCTATCACCCGTGCAAAAACTACACTTATGGAACTGATGACCATATCAGACGTCGCACCCGTAAAAACGAATTAATAATCAAACAGTTATGGCTTTCGCAAAATGTCAGAAATCTGGTTTTCGACTCCGATTATTTGATCTCAGTCTGATTCATGTCATTGCGCCATAAAATCAGGCATTTGTAACTTTAAAGACCGAAGTTGTCGAACCGAGAAAAACTTTTGCCCACTAAATAATAACAATTTGACACTGTGCGCCGCCACCGCAGTCTCGCTTGGCTGAGTCGTCACCACTTCCCGTCGGGATCTCTTCCTTTTGCGCCCTGTTTTCTGTAAGTTTCCTTTGTCACCGCGCAATATAACAGCATTTCTCATTCCCCTGTTCTTCTCGCCGCTGCCTTATTAGATTTGGAGGCTGCGCGGCGCGGCGCGGCACGGAGTGGGCGGCGGCGGCGGCGACGGTGGCGGCGAAGAGCGGCGGCACGTGGCGGCGCAAGGGCCAAGGTCAGGGGTCAAGGCCACCCGAGGAAGACGGGAAAGGTGGAACTGAATTCGAACTGGAGGCCGCGGTGGTGGCAAGGATCGCACGAGAGGGGAAAATGCGATACAGAAATAGAGGCGGGTGTGGAACTGAGTTTGGAGAGACGAGTTGCGGCGATATTCGAGGTCGGAATATAAGCTAAGTGGAAAGGAAATGAGAAAGCAAACAAGGGGTGCTGGAAATGAGTAAACGGTTGAGCGGGTGCGAAAGGGAGTCAAATGGAAGGTGAATGAGGATCTATTAGGAGAATACGACTTCGTGTTCCTTGACTTCAAAGTAATATACGCAACTATGAATTACTGGGGTTATTTACAACAATATTGTCATATCTTAGGTTCAGCGTCTGGCATTATTTTCATAGGTAGTGAATAATATAGCGTAACATTTACTCTATTGAAACAAATCCTTACAACGGTGAAGCGTGAGAACGGAGAATGCCGGTGACTGGAACATGTGATATTCGTTCGGAGTCCTCTCAGGATGAGATGGAAGTTTACTGCTCTGATATTTTTGTGCTTTCCCGTTCATGTCCAGTCAAAGGCTTAAGTAGCATCCTACCCAATATACCACAAAAAAATGCTATCTCTCCTTTCGCATCCTGGTGCACCTTCATTTTTCGGGACGAGCAAAGCGATGCTCCCGCACTTCCATTTGATTCAACTGCATTTATCAAAAAAATATCTAATAAGCGCTGCAGATCCAAATCGACAACATGCGCGGCCACTAAAATACTGTGGACTTGCGGGATAGCCTAAATTAAAACTTAAGCAAATTATTACGTTTTATCATCAACTATGAGAAGATAAGGTGTATATGCATTACGAGTGCGTCCGGAGTATATGATTTATAGACATTACGAGTACATTTTAGAAGTATCTAACTCATTAAAAACATAATATACACATTGTAATCTACAAGCCGTTTCAAAATCAGATAAAATTTTCTATAACATAACCATAATCCACAAAATAGTAAACAATATTTGATAACCTCACAAAATAAATTACGTAAGTTTTAAAAAGAAACTTGGACATTATTTGAAATAAATAATGCCTGATATCAATAAAGTAGTGAGCTTAACTGTATGCATAAAAATAAATTAAAGATGTTTAGTTCATTTATGTTACGGCGCAAAAACTTGCATCATGTGTATAGTATTGTTGTCCGTTGGGTATTTAAGTCAAAACAGTTTTAAACTGAATCCTTCAGAAAAAAGTTCTTGATAGAACTCTGCGTTCGGACGAAAACAATCGCTAGTGTCACGAGGCTCCGCGCTGACGCTCGGTGGAAGGAGTGTTATCGAAAGGGTATTCCTGTTTAACGCACATGTCGACCGGCCGCCCGCAGCCCTCAGCCTCAGTGCAGAATACCTGAGCGCCGCCGGGTGCTCGGTCGGTGCCCAGCGTTCGGCCGTCTCCTCGCTACTTAAATTCGCCGCCCGTAATGATGGCTAAACACTTTCAATTAAAAGTAATCTGTTAATTACAATCGAAAGAACAATCAGTTTCAATTAATACATTAAAGGGTTGAAAAGTAACAATTAATTACTAATATAAAATAATTGTGTGATATAAGATAACCAAACAAAACAATTTCTGAAATAATTGAAGTCAAATAAAACAGAGTTTGAATAGTATTTGAAAATAAACTTTTCAGTTATAACAACAAAATAGAATAATAAAAACCAAATGAATTTTCATCTATCCTTTTTACATTGTTAATTATTATGCAATATTGAACTATAAGGTACAAATTATGTTGTAATGTAAATAGACCTGCAATATATTTTTGAAGTGAACAAACAATTTAATACTTAAAACAAAAAGTTAACGATATTAAGAAGAGCCAAAATAAATTGTGTAAATAATATTAAATATAAATTGTATATGAAACTTTGTTTACAAATTAAATTTCGTAACACGGAAATTGCCGATTTATTATTTTAATTACAATCCAGCATTCCTTCTTGATCTTGCAACACATCATCCTACATTTACTCGGAAGTGTCAGCCATAGTCTTCAAAACGCAGTTCACCGGAGCGGAGTCCGCCGGTTGCTGACAACCAAAGGAGAGACCGGGAGCTCGCAACCTGCCACCATGGACGGTCGAGCACGTGGTCGCAAGAGAAAGAGGGGCGGGCGAGCGCAAACCGATAAAATACCTCTATTTCTTAAAGATAAACACTCTTTAATTCGAAATTTGTACGAAGTAAAGCGCAGAAAAAAGAAGTATTGATAACGGTTCCCACACCGGCAGAAGGTAACATACGTTCACTTTACGGACACATAACAACTACAGATGTGGATAAATGAGGGCCGATCCAGACGCTCCGCGTCGAAGAAATTGCCGGAACCAACCTGGGTTTGAATAGCAGCACTCCAGACGGGAACACGTTTCCTCCCCGAGCGCACACCAGGAGCCGTCTCCTCGGCGGGTGGCCTTATCTCCATTCTCATCGCTGTGGGTGGGGCGGAGCGCGGAGTAATAACATAATCCAATTTTTCCTTCCTTTTGGGGCAGGTAACTCACTCGCGCTCGTGCTCCGCCGCCGCTGTCGCCCCTTCCCCGCGGGCTCCCGCCGCACGCCGCCGCCAAGTGCTCTCGACAGCCGAGATCGCCCGCCTCGCGCGAGATACTGCACAGGTGCGCCCACATTGCCTTTCTCTCGCACTTCCTTTTACTTTTTATCTTTTCTTCCTTATTCTTTTGGTTTTTTGTGGTGTTTCTGACTTCTCTCTCTTCTCTCCTTTGCGTTCTCATTCTCTCTCGCTCTTCTCCGATATCCCTGGCACCCCCTCCCATTCTTTCACTCCCATTTTATCTCGCGCCCTCTCCCATTTTCTCTCGTGCTGTCTCCCATTCTGTCTCGCGTTCTCCCATTTCCCGTCGTGCTCTCTCCCATTCTCCCTCGTGCCCTCTCCCATTCTGTCTCGCGCTCTTTCATTCTGTCTCGCGCTCTCTCCCATTCTCTCTCAAGTCCTCTCCCATTCAATTTCGCTCTCTTCTATTCTTTTTCGCTTCCTCTCATTCCATATGAATCTTTCCCGTTATCTCTCCATTCGTTTCATTCTCTCTCGCTCCCTGTCATTTTCTCGCTGTGTTCTAGGGATCTCAGTCCCCTTCTAATCGAGTTTCTACGCAAACGTAGAACAAAAAGTTCCCAATGCTCATTCAAAATTTTTCGCAGTGTGACTATTTACTCTATTAAGAATTGTGAACGGCGATGCTCTTTGCTTCGGAACATCAAAGTGATATCTAGAAACACTTGTTCGTAAAATTTCTACAAAACTTGGCAATTAATAAAATCAATATACTACAGTAAGTAAAATAATTGAATCATCTGATTCTTCCTATTACGTGCCAAACAACAATATCGTTAAAATGTAGAAACAATTGATGATCATAAGAGCAAAGAGTGTTGTCGTGGCTAACATTGTGTTGGTCAAGACAACACCTTTTTGTAATGCCAACAACACATCACCAATAGAACAATAGGCCAAAACATAGCCAGCACTATAGTGCTCACTGTTTCACGAAATTCCTAAGGATTCATGGCATTGCATGGATTATATTTAAAATAAAAACAAAACCTGCTCTTCATACCAGGAAAGTGAAAGCATATGTGTGCATCTTCATGAAATTTTAAAGATCATTGAAATGAAGAAAAAAGCGAATAATTGCCATCAAATATTCAGTGTATTTTACTAGTCAATTGTCATTCGTAGCTACCCCTAGCACCAAATGCATTCTCCGTCTACAACTTGTGTATTGGGGAAAGAAAAATTAAGTTTATTATGATTACCAAGTGAGATAGGCAATTGTTTTCACTCAATACACGTACGTGTTGCGGGTTGCGGAATGGATAGTATTAGGGACAGATCAGTGATGTCAAGGTCGATGCGGGAGTCTGTGGCTCGGGGAGCACGACAAAATCACCTCTCCACGCTGATGATCACCTCGTCACATGAAAGCTTTAGGTAACATCTTACATATTTTGGAGTTTTAGTACAATTTCATGTGTCTGTAGTTCTGACAGCTTTTGTATCTCACTATAAATGAATTACGGCGGCTGAGTTCAACTGTTACCACGGCATTGAAAAGTCTATTTATGTTAAATAGTTTTTCAAAGGTTTATTTGTCATTAACTAAAACTGCACATCATGGCATGAGAGATTTATCAAATCTTAATAGGCGGGTTACTTTGATGTACTGAATATTAGTCTTACTAAGTTCTTCAGCAATTTCATCTTCATCGTAATCGATCAGAACTCCATAAATTACTACACTAAAGGTGTTGACTGATGGGTCTCCGATCGTGTGAAATTGACACTTATTCTGGTCGAGAATATTTTTTTCGAATACTTGTTCTGAAATCGTATATTGAGTTAATAATAGTTTCAAATGAGTTACCTTTTATTTAGGTGATAAAATTTTCTCCAATCTCCAAGATTCATTTACTAATAATTTCTGTATAATTTGTAATTTTGTGATTAGTTGGTGGTGGCTTGGAGGTGGCGTTTTGATCATATACTTTTGGGTCAGTCGAAATTTGGAGAATTTTTTATTGTCAACATCCGGCTGATTCCCGAGCATGGCAAATCTGTTCTTGGTTGGTAAACTCATTACGCTAGAGAGACAATTAGCCTTGCGTTTGGCGCCGGTTACCTGGAGGTTGCTGAGACTGCGTTTTCTGCAGTGTGTTTTTTGTGTTTGAGCGTTGCTGTTGACGGTTGAGTCGTGGTAGAGTTGATGTTGATGCACTGCGGAGACATCTGGGAAGGAGTGCCCCCATAGGGGGGTTTGGATTTGTGCAATATGTAACACTGTGACAATTTTTCAGCTCGAGTAGAAATAACCAGTGCACTGAATAAGTCGAGCAAAACACTACTTGACAGAGACTGACGGCTCGTCGCTCAGTAGATCGAACACACCTCTGCGGTCAGCGCAGGATTGCAACTGAGTAAAAAAACTTCGCTGGTCGGCGCTGACCTGCACGGACTGGAGCGATCCGCATAGTACGATGGTCGACGAGACACTGTAGAGTTTGATCTGGATGACACCGTGGAAACTCAATCGGACCTCTTGGTCCTCTATAGTGCCATGGAGTATTGTCATGAAGGTGCGCACTTACTCCTGTTGGTAAGTAGCGGTGCACTCTCTGACAATAATGACAATCTTGGCAATCATGACAGTCTTCCAAGGCACTGAATAAGACAAAGAGGTCCGATTGAGTTTCCACGGTGTTCTCCGGATCTATTCAAATCCAGACCTTTCTTAAGGAACAGTTAAGGAAAAGTGGCAAAGTGTACTTGGACATAATACGCACGCCCGTCTTACTCGCCATTTATACGCTCTATGGAAATTAATTTCAGCTCCAACAGGATGGTGCACCGCCACATTACCACCGAGATTTACGCGAGTATCTTCACAACACTCTTTCCCTCAGCTCCACCGGGCCCCATCCCTCCCATTACTCACCCGCCTCGTCGCTCCAACTCACACTCCTTTCCTTTTGTCCCTTCCCCCAACCCCGCCCCGCTCTGCCCGCCCACCATCCTGCCCCCTCCTCCTTGTATCTCTCTGTCTGCCCCGGCAGCCATCCTCTCAATCCGATTAATTTACAGCTCAGACCTTTAATTACTCGAAGCCGAACCCCTTGCATGATTACCGAATTCTTGAAGAAAATACTCGAGATCATCCAACCTCTGTAATTATACATTACAAGAATATAGTATATTTCGTAACAAGTGCGCGAACCAGGAGATTTTACGCCTATAAGAGCGACAAAAGACGAGCGAGCGAATCAACTCCCACACATGAATGTACTATTTTTTAACACAACGTGGGAAAAAGATGTTTCGTGAACTTTCGTCCTTGCTTAGTAATATTTAGCTCTCTACAATTACAAATAATAGCATTCCTTCTTCGCTGAAGGAAAACAGGAAGGAGCACAATTACAAATAATAGCATTCCTTCTTCGCTGAAGGAAAACAGGAAGGAGCACAAGAATCGTGTTTCACACAGCGTGATTAGAACAATCACAGCGTGATTTTCCAATCAGTGTATCACTTTTTGATGTAGAACAGCCTACTCACAACAGTTCTTTAATTTGGAATCGATGATTTATATATATTTCAATTAAAAAATATTATTTTTATTAAACAATAATTTTTCAATCTCTCGCATGATTCCAGCGCGACACAATGACATTTAGTTAAATGGGGCATCGGTTTAATGGTCTACGAAAAAATTTTGCCAACGAAAGTGGTCTACATAAAAACGATCCTACTAAACTGAACGAAGAATATTATGTTCGAATACCAAACCTCTGATAGTTCTAACAAGGCATAGATTTAAGATATTTATGTCGTGCGTATTTACTCCATATTTACGCATGTTTTTCAAACATCAGCACACAAACATGTGTGCCCACGTATGTTTTTTCAAATAGATCTTGATTGAGCCCGTTTTGTTTCAAGTCTTGACTCCCTAGCAGAGAGTGTCATGTTAAAAAGCGCACCAGATGGTCAGAAGGGTACGCAACCCTTGCTCTCCAGGTTTTCTTAGCAAACAACAAGTTAAAACAGCACGTCCAAATTTTTGGTTGCGTTGTGTTCGAGTCGTTTTTGCGAGGCGGTCGCCGGTGCGCAATATGAAGCGAGTGTTGAGTGGCGTTTCATAACGGCCGTCCGCCACGTGACGGACTGGCTCTTCCCCCCCCCTCCTCTTCACACGCACTGCGTCAATGCGCACGCACACGCCATGCGCAGAAAGCGAAAGACCTACTGCGGAATCTGCGCGCTGTAAAAACACTCTTGGAGAAAGAACAAATCACAGACGATATATTACGTATTGACCGGCATAGGTGGCTCAGGGCAGCAACTTATGCCACTGGGACGTTCTATGGTTTCAGTCCCGATGGTGGCAGGATTTCTGACTCCGTCTAGATGAGTCAATTTAGCCGCAGTCTGGAGGAGATTTCTAGCGGTCGGCTGCTCTTATCTGTAGTTGTCCGTGGTTTCTCCGATCAAAACCGGATGCTGGAGCAGTACCCTAACAAACTGCGAGCGATATTTCCTTCCTCTTATTTGTCGTATCCTCACTCCTTAGTTACCGCACTTACACCTACCTGCACTACGCTATCAAACATGTCGGGAAACGAGTTGGGAGCTTGGAGATTGTCCCCCGCAAGCTGAATTGCAGGTACACGCCAGATCTCGCCATCTAAAGGAGAAATATAACCGCCACCTCTCTCGATAAAAGCATGCACTACTCTTTCCGAAATACAACCTTAGCTTTTGCCACATCGGACTCTCTCATGTTATGTGGACCATGTACGACCATGTGCCAGCTTTTCGCAAACTGCCTCAGAATTTTCACGTTTTCATTGAAAGATGAAAAATATTTTACATCGATGTAGTTTTGCAGCGATTAACATCGTTTTGCACATTAATCTCAGTATGTCTATTATTCGTCCATTGACGTCCGAAATAATTTTGTGCTCTTCGCTTAACACGTGAATTGTGGTCGCGCCCACGCGCTCATGATAAGTAAACCACTGTTTCTTTTGTACAACATCAAACGATCACAACAAAGTTTATATTCATTCCTACAGAAACATATTAGTGCCTTGTAAATGTTATGCAATGAGAACATCATTCAAAAAATATTCACTTTTTGTAGTTTCAGTTTGGTAATCAATACAGTAAACAATCGAAGTATTATTTGTATGGGAAGTTAACTTTTTCTTGCCCCTAAATTTTTGGCCAAATGATTTAAATAGATGGAGACCTACCCAAAGAAACAACCATCATGCAACTAATAACTATCTAAACGATATCTGTAATAAAATAATGACCGTTCGATTCCAAAAGATTTTGAATTTGAACTAAAAGACAAGCTACAGGTTTAGCTTAAAACAAAATGTATATGAAATATCGTAGATGACATGTAATATCTTGAATATTATTCCCATGAAGTAATTGCCATTGAAAACATTATTTTCCTATGCACCTTATTCCTAGGAAAAAATTTAAATACCACTTTAGTGGTTTTTTAACGGATGCTAAAAGTTATTTTTCATTCGAGAGAGAGAGAGAGAGAGAGAGAGAGAGAGAGTAATATAGAATATTTTCACAAAAGAAGACACGTCAAAAGTTTTTATTCCACTAGCCTTTAATTACAAACACGAAAAATTCAAATAATGTTTTCCTCATTCCCTCCAGCGCTACGCAATCAATGAACCTCAAAATTAAGCAAACAATTGAAAATCTATTTCATGACAGAGAACAAACGCAACTTCATCTCTACTAGGCAATGACAGCTAATTAGTTCATGAATATTATTTATAAATGTACTTGTACTGTATAAAGTAAGAAAAAATAATAAATGAATTTAACAAAAACTATATATCCCCCAAATGTCATTATTCAAACGGAATATGTTTTGACTTCTCAATTTCAACAAGTCCAATAAGGAGTTAATAAGTCAATAAGGTATGAAATCAGAAAAAAATATATTGGTAGATCACCAGTGACGCTCTCTCAGTCACAGTGACACATATTTCTTTTGGCATGGTGTACCAATACATGTAGAACATATAGTAGAACATATAGTAGAACATATAGAACTGCTAGTAACGTTTTAAAGTATTGTTATGAGTGTAACTAGCGTATATGTTTGCACATCAGTCTTATATAAATTCTAAAATATACATTTTCTCCTATCTAGGATATGCATTTACGTGGAACTTACCATAATAATTTCAAGTCCAAGAACTAAAATTCATTACTTCTCATATGACAGAATGAAAAGATTAAAGTCATACGAAACTTATTCGCAACACCTTGTGTTACTTGAAGAATCTAGAAAAGTTTCAGCATAACGGAAATAATATTTAAATTTTAAAAGCCAACATACTCTGTATGCAGAAGACAGCCGCCTTCTCTACAGAAGTAATCTTAAAGAAGTTACACCGACACGTGTACGCGTTATACCCAGAAATTTATGAAATTAAAAATTAGTGGAAGAAAATGAAACGACCAAAAGCTAGTTGCGCAAGTTCGCCCACGCCTACGGGCAGAAATACGGACCTTTGCGAAGTCGCGCGTGCGACGTGCAAAAACACAAGAGCACCGCCGCCGCGCTGTTTTGAATGCCGGGCGGCGCCGCACCGCAGCCGAGGAAACGTGGCGCGCGTGGGCGGGGCGTGGGCGGGAGCGGGGCCGGGGACAGTGCTTCGCCCAAATTACTTTCCACCTTCGCATTCGGAGCAAGTTCCCGCGGAGACAAGAGGTTCCGCTCTCAAAGGCGTCGCGGGGGTGGGGGCGGAGAGGAGGAGCTCGGCGCTGCGGCAGGTGGGCGCAACGGCGCCGCCCCCACCCCTCCCCCTCCCCCCTAGCCGCCCAGGGCATCGTCAGGTGTCTACCGCACCGTCGCTGCGCGGGAAGCGATTCTCGCTTTCAGGCTGCCTGCACAGGCGTCGCCAGGATTTGTGTTGGGGGCGGAGCGCTTGTTCGTTTTGCGCGGGGGGGGGGGCGGAGGAGATTGTAATGAAATAAGGTTTAAAGACAAGGATGAGAATGCTAAGTGAATGTCAGGTTGAATCAAAAAAGACCTGTTTGCACTTATGCTTATTGACAGCAATTTTAGATAGAGTTGAAAGAAAAAACATATACAACTATTTCAAACAGAAAGTTCAATCGGTCAAAATTTATTTAAACAAAAATAGAGTTTGAAAGGTTTAACAACATCCACATTACTCAGTGACGCGCACAAGATGCAAGGATTCCTGTGGCTTCAGCCCCCCTTCCGAAGCCCATGCGATATATTAGCTCACACCGCTTTTCCTATTTTTTTACACTAACGAAACTCATTTAAATAATATATATATATATATATATATATATATATATATATTAATATCAGTAATAGATATATATATAACTTAAGTTACAATATAAGCATTAACTAAAAGACAACAAAAATGCAAGAAAGTAATATGTTTTATATTTAGCATAAATGAGTTATTTATCAAAAGAACATTCGACATTAATTTTTGTAAAGTAAGAATGTATTTGCCTAATGCTTTCAATAAAACTATTTTACCGCATATAATATAGTTCTCTTGTCCACTGTTTATTTATTGGAAATTGTGACGGTATGCCTACGGCACGATCGCGTAGGTGCGTTAAGATTGCGCAGGTGCGTAAGGAGTTACGCGCTTCCAACCTGCGCCAGAAGTCACAATGTTCATGAGCGCCTTCTCTAAAACTAAGCAATCGTTTGTCCCAAGAAAGTGATGTAGAGGGTTACGCTCTTAAAAGCGGTGAAGTATACCATATGAATGAAATAGAAAGCACTAATAATTATTCACTACGTAAGCTGTTAAACTGGCGATCACCAAGGACTTCCAGTAAAGGAGAATTCTAAATGTCTTATGAAAGACAGTACTTTAGATATTATTAATATTATTATTATTATTATTATTATTATTATTATTATCTCGTCAAAATCAAGTTTTAAACTCTTACTAATAATGAAATTCGTTAACTTTAACAAATTAAAAAGGATTATATATAAATTGTTTTTCTTTTACTTTATGTGATCAGTCTATCGGAATCTTATCGGAAATTTATCAAGCGACAACATTGCGTCTCTACTGCTTTTATTTAACCTTCGAGTGTCTCAATTCTTAGCAGTAATGGCCCATTAGTAAATTTCACTGAGGTGTGACAAGTGTCCTTAGTAGTCGATAATTTGAGGGAAAAATAAAACCAATCGAAGTTTAAAAGCGGAACAAACAAGAGAGCGGAAGCTGACGGATTGGACGCAGGTAAACAAAAGGGTTGTATTGAATTGCCTTCATTTGAAATGCGAACTCCGGGCCGTTAAAGCAGCTCCTTTGGCAAACGACGTCTTTTGAAATTCAAGAGCTATAAAATGGGCAATAATTTTTTTAAGAAGAGTACGGCAGCCAGCAAATTTATTTCATTTCGTAAATGTAAATGTAAATAGAGGACATAGGACAGTTGATCACTAACTGACACCAGTTGATCACTAACTGAGAATGGTATTAGGGTTAGGATTAAGGGTAGCTGTGAACTTAGTATTGCAAATAGTGCGGTACTACTGTAACACATCACGTTGTAAATTGTAGGTTCATCAAACTGTAGCAGCACAGAGGAAACGAAACATATGGCTGGTAGTCATCAAATTATCCTGACTTGATATGCAAGGAGCTACCGTCAGCCCTGTGGTTCAGACACCTTTCCACTCAAATTTTATCATTGAACATCATATTCAAGAAATACGTCTATATTTTAGAAAGAGGAAACACGAGAGAAAACATGACATAAATTCCAGGTTCAACACTGCATTTTTTTCATTTTCCGTAATTAAAATCACACTCTCACGACGAGAGCATAATAAGTTGTGGTAAAATGTTCATACTAGATGATAAACATCGGACATGTTAAAAGGTGAAGAAAGTAACAGTTCGTTCTTCACAGTTTTTTTGACTTGCTTCCTCGAATTACGTTTATGCTTTCATGGTTATATTCCTCGGATAACTCCTCGAAAATAGCGTTTATACTTGAGACCAGATTACAAATTGCGAAAGACATTAGAATCAGAGAGGGAGTCGCATCTTACGTTGCCAAGTCCCAGCGCCACTTCGATCGCTGCTTCCCCTCAAGGCGCCGTGTAAGGTGAGGGCGCTCGCCGCCCCTCCAGGCCAACGCAAGCGACGCAGAGGGCGTGTCGGGGCACGGGACCCCCCCGGCCCCCCGCCGCACCAGGCTGATCAAAAGCGCCCGCGGGGCCCGCTCTTCTCCCCCTCACGCCTCGCCGCGCGCCCCGCGGCGGGATCGCGAACTAATTAATAAGCGACGCCGACAAAGGAGCAACTCCGGGCACAATTAGATGCGCCATTACCTGTGGCGAATACTCCGACGGCGTCGCCGATTGTTCGGATAACTAATAGATAACGAGCGACGCCGCGTTCGAGGAAGAGGGGGGAAGGGGGCGGGGAGCAGATGGGGCGGGGGACACGAGGAAGTCAAGGGGAGGAAGACCGAACAGCGGGCGTGGGGACTCATAGTGAAGAAACCAGGACGTAGAGCTCCCAATTGCAAGAGATTTTTCTATGTAGCTTCGTCCCGCTTCGGACGTGATTGTATTTGGGTGTGTCCTTTCACCCCCTATCATCACCATATCATGTCATCTTCACAGTTACATAACGTTAAATTCAATATTGGTCACTAATAACCTAGATGTTGATACGATCTGAAATAACAAATAAAAATATTGAGACTATGCTATGTATAAGGGGAATTATCACTCCAGTCAAATATTTACATACTGAAAATATTACATTGCATATTTTTACTGCTTACTCTTTTATTTATAGGAATCACATTTAAACCACGAACGATTTTGAATTAAAAATGAAGTGTCTGTGTGGAGAAGGTGTGGGTGAGGCGGTGAGAGGCGGGGAGAGGCGGGGAGAGGCGGGGAGAGGCGGGGAGAGGCGAGGGGAGGCGTGGAGAAGGGAGAGGCGGGGAGAGGCAGAGAGAGTCGGAGAGAGGCGTGGAGAGGCGGGGAGTGGTGGAGAGATGCCAGGAGGGGGAGGGGCGGAGAGAGGCGGGGAGCGGGGCAGAGGCGAGGAGAGTGAAGGAGCGCGGGAGAGCGGGCTGGTAGCGACGTAGAGGACTCTCCACGCGGGAGGGTAGGGGGTGGGGGGGGGGCGAAGGGCGGCGAACCGCTTGCGCCCAGCACCAATTCAGTTCGGACGCACTCTCCCTGCACGTGTATCCGACGCGCGTTCTCACACAAGGCGTGCAATTCTCCGCCCGCTGGAATGGCGCAGAGGCAACACCCTTCGAGTCGTAGCAACACTCGATGGAATTCAACAACTGTCCGGAGGATGGCTGCTCTGATCGATAGTTTTCTGTGGTTTCTGTGATCAATGCCTGGTGAATGCCGTAGGAGTACATTAACGAAGAGTTTGCGAAATGCTTGTGACCTTTCCTTTTTTATCCTCAATGAGGATTCCTCATACTACCCTCTTCTCTTACACATACAATTACACATTCGTGCACTAAATTAGAATACATATCTGGTAACCAGTAAACACATTAGCGCCTGTTTAGGTTGTGAAGCCACTCGTGCGAGAAACTCCGCCGCCATTCAGAGTGTAGCATGCACTTTCGGGAAGTAATTGCCACGGCAAATATTCCACACGTATCACGTCTGTCAAAATAAAATTATAGATTACGAATTTGCGCAGATGACATGGAAGGTTTCATATGTTTCTGTCCTCACTAACTTCTATTTTTGATAGAAAGGAAAAAATTCAGTAACTTTTAACGTAATAATCCTTTATTCTAACCCACGTTCCACATCTGTTTATCAACATTACTATTCTTTTCGAAAAAAGTTTTTTTTCTTTTTCAAATTGGTCAAAATTGAAAAGTCATCAAGAGAAAAACAAGAAACGCGATATAATGAACCTATGTTGAAGTGTGTGTTACTGATTGATGAACCATCCAGGAATAATAGATTTACAGTCACAGTTGTGGAAGTTAATGATTTTGTTAATTTTAAAATCTGGTGTAAATGTTTGTTTCTTTTTATATTAAAATAAAGTGGATTACAACGTCAATAAATCATATGAGTTCGAACTTTGCTTTGTAGACAATATTAATAGATTATTTCTTTAAAAATCACTTTTTTATGTTTTCTTTAAAGTTAACATTTCGTGACTTTCGGAGTTTTAAAAGGAACGATTCAAGGGAGCAATTCAAAGTTCACAATGAAACACTTTACCTTAAAATTTCAGAACAATTTCACAAGGGTATAGTTTTTCCATTATTTCAATTTAATACTGTAACACTGTTTTTCCCCTCAAGGGCCAGCTTCAGCTGTACCCCTCGCCCCCACCTGGCGTTACATCTACTCTCTACCATGCTCATCTAGGGTCTTAGGAGGGTGTATTGCCCACTCCCTCGCCATTTCCCTTCTGTGTAGTTCACCAGGCCGGGATCCTTCCTATCGGTAACCGGATGAGGTAGCCGCGGCCCTTCTCAGCTACTTCCTCGGTTATCGCCTAGACGCGCCGCTATGAGCGGCAGTGATCCGTAGATACTTAGGGGGTTGACGGTTAATGATACAATAAGAAAGGGAGTGATTGTTGGGGCGATCGGGTGGAAGTATATTCGCAGGAGAAACGGGAGTAACCCGAGAAAACCTGCAAAGAATCTTCTTTGTCCACCACAAACGCCACTTTAAACCGCTTGAGATCGAACCCGAACACTTGCGGCGACATGCAGGCGAGCAGCGACACCACGAGCCTCCCGGATTATTTCAATTAAATACGAGGTTATAATGCAAAGTCGTATAATTTTCTCGTAATCGTAAAATATGTAAAGGTTTTTCACAATCAGACACCATGTGAGGAAATTATCATAGGTAATACCACGAGTGCTTTGGAAATTGTCGATAAGTTCCCGAATCGCGAAGCGAGGAGGGGATTTATCTGAGAATTTTCAAAGCACGAGTGGTATTTAATAGGACTCTTCCACGAGTGAAATTATGTCCAACAGAGTTTCAAAATGCGCCAAATATTGAAAATAACTGAAAGCGTGAGTTAAAACCAAAGGTTATGATGTAGAACCTAAGCTATTTATTGGACATCGACATAGTGGTCGATGTATAACTTCTCCCAAGATAGATGAGTCACAGTTTATGATTGGCCAGTAGGTAGTGGCGGTAAGAAAACTCGGATAAAAAAAGCGATAATTTTTTTAGATACATCGACCTGATTGGGGAATTTTGTATGCATTGTTCGACACTATTGGTTTTTATTTCGCGAGTATAATAGTCATTTGAAAGTGATACAATAACTTTTTTCTTACTTCTTCTTTTTTTGGTGCAAATTGGAATAAAATAACTGGAACAGAACACTGAACTCCGGTTGCTCTTACTCCATTAGACAAGCGATAATTTTGAGAAACAGGAAATTACCCCATTTTTACTTTAAATACGCCAAGGGTCTCATTTCTGTTTTCATTTTACTCGAGAAACATGATAACTAAATATTTTACATATTTTGTTACAACATGACTTCTCAGTAATTTTCTGCTCAGTTTGCACTCAAACCTTTATGCTTAATTTCAAAACCTTATCATATTTTCACGTAATTAATCTACATTTCTCTCCTCATTTTCAATTATACGAGTTAAAACATACGTAGTTTTGTTATTTTCATGTTCTATTCAAACATGCTTGTGCTCCGTACTTTTATCGCCTACTTTTCATCGTACAAAAAATCAGTGAAATAGAGGTATATAGATCGATAGAGATATTGTTACTAGGCATTCGACTAGTGTTGATCTGAGAAACGATTGAAAACTAAAGATGAAAGCAGCCGGCCGCTATAATTCTCCTGACTGCGGCATGATTCGACCTAGCTGTCTAGCTAGAGTCAAAAAGTCCTGCCATCGTCGGATCTAGAACACTAGGACCTCCTGGTCAGAGGCACCGTAGTGGCATCAGCTGATGAACTGAGCCACCTGAGACAGTGCCGGTTGGTGTTTCTGGACCTTCCGTTTGGGCAAGAAAATCAATAGCACGCAGCTTCACCTCTAAATGTCTTGTACACTACATTCACACCTCAGTTTAGATGTGAATTGTTAGGCAACTCACCCAGCTTTCGTACTGAAGACTAAACAAATAGCACAAAGAAAAACATTTGTATAATACAATTAAACCTTCCAAAAACTTATAGGAAAATTCAGTGTGCTGCACTATAATTATTTGTACTGGAGTTTCTTTTACTCACAAAGACCACCAACGTAGTTAATTATCCAAAAGGTGTTCGCAGGCCATTTTCACAATCGAACTGACCTGAAAAATATAAAATAAAGATATTTAATAAATATATTTCACAGTATAACTTTATTTATAAATAATCAATCGCATAATTTTGGAATAGGGTAATAAATTTTAGCTTATGAAAAAGCAATCAATTTTATAAGAACAGGAGTTTATGAAAGAAGTGTTGTTTTTACAGAGAAACAGATTTTTTTTCATCAGCCGACGGTCGTGTTGGTGAACATACACAACTACCCTTTGAACTAATCATATTTGAACTAGATTCAAACGCCTTTTATTTTTAATATTACAACAATATTTGTAGATAATTTTTACACATTGTAGTTAGATAAACAAAATAAATCTGTAATAAATGTTATTTACACAACAGTTATAGTTTAAAACTATATTACAAAGTCACGTTCAAAAGTACTAAAATGCTCAATTACAAATTTAAAATTATATATTGAAGGAATTGAGCATGAAGTTTTTAGCCTATAAGTATAAATGAATAATTCATAAAAAATACATTTATATTAGATTTTGCCATATTAGCGAAAGAAACACGAAAATGTTTGTGGTTATGGTAGCATCAAGTTCATGTGTACTAGTGGAAAATGCAGATAGTCTCTTCTACGAGTGTTCTACGAATGTTTTTGAGTAATCATAAAAGATAGCGAAAATGTATAAAAAAGATTACTCCAAGTAGTGTGCTGAAACATACGAGTTTCCGTAAAAAGCATATTGAAGTGTTGTTTAGTGTTTAGTGATGATAACATTTTACTTGACAATTGTGTGCTGTGGAGTACGTAGATTTTCAATAAGCTAACTTCAAGAAATGCTCTTATAAAAGCACGCATAACGGTAGAAAGGAAAAATAGAGGTGTGAGAAAAGCAAAAATTAATTAAAGTAACAAATTAATTAATTAAAGTAACAAATATTGAAGTCGTAAAGATTAAACTAAAATAATGAAATATATTGGTGAGGTAGAAATAAATGAAGAGTATTAAATCACAACACTTTATGAATAATAAATGCGAAAGGATTTTACAAAAAAGATAATGTTAATGAACAAGAGTTGTAATGAAAGTAGTATTGAAGAAGGAAAGTGAAATGTAATAGTTATAAGTTGTGCAGCAAGTAGCTAAAAATCCGAGTGTGCAAACAAAAGATGAACAAATTCATACAGTAGTATGCGTGCAGAAAGAAAAGTAGAGTGAAAATACCACAAGAATAAAATAGAATGCTAAAGATAAATAAAGGGAGGAAATAAATAGTCCGACATGAGCGATGATGGAAATGTAAAGTAATTGTATATTTTATGACACATAATCAAACATTTTATTATTTAAAATTAAAAGCAATACGCTTTGACAGACTTTGACAATTAGAAATTATATTCGGGCAAGTGGGAAGACTACAGTTTCAGAAACACGAGAAAGTTGTGCCTTTTTAAAGTAAAACTGAAGATTGTGTTTTAAGAATGTTTCGAGAACCAAAGCTCTTGCATTTCAATAGATATATTATAGATTTTACATTTTAGGTAACCCGGCCGGTATGAAAATTAGGTAATTCTATGTAGTAAGTATTAAAAATAATAAAACTACTTAGTTTTTAATTTTTTCACCAGACTGTGAACAAAAAAGTAAAACTATAAAATGTTAACAAATGTTTACTGCCTTATAAAGTATTAACAAGTACTAACTGCCGAAGTCTAAGGCCCGTATTAATTAGTCTTTAATTTATTCTCAATATAAACTCAACTAAGTATTACTCTTGTCGATGTTCTGTATATTTATTTAACTTTATAATTAACTTTAGACATTTCACTGCAATGATGCTACTTCCACGTTTGCCATTTTCACATAAATGATGAATGGATTTCACATCCATGTTATTTGAAACAAAATAATCGTCTCGTCTGAAGCATTGCGGTTTCAGTTGTACGCGGTATATTAACTATTTCAGCGTAGCCTACTTTACATCCTATACCACGGGATGTGATGTAAAATGTAGAATACAGTAACTCAAAGAAGGAATTATTCAAAATCTAAGAAATCCTCTTGGCCTCTAAAACGAAATTTACGAAATATTTAATTCAATTGAAGGTTGGAAGTCAATTTTAAATTACCTTAATATTGTTGGTCTTGATAATATGATCTGAATTATTGTAACACGTATTGCATTTAATATTTCTGTTCTTTCTATTTTATCAAATGAATCTCTGGTATAAATCAATAACGGTCGCTAATGACCTTAGATGTTTTTAAAGCGAATTAAAATAAATAATATTAAAAATGAGGTATTGAATATTGAACATTCAATTTCAAAGTGCTTTCATTTAATGTGATTTGTTAAAATTTACATCCTTCCATCTGGGGTAATTAAACAGTACTTCTTAAGTTATCAAAAATGTGCTTTGATTTTATTTTCTACACGTTTTATTCAGATTATGCTGCTGCATTTTTAAAATATTTTTTAACCTTGTTATTTTCGAATTGCAAATCTTAATTCTGTGAGTTGGTATTTGTTTCAAACTTTTCACAAACTGGTACATTTTACTTTCTCCCCTACTGCTTACACAGAATAGAAATTATTATAATGTTGCGAAAAAACGGCGAAATTTGGATAAAACAAACTCCCTTTTCCGGGCCCTAGAAACTAATAAAAATGATAAATCGTGATTATATGCGTAGTACTTTCGAATTCGTGTAGTCAAAATTTACGTTTGACGAGTTTTGGATGTAGAAAACTCGATTAACGGCAAACGTCTGACTATCTGTTTGTGGTCAACGCTGGGGCCTAAAATGTTCAGCCGATTTTCTCCAAAATTGATATTTCCTAATCGTTCTGAACGAACTCCAGACTTTGGGAGTTTCAAAAGTATATATTGATTTTTAAGGGTACTTCACATTATGCTTCAAAAACATTTTCGAAATTTCCTCAAACATTACTCCATTTTTTATTTTTTTAGGATAAAGAAATAGTGAGGTCACATTATTTAATTAATTATTTAGTAATAGAGTCAGTTATTTATCAGATGTAATTTAATGTAATCTTTCAGGAGGTGTTGCCATAAAATGTTGGGACATGGCATTTTGAGAAAATATTTAGAGAATATCATTGTTGGACAGCGACGTCAATGGGAGTAAGATAAGGAGCCTTTGTTTATTTAACATTAATGATGCATCTACGTTCAATAAAATGATACATTTAACAATATTAAAGTTAGGAAGAATGTATACAAATAAGTATTTGTTTATATAACAGGTAATTATTACACTTTTGAATTCAATAACTTGATACTATGCGGCTACGCCGAAGACCTTTAAGCTATTACAATAACAGTATCCTTTAAGCCATTACAAATACATATAATTTAGATTGTATATATGCAGAAGATGAACATTAAGTAATGACACCGTAGTTACGTAATACATGTGCATTCATAAGAAGTTGCTCATTGAGACATTAGATGCTCAATTTATATGTAAAATTATTCTTGTTTCTCGTATAATGTGCTGCAAATACAACAGTTGAGATTCATGTTCGTTCCCTTTTAGTAGTAAGGAAATGATACTATTTCTGACTATTAAAGTAATTGAAAGCTTGCACTGTAGGCTCTTCGTATCAATTTTTTGGAGCTTTTTGAAGTAGTGGCTGAAGTGGAGTAGAAATTCCAATATTATAATATTAAGTAACCTTTCCAAATATTGCGAAAAAGTATGTGTTGTTGTAGTATCACTAGTTTTCTACATTTACAGATTGTAATATCAGGGTATGCTTTCAAAGGATTTCCTAAGGAAAATGACAAGCAGTTTGATGGAAAGATTATTCAACGACAATCCGTATTCTCGTAATATTCCATCGCGAGGGTATCATTCACATATATAGAAAAGCGTCAATAAAATTCAAAATGTAATTCATATTTCGATTCAAAATGGTTCAAGAAATAGCTCTTGATAATATACGATAATTTTAAGTACAAACAAAAAAAAAGTATATTAAATATTTTGTAAATATGTCCTAAACTTCTAATTCGTTATTATTTGATGTTTTATTGTAATTACCTATTTACTACATCAATAATTTTATTCATTGAATATAACCACCACGCTATATTATTGTAAAGTGATACAGACGATAATTTGTATTTTATAATGTTTTCGATGTGCGTCTATATTTTAGTTTTTCATACTAGAAACATGCTATCGTTTACTATCTTATATTTAAAATGTTGTTAAAGAATAAAGCACAAGAGCATGTTCTCGCATATTAACTGCCATGCACTTTCTTAGCTTCACGTTCTTTGTTCTTCGTCCGTCGTTGTGAATTCCTTTCTAACCTTCTTGTTTAACACTTTTACAACAATGGCGTAATTCAATCAACTGGCTCATGGTCTCGGAAGAAACTTTGCAAGAAAGTTTGATATTAAACGCTCCCGTGATACTTTATTAAGAAATTACTTCCAGAATAAACTCCCATCGTTTGCCAAAAATTCTCTCATATATTCATGAAGATTTCTCGTCATAGTTTATGAGAGACTTTCATTTTTCTAGTTTATCTCAGAACAAAGAGATACCTTATTGAAGTACCTATTATGCACCCTTTCAACTAACAATATTAGCGTAAATAGTATTCTACAAATATTTTTAAAATTAAACACTTTTTTCAATGACGTCCAATGAGAAATAAACATAAGCTAAGTTAAAAGTATTCTCATGTCGAGACAGCTGCATAATTCTTTGTTTATCAAATACCATTAAACAAATTAATTATTGTATTGTCACATAAGAGAGAGTAGAAGGTGAGAATCGAGAGCTAAAAAAGGATGACATCTAGTAGTACAACTGACAAAAGAAATTCTATATAAAAATAAATTTAAAAACTCGAATAAAAAATAATGATAATTAAATGTTTAGGGTAGCTCATAATTATATCTTACGTTTAAATCAATACAAACTTCGTCTTGAATACCTGCATAAGTTGAAAGTATTTTCATGACCAGATATATACGTAGTTATTTGTGTACCAAATATCAAAGCATTTACACATTTTAATTTGTGTATTTTCATACATGGATCAGACAAGACAAACTAGAAGGCAAGAATCGAGAGTTCTAAAATATCATCAAAAAGTATAACTGACAAAAGATATTTTATAATTAATTCAAAAATGCATCTGCATACAAAACGACAGTTAAATGTGTTTTAGAGAGCCAATGATGATTTCTTTACGTTCAAATAAAATAACTCGATTTTATATACCTAATTATTACTAAAATCTATAATTTGACAATTAATTTACATATTATCTGAAACGTAAAACAGACTAATGAAGAATGGACTTAATTACGCTAAAGCAGATCAAAAATATTTTACTGACTTAATCACTCACACGCATATACCAAACGACTCTCTCCCTTTTTTAACTGTATATACCAAATAACGTATACATTTTTCAAAATACAATAATTAAAAAACGTCCCTTATTTTACGAAAAAAGGTTTAATGCACGCGTATAAGACGTGGAAAGATGCAAGCAGGGTTTAATATTTGCAAATGCTTTGTTTTACTGGTGACGGATTCGCTCGCGGATGCTCCCGGTTGCTCCCGGATCAGTGTTGTTGAATGAAACCACAAGTGGAAAGTATAGCGCCGTTCCTTACGCACGCCAGAGCTGAAAGAGGAACTGGTATTATTATTATTATTATTATTATTATTATTATTATTATTATTATTATTATTATTATTATTATTATTATTATTATTATTATTATTATTCCCGTAAGTGTAGTGTTGGTTCTTTCCTCGGGAGGTGGTGGTGATCCTTCCCAGCTGGATGGTCAGATTCGGCGCCGATCTACCATCGGGTAGCGGGACGTACGCCAACCAGGTATCCCTCACCAGCGGGGCACCGCCCCAGCCGATATAGACGGATTTTTATAAGAATGAGCCAAAGTGACAGTTCGCTAAACAAGAGAACTTAACGTGTAATTCAGAGTATCCCTCCACAGCGGCAGTTGTTCTGCCACGCCTCTTCGTAAAGTGTTTGTTTACGGCTCACGTGAAGACAAAAAGAAGTCTTAAGAGTTTCGCGCGGGTATATACATGTACGTGAGTCTGGAAAATATTGAAAATTAATTACATATGTGGAAAAATGTCTTAAAAATGTCTCGTGGCGCACTACATTTTCGTCGGACGAGGACATCACAAAAAGAAACGTCGAAGCCATTTACAAGTTAGCCAACTGCAAACGAATGAATGCAGCAAGGATAGTTTAGAAGGATCGGATAGTTAGGAAACAATAGGCTTAAGGACACAACGACCACAGAACCTTCAGTTGTGTTGCCAGCACTAGCTGTCAAAACGGTCCATTCTTATAAAAACCGCTCTATTCAAACTCTAAGCTCCCGACCAGTCTCCCGGCTGGTGGTAGCGTCGGGCATATCTGTAAGTGTGTGTACGTATGGGGTGAGGGTAGAACAAGAAGGAGGAAGGAAAGTTTGCGCGCCGATTGTTAGGGTACTGCGGCGGCATTTGCCTGGTGTTGATCGGAGAAACCACCAAAAACTCCCACTCAGAGCAGCCGGCCTCTAGAGTTCTCTCAGACAGCAATTGAATTCGACCTAGCTGACAAGCTAGTGTCGAAAATCTTGCCATCGGGGCTGTGACGAAGGACCTCACGTGCCGTCAGTTGATGCCCTGAGCCACCTTTGTCGGTGATAGAGCGGACTCGTGGCGAGATGGAGCTCGTGGTGGGAGTGAGGCGCTGCTTGGCTTCCCTGCGCAACTGTAAACTCCTTGGGTGCGCAGCTCGCAGAAGTGACGATGGCAAGTACACACACATTGAGACCCTCCAGATGCGGGGAGACGACTGATTGCGACCTTCGGACTCTTCAGAAGAGGAGGGAGACCGCACCAACGGGAGAAGCAGGAGTTGTGGGAGGGCGAGTCTTTTCTGATCCCAGACCCTGCACTAGATCTAAACACGCAGATGTTTCCAGGAGGGAAAATAGACGTGCCCTAGGGAGAGGACAACGGGGCAGAGCGGGTCTTTACCTGAAAATAGTTCTACATTATGTGATCGAAATATACGGACACGTCTAAAATGGTGTTATGGAGTGGTCGTGCGGGTCTTTACCTGAAAATAGTTCTACATTATGTGATCAAAATATACGGACACGTCTAAAATGGTGTTATGGAATGGTCGTGATTTCAACAGAGGGGGGTTGCACTCCTAGTAGTTTTGTATGCACTATCATACCATAAGCCTACATTGATGTTTTAAACACCTTCTTGCATTTCACTGTTGAAGAGCAATTAGGGATAGCGATTGCATCTTTCAACACGATCGAGCACCTGTTTATACCGCACGGCCTGTGGCAGAGTGGTTGCCGACAATAACACCTCTGTAATGGACTGGACTGCGCAGTGTCCTGACTTGAATTCTATCGAACACTTTTGGGATGTTGTGGAACGCCGACTTCGTGCCAGGCGTCACCGACCTACATCAATACCTCTCCTCAGTGCAGCACTTCGTGAAGAATGGGCTGCCATTCCCCAAGAAACCTTCCAGCCCCTGATTGAAAGTATGCCTGCGAGAGTGGAGGATGTCATCAAGGCTAAGTGTACGTTTAGAATCTTCATGTGTACGTTTCTCAAATCATATTTATAGTACAGCTGGCTCAGATTCTTTCTTCATTATTCACCAGTGTGTATCGTTGTCTCACCGGTCACATAATATTTTCTATCCAGATACAAAATTGGCAAAGCGATTAAGATATTACTTCAAAAATAATTAATAGAACTTTGCATTATGAAGTTACTATTAAATTTTAATGTTGCAATAGTATTTGTTATCAATGGCTATTTGTGCAAACGATTTACAAACAGCAAATAATGGTATTGATTTTCTAGTATTTAAACTAGTGGTGCTACAGAGTCACACAGACTTTCCCGTATTAGTTTTATATTTAATTTGGTATCGGCTAGCTACACGAACGTGTCACATACTTTCCAGTTGCCATCTATTGCCTCCAAAAGTACATGTTTTTTTTAATTTTCTTAATTTTCGGTCTCCTAATAGTAGAACAGAAATATTATTTTAAGAATATTAAATAACAGTAAAACCTCGTCCTAAATGGCAATTTTCTTGGAAAAATTTTGATTCTTTTTAAGAAAATGGCATTTAAGGAATACTGTAAATTCAAAATTTGGAACTCCTTTTTACAAAAAATTTTTGAGTTTTTGAAAAACTTCATTAGATGTTACATAGTTTAGGTGCCAGTGTTGTTTACATACACCAGGCAGACTGACAGACCTACAGATGGACAGTAAGACGGGCGGACGGACAGACAGACAGGCGGACGGAGGGACTTAAAAAAACACATTTTCGGTATCGGGGGACCCCAAACCGTGTATTTCCGTTGAAATCTTGAAATCGATTTCCGCAGCATTACATAGCTTTCCCTAATCTACGTGTATTCATCCGTATATATGTATGTATACGGGAAAGTAAAAATGTAATAATTTTAATGCGTGTGAATTTTTGAAACACAACTCTCAAATATATACATTTCTAAAATTTCGTTTAGCAAACTTTAGTAACACACCTTTCATTTCATCTTTTCTATCTTGTGAAACATGCCATTCATCACTAATAATGTTTCCAATTCTCGACTTTAAAATTGGAGAAATGGCACGCTGCGTCCAACATTTTAAAGAATTTTCCATTTATTTCGAACTGCTCGCGTTAACTCTTTTGATATGCAAGGAATTTCGCTTACTCATAAACTTCATTTGAAAGTTACAAACCCTGAAAGAGAACAAAAGTCTCTTTCCCAAAGATCTGAAAGGGGTAATTACAACCTCCGCAAAATTCCTTTTAAGACAAAAATTTCATTAAGCAGCACGGGTCCGTCGTTTGGCAGCGCGTCGCAAACGATGGGAAATCTGCCCGCATTCCCAGCCGGCGCCGATGAGAGCGCTCCAAACACGTCACTCCCCCCTGCAAGACCCTCAGCGGCAAGGAAGGGACCGAGTAACTGTTGACTTGTGCCGATTCATTAGCTGGTTGATTACTGACTCAGGGCACCTGAACTGCTAAAGTCATTAGTTCCGTAAATGTAGTGCGTGTTCTTATTTATTACTGGAGCTGGCGGTGATTTTCCCCTCACAGGATGGTGAGAACAGGTGCCGACATACGACGGCTAGCGAGATTTCCCCAACCAGGTATCTCCTGGTACCTAGCCTGGACAAGCTCTAAGTTCCCGACTGGTCTCCTGACAAGTGTGGTAGTGTAGTGCAGGTGTGTATGCGTGTGTGTAAGTAAGGGATGTGGTTAGGACAAGAAAGAGGAAGGAAAGATTGCTCGCAGTCCGTGGCCCGTTTGTTAGAGAGCTGCACTGGCATACGTCTGATGTTGATCGGAGAAACCACGGGAAACTACCGATCAGATCAGCCGCCCGCTAGAATTATTTTCCAGACAGCGGCTGAATTCGATCTACCTATTTATGTAGTGTCGAAAAATCCTTCCACTGTCGGGACTCAAACCCTTAGAGACATTGCAGTGGATGCCCTGAGTCACCTTTGCCGGTTTGGCTGGCGTCGAGTAGTTGACTGCTCGCAATGTGTTTATTCATTATCATTAAGTTCACTATATGTTTCATGAAAAATTTTATGAATTTCATTGGTCTATGCTAATATTACATTATTGTACTGATGATGGGGGTAACCTTTTCCTGATACTTGCGAAGAAACCTGAATGAAATAGGTTACTTTAATTGTAGAAACATTATAATTGATTGCCTATAATATGAGGAAACCTAAAATTATACCAAAATTGTATTTGTGTAACTTAGCTGCATGGTTTTTCCACCACCTGTCCATTGACAAAAAGCTACTAATTTTGACCTCCATAGATGCTTTAGAAGTCTGTATCATTCAATCAGTACCATCGGCCTATAACGCGTCCATATGTGAGGCAAGTGTGGACCGGGTGGGTACATATGGCCTATTTTCCCCCTCCACTGTTGTATAGCTCACATGATATATAGTGCCAGTGATTCAGTAAATAAATGTGAATTACCTCAGTCACTGAGCCTCGTGAATGTACTGATTCGCTTGGAGTTGGCACAATATTGTATTAATTATTCTAACTCGAATGTTTCATAAAATAGTTTGTAAAAATTGATGAGTTTCAGTATGCGTACAATAATGTTGCATATCTCATGATTAGAGATTACTCAAGAAATTGAAGTCTTGGTGGCTCCCGTACCCGACCCATTATGATTGGAAATTTATCATTTTTCACAAACTTATCTCCAAAGGTATCGACTGAAGCGATAGGAATTTCAATCCCCTTTACAGCATCGTACCTTTAAAAAATCAATCACAATCTTGAATCTAAAAGATAGAATGTGGGGCCATGATGTGGAGTGCGTTAGGGCATCTTTTATCTATCTCCCCTCCGGGCGCACACAAACGCCGTACACCCAGCGCTGTATTGGGCGGCAGTCGCGCGCTCGGAGGCGGCGCGGTCGAGTCTGGCGCGGGCCGAAGACGCCGCGAAGCGCTGCGGCCGGGCGTCGCCTCTTCAAGCACAAAGCGCCCCCCCCCCCCTCAGGTATGAAATTGGCCAGTGGAGCCCCCTTGAAGGCGCGCGGCCCTGCGCAGACACTGCGGCGGTCGTTATCGCTGAATCGGCACTTCTCCCAGGCGGGCGCCCGCCCGCCCGCGCGGGCGCGCACGACACACACTTCGCCGCCGAGCTGGCAAAGCAACTTCGCGCTTGTTCGCCCCCCCCCCCCGTCCGACCCCTCATCGCCCCCCCCCCCCCCGCTGCTCACACCACTCGTGCTGGCCGCTCTCCTGCCCGGCTTTCGCCCTCCCACCTCTCTGGATGATTCAAAAGTGGGTCATCTTTTCGGGCCGAATTCGTTCAAAAGAACCAATTTTCAGAAACGTAAAATACACCATTCTGAATCATGTTTGCGGTTCTTTGTCGATATTATTATTTAATGAGAGGAAGTTGATTATGTACTTACATTTATTATTTAAAGAGGTTAATGTTCACACAGTCTTCCAAAAGCAGAGTTCACGGTTGAATTTCGGCTTGGCGGTTCAATCCCGATCTTTGCCGATGAGAGGACAAAAGTACATCGCGCATGTTCGTCTCATAATTTTCCCTCCCCTTCGTCTCCTTTCTGTTCTCATTCCAGCTCTCTCCAACCATCTCATTTTCTAAGGTATTTCAATAGTATTCCATGATTTCAGGCCAAATTGTTTAATCGTTCATTTAATCGAACCATAACTGTTAAAATAATCAACTATCGGCCACATAGACAGGGAATTTTCTTATATTACTATCGAAATTTGAGTTCTCCGGTTCAAACCCTGCTTCAGATTTCGGAATTTCGAATAATGGAAAATTTGATAACACTGAGGTGTGCCACGTCACCACTTGATGCTTAAGGTAATCTCTGACTAAGTATCTGACAAACCCTTTCATTAGTTAGACAACACTTCCATGATGAACATATTAACATTAAAAAATAGTTAATTCTTAAATTTCTAGGGAATCTTAACCGGTAAGTAATCGTGACACTTTTCGTATCCTAAAAAGTGATAGCGTGGCTTATTTTTACAACGTATGAAATTAACTTTATCCGAATATATTAAACAAAATCGTAAGTAATACAAATATATATATATATATATATATATATATATATATATATATATATATATATATATATATATATTGTGACGTACCTGGTGGTGCCGGGTATCTTCACTGCAATATAACACTAAGAGAGGGTGTCTTTTACGTGAATGGGTCCTAGGATAAGTCGGTGCAACGTTGGGGAAGTTATTCATACATAGAAATACAATTATGACAAGATTTATTTTAAATCAAAGTTACTATTTACATAATCAGACACCGTTTTTATACTCCGCCTTGGTACCAAGATTAAGAGTAAAATACAACTTTCATACCTTCGGGGCCCCGTTTGAATACCTATGAGGTTCGTCGAGCCGCTCGTGCCGACAAGGTTGTCGACCTCTGCTACTGCTGCGGGCCGTCGGCAGCAGATGGCGTGGTGATCATCCACGGCTGATGCTCCAACAATTCTTCCCCGAACAGGATCTTGATACCTCGGCTGCGCACCTTCCTCGAATCACTGTCCATTAGTGGGTTTAATTACACGACCCCTGCCTACTCCGTGTACTGGTCACAGTTCTGTACCGCACGCTTTCAAGAATGTTCCCTCCGCACCAACTAATAAGAGCGACGTCAATTATTTTACCAACACTAATTTTTTTACTATACTGATACTTCTAATGTTCTGTTTACCCTAATCACATAACTATGTCGCGTATTACATGCGTCCATTCACTAGCGGAGAGCCCTCGCTACACGTCCGCACTGGTCGCCGCTCTGCTAATGTCTCTCCTTCGCCGGCCGCACGTCGGCACATCCTTCGGCGGCGGCCGCCTCAATCCAACTAACGAACTTTTTGCACGTGCGCGCTGCCACGCTTGTACCCGCCGTTCTCACGCTCGCCTCCCGGCGGGCACCGGTGGCGGCGGCGACCGTTGCCGGCTGCCCGCTACTCGCAGCGCCCGGCGCTCGCACCGCGCAGTCCAGAATAGCTATTGAATTCTTACACTAATGATTTAATTAGTGTAATGAAACACATATTCTGGGTTTCATCACCCCCCCCTTTCTTTTTTTGAATTTTTCCCGCTTCTGGAAAAATTCACACTAGTAACATCGTCACTGCCGATGGTTGCACTCTTTTGCATATTCCTCGACGCCCTATATACACTTATAACTTAGAATCGAATTAACATGTGATTACTTGTATTAACACTAATATTACACTATTTACACTTCACTATTTTCCATACATGTTGACCAGGTTTCCGATTTGAAGCTTGTGGTGTCCTACTATGTTTTGTTTCTTGTATGACGGTTCATCCCCATTTTGCTGACATTGATTTCCTAAATCACAGTTGTAGGACATAGCTTCCAGCGTGTTGGGCACATCTTGGTAAGTGTCGTCCCATTTCCAGCTACGACCTCTTCTACGTTTGTACCAATGGTTGACTATACCATCATTCTTCCCTCGCCCCTGACTTCGCTCCATTTTGGACCTGCCTACATCTCCTTCATTCCCATGCTTTGGGGCGTCTGCAAAGGTGACTTCGTACCTCTCCAATATCTTCAAACCCCTTCCTAAATCGGTATGATCTGCTCTGCCCAGTAAGCTCTGCACGGTGACAGGATACTGTTGCGTTAACATGCAACTAATTCCTTGATATTTTATAGGAGCAACTAATGTTGTTGGTTCCATAATGCTCTTCATTCTGTATCCACTACTACTTCCCGTGATGTAATTGTGATGGCTATTCCTCTGGTCGCTCTTGATGTTTATTTGGGTTTCTTCATTCCGCTTTCGTACAGAAATCTTGTTTTCAAATTCCTTCAAAAATTTCGGAAATGTACCAAAATTCTCTGCCCATGTCCTGGCGTTCTCTTCTAACATTGGGTGTAATAACTGGATCTTGTATCCTTCCAATATGTTGTTTGATGCTAGGTGCCGTTCTTCTGCTCGCAGAACTACCTTAGGGTTTTCCGTCCCATCTCCCAGAGATTTCATCGACTTTGGAGGCATAATTGGTGTCACCCCATACTTGACACTTGGCGACATTTTCCCGTCTTCTTCCTGTTTAAACTCTTCTTGTACTATTTTCTCTTCGCACCCTTGTATATTTTCCCCGATTTCTTCTTCTATTATACGCTCCATTTCTTCTATTTTCATTTCCATTTCTTCTTCCATTATTAACTTCAATTCTTCCGTTTTCACTTTCACTTTATAAACATCCTCCTCGGTCTCGATTTGGACCTCCACCGTTTTGCCCTCCGCTGTCTTGACTTCTTCATGGATGTGGTTTGTCATCCCCTCGTTTCTATCTGTTACCGCTACCCTAGCATCTACTTGATGACATGATTGAAATTTTAGCACCTCATCTTTCCTATCCAGTTCCTCCGCTTTCCCATACGGTTTTTCGCATATTTCGATGAGCTTCCTATTCCGTTCTTCTGTGATTCTTCCCATTTCTTCTGCCGGCTTCTTAATCTGTTCTTCAACCACCTTCCCGTTCTGTTCTTTTATTAGTTTTCTATTCCGTTTCTCCGCCTTCCTCTTCTGTTCCTCCTCGGATCTTTTCTGTTTACCTAATTCTTTGCTCTGTTCTTCCGCAAACTTCTCAATCTGCTTCTCCGTTTGCTGCCTCAGCTGTTCTTCTAATGAACCTTTTGCCATTACGCCCGTACACGCTTCGTACTCTTCGTCCATCCCCAAGTCAAATCCTACCGCCTGGCTCCCCAGTTCTACCACTTGCCGTTCTAGATCTATATTTACTCTGTGATCGACCAGAAAATCCATCCCTATGATTACCGAATACAATAATTTTTTTACTACCAGGGCCACCATCTCGTATACTTGGTTGCCAATCCTGGCTTGAAACATGATTTGTTTTGTGATGGGGCTTGACTTCTTCTGAGTTGCCCCAATCACATACGCCCTATTCATAGGCAAACACATTACTTCTTTTCCTGTTGCTTTTAACTCCTCATACATTTCTTCTGATACTACTGTAGTCGTGCACCCTGTATCCACTAATGCTTCTTTAATTATTCCTGCACATTCTATCGTTATCATGGGACATTTCCTGATTCTGGCCGCTGAGTTCTTACATCTCCGCCACGGTTGGGTATCGTAGGTTACCGGCTGCATAGCGTTTATGGAGACCGCGTTTACATCATCGATTTCCGCGTCCGCAATGGGGCCACCTATCACCGCGGACTCTATTAGTTTAAATAGTGTCCTTGATCACTACTTGTGCTAGGCTGTGCTAATCGGTCGGGTGCATTCCCGCCCCCACCTCGCGTCTCCGTACGGTTTGAATTAGATCTATTCCAGTCCGGTCTCTGGTTCCCCGGCTCTGGTCTCCATCCGTCTCCCCCTCTTCCGCGTTGGTTTCTCTGGTAATCGTTGCTCCTATCACTCCCTTGCCCCTGGTTACGTTCCGATCTAACCATATTAACATTCCCTTCATTTCTGTTCTTTGGTACGCCTGCGAACGTCAAGTCGTACCCTCCTAACACATTCTGGAATCTTTCCAGGTCGGTGTGCTGCACACTACGTAAAAGATTCTGCACTGTGACTGGGAACTGTCTCGTCAATACACATATTATTTCCTGATCGCTCATCGGTGGGGATAGCGTTTTGTATTCCATGATACGCCTTGTTGCGTATTCCCGCAAACTTCCCATTGACTGGTTGTAATGATTATTCATTAAGCTGATTTTAAAATTAATTTGAATTTCCTCATTCCAGTACCGCTCAAGGAATCGATCTTTAAATGCCTTTACTGATTCGAGAAACTTATCAAATGTATCGGCCCATATCCTTGCGTTGCCTTCTAACATTAAATATAATAATTGTATTTTACACCTTTCCGAAGTATTGATAACATCTAGATGTCGTTCTGCTGCCTTCATAAATATGCATGGATTTTCTTTCCCGTCTCCTGAAAATTTTAATGATCTTGGGGGGGTAAATGGTACCGTCCCGCTTGCTGCAATTGGGGATGCCTTGCATTCTTTTATTTGTTCAATCTCTGTTCGTAATAACACAACCTTCTCTTCGCATTCCCGCTTATTCTCCTGCATTTCTTCCTTGACTACCGATTGTATCCTTTCAATTTTCTCGTCCTGCATAGCGGTTTTAACATCTAATTGCTGATATAGCTTATTTTCTAATTCTCCCCCCAGATTGATTACTTGGGATTCTAACTCCTTTTTCTGTTTCCCTAATTCTTCAGCGGTCCGTTGCTCGTGACTTTCTACCAGCTCCGCGATTTTAGTCATCTCATTCTTCGTTAACTCAATTTGTTCTTCGGCGCGTCCTATTCGCCCCCCTATTGCATCTAATTTTCTATTCTGTTCTTCTGCCAGCTTCCCAATCTGTTCCTCTACTTTCCTATTCAGTTCTTCAGCTAACCTCCTGTTCTGCTCCTCTGTGAATATTTTCTGCTCCTCAGCTGACTTCCTAATCTGCTCCTCTGTGAATATTTTCTGCTCCTCAGCTGACTTCCTAATCTGCTCCACTGTGAATATTTTCTGTTCATCCAGTTTCCTATTCTGTTCCTTCTGTCCTTCCAATATCTTCTTATTCTGTTCGTCTACCTTCCTACTTCGTTCTTCTGCTTTGCTCTGTCCCTCCAATATCTTCCCATTCAGTTGTTCGAACATCTTCATCATCATCTGCATAGCGCCTGAATTAACATCTTCTCCACCCCCCTGATTTAAATTTCCTGCCGCTTGGTTCATCGGCGTCGACGTAATTTTCACTCTTCTATCAAAGCCTCCCCCCGACGTTTCATCCAATCTGCTTCCCATTCCACTATCCCTGCTCTCTGATAATGTACTACTACCAATTCCTTCATCTATCTCTCTTACCTGCTCCGCCTTCCCCTCCGAATTCAATACTACGTTTTGCTCCTCCATCTTAGTACTTTTACCCTCACGTTCGTCCCCAACTACTTCAAACTGTTCACCCGATCTTTCCATTTACCTCTCTTGACAACAGTATAACAGTTGTCCTATTAATTTACGATGCCCGCCACGGCACTATATACTCTTCGTGAATGGATTAATTCACTCCTATTTCAATTGCTAATTGATGACGAACAACTCTCACTCACCACCAAACACGATAACACTAGGTCAGTGGCCATATAAATCTCCGCTCACCCACCAATGCATAAACATACTCCATACAATACATATACTATTACCATTTACACATATACACTGCTAATAAACTTATTAACACTATTACATAAATGCTTTCAAATTATAGTAAATCCCTTATTAATTGGAATTACTTTTCAACACACTTATTGCTATATTATGTACATAATCATCACTCACATTTACATGTCATATCTTCTCCCTGCATTTTCCTCAATAGTATCATATAAATATTCACAATATACATTCACAATGCTGGTATATATTTCCCAACCTGGTATCTTTTCTAATAAATTCCCCACACTTTACCATCACCAATAGATAGTGCACTACTGAGTGAATGTTCCCAGCAAAAAAAAAACAATTTTGTGCATAATTTGTACAACACTATTAACCACCTTTATATTCTCATAAGAATTATTACTACTTCCCCATTTCTTTGATTTCCATGTTATAAAAAAATTGCCAAGCCATTCAAATATTATTAATATGTCTTACAAAATTTGGAATTCTATTACATTATATTATTTGTAACATGTACATGTATAGCCTTCATAACCTCAGTAACTACAATATTAACTATATATTGGATGCTCACAAATAATTGCCTATGTCAGCCCGTAATTAATTATGCAACAACATTTTTGTAATTATCAACATTTCATTATGTTTACTTGACTTATGCATATTTTGCTAATACATGTATTGTTACTTTTTGTTGTCTACAATAATACACTTCACTGCCTGCTTCTCATCTGTACCCTGCACTACTATACATCGATTACATGCACATTATTTTCCAACATTTCACCAACTTCCCTAAGGCCACATTTCTTAACTATACGTTATCCACTTGTTCGGGCGCCAGCTGTGACGTACCTGGTGGTGCCGGGTATCTTCACTGCAATATAACACTAAGAGAGGGTGTCTTTTACGTGAATGGGTCCTAGGATAAGTCGGTGCAACGTTGGGGAAGTTATTCATACATAGAAATACAATTATGACAAGATTTATTTTAAATCAAAGTTACTATTTACATAATCAGACACCGTTTTTATACTCCGCCTTGGTACCAAGATTAAGAGTAAAATACAACTTTCATACCTTCGGGGCCCCGTTTGAATACCTATGAGGTTCGTCGAGCCGCTCGTGCCGACAGGGTTGTCGACCTCTGCTACTGCTGCGGGCCGTCGGCAGCAGATGGCGTGGTGATCATCCACGGCTGATGCTCCAACAATTCTTCCCCGAACAGGATCTTGATACCTCGGCTGCGCACCTTCCTCGAATCACTGTCCATTAGTGGGTTTAATTACACGACCCCTGCCTACTCCGTGTACTGGTCACAGTTCTGTACCGCACGCTTTCAAGAATGTTCCCTCCGCACCAACTAATAAGAGCGACGTCAATTATTTTACCAACACTAATTTTTTTACTATACTGATACTTCTAATGTTCTGTTTACCCTAATCACATAACTATGTCGCGTATTACATGCGTCCATTCACTAGCGGAGAGCCCTCGCTACACGTCCGCACTGGTCGCCGCTCTGCTAATGTCTCTCCTTCGCCGGCCGCACGTCGGCACATCCTTCGGCGGCGGCCGCCTCAATCCAACTAACGAACTTTTTGCACGTGCGCGCTGCCACGCTTGTACCCGCCGTTCTCACGCTCGCCTCCCGGCGGGCACCGGTGGCGGCGGCGACCGTTGCCGGCTGCCCGCTACTCGCAGCGCCCGGCGCTCGCACCGCGCAGTCCAGAATAGCTATTGAATTCTTACACTAATGATTTAATTAGTGTAATGAAACACATATTCTGGGTTTCAATATATATATATATATATATATATATATATATATATATATATATATATATATATATATATAAATTAAAATGCTTAATTAATAAAATTCAACAAATATGTTTTAATACTTCTATTTTAACACTAATCATCATGATCATCAGTGCTTTGATTGTTTTTGGGACTCAACCACATCAGTGTTCGTAGAATAAATAGCATTGTACCCCTTTCGGAATAATACTATTTGGTTTTCATAACCAAATAATAAATACTGAACGACTTTTCACATCCTTACTTGCAACTCATGTGGGATTTAACTTTCATACTTTGCACGAAATGATGTCACGTAACTAAGCGCGGTGTTTGCGGTATTTCAGTGGAGTCACCCGGGGTTTCGAGTAGTTTTAATGCTTCCAAGATTGGTCTGGAGTGAATCTATCTTAGATTCTTCAAGGAACTTCAGAGATAAACTTTGGCAACGAAACATATTAACGATCGAAGCGGAAATATTAAATTTCATTCTGATAGTGGTGTACGCAGTACACTACACTTCTCATAAAAATGAAACATCCTATTGAGTTTCGATGAATAACTAATATAACTTTTTTTTAGTATTGGCCACTGGTCAGAATATTATGTAAATAAAATTTACAGTTTCTATCTCTATCCCATAGCATCATTTCAGATTCTCTGCCTTCAGAATGTCCTGCTTTCCATTGCTCTTCCACTCTCCTAAACAGGGTTTAGTCTCGTGCTTCCGTGCTTCTTGAATCGCATTACTCGTTTTTCTATACACCTTATCTTTACCATTTCTCTTTTCTCTGTAATACCACGTCGTGGCCACAGTGATAGGCTTACAGCACCAATATCCCAGTCGCTATGTTGCTTGCAACTACACAATGTGTTTCTTGGATCTTTAACACTATTCGGGAGCGGGAGCGGGAGACAGGAGTGGGCAGGGGCGGGAGGGGTGGGGAAGGGCGGGAGAGACGGGCGGGAGCGGGCGGGGGGCGGGCGAGGATGGGCGGGGGCGGGTGGAAGCGGGCGGGGCGAGCGAGGACGGGCGAGGACGGGCGGGGGGCGGGCGGGATTGGTCGGGGGCGGGCCGGAGCGGGTGAGGGCGGCAGGAGGCGGGCTGGCGAGGCGGGCTGGGGTGGCGGGAGGGGTCGGCGGTGCGGGCGGAGTCGGACGGGGCCGGGCATGGCGAGCGGGGGCAGGGGGCGGGGCGGACGGGGGCGGCGAGGCTGCACGCACGTTGGTGGGCGGTAGCAGGAGGCGAGTGGCAGGGCCCCATCTCGCCCCAAGTGGTCATTTACGTCTTATTTCCGCGGCGCCGCCTCTCGAAGGGTCGCGTGGATTTATCGCTGTCGGCCGCCTCCGCACGCTCTCGCCCCCTCCCCTCACCCGGACCTCCCCCTCCACTCGCAGCGCTTCAGCCGCCACACCTCTGTCCCCCCTGCCGCTTCATCGGGGCCTTGCTTGAAGCACGATCTGTCGATACAGGACGAAAGGTGCTGGATTGGTTGGGTAGACACTAAAACCGAAGGTTCAATACATGTCGCCACACTCAATTTGTCTGGTGATGAAAATCTATTAAGGAACTTTCTCCAAAAGAATAATAATACTGTAGTACCGAATCACAGGTACCCCATTTGTTCTTAAGAACCATGCCGATTAGAAGGTACAAGTCAGAACCTACGTATCTTTTCTGCCTCTTAGAAGTTCGTAGAATTTATTTTTGAGTTAATTTATTTTCAGTTGACAACTTTTAATCTCTTTTGAAAAAAAAAGTTTCCTATTTCCGCGTAGTTTTTTAACATAATATTCCAATGACATTAGCATGGCAAGAATGAATGATTTCACCTATTTGGTGTTTCAAAATTCAAAATGTTCAAATTGATTGAAATTTTCAAAAATGTTAATCTTCTTCTTCATAATATTTCATCTTGAGTAGTTTATTTTTAGAGATTCAGGAAACAGAGTACCCCTGAAAACCTAATGTTTCTCGTTGGAACGTTGAATTGAATTATTATGTATTCTTGTTATGCTCTTTTTGAACGCAGGTTCATTAGTTTAATGAGACAAGATTTACTTTGCGCAAAGTTAAAACATGAAAGACCGGCAAAAATAATGGCTAGTAGAGAGAGGGAGAAATTTTCGCACATCATAAGTCATCGTTTTAAAAGTGAAAACATTTGATTCTGGAACCCAACTTCGAACGTTTGTAACAACCTTAACTTACAGGAGTGACATCCAAATATATAATAGAACGTCCAGAAAGCAAACTATGACGTTCGGTATTCCGGAAAAGATAAGAGAATCCGGTTTTAAGGACCGAATTCGCATCGTTTCCTTGTCATGCTAACGTAGTGCGTTGCATGATAAGATGTGTTTCAGGCTGCATGCGCGGGGATTTTCGTTCCTGCAACTGTCTCTGGTCAAGAGGTCCGAGGGTTAGAATCCCGACCGTTGCAGGGTTTCCGACACTAGCTGCATAACTGGTTCGAATTCTGCTGCTGTCTGGAGGAAAATTCTAGCGACCTGCAACTCTGATCGGTAGATTTTGTGGTTCGTCCAATCAACACCAGGCGAAAGCCGGTGAAGTACCCTAACACTAAGTCAATAGACCACGCAAGATCTTTTTTCCCTCATTCTTGTCCTATACTCTCCTCTTTATTACACACACATGACCTACACACCTGCCGGAAGATCAATTGGGAAGTTAGACCTTTTCCTGGCTGTGGTGGTGCCTCTCAGGTGAGATATATCTGATTTTGGAAAAAAACCTGCAAGTCGACGGGTAGTTTGGCGCCGGATCTCACCATTGGGCGGAGGAAGACCACAACCATCCCTCACGATAAAAAGTGCACTACACTTGTGGGACTAATGGCCTTAGTCGCAGACGCGCCCGAAATCATTAATTAATCAATTTATCAATTCGTTTTAATTTTGTTTGGTGTCCCCCGTTTCCTTTCGTAATATACTTACGGCGTTTCGAATCAAAAATGATATTTTATAAATCGTACAAAACCTTCGATTTCCTCTGCGTATTGTTTTCAGAGGGAACGTCAGAGGGAACACAGACCATTCCAAGTCTTTAGTTAACTCTGATTAATAGCCGTATGACTACAGGTCGTTCCACATATATCTAATTAATACGCCGTTTACGTACTATCTGCAGGATAGGCTATTCAAACTATACTGATCACACGTAGACGTAAAATACACATCTTCTCTATTTCGTGAAGCATTTTCTAAAACAAGCATTCCACGATGATCAACCATCGACCATGATCGGAGCATCACCGGGGACACTTTTTGCCCTTTGGTGGTCACCTCGCCCTTTTCCTCACGTCTAATCATCCATGAGCAGAACTTGAAGTACTGCGCGAGTGGCGCTAGTGGCAACCTGTACGTCGGTGGCTGGCCTGCACGGGACCCTAGGGTCACTCTTTTGGGGAGAAGGCCCGCTCTATAAAAATCAATTCCCCGCGTCCCTCGCGCATTTCTTCCCCTCCCTTCGGAGGGCGGCCTCCTGCTGCTCAGCCACTCCGGCGCACGCCCCCGCCACCACCCCCGCCCCCGCCTCGGCGTCGCGACGCCCGCCCGCCCTCCCACCCGCGCGGCGAAAGCGCCGTTAGTCCCACAACTTATTTATTGCCCTCGCGAGACACATGACCCGCCACTGAGTGCGTGTTTACAGATTGTTACATATCGCTGTGGAATACAAAATATATCGGAGAAGTGCGAGGATGGAGAAACTGCAATAGAAAGGAATTTCGCTGTCGTAATATCTCGCGCGATGGAATTTGCGAGAATGCACTCGCAAAAGTGTGTGTTCACATTTTCAAAATGTAACCAAAATTACATTATTCCTCAAATTATAACGAATGCTTATTATTTATTGTTATACAGAAACGGAAATATTACGTACAGTTTTACATGTAAAGTAGAGTTAAGCCCGAAATATATGCTCTTTATTATCGGTAATTCAGTAATTTGAGTAGGTAGTAAGGGGAAATACAACAAAGATGTATAGGTGAACATAATAATCTAAAATTATTTTAACAAGTTTCTCATTCATTTCAGTTCAATAATAATTAATTAAATTTTACTTTAATTTGTGAAAATTATATTCAGTATATGTGTGAAATATAAAGTACTTCTACGTAAAATGTTTCTTTACTCCTTGAATTGAGCTGTTACTACAAAATTCGAATAATGCTAGAGAAATCAATTTGTGTAAATGCTGGAAGATTATCACGTGGCAATTTAAGTATATTAGTAATTTTTCCCTTAATTTATAAAAAAATACGGACAGAATTATAAAGTATATTATTCAATACCTATTAAGAAATATGATTGTGTAAAAACGCTAATGTTAAAAAAGAAATTGTCAGCGAAGGAGAAGACAAGACGTAAGGAATAAAAGTAGTAGTTTAGACAATCAAGAACACCGTGTTTCTGTTATTCATTTTTCATTAGGAAAGACAAATCTGTTAGAAAGTTTCAATCATTACGACAATTTTTTAAAAAATCAGAATTTATAACGCGACAAATTATTGTAAAAGTGAAATTCTCCGAATTGCATATTTCGCAATCCGCCATCACTCAAAAAACGCCGCAACGTCCTTTTCCTCATTGTTCCCTTTGGGGCGCCACTTGTCACATCTCGCGTGTGCTCAAGCGACCGTCACCTGGCGGCCCACGACATTCGCTTCCGAACGTCATATTTCACGTTTGTTCCACAGCAGAATGGTGCTGCGTTCGAGAAAACCGAGAAATTCAATGACATGCTCCGATTAAAACAAGCAATTGTTTCGTTTTTCATTGAACGCAGCATCAAGAGAGAAAAGTCCAAACGCGATATTTCAATTTAAAACGTTTTAATTATTTTTCGTTAAATTATACGGCGTACCTTTTTCTTTGGGCGACAGTGCGTAGGCAATTGTCAGAAACAATTACGTCATGTGATATTCGCTGAATACGGTGGGTGGGGATGGGTGATGTTTTAGGGGTTACCGGATCACAACAATCCACGCTCTTTCACAGTGGACGCACTGGGACAATCCGAGAAAAACAAATCATACATTAAGATGACATATGTTGACATTTGATGGAAGGCATTAGTCTCAATATGATTCTCACATATTGATTAGACTCTAAGAGCCGCTCAACATGATGCATGATCAACACATTAATATTTTGTATATTCTTCAGTATATTTAAACGGTTTATGTATAATGTGATTTGTAAACACATCCTATAATTATGGGAGTTTATTTGTCTTTTTTTAATTCATTTTTCAGTTAATTTTTGTCATTATTGAGCGTGTAACAGATGTGATAAATAATGGTTTAAAATTCCCATATATATTTTCAATTATTTTAATATTAAACTTCTTTACTTCACATTGGGCTATTTTCTCAAATAATTATTGTTATTAGTTTCACTAGTTATTAGTTCTTATTAGTTTCACTAATATTTTAAATAGGTGTTTCTCAAAAATTGATCTCGACATTTTGCTACGCGAGACAATAACTCAGTTCTCGACTCTGATGCTGCTTATCAGTATCTTGTAATTCTGTAAACCAGAAGCTACTGCACGCTATAGGATACCATTACAGATTGTGATATGTATTCCAAAACATCCATTTACCACCAAGGGTTACGTAAACCAGTTCGCTCCTATCACGAGGCACGCTAAAGGTATTTGCAACACAATACACCGTAACGTATTCATTCATACATATCCCCCCGCGAACCTGTGCGCACGCTGCATGTAGAGGCCGCTTTCGCGAGCGCCAGGTGCAAGGAGAAACAGGCTGCGAACGGCCCGGCGGCCGGGCCCGCGATAACGTAGACCCAGCAGCTTTATTACAGCCATTGCAGCCTCCGATCTGCGTCACTTCACTCTGCGCGGCCGGGCGCGGGCTATCTCAGAGCACATCCATCGCCCACCGGAGAAGAGATGCACGCCCCCGCCCCCGCCCCCGCCCCGCCCGTCGCCCTCCGCATAAAGCGGTTTTGATTTGTAAATGCATTTCACGGCCAGATGAGTCATAACACTTTATCAAGCAGATAACGACCGTTAATTTGAATAATGAACAACCCAGCACAGCGGGCCACCGCAGTGACCGCGAAACAAGTAAATGGATAGTACTTGTCGGTAATTAATTTGCCCAGTAGCTTTCCACCCAAAATAATTTAATTTAGGAGCGAGAGAGCACAGTGTGCTTTCAGACCGAGTGAAGGCGGGGCGGAGCGCGGGGGGTGGGCGGGGGCGGCTAACTTGTGCCTCTCCTGTCGCCTATTGTGCCCGCGCTGAACTTCATTAATCCTGGGAGGCCATTCCAGGGTAACGCGGTACACTGCCGGCCGCTCCGGGCGGAAAAAAATGAGGTCTAGTTGAGGTCTCGCAACATACGGGCGGGCGGCCGCATGCGGCGTGTAAGGCATGCTTCTGATGCTGCGCCTTCCCTTGTTTACGGTGAGAAATGTTTGTGTAGGTCGTTATTTATCTGCCTTAAGAAGCGCTGCGAATTTTCCGGCTTCAACGGAAGATATTTCTGTGTATGTGATTTCTTTTGCCGGTTACAAAACCAATGTACTTGTTTACATGCACTTCCCCGTACTTGCAAGTGTCTGTGAACAAACCAAACAATTTGAATATAAATTCGCGCATCCTTACACATATACTCATCATTTCAACTAATACTTTGCAGAAACGTACGCAAGCATAAAAATATACCATAACACTTTGCAAGTTGCTGCAACTTCGCAAGCACTTTGCATATACCCTGAGTTCGCAACGCCAAAATTAGTTCGCCCACATCAATTAGCGTAAAATACTAAAATCGTACCCGCTCTCCCAATTACATTTTCAGTCACAAAACCGGCGAATGTATTTCTAGTTTAGTTTCTGCAATGTTGGGATTATATCAAAATATGTATACAATATTGATGCATGTAAGATCAATAATATATCATAAAAATGTTTGAACACTTGTCTGGAAATCCTTATATATTCACATTACGAAGTGAGCAGGTTTTTAAACAAACTTTGACCAATTGACAAACGAAAAAAACATTAGATGATTAATTAGACAATCAGGTTAGCATAAGTAGAGCAATGATGACGTTGAGAAATTGACAATTTCTATTCACAAATAAGGAGTGCCGAGCCGGTCGCCGACATCATTACGGCAGTAGTACTGTAGCGATCTCGGCCCGAAGGATCGCGGGTTCGAGTCCCGCCTTGGGCATTGTTGTATTGCGTTCGTCCTTTCACACCCTATCATCATCATCATAACGTGTCATCCTCACAGTTACCATATCGTCACAAGTAATAGAGGTCGCTATTGCCAGAAGTTGATGCCACCTTAAATAACAAAACAAAAACAAAAAATAAGGAGTTTTAAGTTATAATATAAAACAGTTAATTAAATAATAATAATTCCTAAGTTCTAAAACAACAGTCTCTTCCTCTCTCTCCCTCTCTCTTTCTCTCTCCCTCTGTCTTTCTCTCTCCCTCTCCCTGTCTTTCTCTCTCCTCCTCTTTTTCTCTCTCTCCCCCTCTTTTTCTCTCTCTCCCCCTCTTTCTCTCTCTCCCCCACTTTTTCTCTCTCTCCCCCTCTTTTTTTCTCTCTCTCTCTCTTTCACTCTCTCTCTGTCTCTCTCTCTCACTCACTCACTCACTCACACACACACAAACATACACAACTACTACACATAAACACTCTTGCTCTAGAAGCCTCGAACGAATTACGTTTCAAACCGAGACGCCAAGCCCTCGCTATTACCTTATCTCTCCGGGATACAGTGCCGGCATTTTCCCTTCTCTACGGTCTGTAGGCTTCTCTTCCAGAATGAGAGCGATTCTTCCCATTTCACGAGTGAAATGTGCACCCCTGCCCCGTAGTATTCACGCGCACGCGAGCTGAGGGAGAGGCGGGGGTGGGGGAGCGTTTTGTGCACGTGCGGGTGGGCGGGTTGGGTTGAGTGGGGGTGGGTGGGGTGGGGGCTGGGTGGAGGACGGCCGACGACTAACGCGCAGCCCGCTTCACCGTTGTTTCCTGCGGGCAGGGTAATTTAGTGCCGGGATTTCTCATCAATCAAATGGTTTTATCTTTCGCATGAATGCGCGAGCTGAGTGGTACTATGTCCTGGTTGGACTCCTTCAAAGAACGTGTTATGTGGAGTCCTGCCTAAAGGCGACGTTTATGAATCTTTTGCGAAAGGAAGATTGAGTGCGCTGTGATAGGGAAGCGTTACATTGCATCCTACGTTCATGTCTAGATTTGTTGCATGTCTGCATAAATGAAAAGAGAACGTTTAAATTCACAGAATTCCTTAGAACGATTACTGACTTTACATTCGTGTCCATAAAGTCATTTTATTGAAAATATCACATTTTTACGGTAATTTAAAGATTACTGAAACTAAATTGCAAAGATGATAGACGTAGGTAATATTAAGTGACATCCAGAAAATATATAAAACATAGATTAATGGTAGTGAATTTATGTTATTTACCTATTAAAATGTTCTAGAGGCGGACAAATGTATACTTACTCAAGAACACAAATTATTCATCAAATAATGAAAAAAACAGCATCAAACATAGAAATCATCACAAGGAAATTTTTGAATAAAATTAAGATGCATGATCTGTATAATTTTCTTTCAAGATATGACTGTTGAAGCCCCGTGAAAAAAAATTGTCGTTTAATGCCCAAGAAAGTCAGAAATCTATTATTCATGTAGCAATCTCCTATATGAGGCGTTCGGGCGTAAGCCATGGTAAACGACAATTCATGTTTCATAGTGCAGTATGGACATGCAGTATGGACATATATACATGAAATGAGCAATGCATGACATACCGTACGAATTACGAGTATCATTGCCATCTATTTTCTATTCTTCAAACCTCTAGTAAAACACCGGACTATTTCCTCTCCTTCAAACAACCTAATCATTTCTATTTGGCCCAAAATGTCATTTACCGTCTTTTACACCGAATTATTACTTATAATTCTTCATTTTTCAAGTTTTCATTGCCACCCGAGACTTCATTATGGAATTTTTTTGATTCATTAATAACATTCACTTTTTTCTTACTATTCATTCCATAATTCTATAACAGTTTCATGTGTAACTTTAATAAAGAAGCACTTACAAATATTTTAGAATCTTGAGAAAATATCAGAAAAACAGAAAATGATATATAAGACTTCAATTGCCCTTTCCTAAAGTATTGCTTTCATTAGAAAAATAATAGCTATGTACAGATTAGATGCTAAGGTTAATAAGAACGCTGGTGAGGTAGACTGATAGCTGATCTTCTAATAACTAAATACATAAAAAGTGTTGTTGTCGGTATCAGATACATATTAAATCTAGCGTCTGTGCAGAACTTCGCAACGCGATATATATATATATATATATATATATATATATATATATATATATATATATATATATATATATATTTGAAACCGAGAAAAACCTTTCATTTATTCAATAGATTTTAGAATTCTGATGATGATTGATTAAATATATTGGAGAAAAATAGCAGAAAATTACGCCAATGTGAATTTCTTTCTTTCTTGGGTAGTATTCTAAAGTGTTAATAAATTTAGCTTTATCACGTAGACCCTTGAGGTTCACCAGATTAAACGAACATACGAACCCTAAGTCACAATATAATGCCTTTATAAAGAGGTCAGGTAAAGACATTTAACATTTTCGAACAAAATAATTATGTTATCTATTACTTAAATGGCGTTTAGATGTAAATTTGATGGGAATTTCAAAGTTAATAAATTTTGATTTGTTGCTCCACACTTACAGGTCATGTAACGAGTATTATACGGCTATTTGAAATGTCTCCCAAGGGGCTACGTAAGTTATGAACATGTGGCTAATGTTGCACTTACGAATACCCTAGTGGAATATTCGAGTTTATAACACGTATGAAAAGTTTCGAATGACAATGGAAACTAATTTATGTGTAGAAATGATTACTAAAGTTTTGTAATGCCTTAAAAGACAAATTACACTCCAAAAGAGGGTAGAGTGTCCAAAAATGTTTTAGTTATACTATTCGAGCGTCTAGTTGTCTTAAGAAGAACTTGTTAATATAAATTAAATAATTTAATTACTAAATGTTATGAAAGTTTTACTACGGTTAAAAAATGAATATAGTGAGTAAATAAGTATAGCGCATTAAGCAACAGCTAGAGGAGTAGAACAGCTAAGTACAAATTACGATTACAATACATTGTGTAATAATTCACTACCTACCTAAAATGCGCACGTTTACATCACAAAAAACTAACGAAACTTTTCTAAAAAGAGCACCACTGGCATAGATAATTATGGGAAGTGAATATGCTGCAACACTACAACGGAATCGTTACCACCACCCTACGGAACTTATTTGGAAGGTTTCAATCCGGCGTGAGTTTGCCTTTCATTTTGCAAACCACTGCGATGTTTTATTATATTATTCCTTCTCTTTAATGCTTACGCGTGAAGGACATTAAATCAGTCAAACTTTCATGTAGAAATTCAACACATCGCTTAATGTAACTAAAAATAAAATGATGACAATATTAAATTTAAATAATCACGGTGACGTGAATTTTGCCCTCGGTGTACCACGTATAGCCACGTGTTCTTTATTAGGTTTCCATCTTTATAAATATCCTAAGAAATAACGTGTCGAATATTTTTTGTAAGAACGTAATCATGTTTTAGGTTAAGTTCGACCCGTGATATCCTGGCGGTGAGGTTAAAATTTTATTTAGTTTTAACAAGTCGATAAGACATACATTTTTGTGAGTGCTATGCATTGCAATGTATGTCGAAACTTCTGCGTATTTTAAGGTTACGTTGAATATAAAATTTGGTTAATATTGAGCCATTTTCACATCGTAAACATTTTTAAGGCAAACTAAAGTAATAGCTGAAGGTTTGCGGTTGCTTGATGTTGATTAAATGAGAGATTCGCGTTAGGGTAAAATACCTGTATATATTTCACATTCCTACATGTAGCTCACCTCGGCAAGTATCGCACAGTTCAAAAACAAGTTTCAAAGTACGTAGCTTAACTTTCCATTTTGTTGCTTTTATCGGTAAATTTGATGTAAGCGCTACAAAACTTGTTTAGCATTACTGGTATTCCGTCGACACACGGTGAGTTGATGGGCTTTAGAAGAAATTATGAGATTTTATCACTATTTCTGCTATTCTGCTTTGGGAATTTTATACGTCAAAGTGTTTGGTTTGTTATTATTATTTTTGTGTTAGAAGAAAATATTTTCCCTTTACTCATTATTTCTTTGAAATTTTAATGAGGCCAGAACAGTCGGTAAAATCACAGATAAACTATTCGATGAATCTATCCGAACCGCAGCGGTCCCTATAATTCTCCTCTAGAGAACATCTAAATTCGACATGTGGCTAGTGTCGAAACTCCTGCCACCGTTGTGGCTCAAACCTAGAATCTCTCGGTCAGAGGCTTCGCTGGGACCTCAATTGATGCACTGAGTCACTGACTCTCGCAGTCCGCATTTTCACAATCATTCAAGTAACCATTTTCGTGCAGTTCACACATCCATCCCAGCCTTGCGTAACCCACCCTGAGCGACACTCACATACTTTCGCGCTTCTCACCCTGTACAGCCTTTGTAACTGATTCCTCCCCCATAGTCATCCCTTCTCGTCGCCGTTCATCACCAGCACCACTGCACACCTCCCAATTCTCACCGACCACGCTCCCGATCCCCGAAACATCAACGTAATCACGCAAGTCCTTGTCTTCTTCCCTCCCGTCTTCAAGCAGTTTCTCCATCTCCCGCCTGCGCAGGCCTCACGCCCGTTTGCGCGCCCTGCACCGCCCGCGAAAGCCAGCACTCCGCTCGTGCTCGCTCCCCCTCGCGTGGAAACGGTGCGGCGCGGCGCGGCACGGGGTGGGCGGCATGGAGAAGGGCGTTGCAGGGTGACACAAGGAGGAGCGAACCAATATGGGGTGTGGCAGTGTGACAAGGGGCAGGGCAGAGGAAGGAGAGAGGTGGGAAGGACAGGGTGGGGCGGCACGGGGGGCATGGAGTGGCGTGGCGGGAGGGAAGGGGCGGGGTGTGGAGAGTGGCGTGACAGGGCGGCAAGGGATGGGACGGCACGGCGGAAGGCGGGTCATGGTGTGGCGAGGTGGAAGCAGGGAGGTGAGAGGGATGGGGCGAGCAAAGAGAGGTGGGTGGGGTGGCGAGGGCAGAGCGGCACTGGGGGCGGCGGGGTCATGGTGGCGTCGTGGAGTGACGGAGACGGAGGGGCCGGGTGAGAGGGAAAGAGCAGGGACGGTAGAACGGTGAGCGGCGGAGCATAGAGGGGTGAGGCAGGTGACATAGGGCCGAGTAGACCAGTACCGCAGGGTGACAAGGGGCAGGGCAGAGAGGAGAAGGGTGGAAAAGGAGGGGCGGGGTGTGGAGAGTGGAGTGACAGGGAGGCAAGGGATGGGAAGGCATGGCGGAACGCGGGTCCTGGGGAGGTCAGAGGGATCGGGAGGGCAGAGAGATGTGGCTAGGATGGCGAGAGGTAAGCGGCGGGGCGGCACTGGGGGCAGCAGGGTCATGGAGTGACGGGTGTGGAGGGGCGGGGTGGGAGGGAACGTGCAGGGAGGGACGGAGAACCGCGGGGTGGAGGCAGAGAGACGCGGAGCGGGGCGAGAGGCACGGTGAGGGCGGGGCAGAGGGGTGAGGCATGGAGACAATGGACAGGGCGGGAGGGAGAGGTTGGGAATGGTAGTGAGTGGCAGCAACGAGCAGGGAGAAGCGGAGATACGCGGGGTGGGCGGAGGAGGAGACGGGGGAGGTAGACGGATGGGCTGCGAGACGATCGCTGGGGCTTCCAATCAGTCACGGACGGCGACGAGACGGAGTCGGGCGCACCAGCTCTAACGGGGAGATTGCAGATTCTATTCCGGAGACGGGCACTCTCATTTAGCCAAGCTGCGACATGCAAAATAACGCAAACAGTGAAAGCTCTCTAAAGGGTCACCTCTAGAGCGCAATCCTTTCGTAGAGAACACTTCCTCCATTTCCGAGGCGAAAACGTTTTTGTCAGGAACCTCTTTACAGCGGAATCCTATCACGCCAGACATTTTTCTCCTCCAACGAGTTAAGCTAGTCTATCATTGCGACCACTATAGAGAGGGTTCGCTATCTTTATAGCTTTGCAGAAAAGAAAATAACATTCATTTCAAATTATGTAACACCGCATAAAATACAATGTGAATAACATTGTGTTCTTGCAAACTTAAAAATCATTATAATGTTATTAATCTATCATTCTCTGTGCTTTTAAGAATGATTATCCTCTTGATATGCATCTTTTCAATAGAATTAATTGTCTATAACTGTTTCTGTAATCTTTTTAAGTATAATCAGTTTTAGAGATTTTAAATTTACTACCTCTAGGACTTCTGAATAAAAAAAATTGTTTACCAATCGTGAGAGCAAAATATTTCTTTACAGTTTTTGGTTAGCATCCCTGCTTAGAACACACGGTTTTTAACGAAATTACTTGGACATTCAAACTATCTCGATTGATTTCTTCAACCAATCATTGGCTTTGTATATTTTCATTTTATAAGACACAAAATTGCTTATAATAATGATATACTGAACTTTTCTGACGTACAAAGCCATATTTGTAAATATTTTCAATAAAAAGGGAACATTCTGCATTAATAATAAATGAGCAACTATTACGATGAAATGTCTGAAATAAAGTGGAATTAGTCTTAAAGCGTTGAAGGGATACCAAGAGCAAAGCAGAGTGAGCCAAGAAAAAAAGAAGGCAACAGCAATACTTCAGGAGTAGGATACTGTCGGCAAATGCGAAGACACAGGAGTAGGATGGACCGGGCTGCGGCAGCTAACGCGGGCTGCAAGACAAGAGATAGAGAGAGTCTTGTGGCGTCATACGGGTGTAATCGGAACACAGACGAGAGTGGTTTGTAAAACGGTAGAATTATTCACAATCTAGACCGTAGTCTCAATCTAAAACAACTACCCTGCTTACAATAAACTAAATAAATAGACCCACTACAAGGAGAGATAATTTCCGAACGGCTATCACATCGCAACAGACTACCGATGTTCCCAGCCTGAAGCACCGCACTACCTTGAGACTATCTACGCGTCTCGCAAGTCACACCAATGAATTGCCGGACCCTCGCCCTAGTGCACCTACTCGCACAGAAACGCGCATCACCTGTCACCGACGCCGCTAGAACAAGAAGACTGGGGCATCGTTCTCCTGGCCTTATATAGGCCCTTTGACGCTACCCGCCGCCCCCATGGCCTCCTCCCCACCGTCGCCCTGACCACGCTACGTCATGGAGAGTCCCAGTACGTCATCATTCCGCCCTTTGTTCAACATCTGGCGATGCCCGCCGAGTGCCACGTGGTTGTCTCCGTTTTGTAGCGCGACACGACGCTACAGTCTCAACCCATCGTACTCTTATAGTTTTCCCCACCCAAGATGGTGTTGCTGGGTCATACAGACTATAGAAGAGGAAGAGATAACAGGGAGGCGGCGATGGAAGCTGAAAACGTCTCATCGACGAGGGGGAAGAGGTGACCGCGGACACAACACTTTGAAGGTGAGAGGTCACTGTTTGAAGACACTACTTGATATAGCAACAGGTGACATGAAACTGGAGAATTTTCCCTAAACTGTTAAGCACGTAAATAGGAAACGAAACGATATGCTAATGGATTCCATTCAAAGAGGAAAAACGTCAATTCAAAGAGAGGCCTGTACATCTTTGCCGCCAGTATTGTACCTCCCCTGATCTACCTCTCACTGCCCACCATCTCGTCTCACTGAGCTACGGTTCTGGGCGGAATAGTCAAGGGTCCAACCCTCTGGTGGGGATTTCGGAAACTGCGAATTAGGGAGGCGACACCGCGCGTTCTCGGAATGCGCCGGCATCGAAAGCCAGCGCGTTTGCGTACAGGAGAGGAAAGGAAGAGTCGACGAGCGCTACCCTAGCAGAATGGAGCAATACGGGGAGAGTGAGGTGTGAAAAGGAAGCGATAAGACTTCGGTTACGCGTCTATGGAGCGGAAACAAGGAGGGAGGTAAGAACACTAGAGAGGAAATGGCATTCTTGAACTTTGCTGAAGAGCTAGGCCGAAAGCATGAGAGTAAATGAGATTGTTGCGAGAAACAACATCGGTGTCAATGACTATGTTAGTGGGAGAGTCAATTGGAAAGTTCTCAGGGTAGAGTAATATGAAATGGCATGTTAGGTAGAATGCTTTCGGATTTAAATGGGAATAGGGAAGAAACAAAAGAAAACGTGTGAGTTAGGGTGATAGTGAGACGGAGAATAATAGAAGCGTTAGGGATTGAGGGTACAGGAGCATTTATTTTAACGGAGTAAGATAAATGAAAACATTGGAAATCTCCGGTGGAGAAAGCTAGTCAAGCTGTTTCTCTGAGCGAGATGAATCCATGGGTGCATTTGGGAAGTAGACGAATGTTAATTTTAGTTCTGATGTCTAGAACGAAGTAAAAAGTGACGGCGGGGAAACACATTAGGCGATATCTATGACGTTATGGAGGACGGAGAAGATTTTAGAACGCGATTCTTAGGAAAGAGTACAAGGACAGCAGCAAGGGTAAGAGAAAGCGATTCTCTGATCGGAGAGAAATCGATGGGTGCGGGAGAGACACAGGACGAAATTGGAGTAGTGTGGTTGTGCTTGGAGGAGGTCCATGGCGAAGGAGAGAAAACGGCAGGCGAGGTCTATGAAGTTGTGGAAAGCGGGCAAGATTTGAGGACACGGTTCCCAGGAAAGGACAAAGAGTGAAGATGGCGGTAGGGGGGAGGTCGAGGGGCTGTGGGCGGTGGCACAGGGGTCTGGAGAGCTCCGCAGGTGCTCTCTGCTCTAATATCGCTTAATGCCGTTGTTTCGTTTGCTTTTCGTCGCGTCCACTCCACAGGGCTTTGTTTGCTTTACGTTTCTCGTGCCGCTGTGGATGTTTCCAGCGAGCGCTGAGTCTTATTAATAGCAGCAGCTCCAGAGGTCGTCACTAGAAGGCGCCGCTTCGCTCTTTGCTCCGCTCCCTGTCGCGTAATTTAAGTCTTCTATATTCCACAGTTTATTGAGCGCCATACGTTTCATGGAAGGGATTCGTTGTGGGTGAGAGGCTCATGCATAAATGTATTGCAGCATTTTTTACGATAACCTTTTTTCTCTGAATTTACGCATTTGTAATAAGCTTTTTGGTACACATTTCTATATACTACCTATAATGCAAATATTTTACTAATGGTTTCCCGTTCTGGCTATGTAATCAACCCCTACTTTTCGTTATGTCCTTTATAAATTCACAGTGTCTCCTTTTTATCATTTGGTATTTCCAGTATAGTTTAACAATGTTAGCTTTTACTTTTTGATCCATTGAAATTGAATTACCACAATCAAGATTCCATGTATTAGAGCACCACAAATCATAATGAAGTACTTCAAAAGCATCACTTTATTAATCCCAACATATTTGTTTTTAATTTATACAAAAATGATTTTTCTGTGACTTGACGAACTACGATCCCTCTCTTTTACTGAACCTCCTGGAATACTTATTATTAAGTACTAATATAATTAAGTCGTACACGTTCGTCACCATTTTTTAAACTTACACCAATACAGCCGAGATCAAAAGATTTGATAATATAATTAAGAGAGAAAGGAATTTCGACATCAGCTAATTATATGACTGTCTCTACCTCTAGCAACCTGGGAATTCTCAGAATACGTCCAATTATAATTTTCTCGACCTCATTAAAGAAAGAATCCTGGAGTACCAACTTAACGTAATGAACACGCTACTAAACCCACGACACTAAACCCACTTCATTTTTACGATTTACTAATAATTTACTAACATTCTTGAATGTTATGTGGTTGCGAATGGATCACAATGTCTGCTTCTAGTTTCCTCTGATGAGTGCAAAATATAAGTCGATAAGATTCGTCTTTGAACACAGCAGCAAATCAGAAAATAGCAACGCTTATGAAAAAAGAAATAGTTGAATTAAATAGTTGTAAATACTTTTATGTAAGAATCTTGTTATATTATTGACGTATAACTTTCATTCTGTACTCGTATCAATAACTGAAACATCTGTGAAAAGTTATCATTCGAAACGCCCTTTTTTCATTTACCCTTTTTGATTAAATTGAAAGAATACTGCGAATTCTTGAAGTAATTTGCTTTCTTCTTTTAGACGTAAACAGATCATATTGGAAAACCATCTGGTCTTGTTTACAGCTTTGCAATTCTGCCTGGGTGTGTGCATCATTTCCTCGCTTTCATCCCTTCATTTCGTTCTACTCCTCCGGCGTCTGCTGTTTTTCTTGAGCGCTAAGGGCGCAATATGCCTATTATATCCGAGGTTACCTATTCGGTGGTTCCAGAGGAGGTCATAGGTAAAGGCACACGAATAAGCAGAGCCGTAAGCAAGCGACAGTGAAGGCACACGAAAAAGCGATTTGTCAGCACCCCCCCCCCCCCCCCCGTCCAGGCGTCCTCCCGCCCTTGCCCCCTACCGCCTGCTTCGCCCCCACTCCCACCCCCATACACTCGGCCTCCCTCTTACCGGCCCGCCTCTCTCATCCTCCGGTCATTCCTGCCCACTCCTATTCCACATCACCCTCCCAGCCCTCCCGCCAGTCCTACCTGCCAGGCCGACAACCTGCCTTCTGCCTGCCAATCGTCGTCAGATCTCCCGCTTCTCTCCTCACTCCCTTTCCTAACCTTCCCGCCAGCCTTTTTGCCAGCCCTTCCGCCAGCCCTCCCACTAGCCCTCGTGGCAGTCCTCGCGCCAGCCCGTCTGTCCTTCCTCGCCCCCCTCCTTCCTGTCTCTTGCTCCCTCCTGCCTTCTCCGCCGGAGCACCACCCACGGAGGACACAGCCCGCGCAGGCGCTGCCGCCCCGTTCCAAGGCCACCTGCTGCTACGCGAGAGTGTGCGGGCGTATGGCTGCCGCAGTCGCTTTTCTCGCTTAAAGTGCCCGGGATCAAGTAAATTGTACTTTTGGGTTGTAGGCGACGGTGTTTAAAGCTGTAAAACTAAAAGACGCCGCATTGTTTACGTGTAGTTGCTACCTGATTAATGAATAAGTTCTCGAAAGTTGGGTTACTTTGTCATTATTTCGAGATCATAATAAAAATAACCACAATTCCAGAGTTCCTATATGTAATGTTTCCTTGAATGGAGTTACTGTTTCTATTTTCAGAGCAACACTGACAAAGGAAGCCAAGACAGGCGATATGAACTGGAGATGGACACAGTCAGAAGCAGCTCGAGATTTCTTGAGACTGGGTCAATTTTCCGAGTCGGCTACGCTTCTTGGGGTCTTGAGCTTTCCCTTCGAGTAGGATGGCAAAGACGCATCTTGCTTTATGATCGTTCGAGTTACAGTACAGTACTAGCACTCTTTTAATTACACTTTCGTAATTTAAAAACACTTTCTATTTAAAAAAATAATTAATTTTAATGTATGTGTTTTTAAATGTGTATACATGTATTGTTACGCAAGCTTTGTTTCTACAAAAAATCGGTTGACACAAGCTGTTTCTTTAATGACTCTGAAAATTTGTATCTCCTTTTTTCATAATTTAAACAATAAGAAAATGGGACCGAATTAATTGCAACATCAAATATCAAACTATATCTTAAATTTTATATAATGCGTTGCGTAATGTGGTCAGTCTTGGATATTCGCGCTTTCCTTCTACTACTTGGACGCGAATCTGCCCTCTCTGGAGCTCTTCGCACTACTGATGGAACGAATAGGAGAATTCGACGAGTGCTGTAAGTTGGGAGTAAAAGTGGGCGGTGGTTGAAAGTGTAAAGGCCCTGCGCAATGCGCCCACCACTTCAGGCCATAACTCAGGCCTACTTTTTTCCACCACAGATGGTAAGGTTTTGGGGTATATTTGAAGTTTCATATATTCTAAACCAATAAACATTAAAGCAAGATTCTATTCTTATTTTAAAGAAACTATTTTGTAGTTTTATATGATGTTCCAACTTTTGTGTTTACATTAGTATTTTAAAACATTTTTAATATAAATAACACTTTTAACATAAACAACAGAACAAGAAATCGAGTTAAAAAGTTTAACATGTTTATTTTAATTAAATTCTTATAAATTCTTAAAAAATTAGAACATTGTGACAGAGTCTATTTCAAAATAGAAGACAATTTTACTTTTTGTTCACAATAATTGGCTTTGGTATTGTAACTTCCAAGAGCGCTCCTTAGGTGCCACGGCAGAGGTAATGCAAATCTGTGTATTCCAAAGTATTTAACACTACTGAATGGAAGCAAACCGAAATCTAGGGATGTTCTTAGGTACTTTATTGATGTAGAAATTTCCATGGATAGCCAGCGAATGGAAAATGGTGTGATATAAGCATGTATACACGGCCGTAGATTTTAGGGATGTAATTTAAGGCGAACTGTCGGTCGCTGCCCGTATATTCTAGTTAGATAGTCGTTTGCAGTCAGATATAGAAATATAAAAACAAAAAAGGCAAAACTTTCAATGCCAATAGATAGGTCTCCCCGTCCCCTAACAGTTCCTGTTCCTGCCACGCAGCAGTGTGGGATGTAATGCCAGCCAATCAGGGGCACGTCAGGAGAGTTTTCATCACATGTTCATTAGAAAAAAATATTTATTATGCCCCCTCCTCATGGATGTCTCTTGGGACATTTTATATGAACCATCTTGTACATTATTAACTCTTGCCTGCTTCCATTCTTCATTTCGTTCTAAATTAGATTGATTTCTAATAGAGTTTCTCTACCCCACAACAATTCCAACACATACGCGAGGAGTGTCGCCCCCCGCTCCTTTCCCATTTGCCTCAGGCAGCCGAAGACACACATGCAGGCAGCTCTCTTCCTTCGAAACCTCTTCCGCCAATTCTACTTCTTGACGTGGGACATGTGCATCAATTTCGAGTTTTGTGACGACGGAAACCTGAGCAAAACCATCGTCTACTACGAAGCAACGTGTGTATTTATTCTTTCTTTGTCACGTGACGCCTTACGTGGCACGTGCTACGTGGCCAGCTGTTTCCGGGTGGCGTGCGTCGCAAAGCTAACCGCTCCGCGAGAACGCTACTTCATCTTCCTGCAGCGGAAACTGGACTTAGAGGAGCGGGAGCCAGAAGCGAGCCAGAGCCGTTGCCGGCGGGAAAAGCAATGATAAAGAAGTACGATATCCGAAATACAATATATGGTCCATATATTCCATATACGATAACCATATTCACAAATCTCTGGCATATGATGCAAAATAACTGTTTCGAGAAAGTGCTATTTACCATCACTTAACTTGTGAATTCTTTACAGATATAACTCACATTTAAATAATTGATAATACAAAAAATATAATGGCATGATAAGTGTGTAAAAAACAGATAGACTGTTGGGCTGATGGACGGGCAGTAACAATGAACTTACTTTAAATATACAAACGAAAGACGGGGCGAATGAAATAAGATAAGTAATTTGCCAAGCACGAACAAAAGTTGCCCTGTAAAGCGACACTGCAACTCCTAGTAAAGATACGTCGAGATATGCTATATATTACTTCGTCTCTCGTTATTACTTCCAGTTCATCGATAAAACGTTTAGCTCCATATCTACATATCAAATGTATACCGATAAATTTAGTTATAACACAATTGTATGTTTTCATGAATAATTTCATAATTATTTACATTCTTGTGTTTTTTCAATCACATTTTTCAATTATTTAGTCATAACACTTATATTTTATATTTATTTAACTCCAGAAACTTTGTTAGTAAAAATTATGATAGGTAACAATAATATTAACACTCCAAATGCCATTAAGCAGAGAATGACCATTAAAAACGACATCTTTAAGTAAATTTGTGAAATATTGGTCAGTAACTCAAATATTAAAAATTCACCATCAAAGAAAAACATCAATACTTAAGAGAAAATGTTCTTGTTAATATAAACATGTGAATTAATTTTTGGTTGAGATGAAAATAGTTCTATACACGAAATTAACTCTCCCATCTACAAATAAAGCCACCGACTTGAACTTCGAGTTTCCAGAAACAGGAATGTGTTATTTAAAAATCACTTTCTGAAAATCAACGACCTTCACCGTATTTCACGACGCCACTGAGATATCTTTACATCCTCTTTCTATTCTATTTGTCAGGAGAGAGAAAGGTCGTGGCAGCCAATTGCGTCGTCCTCTTTAGAGCGCGCGCGCTCCGCCTGCAGAAGCTCTGAGGGTGCATCTGAGCCCATCTGCCGCGCGGAGAACTCATAAGTTGGTGCGGACGAAGTGCACCGGTCTCTCGACAGCCTCCTTTTCTGCGGCACTGAGCCGCGCTCCGCCCCTCCCCCTTCTGCTACGCGGCCCTCCCGCAGGAGACCCCGGTTCAATACCGGGCGGCGGGGGCACAATAGCCCGCGGCAGCGGAGCCAGCGCGCCTACAATGCGTGGTGTAACAAGGTTGCCTTGCCATGTGGCGGCGCATTCAATTACATTAGGAATTCATGCGGCTGCGGCGGCGGGTAGCCCGGGCTGAAGCGAACGCAAGACTGCCGGAGGCGTACGACCTGGATGAGAAAGGGGAAAGGGGGCAAGTACAGCGGGTATACTTCATTTCATACCAGACGTTTTCGCCTAACACACGGAGAAGGTTGTGAGCGAAGAGAACGTGTGAAGTGAGGTCGACTATAAATGATGTAAAGCCGTCCAGGTCGACAATATACAAACACAGGGTAGCGAGCATGTCAGGGACGGAGAAAATATATCACAGGCGGTGAAGAAACGAGAGGCTTAGGGGCGGAGGCTTAGGGGTAGAGGAAACAAAAAGAACAACAACGTGAAAAGACAGCATCGACAGCTTTGAGGCGAAGATGAAATAAAGGTAATGAAAGTGTGGCGAAAATAGTCAATAGTAATGTGTGCACGGTGAGTGTGATCGGAAGTAAGAAAACAAAGGTGAATGTGAACTAATGGGCCGGTGGAGTTTTTCTTCCAGGAACAAGATATGTGGAAGGGGAGGCGGAGGAGGAAACGGCGCATATGAAGTGGTAGGTGCAGCGCGGAAGACTGACAACGCATAGATCTCCAATGAGAGATTTTGGGGTTGTTTTCAAATGAATGAAAAATGAACTTACACTAATTTGTTTTGCAATAAAATAATTTTAATGTTATATTATATCTGAAAACTGACTACTTCAATGTATTCTTCTTTGTAGCTAACTACACAGTAACTCGGTTTAGTAATGTTCTTCACTACTTCATAACAATATAGTTTACTACGTGAATGATCATGGATTCTTATAAGGATGTTTTGGGATTAGACAAAGAAGTATTCTTAACCTAATGTGTCCTTACTTACAAAATTGCGTGGTATTAATTATTTATCGAAAATTTCGAAACTTAACTAATCTAGCCATGTGAACGACAATGAAGTGTAGCCGTCAAATAAACACTAGCAATGGTTAAATTTCCAAACAAACAAAAATGAGTACGAAAAATACAGGAATGCTGATAACTCTTTGGCAAAGTCACTCATCTGTCTATATTTAGATCAAAGGGCAAAACTCTTAACTTACGTTTATTTGTATGGAAGGGGTATTCAGTACGTACTACAAATTTTAGTGAAGGCATCTTGGTTTCTGGAAGAAGCTTGACTAGGGATGTCTGGTCGGCCATTTAGAAAAGTAGCAGACTTCAAGTCGTTTCGGGAGGATCATTAGGAACTAAACTACAGAGTCTCAACAATCAACCAACAAGTATCGTAGTTCGATGACATCAGATAGTGCCATAAATGTGCCATAGAAATAGAACGCAGACTATGCTCTTGTTGTCTTTCTTATTGAGCATAGCTAACAGGTTGGTAAATGAATGTTAGATGTGTGATGGGGTCAGAAATTGTTCAGTATCCAACATTTTAAAACTGGTTTAATTTTAACTTATGAACCATATACTTCAAATTAGTTTATTTTAAGATGCTCTGAATTCAACTAAAACTCTAATTGTTTCCTTTACAATCCTCGCCAATCCATCATACTAAATTAGTGTAAAACTTCTTAAACTTCAAATCCCCATTCTTGAAGGCAGCTCTATTTACCGCGTGCTCGAAAACGTTAGTGCATTATCTATGCGGAGGGGGAATTATGAGAAATCCTGCGAAGGCGGAGTTGTGCATTGATCTGCGCACCCTCCCCCTCACGCACGCGCACACGGCCTCAAACGAACACCGACCCGACGCGCCCGTCCGCGCCGCTCTCCCCCCGGCGCTCGCACCCACGCCTCCACCTTCGCCCTCGTCACAGCGGGCTCTCTCGGCATTCCCCCTCTTCGCACCCGCTCTCTACATCCTCGCCCTTAATCTCCACCCTCTACACCACAAGCTCACTACATGCGACGTCCTCTACAGCCACGCACTCTCCACATCCTCTATCTATATCCACAGCTTTATCTTCGACCTCTACACCCTAATCTCACTACATTCCATGCCCTCTTCACACTCGCTTCTTACATCCATGCCTTCATTTTCGCCCTCTGCGCTGAAATCTCACTACATTCCACGCCGCTCAGCCAGCGCTCACAACATCCACGCCTTCGCCTTCGCCCTCTACACAGCGAGCTCTTTTGGCATTCCACCTCTTCGCACTCGCTCTCTACATCCACGCCCTTAATCGCCCGCTCTCTAATCCACGCCTTTATCTTATCTACATCCCACGTTCTCCGCATTCCACGCCCACTTCTCATCCGCTATCTACATCCACGCTCTTAATCTTCACCCTCTACACCACAAGCTCGCTACATGAGACGTCCTCCACAACCACGTACTCTTCATATCCGCCTTCTGCATCCACGCCTTTATCTTTTGCCCTCTACATTTCACGCCTTCTTCATACCTGCTCTCTACACCCACGACTTTATCTTCGCCCAGTATATCCCACTTAGTCTATATTCCATGCCCTCTTCACAAGCGCTCTCAACATCCTCATCTTCAGCATCGCTCTCTAAACCCCAAGCTCTCCTCATTCCACGTCCACCACACACCCACAAGCGCGCCCTATTCTCACCCTCTACGACCACGCCTTCTTCTTCCTCTACATCCCACGTCTTCCACCTTCTATGGCGTAGGCACCAACACCCTCTACACTTGCGCTCTAGATGAACGCATTTTTTCGCTTTATTTACCTTACTCACTAGTCATTCGCATCTTTATTCCTGTTCTTTCTGCATCCACGCCTTCCTCTTTGCCCTCTTCACCTCAGGCGCCCTGCAACACACGTCCTCAACATCCTCACTCTCTACAATCCCACTTTCTATATACTGCTTCTATACATACCGCTCTTTAAATCTTCACCATCTTTATTCATGACCCAACATCCCTGCCACTACACACCCTTTCCCATTTTACCGCTGCCCGCATCTCCCCATACACCTCAGTCCCTTTGTATTCACCCCCTCCATTTTCTCACCCCCTTCCTATCCTTTCCCACCCCTCAAACCTTCGCTGTCTACAATAATTGCACCCTTTCATTTGCATTTTCACCACACACGTATCCTCATTCGCCTTATTATCCATCGCACCTCCACTCGACCGAACCATTCATCCTCGGCCCTCCCACTCGCCACCAAACTCCCCTCTGTTAAGCGCTCCCGTTCCTTTCCGAACCCACCGCCAGCGCTCCATTCCACAGATCCCCCGTCGCCTACACCCACGCCTCGCTGCTCCCCGAGCAGCCACGCCGGCAGACGTCGCCCGCGCTCCGCCATGCCGCTCGCCGCTCCCCCCGAAGGCCGAGCGGGACTCTCTCATTGAAGGAGGCCTCTGATTAAAGGCGCCCCCCCTCCCCGTCCCGCTTCGCCCGTACTCGCGCCGCCGCACCGCTCTGCCCATATTTCCCTGCGCTCCCCCGCCGGAGGGAGGTCGCCTGCACACGCCGCCCCGCGCCGCACCGCGCCGGCGCGAGAGAGGGAGCGAGTGGTTCAGAGAGACAGAGAGAGAGGGACAGACGGGAGATGCCGAGCGGAAAAGGGAATGAGTAACAGCTGGCTGACGGCTGAAGGTCGAGTTAGAAGACGGGCGAGAGTGCGAATAAGAAAAATGAGAGGAGCGTTAAGGCAAATGAAAGGGAGAATCGTATGACACATTGTTTTAGAGAAGTAGACGAAGATTTAGGCCAAGGGTCGACGGCAAAATCCGGCCTGTCGAGTTATAAAGTGTGGAGTTTAATAAAATATGTGGATTTCCAGATCCCAATGTGATGTCTTGTAATTCTAAACGAGGTAAAGACAAAAAACAAAACCTTATTTCAGGGTCTTTTAAGGGTTTGACATGTAAATATCTAATGACAAAATTATATATCTAACACATCAAGATTTTTAATTAACAAATTAATGACTTCTTGACAGCATGTTTGCAAAGTATAAACTTTTACGAAACTCTTTGTTGAACGCATGGAAGATATGTCAAACATTTTTATGTTCATAATATCTACACAATGACACCGGCAAAGGTGGCTCAGGGCATCAGATGTCACTGCAGTGCCTCTAACCAAGAAGTGCTAGGGTGCTAATCCCGACAGTGGCAAAATTTTGACACTAGCTACATAGGTCTAACTCAACCACTGTTGTAGGAGAATTCTAGCGACCAGAAGCTAATCTAGCCTCTAATCAGTAGTTTTCCGTGTTTTTTTTTTTCGATCAACACTAGACGAATGCTGGAGTAGTACCCTAACAAACGGTCCACGAACCACGTGCGATCTCTTCTTCCTCTTCCTTGTCGATTCTTACCCCTTACTCACACATACCTACACAAACATACACTCGCATGCACTAAACTACCACACATGTCAGGAATCCAGTCGAGAGCTTAGAGCTTGTCGTGGCTGGGGCAGTGCCACGCGGGCCGGAGATGTTTGGATGCGGAAAATCCCCCAAACGTCAACGTAGCGGGGCTGGACCTCGCCATCCAGCAGGGGAAGATCACTGCCATCTCCCGCAATAAAAACATGCACTACACTAACGGCGCTAATGATCTTAACACTTCATGCGTCCGGAATCACAAATCATTTAACGCAAAATGAGGAGAATTTCGTCATTTATTATTTACCAGCGGCATCGTGCATTTGTTTAAATGTGGTCATTGATTAATAACAAATGTTAAGTTAATTTGCGATTAACTGAAGTACTCGGTGTTTCCGGGCAATTAATCGCAATTGTCTAGTACAGGAAAATAAATTATTTGATGTGTAGTGTATACCCACCATATCCTGCGTACCCCCGAACCTTTCCCATTCAGCTCGACCCTATCCGCCTGTACCTTGTCTCGTCCCAACTCGTTCTTCGTCACTTTGCTCCACCCTTACCGGCATGCCATGTTTGCTACGAGTATCGTTGCTACAGATCGCTGGACACAAATGCATTGTTGTGTACTCCCGGAAAATTTCCAGTAATAATTTTGATCTTCACTCCCTCCAACTCCCTCCTAATTGCACTATCGAAAATAATCCAAAAAGAAATGGAGGAAATTTAGGGGCTTTAAAAAAATTAAATTCGCTTTGTCTATTTGCTCAGCGTTTCCAAAATATTCGCAAAAACTTGAAAGAGTAAACACTTAATTTTCCCTTAAGAGATAAAAAAAGGAGATTGTGGTAATTTGTACGAATGTAGATAGTAACTTTTCTCTTGTTTTGAAGATAACGTCTACAAAATTTAAAGAAGATTGCAATAAATATCTGAATTTGTATGAAAAACAAAAACTTTTTTTTCTATAAGAGAATAATAATTGTAAATAAGGACGTTCAGTTATGCCTAACAGAACACTCAACCTTCCAGTGAAGACCTCATCGATAACGATTCAGCGGTTCCAGATATTACCCCAACAAACAGACAGACAAAAATTGTAAAAACAATTAATATGGATTTTTTATCATCTAAATAAGCCTATAAAATTACAGAAGAAAATTATTTTGACATCACAGACAGACAATACAAAGTTATATACAAAGATACGGTAAAAGAGTCGTTAAAATAATTACACATTGGGAAGATACGTTTCTCCCCCAAAACTTTCGTCCTAAAGCTTTCGTGAGTAATCAGCATATGCACACGAGTTAAGGATGTATTAGAGAAATTGTAGTCCCCCATAAGTAGTCTCAAATTCACAAAACCCTGCTACAAAATTGTTGAGAAAATCAGTACAATAAAGCGAGGTCATTTTTTCTCCTTAGTATAATGGATTGTTTGTTATTGCTATTAATAGTATTATTAATGTCGTCTGGATCTACTCACCAGTGTTCTTAGGTACCTTATTGTAATTTTTTAGACTTACGCAGTATTTGCACTCACATCAGTAATATGGTTGTAACTTAATTTGTTTACATTTTTACGAATACTTGGAATATAGTACATGTATATCCTTTCATACGACAGCATGCATCTAAATGGAAATAAAATGTCAAATATTATTTAATTATTAATTAATTCAACAACGTAATAAACAACACAGCTACACAACAAATTCAATTTAAGAATATATGTGCGTTTTTTTGAAAAGAAGTGCATTGTAACCATTCCGTTTTAACAATTGAAGTAAAGTAGTATTTTAACAATTAAAGTAAAAAATGAAGTAAAAATAAATTTTAACATACCGTGTACGAAATATTCTAGTGATTGCTTTCCGTCCGGGAAAAATCTACTTAGTTTTTTCAATTATATTCTATTAAGGTATTATATTCTTAGAGGATGCAAAATATTGCGTGTGAAACGTATAGCAACACATGTTGGAGTGAGTGATGCGCTCGCTCGTCTTTTATTACCCTCACTGACGCTCGTACGAGAAACAACTGTTGGAGCGCTTGTTTCGAAATATACTATTCTTATTTCACCAGATACTGCTGAAAACAGAATGCAAATTACTACTGATCTAGCTTTTCAATATTATTTTGTATATCTTATCTCCCACAGTTGTAGCGTTATTGAAATGTTTTCGGACGAGTAGCCAAATTACATGACAATGAATAAAACATTTTCAATCGCCATAGATTTAATGTATCTTATTTTTTAATGAACTTAATCATTATACCAAGTATTCCTTGTTTTTTCATCTTTACGAGCGTTATTTACAGAAGTGTTAAATGTTGCACGAATAGCGGCTTGTTATGAGCAAACACTTTGAGAACATAAATAGATCAGCCGACTACATAATGTTCGTAATCGTTTTCAGGCATGAAGTATTCCATTAGGAACTCAACAATCAAACTACAATTTGCCAAGTAGGCATAACTGTAAAATTATTCAATATTTTATGAAAGCGTTCATTGAGAATGCCAAACATTGACCAAGGCTTACCCAGTGTCATTCACAGATCAGCGTTGGTGACATTCCGTCCGTGATTATTAGTTATTTGTATACTTCCTAACTAGCAAATTTCGATTTCAGTTGTATACCATTGCAAATAATGTAAATATTGACTGATGAGCACTGCAGTGATGAAATACGTCGGTCAGAGAATACACCACATCTCTGAAATGCGCTGTCGATGTGTAACGATTTCAACAGTCAAACCGCTATATATACTCTAGATTGACAGAAATTTGATAGGTTAAAGCCCACTAGACAATATAACACTTTAATAATAACGTATTCTGTTCAATTTTGTTTGTCTTCATTTTAGCGCATAGTCTTAGTTTTGGTGTACTGTGACTGGATTAAAGAAAGCAAGAAATCATTAATATTTATTATTCTGAAACTGCCTACCCATCGGTAATACTCATAGTTTCTGGAATCCAGTCAACGATTGCAGTCACACAATAACTCGAAAAATCCCCCAGAAACATTTGAGGAACTTATGGAAGAACATTTAAACAATGTTTATAGGACGTTTTATCTTTAGGACAGACCCTTTCTTGGTTTTAAGCGTCACACATTGTAATGACGCTGCATAACAAAATGTAGACATTCCGAAATGTTTCGTTTTGTTAGAAAGTCGTATAGATTGAATATTTCATCATAAAATAACTATTAGCTTGATTGTGCGGAAATTTAATCATCTACAAAAGATTGCATGCTGCAGACATTTATGTAATGATACTGATATCTCATATAAATCGAGTATTTCCTTATTTAAATTTCCTATTAATACTCGTAGATAGCGTTATTATAACAGTTTCATTATACAGAACGTAGGATATCCAAACTTACTTATTATAAAAACAGGACAGAAATCTCATCCAATCAAACCGGCTCAGGGAATCAATTGATGTCACTGCAGTAGCAGGATACACTACCTTTACAGCGGGAGCGAATTCAGCGCGGTCTGGAGGAGAATTCTTGCAGCCTGCTGCTATGATCGGTAGCTTTCCGAGGTTTCTCTGACCAACACCAGACAAAAGGTCGAGAAGTACCCTAACATTTAGGCCACTGACTGCGCGAGATCTTTCCTTCCTCTTCCTTCTGCTATCCTTATATCTTACTTACTCGCACTTACACTCACATGCACTACACTACCACACATGTCTCGAGACCAGTAAGGATAGATCTTATCTCGGTTGGGGCGATGTCCTGTTGGTGGTTCTGTCTGGTTGGGGAAAACCTCGGTAGCCGACGGGTGGGTTGGCGCCGGATGTCACCATTCATCGGCGGAAGATAACTGCCACCTTTCCCAATTAAACAGGCACTACACTTACGGGACTAATAGACTTATAAGTCAATGCGCCAGGAATCACTAGTCAATAAATCAATCAATGAAGAGGAAGAAGAAGAAGAAGAAGAAGAAGGAGGAGGAGAAGGAGAAGGAGAAGGAGAAGAAGAATTGCTTGGAGGAGGGGGTACGGTTTGTGACCGGCTAGTTCCGCTGGTGTCCCACTGGTGGGTCTATCTAGTTGGGGAAAATCCCGGCAAGTCGACGGGTTGATCAGCGCCGGATCTCGCCATCCATCGGAGCAAGATTACCGCCCCCTCCAGCGATAAAAATGCATACATCACACTTTCAGAGCAAATAATCTTTGCAGTTGACGCGTTTGGCATCACCAATCTACCAAACATTCACTCAACGAGCTTCTCGCGCTCCTGGCGTCCGGTGGCGCAAACATCGCTCACAATTCGCCGTCTCTTCCGCGGGGCGCCGTGCGGTGCGGCGCGGTGCGGCGCGGCGTCCGGACCCGTCGCGGTGTCGCAGGAGGAAGCACATAAATAGATGAAAGGCAGCGGCGCGCCGCGGCGTCTGCCACAGCCTCCGACCACGCCGCGATGCTGTGCTGTGGCCCTCGGTGGAACTAGCCGGTCACAAAGACTACCCTCCCTCCGCTAAGCAATTCTTCTTCTTCATTGATTAATTTAATAACTAGTAATTCCTGGCGCGTCGACTGCTAAGGTCATTAGTCACGTACGTGCAGTGCATGTCTTATCGCGGGAGGTGGCTGTGATCTTCCTCCGTTAGATGGCGAGATCCGTCGCTGAACTACACGTCGTCTGGCGGGGATTTCCCCCAACCAGGTATCTCTCACCAGCGTGACACCTCCACAGCCGGGACTAGCTTCTAGACTTCTTTTCCTCCTACTTGTGATGATACCCTATTCTCACACTCATACAACAGATTGGTAACTTCTTCCGTTTCATAAAATTCTTCTGTATTGAAATTCATGTACTAACAGGTCATCTAATCAATACATAAAAAATAGGGAGTGTGTTAGCATCGATTCTAGGATTGTCAGTTACGAAGGTCATTTACTTAGTAAGTGAAGTGTATCTTATATTCTTGGAGGAGGCAATGATCCTCTCCTGCTGGAATGTGCTGATCTATAGTCGGCTTCCAGAGGGTTTCCCGGTCACATATATCTCCACGGGACACCGCCCCAGCAGGGGCAACCTCCAAGTTCCCGACGTGTAAAATAGTAGAGTGCATTTGTATGTACGTGCAAGTGAATTAAGGTGCTAGAATTCTCCTTATGGCAGTCGTTGACCTCTAGTGTAGTCGTTGGGTACCTAGTGAGACGGTTTTACCTTTCCGTTATTAAATTTACTTAATGGGGGAAAAGAAAAATATTCACTTAATATTTGTTAAGGATTGTGATTCTACGGCATACTATAGATTTGGATAAGGTAATTACTGAAATATTAAATCAATTCGCTCTGAAATTCAAAATAAAAGATAACATTTTTTCGTAATAATAAAACAATTTGTGCACAATAGATTCTAGACTGAAAATTACAACCATTTAGTTAATTTGTCCATTTTCAATATCAGTATTTAGATGTATCTTCATCGCCTTTCACATCACTAAAGTCCTTTATTTTGTCCAATTTCATATGTACACTTCATTATATCGGCTCTCTCAAAAATTCTAATCCATTTATTTTTCCCTAATATTGTCCTCTATCAAATACACCACCAACATAACGTTGCATTTCTTACATCTAAATTCTTCACTAAGTTTCGCCACTCCGTCAGGAATACTCATACCTATTCATCATTTACTTCAGTCCAGCACGTGGATTTTCTCAGTGATTGTTGATTCCGTCCGTCTTCTTTAGTCGACTGTCTCAACTTTGTCAATCTGTGATTTTATTCCAGTAAGCCGTGTCTATACATATTTTCTTGATGTAAACTATGGACGAAAATAACATCAATTTCGACACGTTACACTAGCTATGAATCGGAGATTAACGGTCGTCGGCCATAGAGTACGTAGGCCTTCTAATCAACGAGAAAACAATATAGCCAAGTGCTGTGCACGAAGATCTCATATTCAAAGCATTCAATCAATAGCGTTTGTTCTTAAATATCACCGCCAAATTCCAAATGCATGTACTGCCTATACACAAATATCGTATAATTCTGCAACGTTTTGTCAATCAAATGATAAAAAGCATTTACCATATAAATTAAGTGAGTGGTTTCAATACAATTCTTTAAGTAAATACGAGGAATAAGAACAATGAGCTCATAATTGCAAACAATAACCACTGCCAGCCTTAACTGGGTCTTCCTTACTGACTTAGAAGTTCGATGCCCGTGTACATCCTCGGGGTCGTCTACCTAGCCATCAGGGTTGTCCCTAAACCATACACTCGCCTATTGACAGTCAGTGAGTTGAATAAAAAATATATAATTTTAATCTGATGAATGAAAATGACGCAGCATTAAAATGAATAAAGCGAAAAGATAAGAACACCGATGACATGTGCCGCGACCGTGTTTCTGCATTACAGATTTCTTATCGAATGATAATATATGAAGACCAGTTTCTAGAGGGAGAATAATATCATATTTCTTTCATATATAAACAACATATTGTAAAAATAATGAAAACAACTTCAATCATCACTGTTAACTTCGAAATACAAGACGCGACCTAATTTAATGATGCAATTACGTCTTTATGTCTAAGCGCTTTTGACTTAATTAATTCGCTTTGTATTATTTTATTGCTACAAAATATATGTCCAAAATGGTGTTATGGTGTGGTCGTGTTTTTCAGGGAGGGGGGTTGCACCCCTTGTTGTTTTGTTGGCACTATCACGGCACAGGCCTACGTTGATGTTTTAAACACTTTGCTTCCCACTGTTGAAGAGCAATTCGGGGATGGCGATTGCATCTTTCAACACGAGCGAGAACCTGTTCATACTGCACTGCCCGTTGCAGAGTAGTTACACGACCATGACATCCCTGTAATGGACTGGCCTGCACAGAGTCCTGACTCTAATCGTATCGAACACCTTTGGGATGTTTTGGAACGGCGACTTCGCGCCAGGCCTCACCGACATACATCAATACCTCTCCTCAGTGCAGCATTCCGTGAAGAATGGGCTTCCATTTCCCAAGAAACCTTCCAGCACCTGATTGAAAGTATGCCTGCGATAGTGAAAGCTGTCAACGCCCTATTGAATTCCAGCATTAGCGATGGAAGGCGCCACAAATGAGTAAGTCATTTTCCGCCACGTGTCCGGATACTTTTGATCATATCCGAGTAGTGTAGCTCTCTAGATAGTGCAAAAAAACCTTCCCCCGACGGGACTCGAACCCTAGGACTTCCCGGTCAGGGGCACTGCAATAACGCTTGACGCCCAAAGCCACCGGAGCCGGCAGACGGCGGGGCGACCGGCCTGCACCCGCCACGTGCTGCGCCCTCCTTTGGCCCGAGAGCCTCCGCGCGGGCGCCACTGTGCTTCGCGCCGCCGCCGCCGCCGCCGCCGCCGCCGCCGCCGCCGCCGCGCCAGATCGAGGAGGCGGCGCCGGCGGGCGCTCCGACGCGACGCGACGCCTGCCACGCTGACGGAACTTCCACGGCGAAGGCAGCTCTGAAAGACATTCAATTTGGCACTTCACGAAATTTTTTTAAGTGGCAGAGACGCACAGATTCCTGCAAGTTTCAATCAATTTCCTGCCGTGATATTGAAGTATGTGATTTCATCTTGATATTACGTTGGCAGACAGTGATTTTCGTCTGCGTCGTTGTCATTCCACTTCGCTTTTTTGGTGCTTCTTTGTCTCTTCTACATTTCTTTACAACTACATAGTTGTTTAATATTTTTTCTAATATTTCCATATATTGCGGAAGTGCAATTATTATAGTTACTTCTCGTTCCCAGAATTTAGTTTTCGGCGTTTCTTAGAGTTTTTTTTTTATAAATACATATAAGAATATTTCCATGCTGCTCCTTCGTAATGCCTCATAAATATTAGGTACGTATAAATCAGCAATAACTGTCCACGTCTACCTTTTACACATATCTAATGTTTTAACTTTTGTCGAATGAGATAAAGCAATAATGAAAAGACGTCTTTGGCTCGGTAAGTACGCAAAAGAGCAACAACAATACATTTTTTTAACTTTATTTTTAGCTCGTTTTCCTGTTTTTTCAAAAAAGGTTTATTCAGCGCCAAATTTTTAAAATTGTGTACAATTTTTATGCTCACTCTGTCACTCTGAGGACACTATCTATGAAACTGGCCCATGCTTTCAAAAGTCTTCTATGCTTTTAACTTTTCTACTAGTTTTGAAATAAGAAATTATTTATTTCAATCAAATATACGAGAACACAAAGTTGTTGTTGTTGTCGGCAGATAACAAAAACGGAATTGTTCGAAAAGTTGCATTTTATTTCATGATTACTTATTATACTAAAATCAGTAGAGTTCTAATGTGTGATGCTTAACTTCAAAGTGAGTTTAGTTAGTTTAGAAATCTTTCACAGGGTGACGAATGTGTGTTTCCATTTTCAATGTTTTAAAATTATGTGGCCTGTGGAGGGAGAGGACCGTTGCTGGAGCAACGTGTATCAATATCTTGCATTACGCAATATGGCCGTAATACAAAAAGGAATACTATCAAAAAAAGCCAACAATTAGTGTGTTAAATATTATGTCCTCGTAAACTCATGTTACCTCCAAACTGTATCGTATTACGTGAGTCACGACGGAAAAGTACCCTATAGTTTTAATAATACTCGTATACTCGTACACGTATGAATCATAACATTTTACAATTGACAAATAATTTTTGTCTTAAACATCTAATTATTGTCATGTATATAATTTGTAGGAAGAAAGAAGGTATTGGAATGACCACAAAGATGGAAAGTAGGAAGGCAGACTGACGAAGGAGACAAGAGACAGAAGACCGAAAGTAGGAAAAAAGTGGACGACAAAGAATACGATATAAATATTCTTTGTGAAACTGTGAGTATTGTAAAATGTGAATTTATGAAAATGATTTTTTGAAAAATCAATTTTTTAAAGTGAATTTCCTTTCTATTAAGATTAGGGCCTAAAATAAAAGAAATAAGAAGAAGATTTATAATAAACGACCCTTTTGGTTGAAGGCATGTAAGGGCAATATTGTCTGATTGAAACAGTTATTGTCCACCCCTCCCGAAAATGCGTCCTTCCTCTGGAGCGAGTCCGAAAGTTGCTTCCCTGCTCCCAAGCGTCGGAGGCTGCAGCGTGCAGGGGAGGCGCGAATGGACTTCGCAGTAGTTTCCACCGCTCCATGCCGGCCAGTGGAGGGAGGAGGCGGTGATGGCGGTGATGGCGGGGTTGGGGCGCCGGGCGGGGCGGGGCGGGGAGCCGGGTGGTGCGAGGAGGCGGGCGGGTTGGAGCGGGGAGACGGGCGGGGTGAGGCGGGGCGGGGAGGAGCGTGGCGGGGCGGGGAGGAGCCGGGAGGAGAGGGTGGGGAGTGAAGGAGACGGGTGGGGCGGGGAGTGGAGGAGCCGGGCGGGGCGGGGCGGGGAGCCGGGTGGTGCGAGGAGGCGGGCGGGTTGGGGCGGGGTGAGGCGGGGCGGGGAGGAGCCGGGAGGAGAGGGGTGGGGAGTGGAGGAGACGGGCGGGGCGGGGAGGAGTCGGTGGGGCGGGGAGTGGAGGTGCCGGGCGGGGTGGGGCGGGGAGGAGCCGGGCGGGGCGGGGCGGGGCGGGCCGCGATCAACAGCGGCGTGTTAACGCTCCAACAGCACGTGTTCCGCCCCGCGCGCAACTGGGTCGCCTCTTCCCCCCTCCTCCTCAGCCCCGCTCCCGCTCGCAAACTACGCAACAAAAAAAAGAGTGCATGAATGCGTAATAAAGGGGCGCGAGTTTGAACTCTGACACACTCTGCGCCACAATGCAGTGCCCGCGCGAGCGATCGGAAAGCCTTTCTTTTTTTTTGTCGCGCGTTCCCTGTAATTTTTGCGACCGAAAGGTAAGGCATTTGTTTTTCAAACAATGCAACTGTTTTCGTACTGCGTTCTGGGTGAATGATCGACTTCACACACGAAATTGTGCGGACAAAGGGACGTGTAATAACAACACAATTGGACGTATTTGCCTCGTAAATTGTCTTCAGTTCGCAAAATCAATTGTGTTACTAGTGTTTTACTTCTGAATTTCCCTAAAGAAAAGATAAAACGAAGATAAATTGACGTTTACGTTTGTAATATGTCATGCACATATTCTACTGAAGGTTGATGCGAACGTACGATTTCAATTTATGAAGTTTATATCAGCTATTCTCAAACCCACTGAGTGTTGCATTTCAATCCCTGTTATACATGTAATACAAAACGAATTGTTGGGAAGAAAATAACGAAATAATAAAACTTTAGTGGATGACATCAAAAGAGTAACTACGTTAGAAAATATTATTACATTAGAGCAAAATAGTACTACAAAATCAAGCACTGAAACCAAGCACTTTTCATATTGAAGTGAAGACCGTCAGGAGATTTAGTCACAAGTTTTGCGAAATATAATTATTTATATTATCGTTTGTTTGCATTGAATGAATTAATGTTAAGTAACATAAGTGAAGGTGTTCGGAATACAAAAACAAAATTGGCATTACATCGTTTTGTAGCATAACAATTATTTTGTTCGTCTATAATGTTTTCTCATTAATAAGCAAGAATTACCACACCACTTCACATTCTGTCGGCTCTAAAATAGACACAGATTAAAAGGCTTCAAATCAGGCATCTCGATCGTATTCAAAAAAGAAAGGCATATTAGAACGTCCTGCATCCATGGCCACAAACAAGTGGCCACAAGACTTGTTAAGCCTAGAGCTCGCTTTGTTAGTTACTCACTAGGACAAGGTGTATGAGAATTTGCCCTGCTCTTATCATTACTGGGTAATAGTGTTAAGTACCCCTCAACCTATCACCGTTTCCTACACCTTTGATTAGTTTTTAGATCCTCTTCTGACCTACTAAGCCCAGAACGTTACCTGATTCAATGCATCAAATGCGAGGGGCGAATGAGCTTGCTACTCGTACGGAGAGGGCATATATCATTAAGCATTTATTGTCATTGAGAGCGGCAACTATTTCGTTCTTTGGTCCCGTAAATGTAATGCATGTTATATTTCGGGAGACAGCGGTACTCTCCCTGCTGGAACGTGAGATTAGGCCTTAAACTATATGTCGACTTGGTTATTAGTCTCGCAAGTGAAGCGCATTTATACCGCCAGAGGTGGCAGTGTTCTTCCCCAGTTGGAAGAGTCAATCTACACAAGAGTTAGCAGAGTTTTCCACTTCTATATATCCCCCTAGCGGACATTTTCCAACAGAAATAATCTCGAGGCTTCCGAATGGTCTCCCGGTGTATGGTAGTGTACTAGTACTGTGGCGTCATATCTGTCGCCAGTACAAACGTGCCAAATATCAGCCATGTGGACAGCGCTGGCGGAAGAGACGCTGGGCTGCACAAAGGCTGGGGAGCGAGAGAGAGGGGGTGCCGTGTCATGGGTGGTAACGTGGAAAACCCGAAGCCGGCGGAAACGCGTCGGCGGACACTGCGGGTGACGTGGTTCCGTCAGCCTGCCCAGAGGTATATAAACGGGCTCCGACCGAGCTCTTTCTTCTATTCTTCTGATTCTTCAGGTTTGGGCGCGTCGGTAGGGCGTCGTGTGGGTTGTGCGCGGCGTTGCATTGTAATGCATAGGCTACCAAGGCGGGGAACCGAAGCCGGCGTGCTACGTCGTGACGGTAGGTGCGGCATACTCGCAGGTATGCTCGCGTAAGGTACTGGTGCATCACACCGGATATGGTAATTAATTATCGGGCCAGCGGTGGTGATAACCAGGGAAGGTTCCTTCTTGTAACGGTCAAATTTATTTGTAAATATTGTATATAGTATTATGGTGTCGGAGTATTTTTATTCTAATAAATACTAAATATTTACAAGCCGTTCACGTCTGTAATTATTTGCCCCGGCAAAGACGCCACAGTACAAGTAAGTGCAAGCGTGTGTGTGAGGGGAGAGGAGCTGACGATAAAGAGGGGAGAAAGACCGCGTGCGGGCCATTGTCCGTTGTCCATTGTCCGTTACTGCTCTAGCATTAGCCTAGTGTTGCAAGGAAGAACCAAGCAAACTACCGATCAGGGCTGCCGGCTGCTAGAATTCTCCTCCAGGCTATGAAAGAATCCATTTTAACAGAAGTGAAAATAACTACCGTCGAAATTCCACCGCCTGATCCGCAGATCAGTCCGGAAAAGGCTGGAGACGCACCGCGTTGCCGCTGAGCTGCCACAGCCGGTCGAGGAGGGGACGGCCGGGGCGTGGGCGGGAAGCGGATCTGAAAGCCCAAAGGCGACGAACGGGGGGGGGGGGCAAACGATGGGTGTGGGCGGCGCAGAGCGCGGGTGGCAAGTGGTGTCTAGCGCCTTCTCCCCCCACCGGACTATTCTCCGCACGAACGCAGCAACGCTGCGCACGCCCTGTTCTACGCCTCAGTCAATGCTCTCGCGGGTTCATGTTCCCAATGAGGCATCGAATTCCTCGCAGCGAAGTTCAGTAGCTGTACTACTCCAAAGGCTTGATCACCTCTTCCCTCTGCCGGATCTCTCACGCTCACCTCCCTTGACCTACCTCCTTACCGCTCACACCTTCCAGTCCCCCTCTGTGGCCTTTTCATCTTGCCTTAGTCTTTTTCTCTCGTTGATTTTTGTATCCAGCTCAGCATCCTCTCCCTGCATTTCTCCCATTCATAATTAAAAAAACCTTCAAATTTCCATATCTCCCTTGTCTTCACATGGCTTTAACTTTACTGTTCCCATTTCTAAGATATCTTATATTCTTTACTCCCTAAGACGGAGACCTCACCCCTACGTACCATTACACTTCCCCATATATTCATTCACTCATCAACCACTATTCGCCCACTTCTACCACCTTACTCTCGCTTCACTTGCAGCTCTTCTTAGGATTATCTCCGTGCACTGAGTCTCCACGCCGTGTCCTCGTGCCCTCATTCCCGCTGCCAGCGGCGCAACGGCACAGAACAACGTGCTGCCCCGTCCTCGCGCATTGTTCCGCCCTGGGCACTCGCCGCAAACGAGCGCGCCACCCTCGCCCCGCCCCGCCCCGCCCCGCCCCGCCCCGCCCGAGGCGCAGCCACAGCCACCGTCCACTTGCGCGAGCCCGCAGCGCCTCTCCTCGTGGCTCGGCGGGTGCTTCCGCTCTCCTCCTCGCGCCCGCCCAACCCGCCCTCCCGCTCGATATCACGCCAGCTCATGGTGGCGGGGAGGGTATCGCGTCGCGAGCTGCCTTCGTCGGCCGGCTGTTCGGGCGGGTAGGCGGGGGGATGGACGGGGTGGAGAACTGGTTGACAAATAGACGGACGCACAAAGATGGATAGGCGAGTAAGTGAGAGGGCGGGTGGACGGGCGGGTGGATGGGTTGGTAATGGCAGGGTGGATGGACAGGAGGATGAGGGGGTGGATGGATAGGTGGAAGGAGGATGGATGGGGGGGATGGGGTGTGGATAGGTGGGTGGACGAGCGGGTGGTCTGGCGGCTGAAGGGGCAGGTGAATGGAAGAGGAATGGGCGGGTGAATGGCCGGGTGGATAGATGGTTGGACGAGTGGTTAGGTGGCTGGATGGACGGATAGATGAATGGGTAGATGGACGTCTGGATAGATGGGTGGATAGGTGGGTGAATGGCCGGGTGGAGGAACATGTGGATGGTCGGGTGGATGCCCGAGTGGATGGGCAAAAAGATAGGCGGTGGATGCGTGGGTGGATGCGCGGGTGGATGGCCGGCTGCATAAGAGGAGGCGTGGGCGGTTAGATGGGCGGACGGTTGGGTCCAGGGCCAGCGTGGGGAGTGGGCAGGGCCGTGAGCGGGTGGGGAGGCGGGCGCATGGCTGTTGCGAAAAATGTGGCGAGTGGTCTGGGGGCAGAGTGCATGCGGCTTGGAGGAGTGCAGGGGAGAAGCAGTGGCTTACACCGACAGGGCGAAGGCCAAGGTTTAGCTCTGGAGGGTCACATAGTCATTCCACTTGGCACGAAATGCTCAAGAAGAAAAAATTCACAAGAACACATTTTTAAAATTTTAATAGCTTCTTCGTGTTATTTGGTGTTTCCATAAAATTGGAATAAATTTATGAAGTTCTAAATAGCAGACGCGTAAGAGTGCAAGAAAGACAAATATTGAAATTTAAGTTATGAATTGAGTGATATGTGTTGCAATTGTTCAATTTTAATCTGCTTCTCCTAATATATCATTTGCCACAATTGTGTAATATTGGTTATCATCCAAAACAAAATCTGAAAGGAACTTAATTTTTCTTTGCGAACATTGGTACATAATATTTTATACTTTCTTTTCTATTTTACCATATACTTGTAAGTGTCAAAGAGCAGGTAGTTTTTTAAAGAAAAAATTATTTTGATGTTCTTAGATTTTGTCACACCCAAGGAGTATTTCCAACAAGGATCAGTCACGGGGATGGTTACGCTTAAAGTACTACTTAGAAAACAACGAAGTAAAACGAAAAATTATACGAGGAATCAGATGACATTGGTGTTGTTTTTCAGGTTTTGTTTAGTAGTTGGCCAAACCTGGATATTTTAACACACCGGTTTCAGTTTCATTGGTGTTCCGAGAGGTATAGCAAACTAAAACCTAAACACAATAATTTCCAAATTAAAAATGTGAAAACATTTTCACAAATTTTCATTCAAATATCTTGAAACTGCTCTTCTCTAAAATTAGGTAAGTGACAGAGATCCCCATAATAGGATTAGTTAATCAGAAACTAAATACTTTCTTTCTATTACCACGTCTTGTATTAATACTGGATATGTTAAGGATTTGAAAATAAAACACAAAACTACTTCAAAAAACCTGAATTAACTCTAAAACTCACATTCCAACGCAGATGGGAACACTGTGTTTTCGAATTTACAGTGTCAATAATACATTTTATCCTCCCTGCAAGGGCTACTGTACATCCAAAAAGCCTACTTAAAAAAAAAACGAATCGTAAATTTCGTTAGCAAAATCTGAATAATGGCGAGCGCCGCGTCGGGGCGCTTTGCTACCGGAAAGGCGTCCGCCCTCGGCCACTGTGCGCCGTGCGCGAGCGGAAGTGCTGCGGGGCGGGGCGGGGCGTGGGCGGGGCGTGGACGGGGCGGCGCTCGAAACTGGGAAAATTCCGCACGCATCTCCGCCATGGAAATTGCGCGCCCTTTCGCGCCCGCGCTAACGGGATTGCACTCAGAGCACCGGCCAGCTGAGAGTCAGACAGAGAGGGAGAGAGAGAGGAGTGAGAGCGGAGCGGGAGCCAGAGAAAATGACGCTGTGATGGTAAGAGAATGAGAGTTAAGCCAAATTAGAGAGAGGGGGTGAGTCTGCGAAAGCGAGACCCGAAGAGATGATGTGATGGTGAGAAAGTGAGAATTATGTGTGTGTGTGTGTGTGTGAGAGAGAGAGAGAGAGAAAGAGAGAGAGAGAGAAAAACAGAAATAGGTGAAGGTAGGATGTGAGAGCGAGAGCCAGAGAGACAGGGTGTGACGGTGAGAGAATGAAAGTTGGGCCAAATGATAAGAGAGCGGCAAGAGAGCTTGCCGGAGGAAGGGAAGTTAGAGTGGGAATGGAAAAGCAGGAGGGCGAGAGAGTGTGAAAGAGAAAAGAAGAGATGGAAAGCAAGAGCAGGAGATCCAAGGGTGAGTGACAGAGAGAGAGAGAGAGAGAGAGTGAGAGAGAGAGAGTTAGAGAAGTGGCGTACGTCAGTAGGAGACAAAAAAGTAGGGTGTTTGAGAGAGGACACGCATAACCGTGCAAGACGAAAACCTCCGAAAAAGGAAATCGGGAGAGGGAAAAAGTGAGAGGGAAATAGTGAAAGGGTAAAGAGTGAGAGGGAAAGAGTGATAGGGAAAGTGTGAAAGGGAAAGAGTGCGAATGAAAGAGTGAGAGGGAAAGAGTGAGAGGGAAAGAGTGAAAGGGAAAGAGTGAAAGGGAAAGAGTGAGAGGGAGGTGTATCATGATCCAAGATTTGATTGCCCTGTGGCGAAGAAAGGCGCATGGCGAGCTAAAAGAGGCAGGGGACGATCGAGGCAGAATTGGAAGGGGCGAGAGGAGGAGGAGAAAGTAATAGTTTTTGCGTCACTTTCATTAAGTGTAACGAGGCACGAGATGAGCCGGCGCCTTCCAGATTGGACACAGGCGGATCGTTAAGCAGAAGGCTACAATAAACGTTGGTCATATTCTGAGAGTTCATTATAATTAGCAACGAATAATACACTGGAGAGCTATTTTGACAGAAACAAATTTATCCTTGTGAATTGAATATACTTATGGAGAGATGGTGAAAGCGAAAGTCTCTTAATTTTAATGCCAGCTTTGTTTTCACTCTAAAACCCTTCAAGGAATATGAATAAACTAAGATCATAGGGCATGTTGAATGAAAGTCGAGCTGGAAATTCAAGGTGAGGAAGAAGAATGAGTGATGGGAATATTAGAAATGAGAATATGAAGAGGGCCCACAAACATGACAACGTTTATTTTAAAGTTTCGATAACTTAATCCTCACTCAGCTTCACTCCTTGTGGTTGAACAGTATACTTTGAGTACGTATAATATGACGTCACATTTCCCTGTTTATCTCATTTCCTCCTTTGTAAATCAATAATAAATTTCTCTAAGAATTCGAAAGACACTTCCACAAATTATATGTGTGATCCGTTGTTGCAGTTTTCAATATCTCTTCAAGAATAAAATTGTTTGATCGGCTTTGTTTTTTATTATAAACATTCGAACAACAAATTACTTGTGTCTGTGAGACTACATCACGGACAAAATGTCTACAATACACAAATGGAACCTAACGTCCTCGGGAGAAGGTTATATAAAACCCGAAAGAGATATCTCTCAACAAAAATCCTACAACGTGCGTTCCAATACACCTTTCTATTACCTGAACATTACGAAAACTATTCTGTTTTAGCAAGACAAAGAATGTATTTGTAAACAACCCCCCCCGACCGAGAGTTTCAATCGAAGTACGTATTGCAGAACGAAAAAGAAAACCAAGGGCATAGTGACTGACTCGAGCTGGAAAGTAATTAAATAGAGTCCTCGCACCCGGAGGAGCAGTGGCCGTCATTGGGCGGTGCGCGCGGTGCGGAGCATCGGTTTTTCGGCGCGGGCGGAGGATGACCGCGCAAACAGCCGCGCCGCCGTTCAATTAACATGGAATTAATGGAAGTGCGCGAGTTTGCCGTGGCAGCCGACGCGAGCGCCACCGGCGTCCTCCGCGGCGCGTCATTCGGGCTCCCGCCGCCCTTCGCCTCTGAGGGGAAGACCATACGGACCGCCACAGGCGCTCTCATGGTTACAGACTCTCCGCTACGTGCGTTTCTGATTGGGCACCACTGCAGGTGAGCCACTTCGGGCGGAACTAATCACTAACGTCCTTCTCTTAAAATAATAATAATAATAATAATAATAATAATAATAATAATAATAATAATAATAATGATAGTAAAGATCAGATCGCCGCGATCACTAAGGCAGTAGTGACGTTGTGGTTTCGGACCAGAAGATCGCGGGTTCGACTCCCGCCTCGGGCATGGGTGTATTTGTATATGTCTGTATGAGTGTGTCGTCCCTTCACCCCTCATTATCATTTCATTTTCCATACCCCCAGGGCTAACACCCCTGGGGGATAAAAATCGAATTCAGCAAAAATGCTAGTCCTCAATTAAACTTATATGAACCTGCCATCGCGATAATGATACTGAGCTACGGTAAATGCAGGATGCATGCATGCGTGGTCCTAGACGCCCTATTCACGAGCAAAAAATATAATAATAATAATAATAATAATAATAATAATAATAATAATAATAATAATAATAATAATAATAATAATAATAATCCGTGACGATCATCATATAAATGTCAGAAGATGCCTAATTTTCACTAGGAAAGTCATTAGGGCGATGTAGAACAAATAACGGAGCAAAACGGAACCTTCGCAACCAAATAACGGAGCAATTGAATTTTGTAAACCGTAGTGATATCCGAAGCAAAGTCTTTTATTTGCCTTATAATATCGGGTGTGTAACGTTCAATACTTTACATCATCTCACCGTCCTATAAGAGAAATCATATAAATAAGAAAAATACGTTTGGCTTAAATTGGAGCACTCACAGGCATCTTTTGATATGCATGTAACTCGTTTGTTCAATTTCGCAACTCTGTCGGTCTTTACGTGTTGAAACCCGTTGAAACGTGTTGAAACGTGTCGAAGCGAACTTTGGCATTTACCGGAAACCGGCCTTGAGGGGTAACGTTTCGTTCCTCTGTGTGGTTGCATAGATGTTGTCTCTGTGAATTAATCGTTATTGCCTTACAGCCAATGTTTATCTTAAAAATTTACCTTTTATAATTCTTAAAACACTCTTAACAATTATATATAATTTTATTTTACAAACACTTTGCGTTCACTTTCACAGGTTTCACTTACACATTCTATTCTGTTTCTCACTGTTTATATCCATATCTTTTAAAATTGTTCCTTCAAATCACCATCCTGTTTATATTCTGCCTTCCTACATTGTTTTATCTTGGATGTCTAATATTTTAGTTCCTCTAAGCATGAGGGAATTAAAAGTAATACAATCACAAAATATGCAATACATTTAATGAAAAAAATATTACTGATACTCATGAAATGTCAGATATGTAACTAAAACCAAACCTCATAATTCTGCAGAGTATTCTATAACTCATCAGAAAAGATTTGGTTGTATCCTTATATCCTATTATGTAGGTTTATTGCGACTGTCCTTGGCTGTCCGAGTGACGTTCAATTCTGGCCGCTTAAGCCTTCGACGTTCTATATAAAAGAATTGCCAAATAACTCTTAAATATATATCTTTAATACATATTAATGCTCTTCTCGAAAAGTTTGATTACTTTACAAATAGAGCACATATTAATGTTGCTTTCACCGAAAGTTAGATTATATAAATGTATAGTGCACACGCCTAATGTTCACTAGGAAAGTAATTAGAGCGATGTAGAACAAATAACGGAGCAGTTGGAATTTGCAAACCGTAGTGATGGCCGAGGCAAAGTTTATAACCAACTAAGTCCATTATTTGTGATATTGGGTTCATGGACAATTGGTTATCAGACATAGAAGTTCCTCTCTGGAAGTCTGTTCGTGAATATATACACTGATAATTACTCCAATTGAAATTAAATAAATTGTTTAGCCTTACCATTGGGGAATTCCTGTGACACACATTGTCACAAAAACAGCAAAACGACTGATGCAAGGGTTACTAGGACGTTGTCTTCGATGGAAATGCTGAGCAGGCACGGATTAAGCAACATTCCGCCAACGCCCAAAAGAATCCCGAAAGAAATGGAGATAGAAAAACAGTAAGCAAGGAAGGTAAAGGAAGTGTAAAGGAGATTACTTGATAAAATGCTAAAAAAAGAAGAAAATGGATATTCTCGTACCGTGTAATCATTGCTGCAGGCATGTACATTGATAGAAACTTCTTATTACGCGCAAAATTATCTGGAGTCTGCCTTTCTAGATACCAATAATTGGATCGTTTAATAACGTTTGTCATTCTTCGTTAAACGAATCAATATGATTCTACTCGCACTAGGCACATTGGAGGTTACGTTCGGGTACGAAGCTCGTTTTGAGGCAGTCCGAGTTTTGAATTCATCATTTTTTTCAGAACAGCTGATGTGGTCCTTACCTTTCTTCCCTACCTACGAGAAAGAGAATTCCGTCACAAACGCACTCCCTGGACGTCAATTGGGAACCCTCCCCCCGTGTCCTGTTTCCATTACTCGCTTGTCACATTATCACCGGCTACATTTGAGAGATTGCACGCTAATTTGATCGCTCGATGGACCATCCTGACAAATTTACTTCTATCACTCCCTTCTCTCTTATTGCGCCCGATTTGCTCAAACGTCGCGGTAGAATCGGTGAACGAGTAACAGCGAAATTGTAGCTGGTGCTTCGAACGTTGATTCCGACGGAACAAAAGGCATTTAAATAAGTCTTTGGAATAGGCAATTGTGTACTTTGTCATCATGTCAAATCACCATGTCACACTCAATAGAAAAAATTAGACACGCAGCCCCAAGAGTTCAACAAAACGGGTCCCAAAGGCGGTTGCTATCTGTGACTCTTGAACGACAATCGAAAACGATTACAATAATCACTTTTGTGTTTAGACAAAGAATAACAGATGCTTAAAGATACAGGAAATTTATAATTACTGATACAATGAAAAATAATATCTAGTTGCTTGTAGCAAAGTTTTAATGTACTCATTTGTGCTCATCGGGAGTCGGGTAAAACATGTTGTAAATCAGCATAGACATAGTGTGCAGAATTACAGGTTGACATTTTACTGGTAAATGCGAAAAAGTAAGAGATTAATATACACGTGGCATATGTAAGTTAATAGAAATGTATTATATTTAATCTTGTAATTTAGAAGGCAATGTTGATTGGGTGCAACTAGCTCATATGATGTAAAAAAACTCATATCGACAATTAGAGCTTCCGAGAGAGAAAAACACGTTTTCTTTCACATATGATGAAAATGAACTAAATAATACATCAAGAGCTCATGAAGTTAAATTTTTAACAATAAATGTTAACCATGATATAAACGTTACAAAATTATCAGATGGAATGAGTTTCCTCTTCCATTGAAGTTATTATTTTCATACTCAAGCTATACTATGAATGGATACATTTTAATTTCTATTTTGAAAACAAATACTTGCATTTTAATCAGAAAGATCAATTATAATACAGATCACTGCATCCACGAATCATAATAAAATACAAAGTTTCGTTGCTATACAAATATGTAAATATTCAAAAAAAGTTTTTCGGATTATTTTTCTTGATAATATAAAAGTAAATAAATAAAGTGCAATAATCTGAACATTCCATAAGTGTTTAACTTTGAGTCAAACAGAAAAAATGTTTTTGCAATAGTAAGAGGGTCAAAATTATGTATGATTGTTATATCTAATATTTTTGTTTGATAATTAATATTATGGCCAGTTATTGCTCATAATATGATGCTTTAGTTTGCATCTTGTTTCCTGTGATTTGTGTTTATAAATAGAAAATAAAAAATATCTGTTTGGACCTTTTAGTTCTTTACTTCTGGGTGCGAACATGTACTGTTACGAGCTTCATAACATTTTCTCAAAAAGAGAAAGTCGCATCAACTTTTTTTCTTAACAAATATTGTTTGGTACCACATTCTGAAGCGTTGACAATAAAATCAAATTTAAGTAAAAATCCGATTTGTACCGAGCAGGAATGGACTGAATTGTAACGGCCCCCAAAGGGAGTCCGGTCCGAGGAGCCCGCAAGAATTAATCTGGTCCTGACGATGAAATAACAATTCCAGCCCACGAGATGCCATCAATGACTCGAAAACATGCTCATAAACTCATGTATACATGCTCATGAACAATACAAATATCTTGCAACAATTTCCGTCAATAAATTGCAAAACTAGTCACGAGACATCCATTCAAATCTACCCACGTATTAATATTACCCCACCTCTCTGGAAATTGATATAAGCTTGTAACGACTACTCCTACTTGACTTTTGGCTAGAAAAAACGTATCCCCGAGTCCTCTTGCAGTCTCACTAGTTCACTCGAATCGACTTCCGCGACGCGTCGTTCAAGCGAACAAGTGATGAAACTAGCGAGACGACGCGGGAATTCAAACTTCCTGTAGCGGGTTAAAACTTTGTGTGTCATCGGAAGAGCACTAGAAACAATTTAGTGTCCGCCAATACGCTCAGAAACTTATTCCCGTGCCCGGAAAAACGCGGGGCAGTCTCTGGACTTTGGTTGCAGGGGACACTGGCCAAATTTTTTCACGTACAATGCAGAGCAGTCATTATTCGCTCCTCAGACACATCAAGGCCCAAATTCACATTTTTATTTATTTCACCTCAAAGAAGATTTTTACTTCGGTGACTGTTGAGAACTATGTTTAGCAAATTACTCGTCGTAATGACAAGCTTCTAGACATTAACAGACAGTTGAAATCATCGACAAACTGTTGCGTAGTAACAAAGTTTTCCAGGAAAATGACACAATAAATATTTATTAGTTTTATTGTGCAGAATACGCTCGTGTGTGCTTTAAAACTGGAAATGTTTCACTGGGTCTGCGCGGAGCTTAAGTTCGCAAAGGAAGCGCATGCTTCATTTCTTTTTTGATTTAACAAATAAATTCTTTTATGAATTATAAATGTTTCCTAATTTATGACAAATTATCAAAACTTAAATATTGTTGTGAACTCTTAGATCGTAACTGAAACCCAAGGGATGATGACAGTCATGAAATTTCTTAGAGCTACAATTCTAATTGGTATATTGTAATCGATGTTATTGTAGACGTCACAAGAAACGAAACATTTCGTGACCAACACTTGGGGAAAGAAACATCAAAAATCTCATTTCACCTACAGTTCTAATTATAATTCAATTTTATTTCTGATTCGTTTGAATCAATTCTGTTCTGAATGAAACCAGAACAAATAAAATATATGCCGCCACTTGATCGGGCGTCATTTAAACAAAAGTCGCCTCGCGGTGGCTCGCCAGCAGGATGGCACGGGGCAGGTCGTACGCACGGTTAGCAGCTGTTGGCCTGGTTCGGAGAGCGGCGCGAGCTGGTCGAACTACGCTTTTTCACCCTCCCCCGCTCGACTGCTCCCGCTAAATATTCATTAACCACGCGTGTTCCTTGTCGGCGGCGGCGGTGACTGGCAGGGCGGGGGCGGGGGCGGGGGCGCGAGGGGAGGGGCGGGGGAGCGCGTCTGCCCGGGTCGCTTTGCGTTTACTGCGGCCGCCGCCGCTGGCGCGATAAGCGCGCGTGCAATCACGTCCGCCGCCCGCCCCTGCCCCCTCGCGGTGCTCTTTCTTCTACCCGTTGCGTGCAGAGGGAAAACGTATCACCTGGTCAATCCTCCACCCTCCCCTCTCGGATGTTAAACGTGTTTCTCTGGGGAGTTGGATTTTCGACACTAGCTAGATAGCTAGGTCCAATTCAGGTATTGTCTGGAAGAGAATTCATGCGGCCGATTGCTCTGATCAATAGTTTTTCATGATTTATTTTATTTATATCAGGTAACCGTCAAAGCATGCTCTAACAAGTAGAATCATGGGAGCAATCTTTGCCTCTTCATCCTTGTTCTACCTTCTTCCATTAAACAAATGCACACTACACTTTCACGCACTTTACTATCGAAACTGTCGAAAAGAGTAGTCGGGAGCTTTAGAGCTCGTCTGCAGCAGTGCTCCACTGTGAAAGCAACTTGGAAGCGAAAATTTCCCTTGCTGACGTATAGGTCAATGTCGGATCTCATATCCCAGTGGAAGAGAAACGTCGCAACCTTCCTGATATAACATGCACTACACTTACAGAAATAATGACTTAACCTTTGACTCGTCGAGATACACTTAATACTCGGTCACGAGTACGGGGAATATTCCCTGGAGGTCTGTGACATTAAGGCTTTTAGTCGTAAACGTCCTCACTCTAATTGTGCTTAATAGTAACTGCAATTATGTAAGTGTAAGTAATAATAACTTAATTTAATTGTAATTAATAATATAATTACACATGTTTCGTATTTTAATTATCTGATATAAATGTATGATTGGATGAAGTGCCAAACCTCTTCAGATTCTCGCAGCTACTTACAATCAAGCAAGTTCTGACGACGAAAGTAAGAACTGTGATTAATTCTACAGAACTATGGGTGTCCCAGCTGTCTTGTTACAGAGACGTAGACAATAACATTCTAACAGAGTAAAAATATTCTGAAACCGGACGTTGCTGACATCACTATCTGGTTGCATTCTGCACGACCAAATGAAACAAAGCGAAGACAGATGAAAATTGCACGTTAACCGTATTATCCGAGTATTGGATGCATATACATTTCAGTGGCAAGTCCATTTACATTTAATGCATAGTTCAGTATCCCGCTACATACTAGTTTTGGTTATAATTTCAAGCAAAAGAAATTAGGAACCTCGAAGATAGTAGCCGAACGACAAAGTAATAACATTGCACGCTGTGTAGACCTCAACCCCTAATCCACTTTGAATATAATGTATTATGATCTGCATACCTGATTTGCAGCATTTTAGACTTTACCAATTCTACCATACAACGGAGATGGGAACAATCTGATTCAGATATCTATTGGACTTTTTTAGAAAAATCCATAACTTGCTCTAAATATTGTCATGCGACGCCACGCAAAACTATGTCTAGTACTTATTTCTCATTTAAAAGTTGTTCACATTTACAAGTAATAGCTTTTAAGTTTATTGAGGGAAAATTAATACACAAAACGTAAAACATCCATTGATAATCAATCAATCAATCAATGAATATATTTGATTACATTTTGACTACGGTTAAATGGGAAATTTTTGTTTTCAACCAGTTAAAATTTGATTGTTTTGCAGCAAATGCGTTACTAGTTCATAAACAAATTATGACTGTGAATTTACTTAAAAAAGTATCAAGAACCTTCATAAACACGTTTCTTGCATGGCTCTTTGATAGCTAATAGTTTAAACCACATTAGTTGTAACCAGTATTGTCACAATTATATATACATATATGCGCTTTTGGAAATAACTTGAGATGCTAAACAATGACATCTATGGGTACTTGTCATGCGTCTACGGTGGCCCTTTGAAGACAAGTACCGTCGTTTTCAAGATGACGTTCATTTCACAACGGACCCCCGTGGCGTTTTAGAGGTGATGCTCTTCTCTTCGTATTGTAGAACGTGACGTTACGGCAAGGCGACGTAGGTAGTATCAGCGTACGACCGCATAACCCCCGAAATATTCTTACGTTTATCGATAGTAGTCAGAGCGAGTCTTATAACCGTTGTTAATCTACGTTACATTGAGAACGTATTACCGCTTATCCTACCTGGACTCTACTAACCTTAGTCTCTGACGATGAAACCTTGAACATGAGCTGAATAACTTTGCTGATACAATTGGAAGTGATGGGTTTAGTTTATGAACGACGACATAGAACTCAAACTAATTCCGAACTTGCATTTGTGGAGATATATTTTGACAATAACTTGACGTCGGCAGCCTCAATCCTTGGTCCAAATGTAGTGCCACGGGAGTAGAGAGTACCATATGCAAAAATGACCAAAGGAACATTTTTATATGAACATTCCTTATTGAGCTCATATTCAATGAGTAGTGTCTCCCTGTACTGTGTGTTATTCTCTCTTCGCAAACAGCATGCCAGGTATATCAATATACTAAATTATTACGGATTTTTAGATGTCCTGAGATATTTAATCTCATATGATCTTGGTGATTGGCAGGAGTTTTACGAGGGGTCTAAATGATGTGGTGATGATAGCTCCTACCCATGCGTTATCATACAATCAGATTTAAACTAGGTGTTTAAGTGACATTCATATGCTGGCATTGGTCGAAAAGGCTAAGTGTCTCTGCGGAGAACCACGATGGTACCTCTTTCTAACTCTCCACTATGACAGACTGAAAACACAAAGGAACTGCAAACTGAATTGTGATTTTCTCAGAATACAAATACTGCCAACACCCATGCGCTCACGACTCATGAAACGCCTTGGAAACCTTTATAACGTCGGAACATACCTGATATGTAATCGTTCCTTCTACTATTTTCTATTTTGAATATAAATGGAATTCAACAGCTAAAGGAAATCAATTGTAACAATTTATGTATTTACAAGTGTTTTCAAATTTTTAGAATACTGTTATATCTGTACTGTATGTGTACTGTATATTAATACTGTTATATTAATAGGTTAGACATTTGCTTAACAAATCAATTCCTCTTAAAAACTATGTCGAGAAGTTCTCTTTTTCACCAAGTAGTTTCTAATGATATTGTTTCTAATGCATACAAGGCTGATATAATGTCTTTATTTTTTCGAGTTACAATTCGACCCTCTGAAAGATAACCTGAGTAACCAGTGCAAGAATCAGTCGTCAAGTAACGTCATTTGCAAGAACTGGTTGTACTCCAATTTGTTGATAGGCGAGTGACTTAAAGTTGGGTCTCCTACTTCGTTGTAATACGTCTGTCCAACAATGTCTTTTTGCAATGTAGAGTTGCAATTTTTGCAATTTCGTTTTGTAGTACAGTTTAAATACAACCTTGCAATCGCAAGAGAGAAGTGCCAATGTGCCATCCTATATCGCAGCTGCCGTGCACCACATTGACAGCAGCGATTCTCAGGAAGACAAGTCACAGACGTTCCAGCCTACACGTGACCTTTCCACGTGTGACTTTCCGTATAAGTGTGGTGTTGCGAGATAGAAAAGATACCAAGTACGAACATCGTCCGACGTTTAGGCTAGTATTGCGGCATCCGTCTTGATCAGGTGACAGGGAATCATGGAATGTCCGATCAGAGCACTGGCCGTTTATATATGTTCCTCCGATACAGATATCTGGTTAACGTGACACACTCCGCGGATATTTTTATGTAAAAACATTTTATGTGTACATTGCAATTTCTAAATATTAAATTTTAAACATATTACAGTTTCTCGGCTCATGCATTTATGCCAATAGAAACAAACATGAAGAAGTATTTATAAAAAGGCGTGTTAAATATTTTGTTTCACTTCAAAACTAGGTTTGACAGTCAATCTGATGAATCGAAGTTGATAACCGATTCAGGCAAATACCGCCAAGAGAGTGTAGTATGTCACAACGTTCCTCCAATGTGCTCATATGTGCATTTAAATCATCAAAGCAGTTTCTTTTAAATTATTCCCGAATATCCTTGACAAGTCCGGATAAGAATTGTGCCAATCAAGTTTCCTTGTTGAGAGGAAACGAATGAACTGTGAATCACTTCAGTCAGAGTCGCAAGTCGCCTAAACGCCTTTAGGTCACCAAAAAGGCAAAAAAAATTAGAGAAATTACTTAGAATCATCTGAATGGATTAGCAGAAAAAGGATGAGTTCCCCACCAGGAGACCGAAAAAGACACTTAATTTATTTCGATTGGTAGACTGGAAGGAATTTAACCATGAATGGCGGACGGACTCTAGTTACTCTATAACTCGTTCGTTACTCCATTACTCGTTCTAGTTACTCTATTACACAATATTCGTTCCGGCGGTTTAGTTAGTCTCGCAAAATAAGATATTATCGTAATGTGGGGCTGTATTACGAACCGCGCAGGTTTACATTTCAACGCTATCAAATTCATACTTAACAGTGGAAGGTCATTAAACGATTTTCCTCGCCAAATACATTGTTATAGAGAATTAACCAAAAATACTTCTGTGAGAAAAGCAAAATTGCTGAAACAAATGGCGTTGTCCGGAGTCCTCAATAGTTCGTTTCGCCTCAAGAACTAAGGATACTGATATATTCTGCAGTTAAAGGCAGAAAAAAGAGAACTCACCACTTTATCATGGCCCTTCTGATATACAGATAAGAAACACCAATTCTTGACAAAAAGTAGTTGGTTTTCAGCTCTTTCAATGGAAGTGTTAATCAGATACCACACAAATGTACTGCACCCACGTCAGTTGGAGTCTATCACTGTGTTGTACTTCCATCACGTCACGTTGATTTATGTCCGTCCGTCCGTTCGCCTGTCCGTCTGCCTTTCCTCGTGGCTTCCCCTCCTCTTTCCTGCATTTTTCGTCGAGGCCATGCCGCCCGCGATTTCAAGCGCAGACCATGAATACGCCCCTGCCAGGGGTGTACAACGCGTTAGCGATATCTGCTCAATCAACATCTAGCATTCAGAAATTTCACACGTTTTTGATAATGCACGTTCAAATGGGTGCTGAGGACTGTAGCCCCATGTGCGAAATTACATTGCAATTTAGTTGAACTAAAATTAAAAACGTCAGTGTATGATACATTATGCAGTGAACTGTAATGGGCTGAACGGATACCACACAAATATACCCCACTCACAACAACAGCAGTAAACCTCTATCAGTGTGTTGTGCTTCCATCACGTCACATTGATTTATGTCCGCCCGTCCGTCCGTCCATCCGTCCGCCTTTCCTCGCCGCTCTTTCGTCGCTCCTCCCCAACCCTTTTTCCGGAGGGGCGGCGCCGCGCCACGCCGCGCGCGATTTCCAGCGCCTGGAGCGCCGGCGGAGGGCCTCATAAAGCAGCCGGAGGCGCCTGGAAAGGGCGGGGAGGCGATGGAGCCGGATCTAAATTAAAGATGGTATCGCCGCGCGCGCCTAATAGACGGCCGGTGTCGCCGCGCGCCGCCAAAGGAGGCGCCCCGCAACTGAACCCGGAATTAACGGGATTGCCAAAATGGGATCATTGCACGGCGATGGAACGCAGCCGGCCGCGCCGCGCCCCGAACCCGCCCCGCCCCCGCCCCCCGCCCCACTCCGCCCCGCCCCACCCCGCTTCGCCCCGCTCCGCCCCGCCCCACCTCGCCTCGCCCCCCTCCTCCCCGCCCCGCCCCGCCACGCCCCGCCACTCCCCTCCACGTCCCGCCTCGCACCCCTCCGCCCCGCCCCGCCCCGCCCCCCGCACCACACCACACCGCCACGCACCGCCCCGCCCCTCCCCCGCACCACACCGCACCACACCGCCGCGCACCGCCCCGCCCCACTCCGCCCCGCCACGCCCCGCTCCACCCCGCTCCGCCTCGCCCCGCCCCGCCCCGCCCCGCCCCGCCCCACCTCGCCTCGCCCCCCTCCGCCCCGCCTCGCCCCGCCTCGCCCCTCCACGTCCTGCCTCGTACTCCTCCGCCCCGCCCCGCTCCAGGGTCCGCTTTCCATACCGACCCGCCAGCCACTCGCCCCTTTAAAGCGCATATGCCGCGACGCACGCGGGATTAAAGATTTCGAGAGTGGAGTCTTCTGTGGCAGCTACGATGTTTGAGCCCAATTCTAATGCTAGTAGATCACTTCCCCTTTAGCTGACGTTTTTTTAACACGAAAAGCGATGTGGACTAGTGTACGGCGAGATAATTTGCGTACGATTGTGAGTGGTGGGGATATCAATTAAGTAAGTGGATATAAAGTAAAATTATGAAGAGAAAAGAAACAACTACCGAAAACTGTGATTGACATTTTTATTTCGAAAATGAATCGAAGTGTTTATTTTTATAACATTACTTCCAAACTGTTTTTAAAGAAAACAATTACAAAATTTTTCAAATAAATAGAAAACAATTATAGCAAATAATATTACACAATAATATCAGAATGCATCACCACTTTAAAAGAAAATTGAAAAAAACTCTATTTTGATGCAAATTGGTTCAGGAGCGAAAAAATAGATCTTTAACTTAATGTTTTTAACAATTTTGTTTAAACTATGAGTAGTTCTTAGTAAGTGTGTGTAAAATAGAGATAGTTATAAAAATAATTAAAACGTTGTAAATTAATACATAAAAAATATATTCTCAAAAATGAGTACTTTTTTAAATGTTAGCTCGAATACAAAACGTCTGGAATTTCAAAAAAATGTAAAAGCTCGAAATTATTTCTGATCTCCTACATCATCAGTATTAAATAAAGAGAATTATTCCATAATGTTCGTCAATATTACATCGTTTAAATATTAGACTTTGAATCATTACTTTGATACCTCAATTGCATAAATGCGTATGTCAAAAGTTAACGATTTTTTTTTTGTGAAACATTTTGGAATTGATGATCTCCATCTGGTGGCAAATTGTCTTACGTCATCAGCCGACCAATAACACCTTTTAGCGAAAATACCGTATGTTATGTTTTTGTTGAAATATGTTTTTGTTGAAATACTTTTTTTTTGCTCCCTGAAATATAATAGACAATTTTTATATATTTCATTTTGAGCTATGTGTACTACAGGTCGATACCCTTCTTACAAACAAAATTAGTAGTTTTTAGTTGTATGAAGACAAACAAAAAATTTTGTATACGTTTTCTTCACTTTTATATTCATTCTAAGGACTTATTTTATAATGTAATATATTCCTTAACACTATATACTTAAATCATTCTATGAACTTTTTTTAATTTAGGTAATTTTTATGTAATTTTCAGTTACATTGTTGGAGTTTTCAAGTAATGTTAAACTGTTATAATAGAAGGTGCGATAATATATTATTGTGCAACCTCTACCAATAATACGAGAAAGTATAATCTGTTGTAGCAACACTAGTTTAGAGTTGGCTTCAGCATTGAGTCTTAAGCTCGTGACGAGTGAACTATTGTAGGTTGAGGAGCAAGACGTGCTATTTGCTTTTATGGTCAACAGTGACAAATTCTTTATGATCCAACTTTTCAGATTTCCTCGAATAACTCCCTCTGAGTTCACGGTTGAAACTTTTAATGTCCATTAATGTTGTTTGTTCTTAACGACAGAAAGTCGTAAACAAGAGGGTTGGTATCCACATTCTGTATTTTAGTCTCAAATACGCATAGGTATACTGAAAACAAAACTTCATTCCCTGCAAACAAGCTTGGGAGAAATGAATGTACATCTAAATAACGTAGGAAACATAAATGTTTTAAATGAAATCCAATTTACGAAATAGCACACTCGAATCTAAATTAAATATTCTCACTTTTCTCTTTCTTCTTATGTGTGGGACAAAAGGTGATATCTAGAGGCAGGATTTCCACGCTCTTGACTGTTTTTATTTAAACTTGGTAGAGCTTCCAAACTTTGTAACTATCTTTTATGGCAAACTCAATTTAAAAATGCATATTTCTTCGGAATATGTTTATATGTTTTGGTTGTGTTGGAGAAATGCATGCAATAGGCGTGCTTGTACATTTTTTTCAATTAATATTATATATTTAGACTTTTATTTAGCGTTTTAAGTACTTTTTATTGACTTTTTGAATAATTTGTGAAAATATCAATTGAAGCATATTTTGAATAAATAGCGTGTAATTCTTAGGACCTGACAGTATGCAATTGTAAAAAAAGGTTTAACCCTCTGGTTCCCGAGCTAGTTTTGCGAAGCTTGTGCACGCGCTGTGAGCAAAAGCACAAGTAAATAATCCATAGGATACTCTTCGCCCGCTTGCGTGCAAAAAATTCAAATCCTAATTTGAAATTTCTCCAAAAAAAGGTAAAAAATATTTGTTGCGTAAAAAAAAGAACCTTTGTCTTACGTTTTATTTACAAAATCGCAGGCACATAAGGCAACCACACTATGGTATATTATTCAAAGCTGAGATGCATAATAGGCATAAATGAAAATGTGCACTTGAAGACATTCCACAAGTTTTATGCATTCTTAAAGAGATTGAACGTTCGTGTGCAAACAAAAAAAAGCAAATGTTTTGGCAATTGATGATGTATGGAAGTTCTTGATAGAGGCTGGGTTTGAAAAATATTTGTTTCACAATGTGTGATTATTGTTTCATCAGTATTCTGGAATGAAACAATGTAGAGATTTGGTGTAAAAGCAGTCGATATTTTTGTAGGTTCTTCTAATATTTGGCTTTTTCGGTGGTTGTCGCTGTGGTGAAATAATCGCCAAAGTTTCGTGTCAACGATTTAAAGAGAGAAGGTTCCATTCTAATTGTGAAATTAATGATTCCTGATGGCCCAGAAACAATTTGTAAATAGTCATGAAATGTATGGATACGCTCCCAAAGCACATAGACCACGACAAATTATTTTTTTACAACCGAGGAAAATGTAGTATACAAAAAGTTAGCATTCGCAAGATTGCAGGAATACCAAAAATTATAGCCACCTATCTTGGACTCCCAGAACCCGAAAAATACACCTGTCATTTATTAAGAAGAATTTCGTGTACAGCATTGGCCGATTCAGGAGCTTCAGTTACAGTTTTGAAACTTTTTGGTGGGTGGCGGATCTCTACCGTAGCGGAATCCTTTGTTGAGGCGTCTGTGGTAAAGAAGGTGAAAATTGCAACAACAAAAAATGACTATCGGCGAGAAAGGTGGGGCGCCGACTTTCGGTGGCCACACCATATCGTCAGTGAACATTACTGGCGCAGAGATTAAATTCGTGGAATGCCATGAAAATGCTAATTTATCCAATATTTATTTTTCTAACTGCACAATTAATAACATTACAATTAACAATGAGCATACTCCAAAATAAATAATTATTACATTGCTATTTGTCTTGTAAATTACCATCTTGTTTTTTCGAAAATAAAGTTGGATTGGTATGAATCGGTGATTGTTTATTTACGTTGCGTAGGATAATAAACACCGTTGCCTAGGATGTTAAATTTCTTAACATACAGGTAGATACAAGTGATCTTAACAAACATGAAGGGTTGCATGTTAACAGAGGTTAAAGACGCATGTGACCGATAAAATATTTTAATATTCACATTTAAAATAAAAATGTTCTGATCTTTATTTCTTCTACAATTATGATTGACCAATCTCATCTATAATCAGCATATTTTATTTCCTCAATACTTTGTCAACTTCCTGGTGATGATACCATCATAGGCGTGCGCAGAGGGAGCCATAGGCACCGTGGTTTTCAAAGGAGCCCTACTTTTCAAAGGAGCCCTAAAGCCTTACTTGATTCATAATTTTATTTTTGAATGAACGTGATTGTCCGAGTGAATGGCGTCTTTTGTTCGTTTCTTCGGCATAAAAATGAGTAGGAAATAAAGTATTGCACATAGTTGTTTTATTTATGTAAAATGCGAAGAGCGAAGGCCGGAACATTCTCACCATCTCATAAATAACAAATAACAAACGACAACGAGTTATCATGATGTTAGGTTTAGGGGTTTCGCGTAAATATAAATTCACACTTACAAAGTAGAAATCGAAACTACATGCCTTGTTATTTATTAGCCTTAGAAATCTTCCACAAGCAGCCGGATACCTGTTAACTGGTATGCCTCGTTACTGCGACCCTAGCCACGTTGTTGGCTAATGACATCGTTCGATTAAAGTGCGAAAAAGGCTTAGAAGCTGTTTCGTAATTTATCCACCCATTTTGGATAATCTCAACCTATCCGGTTAATTCGGCAGACCGTTAGATTTGCATTTTATATGTGTTCACACTCCTTGTGTTTCGAATACGTTAAAATAATTAGCTGCAATTCAATAGTTGCTCCTTCAAATGAAAAGGTTATTCCACAAATACAAGTTGGGCTGTTATTCGCGGGGTATTCTATTTTACCTGCAGAGTTTGGGGTTAATAATGATATGTTACGATACATATATGGTCGAGTAACAAGATCGTAATGATAAAAGGATTGTAAAAATTTGAAAATCACTGATGCTATTTACCATACTTTTTCTGTTCTAATCAAATAATTCGTATTCTATCGATAACTAACAGCTTCTGAAACATGATTTGTATTTTCTATTTAAAAAAGAGTTAATTTTACAACTGTTCCAATTCAGTGTTTTGAAAAATTCTTATGTGCACTTATATAGACTAAACATTTCTTTAAATATCAATGATTTTCGAATGCGTATGTTCTAATTTACAAACAAGTAAAATAAGCCATAATTAATGTTTTTCTAGCGAAATCTTCTACATTAACAAAACTGAATTGTCTGGCTGTTTTCAAAATAATTGCTTTTTTAACATTCCCTGGTTATTTATATGATATAAAACCTCATTCAATTTAAATTTTTTACCGGCCCGTCTCTCGGTTTGTCCACGATAATATCGGCAACGGCTAAGTCGATTTCAATAAGACCTTCATCGATCGGCAGGGTATTTTATTGTGCATATCTGGCTTCTTTCTTCTGATCATTATCGGATTACTTTACTTACCGGAACCCGATACCATTTTTGCTCGCCCTTTGTCGCAGTAAGAACTTTGAACGGATTTGAAAAGTGAAGTATGGATTACTATAGCCAACACAACAGAAGTAGTGCATTTTTGTAAGCCTTTACAATGAATACTCACGAATGGAAGAGACGTCATATTTGTAAATCATATTTCAATTGCATAAATTAATTACAAGGCGACGTGACGCTTCGCTTTCCGTGTCGAATATCACGAGGAGGTGCCCCCCCCCCCTTCGGTCCAGGCGATTAACGTCAAAAGTTCTTGAGTCAACGATTTATTTCCAACAGTTCACAGAAAATGGGTCATCGAGGAAACAATTTCGTGTTCCGGTATCAATGAAACCATGTTTTTCTTCTTTCACAATTTTTACTAATTGCATCCAATTCATTGCCATTGTTGAGCTGGATCTCAATCTACGTTCGCTTGTCAAACCTACAATACTGGTAGTTTGGCAACAGATTTGAACAAATGAAGCACACACGCCGCATACATTCCCCGTAAGTAAACTTCATCCTCATTACCTTCTATTTAATAAAAAATAATGTTTTTTGTAGAAATATACTGTGTTATTCTCTCACTAATGAAACTTTATGCCTAAAACAAGAGGAAAGTCAATGTCATGATAAGATTTCGGAAAACAAAACTGCCCACAACCTTATTTTGCTGTCCCTTAAAACAAATGTGTGCCAATATCTATAAAACGGAGGTAAAAGCGTTTTTAATAAAACTGCAATTTCAAAAATCCAAACATTTCTTACTAAATACATTAAGATTCGTTACGAAAACGCAAATTTGGATTCAAGTAATTCATGGTTAAATTTGAAAATTAGACGCGCCGGTTAGAGGCAGGGCAGCTGCGATATGGGGTGCGGACGATGCAGGGATAGTTGTACCTGACGACGATGGTGTGGAGAGTCAGGCCGAATGGCTGGGCTGCGGGACAGAGCGTGAAAGAGTGGAAGCATGGAGGTGAAGGAAGTCGAGTGATGCTGAGCGAGGAAAGCGGGGGGGGGGCGGTCGCGGAGATTGCAATAAAATTAATTCAGTTTTACACTAGATAGAATATATTCCTTTTCTTCCCGTTAGGTTATGTCTGAGTACATTACATTTTTACGAAGCACACATCTACATTTTTTACTTCCACTTATGTCCTATCCTATGGCTTGACAGCCCACTTTGGCCGACCAGCGGTGTCTGAACCTCTCGGCCATGGGATAAGAGGTCCATGTGGTTAGCACGAAGACATCCCTCCACCGTATACACTGGTCTTCTTATTCTTAGGGTGGACTTTGTCATTGTCACACAGCAATAGATACTGGAGCATTTGTAAGGAAAGCGCACAGTTATTATTTTTCTCTCGCCGGGAATCTAACCCGGGGACTTTCTCTTATACGCACGTGAATCTTTTATACAGTATTTGAGTAAAACTCCGAATATGTGCGGAATTTGCGCGGCAATGGTGTAACGGTTAGCGTATCGTACTGTTGTACCCAAGTTGGCGGGTTCAAACTCGATCAAAGCCGTGGATTTTTAAGGGCCAAAAAATCCTTCGTACGCCTTACTTCGGAGGGGAAGTAAAGCCGGCTGGCCCATATTAGTAGATTTACTTGCATGTAAAAGATCCTCAAGTCTACATGACGCCTCTGAGCTAAATTGAAATCACCTGTTTCTCGCCCAAGAAATACCTCCTTTCTCTGCTTGTTGGTGAGAGGAGCGTAGCGAAATTTGCGTGGTCAGACCTTGGAAGATCAGGCCTCATGGCCTGAGTCTCGCCACGTAAAATAAGACATTAATTCAATTCAATCCAATTCAATATGTACGGATGTGCGTTTGCGTGGTTCCTTCACTCGCGGGTAGACCACTTCCCGCTGCACCAATCGAGACGTATGTGTCATTGGACGCGTCTCGGACTCTTGATGGGGAACTGATAATTTATTTTCCGATCCGGCTAGAAGCTTCAAAGGCATTTCCAAAAACGTGTTTTTTCGTGTTTTAGCGCTGCGAATGATGTTCCCAGGTATTAAACCAACGCCCCCTAAATCGACCTATGTAGGTGGCGTTGATTAAACACCAGTACTCAAAAGCGTTTTTCAATCAATACGTCATAAGTTTCTTTCACAACCTCGGCAACACTGATGTTGACATTTTCAAGTGAACAAATGAATTACCAAGTAAATCGCCTTGCAGATTGATTTTAAATTAGATACCAATTATCGTATTTATTAAAATAAATTTGCGAAAAACTTAATAATAGTATTGCCTTGAACTTATTCACTTTAAATTCTTCAAATTTAATAAGTAATTTTGCTGCATTTTTTTCTCAAAATTTACGCAAATGTAATTTTTGGACACCTCTCTCACGTCGTTAATATTTTCATTTCCATTGACTTGTATTCATTTTTGCATTGGTGAATAAATTTGCTTCTAATGATGTCTTATCAAACTTTTGTCAAAGTTTTCTGTGAAAATGAGCTCAAACTTCCGCATTTTCAGAAACGCTCAAACACCATTTTCTTGCAAACTGCTTCAATTTTTTCTTCAAATATTTTGAACAGTGAGTGCTAAATTGATTAAATAGCATGACACAACTGTCATTTGATTTAGTCTTTTGTTGTTGTTTTTTCGAATATTCAACAAATGTAACTTCTTGAAATATCTTTAATATCGACAGTACCAGCAATTTGTGAACATAATTTCATTTGAGAGTAAAAGTACTTCAAAATAAATTCAATAAAATTCTTCGAAAACTCAGAAATTTTCAATAAAAAAGAACTTCAATTTTCGCATTTATAAAACCGCTTCAACGACGGTTTCTCAAAAACGTCAAATTTTACAACGAAAATTTTCATACAGAACGAGTTTTTACTTTTCTATAATATTATAATAGTCTATTTCAAACCGTAGGGGAACGTAGATTGAACGTAGGTTGAACCGTAGGGGAGCAAGAAATTGAGAAAATGTGAAAAAATAGTTTGGGCAGAGATAGATGGCAGCTGGGAAAAGGATGGGGTCCAACCTGGCCCAGGCCAAAGTAATTGGAAAACTAACTACTGCGAGAAAGTATTTACTTGACTGTCCGGGTGACGCCGCGTCCATGGCGAAGGGGCCGACGTTTCGGTCGCCATTCTGCGACCTTCCTCAGGGCATTACGCCGCGTCCATGGCGAAGGTGCCGACGTTTCAGTCGCCATTCTGCGACCTTCCTCAGGGCATTACGCCACGTCCATGGCAAAAGTGCCGACGTTTCGGTCGCCATTCTGCAACCTTCCTCAGGGCATTACGCCGCGTCCATGGCGAAGGTGCCGACATTTCGGTCGCCATTCTGCGAACTTCCTCAGGGCGTAATGCGACGTAACGTCGCGGCGTAACGTCGGCGTAACGTCGGCACCTTCGCCATGGACGCGGCGTCACCCGGACAGCCAAGTAAATACTGACTCCGGCCGCGGAAGCCTACGCTCTCACTAGTGCGAGAAAGTATGCGATATTCTGTAGCACCAGTAGTTATATCATTTTTCGTCATATTTGAGATGGAAAGTTACTGTTCGAAGTTGACATTGGAAGCCTGGGCTAATCATCTAAAACTCGGCAGTACCTTAAATAATCACACATACAATACTTCAATCTGATCTATTTTCTCAAGTAATACCTTGCAAAATGTAAAAGATACAAAAATGAACGATCATGATATTCAACTAACTCGATGTTAGCTCAAGTAGATGTGGAATAAAAAGTTAGATAGGTTAAGAGAGTGCGGTTAAGTAAAGAGATTAGGGAACAGATTGTGAACGCGTGATTAGTTATAGAAAGCTTGGTCGCTGCTCACAGCAGCAGGCAAATAACATTTATATTACGGGGTGAAGGGGTCGCTTGTGACGAAGATAATTTCCGTACGCATGCTTTGAAGGTGTAGCCTATGTATGCATCCCGCAATACCTGCAGTTACCCTCTCAAGGAATACTTGTTGACTCCAGTATCTCTGACCGAATATGATCAGTGAGCTGTGTTGTATGAGGCCTCATTTAACAATATGTTATATTACCTTATACGTAGTTCTAACTGAATACCGTCAGTAGTTCTCAAAACTAGGGTTACTTGTCTGAGTACGATTTACCCATATAACGGCCAAACGTGTCGTTCAAAATTGTCTAATTTAACTTATAAATATAATAGTTAGCCACGAATCAGCATTGAAATGACCCCTTTAGTAAGGAAAGTCAATTACTTGATAGTCTTCTACCGCTGCCTAGATCATATTCTTGCGGAACCCGCAGCGTTTTAGCTGATTTTAAAAGGCATTCGTTTCTGGAAATATTAAACATAAAAACTAATCAGAATATAAAAAATATCTGTACTGAAGTAAGAGTTGTCATGCGAAGGTGACGGCACGAACACTTTTGAAGACTTGCCCGAAGAGGCCGTTCTCTGTGCGCCCCTGGGATTTCGCCCCACTGTGTGCAGGCGTGGAATCGGCTGTCAGGGCGACTGGCGGGCGCACAGCGCACAGCGCTGAAGCGGACCGTGCCGCACTGTCGTGGGCGCCCTCCTCAAGCCATTATGTCGTGATTCGCTGGCGTGTGGAATTGATTTCCCATTGGGCGCCGGTGAGGCAAGTGGCGTTGACTTCTCATTAGAACCCGTTGAGGCATGTCGTTGGATGTTGCGTTTGCATGCTGTTCGCTTCGCTGGAGAAGAAAGAGTAATTATACAGCAACAGTAGTAGTGTTGTTTGTCTTCCTTAATATAGTCGAGGACTGAACTCGAATTGCCTTTACGAGAAGGAAAAAAGAACAAGCGAGGAATAACCTTTGTTTTGGGATAAGCGTGTCAAGACTGGAGTGGATCGACTCAATTTTCGTAATATTTACAAGTCATCAAAACCATGGTCGCTTGTCACATTTCCTTCCAAGGAATCAATTAAATTATTAATTTGGACTTCTTTATGTAATTTTTAAAATGTTTTTATCGAATTACGTCCTGGAAAGTGTGGTAGTATGGTTGAAATTTGAAGCAGATATTTAAAATAATTTGAATTTGTTGTGAATACTTTCAAGTTTCTTCTCTGTTGTTGTAGAAGATGTGACCAGCGGACATACGCTTACTACATTATATCGCGTATTACTCGTATTTTCAGTTAATGTCTTCAGTTTAGAAGCTTATACAAATCATGTAATTTGACAAAAATCACATGTATTTACACGTAAATCTACTGAAAGAATCAATTGCCCTTATTTGACAAATTGCATTAGTCATTCATGAAAATATTGGTGCAAATAATATGACCCAAGAAATAACTTATTAAGAGAAAGTATGTCCTGGAATCTGGTGTTTAGTGACTTTGAATAGTGATTCCGCAATTCATACTTCTGTTGATCACTCTCCCATACTGTACAAACACAACTAATAAGTTATGTGTACTAATATGTATGTACAAAATAATTTTAAAAATATATTCGATGTCAACTTGGAAGTTTTCAGTCGTCCAAAGTATTAATATATTAGCGTGCACTTTTATTTTCTCAACCAATAATTTCAAATAAAATGAGTCAGGCAAACAAAAGTGACTGGAAAAAAAACATATTCATGTCTTCATATTTCATGAGATATCCAGTAGGTATCAAGTAGATATCAAGTATATCCGAAACATTTTAAGCAGAATCGAATACCTTAAGATATTCCAAAAAAATGTATCGCTTCCTGCTAGAAATTATTATATGATGCTGAAGGATGTTAGTTTAGCAATACTAATAGTAATTCATTTTCCACGAGGAAGTGAAAATACAAATTCGAACTTCCCCCTCTAGAAAATTAATGAAATTTAAAATTGCTTGCTCAGAAGTTAAATACTGTATAACTTTCCCGGAAAAAAATTGAAACTTTACACATTGTTTGCCTTATCAAGCTCTATAAAACTCGAGGCAATGCTCTATCTCATATTAACCCACGCGATACATTGATTCTGAGCACACATGAGTTTTCCTATTGTAACATATAGGGATATTGTATAGTTATTTACATTACACAACTAACCTTATAAAAACCGACAGTAAATTTAGAATTAAAATATAATATTAATTCAGACTGTATGTTGCTAAAGATACGCTTCTCTACTGTCTTGAATAAAAAATAAACCCATATTATTAATGATTAGTACATTAAAAGCAGTTGAATCTTAATAATAATCAATTAAAAATAGACATATTCAATCACCCCAATTTCTTTTGTAAACTGTAACAGAGCTCATACAAAACCTGATTAAATATCAATTAGATTAATGTTAGCAAAATTAATAGAATTAAACTTTTCTTGTCGGTTGTCTGGAAGAGTTATATTGTGATGTACTTAGTGGCAACGAAATATAATACAAAACTGAGAACTGGAAGGAACAAAACTTAGTAAAATTAACGTAATATGATAATTTTGCTCATAACAATACGTGCCACATGTTGCTTGTCTAAGATACAATTTTATACAAAATATTCGATATGAAATGCAGGGACTACATGTGTTTCAAATGAATTTTTGCAGATAAAAATAGATCCAGCCTAATTTAGCAAAAACTGATTTGTACTAAAGTCGTCACATTATTGGCATATTCCATCTTATAATAAAATTACGAGATATCTAAATTTATGGCAATTAGGTGTCATTAAAAATATAACATCTGGAACGTAAAGTAGAATGGAATATTTGTAATAAGAGCTTGATGGATCAAACATAATTTCTTAAAATATTCATATTCTTTAACGTGCACAGTAATATAGTTTTGAAAGCTGTAGGGACATATAGACGTGCAGGAAAATATCAAAAATATCTCATAACATGTTAAACAACTCTCCCTATACATGTGTCAACTTGTCTACAGCTCTTTTTACAACTTATACACCTCAGTCTAAACAAGATACAAATTGAGAGCTTGTCACACTAGTCATGTCCTAGGATTTCGTAAAGATACCATGCCAGAATTGTGCCCTACCTTGTTCGGGTATCCGTTGTACCTCAGCAGCTTCTTACAGCACTTGCCGCGGTTCTCGTAGTAGAACATCTGCACCATGCCCGGTCCGGGGGCGGGCGGCGCGGCGGCGGCGGCGGCGGCGTGGGCGGCGGCGGCCGCCGCGACGGTGGGCGGCGGGGCCGGCGGCAGCGCGGGCGGCGCGGCGGCGGGGCTCGCCTGCTGCGGCGGCGGCGCGTACTGCGGACGCGCCCCGCGCCGCCGCCCCAGCGGCAGGCACAGGCACGAGCAGCAGCCCGGCGCCGCGGCCGCCTCCGCCTCCGCCGGCGCCCTCGCCGCCGCCCCGCCCCCGCGGTCCCGCGCGGGTGGCGTCGCCGGCTCGCCCGCCACCGCCGCCGCCGCCGCCGCCTCCACCGCGGCGCTGTACCAGCCGCCGCCCGCGGGCCCGTCCTCGCCGCCGTCCGCCGCTTGGACCGCAGCCGCCGCGGCCACCACGTCCTCGTCCGCGTCCTCGCGCAGCGCGTCGCCCGCGTGCCGCATGGCGCCGTTACAGCATCGCAGGCGCGTCACCGGCAACAGCAGCAGCAGCCGCGGCGCTGGCGCGAGCGCGGGCGCCCAAGTTGCGGATGGCGCTCCGATCCCGACTGAGCCGGCGCCCGCGCGCTCCGCCCCTCGCCCACGCCCCGCCGCGCCGCCCCGCCCCGCGCCGCGCCGCCTGCGCTCCAACTTCGCTGGGCGGCCGCTAGGCGCGTTCTGCCGCGGCGCGCCGCACGCCTCCGCATGTATAGGGGCGCGCAGCCCCCGCGCGCCGCCCTCCGCGCGCGGAGCGGCCGCGAGGGGAGCGCGGCCGAGGCGGCGCGGGGCGCGGGGGCGCGAGGCGTGTGGGGCGCAGGGCGAAGGGGTGCCGGGCTGCGGAGGCTGCGCGCGTGCGCTCTTGCGCCGCCACAGGCTGCCTCGCAACTTCGCAGGGCCTGCGGCGCCCGGCCGCGCGTCGCGCTTTCGCGGAAAGCCCCTCGCAGATATGCGGCCGAGATGAACCGTCAAGCGCGCGTAGCGGAGCTTGAAATTAACATTCTGCGTCGGTAGTATTCAAACTACGATGTGTCTACTCTCGTTCCTCATCCGCCGATGTACGCGTGCTCTTGGAGGTAGAACGCGAATACACGGTGGTACCTCATGGATTTTAAAATAAGGGTCGGCAAATTTTGAACAGGAGATGGAGAAAACATGGAACATATTTTGCTCAAGAAAATTTTCATCTATAACCCTTTTTTGTCATCACTCACCACTCTCGTGAATGTCTGGTGAAAGGAAAGACGCTGTACACCTACAAATCCGTTTATAGTTTGCCGTCTGAATAAATACCTCAGCCTCATTCAAATGTTATCACAAACCCTTCACTAAAATATCCACAACGACATGTACTATATCATGGCACTTGATTTTAGTCAGAAAATTGTATCTATTAAGGTATATTCATTGTCATGAATCGAAGAATTAATGTTCTTTTTTAATTATGATCAATGTATAGATTTCCTGTCATGTTGGCATGACACTACGTACGATTATTGATAGATTAGTGATTCCGGGCGCGAAAACTATTAAGGTCATTATTCACGTAAGTTTAGTGCATGTTTTTTCCTCGGGAGGGGCAGTAATATTCCCCTGCTGAATTGTGAGATCCAACGCCGACCTACCTGTCGGCTAGCGGGGTTTCCCTCAACCAGGTATTTCCACCAGTGGGGCACTGCCCCAGCCGGGAGAAGCCCTAAGGTTCTGACCGGTCTCCCGGAAATTACGCATAAATAAATTTGGGGTAGAAAGCTGATTGGAAAAATATCACTAGTAATAGAAATGATAACTCTATTTTAGCCCACCTCATAGCTTCTTAACTTCATAACTAACTCGGAAATACTACTCTATTCCAATTTTCAATTACGAAACCGTTGTTTCCTATCTGCAAGCAAACCGCTAGGGATGTTCGCTATCTGGAAGCTCAAATTAAAAATATTAATTATGTTTCAAATTACTTATAAGACAATCGTTTGAAAGAAACATTAAAAAACATTAGTTTCTAATAAATCATACACGAGCTCTAAGATAACTCCGTCACCATGTATGTTGCTCATTAAACAAGTTTTATAATTGGGAGAAGGTTAGTTTCAAGGTCAGATTCATTTAAATGAATAGTTCACTGGGATTGTAAATTGGCATTAACATGCTGATATTAACCAGTTTTTACCACTATATTATTTATTTCCTTTTTAGGCAAATATTTGCAACAACTAGAAATGGGTGAGAAGGAAATAGATGTTAAAATTTGGAGGCTCTCTATAACTGTTTTGCATATTAAAATTGCACAGTTCTAACAGATATATCATAACCTTCCGAGTTGCCTTTTGTTATTTCTAACTTCTCATCACTTCTCCCCAATCTAGTAGTCCTACAAAATAGCACAAACTTTCTCGTTCTAGTTAGTTTTCCAATCTATTTAGACTGGGCTAGATTTTCGATATTGTTCCGCTCTTTTCTCAGCTGCTACTTGTCAGCATCTAAGAGACTTTGTTTTACAGTTTTTCAAATTTTCTAATAATGGAATTGATTTATGATATTAAGAATATTATAGAAGAGTAAAACATAGTTCTAAATGCAAATTCTAATTGCTGTGAGTAGAAAAAGATCATTTCTCTTCATACAGTTTCAGCCAAAACAGGATTTCAAAGATTTCTGTAATAGTAGTAAACACTTACGGTTTAACGAAATACCATTTTCAAAAGTCATACCACTTAACTTTACACAGTAAATAGGTACAATTGAGTAGAAAATGAAGAATTGAGATCAATAATTTATTCCTGCAAGCGTTCGATCAATCTACCCCTTCAGAAGTTCGTAAGAAAATGCGCGTACCCGATCACCGTATCCACCCCTCCGCATTAGAAAAATTCAAGACACTTTCAAAAGACAAAATATCAGATGTAAAGTCTATAATGAAATGTATAACTAATGTAGATGTAATCATATTACTAACCTTCTCTGCATTGCTAATTAAATATTGAATACACTAAATAATTCTATATTTCAGACATTTGACTGAAACTTTTTACGAAATGGTTCAAATAAAATTAAGTTTCCATTTTATTGTTATTATTTTGTAGCAATTCAAGGAATCTGCAATTTCTAACTGCAAGATAGTAAGTCAAAAGATTATTTTCTGACTAAAAAAGTTATATATGCGAAACTATATTTAAAATTACTCTACTCACAATGAAAATTTTTTCCCCTCTTTACTGATAAGGAAGGTCAATCCGAGGAACCAAAAATTGCTAAAAAGTCACAAAGTTACGTTGACGTTTTGTCAATTAAATAAAAGCCTCAACTTCAAATGCCTCTCCAGTAAAATCTACTTCAGTGCAGTTAAGACCATTAATTTTAAAGTCGCGATTTCACTGCACAAACATCATCCTCAGCTCTATCATCCCATGTTTCCTTACATTTTTCCACAAGTGTTCACCTCGGATTCATACATGTTCCCCGAATATTCCCAAATACCCCCACCCAAAGCTTCCCAAGGTATTTATAAATATGTTCCACAAATTTTCTCTCGTTGTATTGCTTAAAGAAGAAGCGTAGCAACCGTCGGAAAGGGGCCATAACGAGAACTTATGAACATTAACGTGTTTCACTTTTCTTCTGATTCAAGCCGATTTGTCCTACCACGTCTATTGAAGTGTAAATTATAAAAACCTTTCTACAAAGGATTCCAAATATTCGAAATTTGCATGCATTATAGGTGTATTACACATTTAGAACACCGTATCGAACCGAAATCACGTTGCATATTTTTACACGATAGAAGGTTCGGGTGAATATAAAACGTAACTACAGATCAGGTCCGTACGCTTCAGTTTTGAGTGTATGAGTTACGGTAGTAAAGAGGCAAAATCCACTTTCACAATGGCTACATGGCATAAGGACGGTATGAATGCCTCCTACAGCTTTGCACACAACAGATGGGGAAATACGTTCAAACTACTAAAGTAGATTCAACTCAGCGGTTCTAGATTCAAAGCTCCCAGCGACAAACGCGAAAACAGAGAGTATCGTGGCGAGCAACAGTTAATGCGCCAGCAACGAACTGCTCCACGGGCCCTCTAACCCACGACCGCTGGCACCCGAACACCTGTCCGACACTGACAAACATGAATGTTGCGGACGGCGGCGGCGGAGCAGGCTCAGCGCTCCACGCGGCCGCGCGGAGAATTATTGACGATGCGTTAAAGGGCGGCGTAATTCGGACAGCTGTAGCGCCTCTGAATATTGGATGCGTCAGCGGCGGAAGCGCGGACGCGGCCCTCAGGGACTTGCAGAGACAGGCGCGGGGTGGAGCGAAGAGGGCGGGGCAGGCCGAGGCGGGGAGGGGCGGGGAGTGGTGGCAGGGGCGGGGCGGGGAGAGGAAGGGCGAGGCGGGGGCATATCGGGGAGCAGGATGGGATGGGGCGGGGCGCGAGAGGCGGGGCAGGGCGGGGGTCAGCGCCAGTGGGCGGTTGGTTCGTTGGTTGGTTCCGCGATGGCGGGCATAGCGGGCTTCACGACCGAATGTGGATGTGGAAGTTGTGGAGGATGCTCTCTAGGACAAAGCCCCAAAGTATTTCGATAAAATATAGCAAGTACAGTGAAACCTGCTGACTGACTAGTGATTCCGGAGGCGACAACTGCTAATGTTGTTAGTCCCGTAAGTGTAGTTTTTACCCTCATTTTTCCTCGGTGATCTTCCCACGCTAAATTGTGAGACCCGGCACCGACCAGTCGCAGGAATTTCCCCAACCACGTTGATCTCACCACCGGGGCAACGCCCCAGACGGGACTACCTCTAAGCTCTCGACTGGTCTCGCATTTTGTGTGGTAGTGTAGTGCATCTTAGTGGTGTGTGTGCTAGTAAGGGGTGAGGATAGGACAAGGAAGAGGAAGTAAAGATCGCGCGAGGTCCGTGGCCCGTTTCTTAGGGTACTGCATACAATGCATTTTTGCCTTTCAAATCAGCATTCGCATGTTCCATTGAAAATGAATATGCAATTAGATGATGTTCAGTTAACAAAATTTCTAGGTCTGTCAATTCAGTCAAACCTCAAATGGAATGTACATATAACAAAATTAAACACTAAGTTAAGTTCATTATTTACGTATTCAGAATTCTATCAAATTCGAATAATGAAAAAATTTCATCCGAGTTATCCTTGCAAGCTCTCTTCATTGAGCTTGGAATCTTACCACTGCCTTGCCGATATATTTACGAATCTGTAATATTTGTCAAAAGTGACTTGCTAAACGGTGGGAATATATTTTCATGCAATACTGATATTTATAATTACAACACACGTAAAAATCACGTTCATCAAGTGTCAGTGTCAACAGCTGACTAACAGAAATCCACATACAATACATGTACGTTACTTTACAACGCACTACCAGATGACATTAAACAATTAAAGTCGTTTCACAAATTCAAGTTAAAAGTAAAATCTTTTCTACTGCATAACTGTTTGTATACAATTTGAGACTATACTGATTATCAAAAAGAAAAATAATGTTTATTTTAACAAAATAGTGATATATAATGAATTAGTATACATTTGTATTGTATACTTTTTTTTAAAAAAAGACATAATATGTTTGTAACGAATAATGTACTTTAGCTTCCGGGTCAATGACCCCATCTCAATCAGGTTTTTGTCCAGATTCTCCGATCCATTGAGCAAATGCTGAAATGGCCCCTTGTTTTGCTTCTGGACGTAAATGTAGCTTCACTATGCGTACGTTTTGTTGAACTCTCCTTTTGCTTGTAATGGTGAGAGTAGAGGTAAGGGCGAGTTGCTATTTTGTTAGCAATGCAGAAAAATCATATTTGCAATTAGTGTACCGATGCAAATAAGTTTTCTATAACTCAGAAACGAAAATGACTATTTTTCAAATATTGCTAATCTTGCTATTTTTAAAATTTATTTTTATTTATGTTAAACTTTTACTCATCTTTCCACTATTTAGAGTTAAAATGACGGGAAGGGATTCTGGAACTCAAGAAAACGTGCGCAGATAATCTTTTCCCCCTACGTCACATACAGTTTTTTGACTGAATAAATCTAAATCTAATCTACTGCTCCAGCATTCGCCTGGTATTGAGCGACTGAACCCAACCTGTCAACTTAGTGTCGAAAATCCTACCACCGTCAGGACTGTAATCTAGAACCTCCCGACCAAAGGCACTGCAGTGACAACAATTGATGCCCTGAGCAACCTCTGTAAAAGAGTCATCTTGATTATGTGGTCATTTCCCTAATCAGCTACTTTTTATGGATGGCACTAGAAAATATTCCAAATTTCATGCAGTTCCCTGGTCCCGCAATCAGTGGCCAGGCACACTTTTTACACGTAAACCGTTTTTAGATGGTCAGAACGACCAGAGTTCGCTACTTGCTCCGATATGAAGTGCAGACCAGTGGATATCATTGTTGGACCGTACATTTGTGCGTCGGAGCGTAAAATAGTGACTAAATTTATTTATCTCTCAGGGTATTTAATTTGCATTTCAGATAACAATATACTATTTTAATGTTTGTATTGCAACTTCAATTCAAGATAGGAATGAAGACCGCAAATGGGTAGAAACGACCAATGGCGCATGAAAGAAGGGTGCAAATACCAAGAGTATTCGTGTACATTGTATTGAATAGAAATAATAGAATTGTTTATACGGTTTCATGTGCGTGTTTTCAGTATTTTGTAGTTCAAATGTTATAAGAAATTGATGAGATACAATTTGAAAGAATGCATTAATTCACAAGGTACTATAACTTAACTTTCTTACAAATATCTAAATTAAGGCGGATGTACAATTTCCGTATTTTCGTAACTAGGGGGTCGAATTTAATGACCTAAAACAATGCCAAAAATGATCAATAATCTCTTAAAATGTTTTTTTAAATACCCTAAAAGCAAAGAAAAGGACGTACACCAAGCTCACACATGCCCATCTGATCACCGGAAAAGCGGCTGTTGAGTGTAATGTTTCTATGTATATTAATCATTTATTTCTGTGCTCCCGGTTTGAAGCCGACCGGACGAGACATGGTGCAAAAATGACATGGACAAAGTACTAAAGGACAAAGAATCATGCAGTCAGTTTCTCAATTTTTTGTAGGGCATAACCTTGTATAGTGATATATAAAAATGTGTATAAACAGGTCGATACTGTGATATGAACGTTCCCTCCCAACGTATCATAATACACCATGTATAAAAATAATGTTATTGTGTAGATGTTGCTAATAACCTTTTTAGTTCATGAAAAATTAAATAAATAAAAATAAAAATGACCTAAAAAATTTATCAAAACCAGTTCAGATGAGCAACTAAAACTGTTGGATATGTTACAGATGGAATCGAGGTTTCTTCTTTCTTTCAAGTGAACTCAGCTTCTAAACATTTGGTTTGGACTGTTTACTGTAAGAGGAAATATTTGTCTTTAATTATCGCGAAATCGGCCGAACTGACAGTGGCGCTGATAGGTGTCACAGGAACCTCATATTACATTCTTACAACGGCTGACATTACAATTTCTGAGCGAAGAAATTGAATATGCTTCTCAGGAATTCTGTGGAGAATTTGTTGCATATTACAAGAGTTATTTGAATCAAGTACCATTAAAAAGATGTTAAAATCGATGAAATCAGCAAAAAATGTGGTAAAAAGTCAGGAAAAGGTAAAAAGAACTTACTCGCAATGGACGAAAAATTCAAAACATTTCATGGGTATTTCCTTTTGTTATAACAAAATTAATGTCTGTTCTAAATAGAATGGTTCTAAAGTGAAAAGAAAAAAATTACATTTCATTTTAATGTGTCTCCTACTCATAACCTTCTTTTAGTGATCACCAGAGCTCTTTGATCATTGATTCTATTTCTCGGATACTATGAGTGTCCTGATCATTAAAGACAAGTTTCACTCCATGGAGGGTGAAAACTTCACCGTCTTCAGATTTTGCTTGGGAGGGAGACGCCGCATTCTTGATAATACTGCTGTTTTGGTTATAATAAAGCATACTTTATATCAGCGCATTGCAGACAAAACATTGGCACCTAAAAATGACAAATTCCAGACAAATTTTGAATTACTGATAAGGAAAAATCTTAGAATGACTACAGAATTCCTCAAATAGAGAGATTGGTAAACGTAGGTGAACGTCCGTGCTCGCTAACACTATGCGCATTTAGCAAATAAAAACGCATTTCCACTACTGCTCAAACGTGTTAATTAAAGAAAGAAAAGTCATCACTCGTAACAGAGAACGCTTTTATATATATTGTGACGTACCTGGTTCTGCCTCAGCTGTGAAGTACTTATCAGTGCATACACTGATCGGACGCCAGCTGCGACGCACCTGTTGGTTGGTACTTTTCACTACAAATTTATAAGTTCTAAAGGTCGGGTATCTTGCTCGCGAATGGGTCATCTGAGGAATTTGGTACTATATTGGTGCGTCAAAACGATAATTTTGTATAAGCAAACAAGTACAATTTATTTATAATGGAATGTTCAATACACTTGATTAATTACAAAAAAACCTCTTTAACTTGGTACCAAGATTTAGTTAACCGTGTAATCTGTCATACTTTTGGGGCCCCATTAACAATTCGGTCGCTGTGATTCCTCACCCCGGCAACTGCAACGGTCGTTCTCCGCCGCGGCTCGGCGTCCTTGGGCTGCCGATGACGTAGACACGTGCTGTGCTGGTCTGCAGAAGCGGCGCTAGAAGTCCCTTGGCCGCATCCTCGGATATTTTCGCCTTCGCTCACACACGCGTAATTACTGGGTCTTGAACATGTCCGTTACGTTCACACCACGCGCGTGAATTGTTACTGCGCCCCTCCTTGGTTTCGTTCTACTTTTCTCTCACAAATACTACACTATAAATCATCGGCTTCTAATCAATAATGATACACGTAATACTATTGAATGCTTCTCCTCATTAGCAGGGTTTCACTCTGTCTATAACTATTCGTATGTCCTCTGCCACACGTTCTCCGTAATTGCCCAACCTTCGCCACTCGGCGTCTGTTCGCCACACCGCGTCTCTCGCAACTCGACCATCTTCTCCGGCCTCCTGCCGGCCACTGCCACTGCTTTTTCAACCGCCACTTGGCGACCCCTTCAACCGTCGAGCATCCCCTCCCCTCGCTGGGCGGCGGCGGCGGTCGCGCTCGCAAATTCCCCACCGCTCGCTCGCACCTGCCGCTGTACTGCGCGGTTCAAATGAGTAATACTACTCTTGTATTAATTATCTGTAATTACGGAGGGAAACACTTAGCGTGTTTCAATATATATATATATATATATATATATATATATATATATATATATATATATATATATATATATATAAATGAACGAATATACATAGTTCTGTATTATTTATACCACATCATATTATTTTCTGTCTTTTATTTAACTTAAATGCTAATCTTAGAATTATATCTAACTACACATTAATATGAAACTTAAAGAGCACCTATTGGATTAATTCAGTTCTGAAAATGTGCTGAGGAATGAATCTAATGGGTATTTATTTTTAATTCCACTTTTAATTCAAAAATGTTCTCCATAACTCAGGAACGTTGCCCGACAATAAGAAGTTATTCTGAGAATTTTAAATTGCGTGTATTTCGTGACTCTCATCGGCAAAAGGAGGCAGGGAAATCCGAATTTACAATTTTGAAGATATGCAAAAATGAACCAAAACTGCTCATATTTACAACAAAAATTGAGTAGAATTTTGAAGATCATATTTCATTACGTAAGAAAATCTAGCAGTAATATTTTACTTTTGCAATGTTAAATTTTTGCAAAATTTTAAAATACTTTGTGCTCGCCAAAAATGGGACCAGTACCAAGTTCAATATCGTTCCTTGCTACACCTTATTAAAGCTTCTACTTTAAGGACAGATTTTATTAAGTAAAAATATTTCTTTAATATGCCAGTTGTAGGAAAATGCCGAACAAATTTTGAACATTTGTAACTTTCGAAAATTCTGTCACCTCAAAAAAAATACGAACTACGTAATTTCTATAACCATCTCATGCTCTTTCTGAGAAATAAATAGCAAAAACAATTGAAGCCATTTTTGGGAAAATTACTTCCAAAAATCAAAATATCCGTTTCAAATTTAAGGGGCCGCGACATCAGTCAGAATGGTTGAGGAATACCACTTTTCTTAAATGTCCTCCCCCACCTAGTGAGTACACGTTCTTGACGTTGGTTGTGGAGTTTGAGTACTTCCATGATCGTGGGAGCTATGCCGGTGGTAGCCTAGCTACTGATAGGGCATTCCCTGCCGGACAGATCGAAAGGAGAGGGGTCAGACGAAGAAGTAAACGAAGTTCTATGGAATACCACGAATCCAAAAGTTCATATCGAGAGTCAATATCGAGAAATAAACAAATCACGCAACTGACGTATGCAGATGATGAAGTTCTTTTGGTCACTTCGGAAGACAATATCCAAAGAAATATAACATGCCTTAACCGAGTGCTACATTACTATAATTTACTTTTTATTTTAACGTTTTGGTCATTTTAAAACTCTGTTTTAAAATGTTTTTTTCAACGTTAGCATTTTTAAACTTGAAATTTTTCTCTGAAAACATGAAACTTGGAATACTTGTCAAACTTTTCATGGGACATAATATTCCCAGGCATCTTACACTGCATCACTGCCAGCACTGACCTGGCTGAGCTAAAAAGAGGAGACATTTAGATAGTAAGGGTGGTTTACGGCATGTACTCGGTTCTGGTAGGGGATTAGCGGTGAATAACAGCGTGGGGTATAAAGCCTAGGTTGGAAGTGGTTTGGAAGGCGAGAAAGGAAGAGAAATTTTTCAGGTGGTTTTAGGAGACACTGTGACGAAGCGTCGGAACAGGAGTTCGCCGGACGACGGAGCATTCGAGTGGCAGGGACACGAAGTGGACAAGTGACTTGGGCAGATTGAGTTGGGGAAAAAAGGGTTGGAAGTAAATCTCAGGGTCGAAGCTTTACGAAAAAGCACTTCTCTCTCTATCTCTATCCCTTAAGTTTTTTACTTAAAAAGAAAAGAAGCACGATTCATTTTCAAAAAGAACTAGAACGTGATGGAGTTTGATGAACTTAAGACTGAAATTATTTTTTTCAAAGAAAAAAATGAAACTATTTTTATAACATTTCCTTTAAATATTATTAGGTTAACATTCGAAGACCAATACACTCGTAATAGAGTTCGTTCAATGAAGTTCAAACAGAAAATGTGGTATTGATTTACTCCGGAAATTTATTTATTTTGGTCAGAGGCGTGTATCTTGAATACCTAGAGCTGTAATCAATAAGTCGAAGTAATTACCAGTCAAAAGAAACAAAACTTTCATAATTTTAATTTCACGACGTCCCGCTTCATTCTTTCGCGTGTTACAAATAGTAATGAACATCGAACTACTCGACGGATATGAAGACTAAATTTTCAACTTACTCTCATCTGACGACATATATTATCAAATGTAATAGATAATTGCTTGGCTACACATTATTATATTGAATATTTCTATTTTAAGATACAAGTGAATATTGATATCTTTTCCGAAAGTGCCCGCGTTAAAGATCGGGTAGTGGATTTAAAACTACAAATCACGAACTTCCTTTTTGAAAATATTGTATTATCAGAAACATTTAATTAGTTATCGTTTCAATAAAACGATTATTTAAATGAAAGATAAATTAGTTGTAAATAAGCTGAGAGTTGTAATTTTGTAATGATTTTTTTTTTTTTGATTTTTCATTGATATTTGAGTTCACAATGAACCTACATTCACTAACATTTCTATGAACAAAAATTATTACAATTATTTTCATCTATGCGAATGGAAATAAATTAATTTTTCCCCAGACACGTGTTCGCAGATTCATAAATACTTCACATTTTAATTTCTCTTTCCATTTTCTTTCCACAACATGCAAAACCCCTTTTCCGACCTGCGACGAAGGCATTGTTAGGAAAAGCCACTTCTCGCTGAACAAGCCGGTGCCTATTTCAATATTACCGGCGCTGCCTCTACGAACACAAGCCCCAAATTGTAGCCATCACTGACACCTTCGCCGCAGCTTCTATCTCCTTCACCATCGCCTCCGCAATCACAAACCGCATCTTTTTCATCGCCACTGGCCATTTTTCGACCTACACCCCCGCCCTCGCTTTAACCGTCACTCAGCTGCACACCAGCGCCATCAACCACAACAGGTAAATCACTTCCGTCGTTGCCTTTTCATCGCAATCCTTCCTGTCACCGCCACCACTTACCCCTCAGTCGCCGTTACATCGCTACCGCCACCACAATCTCCATTACCTCGGATGCAGCCCTCCCCCCTCCCCCGCCGAACCCACGCACGGGCCTCCATACGTCGCCTGAAGCTCTCAGATTTCGGTAGCGACACATCTCATCTCGGCGGAAATGAAATATGCATGTTCCCCATCCGCAGAACCGCAGTAAAAAGAAGAGGGAAAACATGTAAAAAATGCGTGGAAGAAAATACGCAGAATGAATTTTCGCATTTCTCCACCTGCTCTCTCCCTCCTACTATCACCGGCGCCAGCAGCGCGTGGATTCCGAAAATATCACTGATGGTAAACCACCGCAAGAAAATTAGTAAGAATTGTCAAAAGAAATGAAAATTATTGTTGAAAAATGCTTTTTGTCTTGAAGACTAAGGTTTACTTCCATCATAACTTAGTAGTAGAGATATAAAAAAGTTTTGGTCAATAAAAATAAAAAATCATTAAATTATTGGTTGCCTTCAGTTTCATGATATTGTCGAAAGATTTACAATCTATCAACATGATTGTGAAAGAAAGAGGTCAATGGTTTTTAAATCCTAAGCGCAGGAAAACCTACAAGTGCCAAAAAATGGTGATGGGTAATTAGTGTGTGTTATTGATTTTTATTACGGTTAATATTTATTTTCATTTACATTTCCTAGCTGGAATTCAAATGACTAATTTCTAATGCATCCAGAAATTGAATGATTGCTATGCAGCCTCCGGCCATTTCGTTAGATACTCAGGGACTCGAAAAGAAATCCAAAAAAAGAATGAAACGATTCAATTCTCAATGAATTCTATTTTTATTGAAAAATGCACATATTTGATTGTGTTATTTCCTGCTCTCATTCTGGGCGAACCGACATAATTCTTATACTCGCGCCATTGCTTACGACACAGCTGACGTCGTGCAAAAATAAGACTCCGAGGATGAGGTTGCCTGACATTAAATGTTTGTTTTTCAATGTTGCGTCGTAGAGTAGCAAGTGTTTGATATTGTCACGAATATGTATTGTCCGTAGTATGTAAAGAATTGTTGGTACTGAACATACTGAACGGATTATTATTATTATTATTATTATTATTATTATTATTATTATTATTATTATTATTATTATTATTATTATTATTACTTTTGTAAAACCAGTTTATCTTAAAATATTCAATCTGTTGCATTGTTATTTTATTTATTGTTGTTGAGCAGCATGCATGATACTTTATTCAAAAGTCACTTTGAGTGGTTTTGTTCAGCGGCATTTTTGCTACAACATTTTTCCTGTTGTAGGTTCCTAGTGTAAATAACTTAAATACAATAAATAGTGCAGAGGGTATAGCCGAATAAGGCGGTGAAAAATGCCCCCAATTTAAATCGAAAATCGCGGTGCTCATGTGAAAGAGAATAAAAAATTACGTATATTTCCAAAAGATCAGCCCTTGTCAATCTGGCAATCAGTTGCAAAGGTACAAGAAGAAACGTGTTTTTCTTTTTTTTAGTTTTATGGCAGGGCAGGCTGAAAGAAAATACAGACATGGAAAAAATGGTTGAATTTGAAGGTATTTTTGTCAACCAATTTGAACGCCAAATTCAAATAGACAAAATTCAAATTGATTTTTGACGTGATAATGTCGGAGTTCTGTTTCAGTTTCCACCCTAGAATGTGTATCACAACATTCTATAACAAATGTTTTTCGATTTTTCAGCACTGTGAACGATATTGAAACAAAATAAAAACTATTATCAGATAAGAAATTTGAAATCGCGCCAAAATATTATTTGAAAAAACCTTTCATCAATGTTTAAACAATTTGTATTTAAATAATTGAAAAGTCTCTCATACTAGCATGATTTACAACTTTTTGCTAACAAATGTTTGTTTTTATGTAGAAAGTATTTACATTGTCGAAATAAAATCATCAAACCCATTTTGTTTTTTGATATATGTTTTGGTTCTAATCCGCTTCCACCACTTCCGCTTCCACTAAATCCACTTGGCCTCTGGGACATTTAAATCAAATGCAAAAGTCGTAGACGTAGTCGTTATTGATTGCTTGGGCAGCTCTGTAACTTCAAATTTGCATTTCTGTAACGCATAAAACCTTTTTTATACCTTGGACGTATTTCGTTTATAATATAACTGAGTGATATTAAAATACATTTTTTATTTAATTTTTGGACGTATGAGAAAATATAATCATATAATAAATATATAATGATGTGAATTAAAATATTGTACTGTGTAAAGTATTGTACTGGACATGAAAAAAACATTCTTACTAAATTAATTATATAAGTACCTACTCATCGATTTCTATTGAGGCTACGTCAATATATTTTGGTAGAAATGGAGATATTCACATTACGGGATGTATTTTATTTTTTAATATCGGTTATTTTCTTTCCGTTGATTCAAGTAACTGCAGAGAAAAAAAACTTTCTTGGAAAAACTTTCTTTCACCTGGAAGTGCCTTCCCTTTTGCCAACACGAATGAGTACTTGATAAGACTAGCAATTTATGTATTCACGTGCCACGAGTAAACCAAAATATTCTCTACTTGTTGAATGTGTCGTCGCCGACGCTGTAAACGATTTTAAAAGTATTTTCATGTGTTGAACATTTCTTTCATACTTCATTTCTTTTTTGCGTACCTCTGTTCAAATATGTTCATACAGTATCTGGCATTGAACTTACCAATGAATCGTAGTAGGTGATAATGTTAAACTTGCCTTCACAAAGTATTTCAATATCCAATGGCCTTGTATGTTACCTCTATAGGGGGTATTAACAGGTAATATTGCAATTTTAAAATTATAATCACCGTAAATGTACTTGACCGTATTGATCATGCAAACAGATTAGTACAGCTACATTTTCTACTTTTTTTGCTAATGTGCACGATATTTCACAAAGATCACCTGGAATCTGTTCTGGGTTATTCTCTAATTTTAATATAAGATCATCCTCAATTAGTTGCGAAAATTCTGTCGCAAAATCTTCTACAAGTACATTTGATTCTTCTCCGGATTGCCTTAACACTTACATCATTTTTTCCTTCCATAATTTTTGAAGAGGTTAAAACTCTACAAAGTCAGTCTTATTTGTGTTCACATCTACTTCTGCAATTGTTCTATTAATCTTTTTGAATGCTAATCTATATAAGCAATAAAAGGCGACATTTAACCTCAAGTTGTAGAGTTACACTGATTTATAGCTACAAGAATAACAAAGAAAATGTGTATCTCAACTCTTTTTACGAAACAATTGGACTATTTTCCTTTTCAAAAACACCGATTCAATTTTAAATTTAATGAACTGATTCGTGGGTGTCTTGTTAAGAGTATAACGATGTAATTGACGATCATGCTCATTTTAATAAATGAATTTTTAAAATTTATCGAATCAGTGAATCCAAGTTATTTCTTTCTTCAGATTGAAATTTAAATTACAGGCTAGAAATGAAAATACAATCAATAATTTTCGAAACTAGGCACAGTGAAGTGTAAGATTATTATCAGAGAAACCAATTCATTATCATACTGAATCCGCATTTGATGGACAAAAGAACTTCAAATTTAGACGACGACAAAGGAAGTTTGTATTAAACACATATAAAAAGAATAATAAAAGGCAATAGACACACGTTCGCTATTTCCTACAGAAATCACCCTAATAAGGACACGATGGTGCGTGTAAATTTGCCTTACACCTTCCGCCAACCTGCTCACTAGCTAATAATTCACGGCAAAGACGGACCCGCGCGCGAGCCGCATTAATTCCGCTCCCCGCGTAGCGTGTGCGATCGCCCGCGTGGGCGACTGCGCCTGGCAACTCGGTCGCGGCGCCGCCCGCGGAGCGAGTGGAGCGGAGAGGAGCGGAGCAGAGCGCGCGTGGCCAAAGCAGCTTACTGCCGCCTTGCACAACGCGCGCCTCCGGGCGGATGGGTGAGAGCGCAAGGGGGGGTGGAGCAAGGACGGGAGGTGGCGTCGGGGGGCGGGTAGAGCGAGCGGATCGGGAAGAGTGGGCGGTGGGTGCATGAGGGGGCGAGGGGGGTGGGTGGATGGGTGGAGCAGTGGGCGGAGGGTGCATGAGGGGGCGAGGGAGGTGGGTGGATGGGTGGGTGGAGCAGTGGGCGGAGGGTGCATGAGGGGGCGAGGGAGGTGGGTGGATGGGTGGAGCAGTGGGCGGAGGGTGCAAGGGTGGGAGGGGGTGCAAGTGTGGGCGGAGGGTGAAGGAGGGGCGGAAGGTGCATGAGTGGGCGGATGGAGCGGGTGGGTGGAGCGGGCGGTGTGGGCGGACGGTGCAGGGTGGGAGGAGGTGGCGAGGTGGAAGGGACGAACCGGAGCGGGGTAGGGAGCGGTGGCAGGGTGAGGCCGGGCGGGGGCAAGGCCGGCCGTAGAGGCGAAGGCCGAGGAGGATGTGGCTGGCGGAATGGGCCAGGCGGGCGACGGGGGCGAGAGGGTTTGGGGGTGAACGGCGAGGGCGGGTTCGGTAGCGACGAGCTCGGTGGGTGGGGCGGGTGGGGGTGGATGGCAAATCGCGGACTCGGCAAACTGAACTCGAATAATTGGCCAAATAAATAATAAACAGCGCTCTTAATTAAGTGCTTGTAAACGTGCTCCTGCGCTGATCGTAATTAATAGAGCGGAGAATGGGTGGGTGTGGCCGTGGAAGGAGAGGGAGCATGATGCGGCTCTGGAGGAGCGGGAGGGGAGAGGAGAGATCCTAAATGAAGCAAGGAGACCAGTGGAGCGAAGGTTCGCGAGGTAACGGAAGTGGAAGGGTGGAGAAGGAACCTCGAGGAATAGGATGGGGAAGGGTGAAGGAAAGGCAATGCTGGTAGCGGAGAGGAGGTAGAGGTTTTCAGAGGAAAAGCAGCCTCCGTGATGGAGGGAAGAAGGACAGTGGAAAAGGAGGGTGTGAAGGAAAAGGAAGAAATGGGCGCTTGCGGATGTGAGACAGCATAAAGGAACATGAGCATGCAACTGGGCTTAGCGTCTCACAACCCAAACTGCAAGGTAGGAAGGAGGTTTGCGTAAGAAAGATGATTCGCTTTGAAAGCTTCACAGGATCTATAAAATGGGAGGGTAGTATCGCATCAAAATTTCCCTGAAGAGCAGCCTTATCATTCAAGTATGTGGCTTTAAAGAAAGTAGTTTTTTGACCCAACCATTGAAATGACAGAGAATAATTTATACTATATATATTGTGACGTACCTGATTGTCGGTACTTTCCATTGCAAATAAAAGTTATAACGGACGGGTGTCTTACTCGTGAATGGGTCCCTTGAAGGAATCGACATTACATTGGTAAATCAAAGTAATTTGTTTTGACGTGCAGTCCCGCTTACGCACTCACAGCCTCTCGATGATGTCCACTTCGTCCCAGCGATGTACTTCTAATTATGTCGCCACACCTTTCATCAGTTCTTTTCCACTTCCCTATTGTCACTACGGAGCACGTGGCCACTACTCGTGCCGGCGTCAGTTCCACACTGCACAGTTTTATTACTATTTTCACTACGTTTGATGTCACGGATACCATCTATAGTTTCTGCATACCGACCTCTACCAACGTTCCATTTACCGGCTTCTAATCTGCATTTCTATGAACATTACACTGAACTTAATCTCCTTCGTCGCGAACAACGTCTTGCACTTTCCCCGGCCAACGGTCAACTGCCAACTGCCGCTCTCAACTGGTAACGGCCAATTTCTCGCCTCCTTCTCGCTGGCCCACGGCGGCGGACTCGTTCACAAGTCCCCCCACTGCCGGTCGCCGCACCTGCCGCTTATGCCGCGCAGTTCAAAATTAGTTGTAATTATAGTATTGTGCTCTGTGTTTCTAATTACATATAGAAACGCTCCGCGTTTCTATATATATATATATATATATATATATATATATATATATATATGTATATTCTAACACCCCCTTTACCCCACACACGAAGTGTATACCTTCTGCACACACAGCCGCATGCACTGTAAGCGGGTTGTTAAGATATTATGCTCGTGAAGCGAGCTTAGAATCTCAGGAAGCAGGATCTTTGGGGTACGAGAAAGGTCTGAACCCTTGACACAATAAAAGTCACACAAATCACACATAAACGAGCATATAATTCACTCAAAATTCTGTGGCATGAGTTGATAACAACGAAAACAAATCAAAAATAGAATTACACTTTCAAAAATGATCAAATAAATACAAATAAGCAACCTTTACAGCCTATTCAATAAATGAACACTTAATTTTGTTCAGAACTGATTTTCTGAAGCAATTTCTCTAACCAGTACTGGGAATTCCCTTTGAAAATTCAATACGCCTAAATTTAAGTTATTCTAGTTACAATTGCACGTGAAATTAAACTTAATTTACAATCTCTTGCCTTTCTTTAAAATATTACATACAATGAATAATATGTGGGCAAGTGCACTACTCTCAATTTATCTTTTACTTATAACTGCTAATAACAGAATAATGACTGCTCCAATAGAATGGTTTAAGGCAAGCAATAACGCATTAAATCTCCCACTACAAAGCTGCAAATTATTACCACCCGTGTCCTCAGTTTTCTAACACTTCTGAATCTAGTCTTTTCCCTGCCGACTTGAACTTCACCTAATTTCACAGTTCTACAAGTTACCTCGAAACTGTCCACTTTCCAACCTTGAAGTCGCGTTCTGGGTTGCGCACCGCGTTGCTCGATTCCGAAGTTCTGCGTCGCCTGCGCTGTCCTCTTGCGTATTTTTCTTTCTTCCTGAACGGCGTCTTCTCCCCGGTCGACTCGCGTATTCTTTCGTCTCCCCTAATCGGTTTCTTATCCTCCCACGGCTGCTACCGCCTTCGATTACGCCCAATTTGTAGAAAATGTCCCTTGCACTTCCCTGACTGCTAGTGCAAGTACCTCGCTCGTTCCTAACTTTTATTCTGTTAATCAAGAACTTTCAGAGCTTTCCTCACAACGGGCAACTTTTTACTTCCCGTACTAGGTAATAGAAGAATACTTCACTAATTCCTCACTACTTCGCGGACGACTAGCTAGACGTCTTTGCAACGCCGTAAACTCCTATCTAAACAGTCGTTGCGACGGCAATTACTACCTAATCTGACGAGCGCTGATGAAAATCTGCTTACTTGCCGAGCGGTGACTTACTAGAAGAACTGCTGACCTGACGCGTGCTGGCAGAAGAGAGATGTTGACTCCAGGCGTGATGGTTCGGAAAAGAGGTCTTCTGCTTGCGCGCCCGCCCATTTATTGGAGTTGCCTGGGGAAATTCTCTGTGGCGGGGGTAACTTCTCCTCCTTCAACCCTTCACCAGTAAAGGCATTGCTTGATAGTTCGTGGTGACTAGTACGAGCAACGGATACCAGGCTGCGCGTTTTGCTACTCTGGTTTTCGGCTGCTCTTTTCGCTGCCTGTGAGCGTTCATGCCGATGAAACGGTGGTGTTATGGGGTTGTATAATCCCATAACGGCACAATATATATATATATATATATATATATATATATATATATATATATATATATATTATATATATATATAATCTCAGTTTTCAACACTTTATGCTCCGGCAACTAAAGCTGATTCATAATAACGAGTTACATCTAATGGGTTTAATCGGTGACTAGCAATGTTACAACAGCATATACTTTCTCGAATTATGTTACGTACTATTATGATAACTTACTATTATGGTTATTTGTGCCCTACTAACACGTTAGCGATCATTTGAAAAAGTCCAAACCTATTCAAATGAAGCACCTGCCATTTGAGTCTGCAAGTATTTCGACAGCTAGGAAGAGTACTCTTTTTTGCTTCTACAAGTTGAGTTGAATTCATGTTTTAATTTACGTAGCAAGACTCGGACTATGAGGCCCTGTGCATGTAGGAGTAAAAGTGTATGTGTGTATACAAGGAGAGATGATAGTACTACTCCGGCATTCACCTGACGTTGAACCTCATTTTTCTGTTGAAAAATCTCAGTTTTTTGCCGTAGTATTCCAATACGTTTTCTGTTCAACGTAAGTAGCATGCGCGAAAGTAAAAATATCCTTAAAGTAGTAATATTTTTAACTATTATAAGAGTCTTTGTCAGTTCAAAATAATTAATGGCCTTCTCGGAATAATACATTCATCTCTTTGCAATACTGTTGCTGACGTCTTCTTAAATCAAAATCTTTATTCCATTACTGTTATCTGTAATTTGTTTGAACAAATCTATAATATTGTGAGAATTGTCAGGTTACGAATATTCTTAACTTTCCACACAGTATGCTAATTCACGTAAGAGTCATGAAAGTCAGTTGTCCAAACAGTTGTTGTTAAAAAATCGGTATTAATATGACAATCGATGTTCTCAAGGTGATAAGCGAATCATATTAACAATTAGAAATTATAAAATTTGATAACGTACAAGACGACGAAAGAGACCCGTATTAAGCCCTGTGCCAAAGTTTTCTGATTAATGAAAACAAAATGTTGGTGTAGCAGAAAACTGGTAATTACACCTACAGCTCTCAGATGACAAGACTGTGACACAAAAACCTTTTTCTCAAATGTCTATATCCGTCCATAACTTCAATAAGGAACTCATTATTCTATTAGACGCAGTTTTGCGCAGTAAGGGATGCAGGTGATTTGTTGAGCAACAGCCAGACAATATCTTGCACCTTGGGACCATGATTTCGTTCCCCGTCAGATTTACATAGAATATGTCAAGAACAAAGCGGATATGTGGCGTGTTTCCTCGAGGTTTTCTCATTTCCTCTGCTTTTTATTAATTATCTTCAATTAAGCTTATTATCCACATCATTATCATAGATTTCAGCACAAATGGCTCACTGATAAGACTCGAAAACAACTTTGTTGAGATTTCTGGCTTCGAATCTACGGTATTCTGAAGTGTCCCCAAAAATGCATTCAATTGATTATAATTAATCCGTAAATAAAAGAATACAATATTTAAAGAAAAAACATTCCATAGAGTATTTACTGCTACATTAACCACCAACGTGATACTCAGTGGCGTAGCCTGATTTTTGGTTAGGGTATGTGACCAAAAAATTGAGAAAATAATTTGAAACTCCTTAATATTCCTCATTCACCAGTGTACGAGATCTCACTATGTGCGTTGAGAGATTTGTAAATATTATTAGATTTCATAATTGTAAAACTATTGAAATTTAATAGTTTTTCGTTAAAATAGTAGGTTTAGGTAGTAGTTTATTATTTTATAAAATATACTTTAAAGTGTCTTAAGAGCTTATTTTTGATTTTTTGATGTTTGCCCCCCAATTCGATTGTATTTACATGTCTACTTGTCTGGATGAAGATTTTAAGGCTGAAAACTCGATAAAGTTGACACGAATATTTTATCTTTTGATTCCACAAAACATTTCAAATTTCATTTCTGTCTTTGAAAATACTGGCTGAGCAGTGACATAAAAAGCCAGAAGCTGCTAGAGCTCTCTGCAGTGAAGCTACCCTCCAGCAACCCATCGACCTTTGCGCAAGATTCCTCCAACTTAAACAAAATGATAATGTTATCCCTCTGTGTCCGCGCTCGCATTTATGATACTGGCAAAAAGCCAGGCGCGCCGACAACGATAGAAATGCGTCCACGGACGACCCTGCGACGCCACCGGATCATTTAAATTCAGGCCGGGTCCTTTGAGACCGATGTTGCGGAACCGTTCACATTCCTCAGAATCCTCTCTCCTCCCCCTGCTCACTCTCTGTCTCTCTTCTGCAGTCTCCTTCTTCCTCCGTCCAGGAGCGTGTGGAGCCTCCGCAAAAGGCCAGCTACATCTATAACCGCCCAGGAAATATTAGAGGAAGAAGGATGTGGAGGGTTCCAGAGCCCCCAGGCTGCTGGCGGCGGAGCCTCTGGCTAAAAGAATAACACGCCTCCTCCTATCGATCGAGACGTATCTCTCCGGCGATCGTCTTTTTCCGCATCCCTTCGTTTGCCTCGGCGCGGCCCTCCCCGCGAGGATCCCTCCGAGCGTCGCGATTTCTGCACTTTAATTATCCTGCGGTATGTCGTGGTTGCACACTTATGAGAACCTAAGCGCCTCACTGGCAATGAGAAGAGGCATTCAAGCAAGTTTAATTTAGGAGCATTCATTTGCATTTGTTTTACAAATAAATGTTATGTATTATTTAAAAGACTGAAAATATTAGCAGCATGGATTAAATTATTTAAATGTCTCCATGACATTACATTATTTAAATGTCTCCATGCTGCAAAAAATATTTCCAAATAAAAATATTTTAAATTGATATCTTAAAAAAATATTGTATTTAAATAAAGAACTGAACTGTTACAACCGAAAGATATCTGTGATATAAAAAATATATTATTGCCTGCAGTTTCTTAACATTTTTATAGAATTCTTTTTGCCCACATGGAATCAGTTTGAAATAACTTTTCAGTTACTATACAAATACAAATATGATCATTTGGTCTGTTCTTCTTGTGCGATTTTTAGAATCAGTTTAATGACGTAGATTTGCTGATCTTTTCAGGTAACAACTTATTTTCACTCATATCGCAGTACTTCTACTGTGTGGACGGAGGAGGGAACTTCACAATGACATCTAGAACAATGTTATGTATTGAAACGTTTCTGTATCTACGTATGGACATTTATTGACACAATCTTCCCACGTTGTGCAAGCCAATTTGAAACTAATTCAGGTTTGATAATATTTTGAAACTTTAAAACATTTAATTCGTATTATATTCTTTATGAAAGCCCGACTCCCACGTTCATGTATGATTGTATATACCTACGTGGGTCGATATCCCATCCAGTACGGATTAGGTACTCTATAAAATGTACTCGGTTAAATAAATAAAATGCTCGTGGCTATCTCTTGGTCAGCGTGCTCGCTTTCCACTACGCGACCCCGGGTTCGATTCCCGGTCGAGCCAAGACCGCTTACAGCACAGGTAGTCTTGGAGAGGTGTTCTCGCTAGCATGTGTAGGTCCGTAATTGCAGGTTGTACATTGACCTATGGGCTCGTGGGTAGTGTAATGTTTTTCCACTATGCTGCCACGGGTTCGATCCTTGTTCGTGCAAAGACTATAGTGCGCGTTTTGCTTGCAATGTCCCAGTCTATGTTTCTGTGTGACGATGTGAAAATTCACTTCACGGCATGGCAATGTCAATGTGCTAACCACACGTACTCCCATAACCCATGGCCACGAGGCAGGGACGTCGCGGTAGGCCTGAGCCCGTTCACATTGACCTAGAGCGCAGTAACGGGCTCTTTAGTCTGTACAGAGTAGTGTCCGTGTGACCCGTGCGTCAGCAAGCACTGGTGTATATGGTCTGACGCCATAGCCCGTGTGAATTAGTTTGTTTATCTCCTTTTTTATAGTATGGATTACTTTGCAGGGACACGACCTTTGGCTGTAATTCCACACCCATGTATTCAATCCAGGCTTCCGTATTTCGTTATTCCCTTGCACGCCTGAGTGTCTTCTTCACTTTCTCCACCAGATGACGCTCTCGGTTAACCATACTCAATCTCCATCAGAACTTGAAATCTCATCAGGATGGGAAATTATTGGAAGGATTTAATTTTGCTGAGACATGTAAATGCTCTTTTTCATGCTGCAAGAGTAACTGTAGGTTGATACACAATATATGGTTGGAAGTTTCCGTTCCACGAAACATCGGTCGTTTAGAGGAGTGGGCGTTTAGTAGGGATACTCTTTACAGAAGGGTTTCACTGCATTTTCTTACTATTTTATCCAAACCTCGGAGTGTGATGGGATCTTATTCGTAAAATAAGAATGGTCCTAATAATTTAGCTTTGTCAAGAGTTTGTTAAACTGTCGGAGAATTTAGAGAACCGTTTAAAAATGTTCATTGAAGTTTAAAGAATACAAATTGTTTCGTTTTACAGAATGACCCCATGTGGTATTTTTCTCTCTTCAAAAATCCACGCTTCTCACTCGGGATAGAATCCGCGCACTACGGTTTAAGAAGCCAGTGAGCTAACCGCTTGCCCATCGTCCGCGAAGCAGTGCCCGGCAACAACTGCTGCGGAATAGCTTCTCTGTCTACTCTCCTCTCCTGTACGGAGTGCACGTCACGAACCAACTCGATACAGTCTGTACTACTGCCTGCTTATCACTCTCCACGGCGCTCGTGCTTAGGCAAACTAATTTGAGTACACAACATTTGTTTTAAGTGCTAACATGCCATGCTTAAGCTTGAGCTTCGTTTACAATCCGCAAACCTGCAATGTCGGGCAAAGGACTTCGTTTACTTTCCGTCGGAGGGCGTTCGAAAGATTTTTTCGCCCTTTCGTAGTTTCAGCTGGATTTCATCCGCGTACGTTTCACCAACTGTTAGATACACAGTTTCACAATTGAAACCACTATCTATTTTTTTAAATTCTAGTTCCAAAATACCAAGCCTTGTAAAACTTCTTAGGAATTTGATTACTAACAACGTAAATAGTGGCAGTACGCCATGCCCCCCCCCCCAGCGTAATTCTCCGAAATGTATTCGAAAGAATTATTACGTATAGATCTCATATCATTCAAAGCAGTATTGTCAAATTTATTAAAGTCGTACATATTTTGTTTCAGACTAACAATTAAAAAAATAATATTTAAAAATAAGTATGTAGGGTTTAAATGAAATTGTCTCCATTTGAATTTCCGTCTGGATCTGTCTCTGAACAAAATCTTTATACAATTTTTTTAATAACAAAAAAGACGAATAACGTAGTTATTACTTCAGTTTTGCTTATCATATTTACCTTATCACGCATACGTTGATGCACCTTCTGTAATGTAACAGTCATTCTCTAAAACGAAACAATTCACATACTTTAAATTTCCATTAACATTTCTAAACGGTTCTCAAAATCGTCCGACCCACCTGACTAAGTTAAATTGTTAGTAACATTCTTGTTTTACGAATAAGATCCCACCACACTCTGAGGTTTAGATAAAATAATAAGAAAATGCAGTGAAACCGTTCTGTAAAGGCCATCCCTAATAAACGCTCACTCCTCTCAACGACCGATGTTTCCTGGAACGGACACTTACAACCATACATTTTATGCAAAGTACGAGTATATTCCAAACCACCCGTCTGCCCACCACCGACCAGCCCCATAATAGACATTTTTAATTACACTTTCAAGAAACAATTTTCAGGAAACATTGAGTATAGGGTTCACCGAAATTTCAGTAATTGAAATGAAAATTGATGACTTTATAAAAGGCATTTCTGCGACATGACCTGTGCCTCAGATTCATTCTGGAGGAAGTCAGAGGGCATGGTAAATCCGGGAATCAAATGACAGTAAACCGTGGACACTCACATAATATCACGGCTGCTCTCACCATTTCAGTTACAATTTTTTCTAATGTGACGGCGGGTATGAATGTAACCTAACGCATAATTCTATGAATTAACAGACCTTCCTTACCTCGCAGGTCGCATCGCGGACGATCGGAGTCGCGAAGGTCGTCGGAGTAGGGGAAGTGACGGTGTCCAAGCGACTTGCCTGTGGACTCGAAAGATTCGAGTTACCCGGCTGGGCGAGGAATATGGTGGGCGGTTGAAATATAGGGACAAGATTTATACACTTTTTCGTCAACAGGCACGGCTATAAGAGTTTTACTGTCGAACATTTTCCGTTTTTCCCTGCAGCATTACAATTCTTTCTCTATACTGAATAAGCAGTAGCATTTATAAAACTAGAAATGAATGAAAGTAAAACTCTATCTCCTAAAGACTACATTCGCGACTCGAATATCTGCAATTGCGCAATCTTTAGAACCTCTGTTGTAAACTACGTCCTTAAAAAACAGAAATTTGGATTTTAGATCAGCTTGCATATCAGTGGTCATCTGAGAACCTCTAACAGATAAATACGCTCAGAACAGAAATGGTCTCTAGGGAGCCTCTTCAATTTCTGTTTTTGATGCCTTTAAATCATTCTTGCATCCGCAGTTACATTTCCTTTGTGGATGAATACATCTGTTCTTTACGATATACGTTTCAATATTGGGTGATCAGTCACCTCCAGAACGTTTTCATGCAATAGATATGCTCCATTTCGAAAAATCCCAGCGAATGGGAAACAATCGAAGAAACATATATTTCGGTGTCACGTGTCACTCTCACATTTGTTTCGCTAAACTCTAAAATCGTTTTAAATTTCTGTTTATTTCTATGCACATAAATTTTCAAACACACATTTTTTTAACTTTTAAAAGTAATTAGAAACGTAGTTATTACAGCGAAAAAAATAATTTAGCGGTATTTCTTGAGTTATCTTAGAAGTGTTGTGAGAACTGTGGACGAGTACCAGCATGTACTCTCATTTTTTATCACTTCCAACAGAAGCAAGTGGTCCATTAACACATTTTTCTATGCTGCAAGTGTCAAGATTCAGGATAAGATTGCATAGGGGGTCTAACGATAATAGTAATGCCAAATATATTTTCCATAATGGATTCTACAACGTTCAAAAACTTAGCAAATTATAACAGATCCAACAAGATCACCACCTTAACTGTATGAAACCTGAAAAACGAAACTACTAGCTTTGAGCGTTTTTGAACAGTTAATTGAAGCCCGAGACAATATGATTTCAACTATTACAAGTAAAGAACCTCGTTTCATCGAAAACTACATTGTGTAAATGTAGTTTGAGAGGGCATTATAGCCAGGAGATGGCGATCTTCCTACCTATGGATCGACTGATTGATAGTGATTCCGGGCACGACAACTATTAAGGTCATTGGTATCGTAAATGTAGTGCGTGTGTTTGCTCGAGAGGTGGCGATGGTCTTTCCCCCGCTGTATGGCAAGATCCAGCGCCGTTCTTCCATCGACTAGCGGGATTTCCCCCAAACAAGTATCTCCCACTAGTGGGGCACTGCCCTAGACGCGGCAATCTCTAAACTTCTGACCAGTCTCCCAGTGTGGTAGTGTAGTGCATGTTAGTGTAAGTGTGTCTAAGGTGTGAAAATAGAAAGAGGAAGGTAAGATCGCCCGCGATCCATTGCCCGTTTGTTAGGATACATTTCCGGCTTCCGCGTGGTGTTGATTAGAGAAACCACGGAAAACTACCGATCAGAGCAGCCGGCCGCTAGAGTTCTCCCCCAGACAGCGCCTGAATTCTACCTAGCTGACAAGCTAGTGTCGAAAATCCTGTCACCGTCGGGACTCGAACCTAGGACCTCCCGGTCAGAGGGACTACAGTGAGATCAGTTGACGTCCTTAGCCCTCTCTCTCGGTTCTATTGGTAGAAAGACGAGGTGCCGACCTATATGTCGGTTCGCGGGTTCTCCCCTTGCGGGTATGCCCTCGCCCCAGCTAGGAGAAGCCCAAACCTTCCTAATAGTCTTGCGACATGTGTGATATTGTAGTACAATTAATTATAAATGTGTGTATGTGTGCGAGAAGAGATTGGGATAGTGAGGAAAGTAAATTGGCCAGCGGCTCGTGGCCCATTTGTTACCGTATTGCTCCTGCATTCGCTTGGTATTGATCCTAGAAATCACAGAACACTCAGAGCAGCGCCGCTAGAATTATTCTCCAGACAGTCGCTTAATTTGTCCTAACCATATATCTAGTACCAACTTCCTTCTACCCTTATCAGGACTCTAGGAGCTCCAAGTACGTGATGCTTCATCAACGGATGTTATCACATCCATCTCAGCTGCTACAAGGTAGCTGCTATTGCTGATTGCAAGGTAGTTCTTCGTAGTGTAGACGCAGAGTAGGAGTCAGAGGGCAAAGATGGGAATGTTGTGATACCTGTTACTAGAATTAAGCGTACTACGATAGCGAAAGGAATAATCAGTTATTGCCATTCCGTTATACATATAAAATTCCAATAGCGCCAGAAGTATTTTTCATACTGTTAATGTCATGAGTGTGTTTTATACTTCAAATTGTTCAAAGAACTTGCCACCCATTTTGAGAAACGAACCCGGATCCTCTGATTTAAACTCAGAGTTTTTTACCAATAAAATGTTATTGGAGCATTGGCCATCTCCGTATTGTTTTAGCACAGATCACTAATTTTTGTCAAGAAATACTACATATCCTTCTCAGGCTACAACTGCATATTTATATAATGTTGGGTTACCAACATTAGGGTAAACATCACGGTAAAGTCCAAATCCAGTCAAAATAACAGCAAAAACTTAGTTCTTGTTACCAATATTACAATATAGCCATATTTGCACTAAACGAGTTATATCGAAGAGTTGAAATGTCTGTAGAATCTAATTAAAAAGATTCAGTAATCAGGCGGGTATTCACATAACATGGTTCACAGATTATTACAACCTTGCTTCTCTAGCAGAAACCGTAGATGATTGTTTTCGTGAATATAACGAAAATTAATATGCTAAGGTAGCTCGCAAGTGGCCCCTTTTCTCTGACCTCGATAGGACCGAAATAGTGTCATGGTGTGGGTGGGTGGCAATTAGCCCCGCCGCATAAGCAGCTGCAGGCAGTGGGTGGCGCATGCGGCAGCAGCGACGCTGTTCTCCCTTCCCACACCCGTCCACTCCGCCACCACCCCGCACCACCCCGCACCACCCCGCACCACCCCGCACCACCCCGCACCACCCCGCACCACCCCGCACCTCCCCTCTCCACCCCGCACCTCTCCTCTCCACCCCGCACCTCCCCTCTCCACCCCGCACCTCCCCTCTCCACCCCGCACCTCCCCTCTCCACCCCGCACCTCCCCTCTCCACCCCGCACCTCCCCTGTCCACCCCCTCGCGCTCCGTCCCACCCCAACCCTTCCCACACGCCCCGCCCCTACCCGCCTCGCCGCTCGGCACCGTCGCACGCGCCGCATCATTTATAACGAGTGACATCAAAACGAAGGTGGCAGCGGCGGCGAAGGCGGCTGCCGGGCGACGGACGGCCTAAGATGAATGGGGCTGCGGGGGAGGATATGACGGCGGCGACGCACTGTGGTCAAGACTGAGCAAATGCTGGTCAACACTGAACACAAGCGAAATAACTTGAAACTGTCGATACAATGGTTCTGCCATCTATATAAGAATCTAAAATTCGATACTATTTAGTATGTTGCCAAAGACAACAGTCTGGTCAAATTCAGTATCAAATAATACAATTGATGAGGTTTTATTGTCAAAGATTCAAGTAAGCCTAAAATTCAAAATATACATATCCAACTCAGGGAGCCTCGTGTTAGTTCAGTTCATCAAGAGTTCGTTCATCTGAACTTTTTTTTTTCTTTTTTGGGGCGCTAGCATTGACTACAGACAGAGGATCCGAAAGATGCTGTTCTGTTAACCAAGTTTTTAGTATCATGTGCACACGAAATGTGGATTCTGACATAACATCGTGTTAAAAGAAGACATTTACTATGTATAGTTACAAGATTTATCCACCTGTCGAGAGCAGAGCCCATCCATATGAGTTTTCCCGTAAGAAAATTTTATAATACTTCCTCTTTACTAAGTAAGTATATAGCAAACTTAGAAATAACAGAATTTTATAAAATTTATAGCAATTTAATTTATCTTCTAATAATTTTTTATATAAAATAGTTTTAAAAATAATGTGTGTAACTATTATTTTCTCTAGATGAAATATGCTACCTCCCGTTCATTACTTTGAACTTTAAAACTTCTTTTAAATTCCGGAATAAGGATCGAAATGAGGGTGCTCTAAACCCCTAAGTTTAAAATTCAGATTCATTGATTGATTCCGGGCGCGTCAATAGCTAATGTCATTAGTCCTGTAAGTGCAGGGAATGTTTTTGCTGGGGCATGGCAATGAGCTTCCCCTGCTGGATGGTGAGATCCGGCTCCAACCTGCCGTCGGCTAGTGGGGTTTTCCTCTACCAGGTATCTCCCACTAGCTAGGCACCGCCTCAGTCGAAACTCCCCGGCATGTGAATGTGGTATTGTGCATGTAAGTGGAAATATGTGTAAGTAAGGGTTGAAAACGGTACGAGAAAGATAAAGGAAGAATGGCGCGCGGTTCGTGGCCCGTTTGTTGTGGTACTGTTTTGGCACTCGCCTAGTGTTGTTCAGAGAAACCTCGGATAACCATCCATCAGAACAGCAGGCTGCTAGAATTCTGTGAACAGCTGAAATCGACCTTGGTGACTATGAAGTGTCAAAAATCCTGTCGCTGCCAGGACTCGAACCTTCGGACATTCCGGTCAGGGGCACTGAGTGAAATCAGTTGATGCCCAGAACCACCTCTCCAGGATTAAAATATAGAATTACATGTACCATTGAAATTCCAATTTTGACCACATTTCACTCAATGTCGAGCACAGTGCGCGCGGCGCGGCGATGGCGACTGACGGTGGCGCTGTCTTGCGATGCACAATGCCTTACACGTACGCGCCGCCGCACCGAGCCGGGCCTCGCCTCCCCTCCCCCTCCCCCCCCTCCTCGCCCAACGCTTCTCACCCCCTCCTCTTCGCCACCTTCTCCCATACGCGCTCTATGCTGCCCATGCGGCCCTGCGACCCTGGCGGGAGCCTCCACATGCGGATGGAAACGCATAGGCTGGGTGATATCAATGGAACGGCCCCGTTTCCCGGTTGTACGAATGGACTTCCAGCAATTGTTTATTTTATCACAGAGCACGCTGTCGATTCATTTCATACTGTATCACCTTGTTATACTCCCAAGTAGCAAAAGGCTCAGTTTATCTCAATATGTGTTTTCCTTGGTTTGAATCGATGCATTCTTTGGGGAAAATGAATGTAAGTGATCTTAAGATCGTTCAAAAACATCTTTGGTCCTTCATATTCATGCTTTTTAAAAGGCCCTATATTCAGAACTAAAATATATAAAAATTAACATTTTGACCTTTTGGAGAGAAATACAGGGCACAGGGAAGGTCTGTGATCTATGATGAAATGTATTTTCTAGAATTTAAACATTTCTCTAATAAACTAAGACCCATTTTTGTACCACGGTAAAAGGAATCACCATACATTTTCTATTATTTTTTTGTATTATCCCTTACATATACTGATCCTTTTTCTATTCTTACATTTTCATGTCCCAGCATTGATAAAATCTCTTTTAACGTTACAAGGGCTAATGTTCATCTTCCCATCTAATTTCAAAATATTCGTTCAGCGTGAAAGCAGTTGTGCCTTCCAAGGTTTGCACGTTTGATATATTTTCTTCGCAAAACAATTACCTCTGTGAGATGTCAATCGTTGAAGTTCGAATTTAGAACACTTGAAATGCAATTTTCGGCTGACAAAGTGTATTACCGCATGTTTTCCTCTGTTTTATACACGGATTTCATTGATTGATGCTCACGCTTTTCTCATACACTTTGTTCTCTCAGGCGCACATTAAACAATTTGACATATTTTGGTGTAAGCCGCAGACATAAAGATTCTCTCGCCCTTAATATTCTCCACAGGGACTTTTATATTACCTAGATTTTTATTTCTTCTTTCGTACACTACTCGATCTCACGTAATGCCTAATCTATATTTATCTATTTAACGAATGTTGTTTCTTTTCTCCTCCGCGCCAACTTTCCTTAGCTCTCTGTGCTAATCTACCCATTTAATCCAGTTGCCATTTCTCTTACCCTCATGTAACTCAAAACTTTTCCTCCTGACAGCATGTCCTTAAAGAAAAACGCCAATCCCCTCTCCTTTCTGTGCAAAATACAATTTTCAACCCCTCCTGTGGAGAAACATTACGTAAAAATCAAATGGAATGGAGTTCAAAGAGACAATACATTATATTCAAGTTATAAAGTAATTCCAACTTTATGGTTTGTTTGAAAAACAATAAATAAAAAGTTATATTTTTCTTTTCTATTTGTCTCTCTCCGTTACAAGTTAAACTACAACAGTTTTGTTTACGAGAACAAGTAAACCCCCCGATTTTCACGAGTCAGTTACGATGAACTGACCGAACCGACGTTCAAATGTTGACGTTGGACACTCACTATACATCACCGGCGAAGACTCTGAATCGTCAAATTGGTTTCCTTCGCAAGTTGAGGCTTCCTCCATCAATTTTATTTTCGCAACGCCTCTGGTTCATTCATTGATTCGTGATTCCAGACGCGTGAACTGCTAAGATCAATAGTTTCGTAAGTGTAGTGCATGTTTTTGTTTCAGGCCGTGGCTGTGGTCTTCCCCTGCTGGATGTCGAGATCCGGCGCCGATCTTACTGTCGGCTTGCGGGATTTTCCCCAAACCAGTTATCTCCTACCAGCAGAGCAGCGCCCCAGCCGGGACAAGCTCTTCGCTTTTCACTGGTCACCCAAACTGTGTGATGGTGTAATGCATAAAGTGTAACTACGCGCAAGTAAGTGGTGTGGATAGGCCAAGGAAGAGGAGGGAAAAATTACGCGCGGTTCATGGCCTGTTTTTTAGGGTACTGCTCCGGCATTCGCGTGGTGTTTATCGGAGAAACCACGGAAAACTACCGATCAGGGCAGCCGTCTGCTTGAATTATCCTCCAGGCAGCAGTTGATCTAGCTATGCAGCTTGTAACAAAAAATCCTGCCACCGTCGGGACTCGAATCTAGGACAATCCGGTCAGAAGCACTGCAGTAACATCAATTGATGCCCTGAGCCACATAAGCCGATCAAATCACCTCCGAATTTCCTCGCATTCCCCACATTTCTCGAGGGTCGTATTCCCTTTCACTTCACCCTGTCCCATCCGTCCGTTATTGCTCCGTTCCAGCACCACCCCACCTCACCCGCTGTCCTTCCCGACTGAAGCGCGTCGCCCGCCCGCTCTGTTCCCACAGCTCGGGCTCTCGCTGAGTCGCCCTGGCAGTGCCGCCGGGCCCGCACGGCGCAGCCCTTTCACGCACGCACACAACGGGGCACGCGCGCAAATATATCACGCACGCCTCACAAGCAGAGCGGACATCCAAGGCAGCCTGCCGGACGGAACTGTTATTTGATAACCTTGAGACAAGTGCTAGATATTCGGTTTGTCAAAGGAGATTCTGCGCGCAAAATGTCACTCGCTGCAACTAGCTGCAGTTGTACTCAATAACAAAATTAACCAACACTTAAGTATTGTTTACAAATAATTATTTCGTCAATTAACCACATGGTTCTTATTTTTCTACAATTCCTCGCTCTACAAGCTTATCAGTTGAAGTCCATTTGAAGTCCATCCACCCAAGGCATAGTATCAAAGAACCTCTTATACATCATTCATTGGTGTCTACCCAACAGACAACTGGAAGCTTGTTAAAAGTTCAATAGAGGGGGCAGTGGAGATGAAACATATATTATCATCCCATTATCTTCTGACCAAAGAGCTTAGGCCTACCTTACAGTAATTTCGATAGAGTATTATTTGTTTCTCTTCACAACATTCAACACAATCGTAATCAACAATTTCAAACATATTTTTAAATATTGCATATTTTAAGTCTTCTGAAATATTTCTCGTACTTACTTTTTGTAACGATTATTTAGTTTTATTGCGTAATAGTAGTTTAGTAGTTATTTCCCATGTTGTTCATATCTTCATAGATTGTCGCGTCATTTTAAGGGTGACCTATTCAAGTATTATTAAAATGTTCAAAATAATATAACATAATTCTTTTTAGTTTCTCGAATACTATTTACATAGTAATTACTATTCGATTTTTTGACACAAAACCTCATTTAACTTCCCAATACCAAAGAAGTGGGCAAATCTTGCTTTTATACGTAGAAGATTACTTTCTTTAACACCTTGTAGAGTCAGTATCGATGTTTTGGGGTTCCTTACACCAAAAAATTGGTTAATGGCAAAACGTAAGAAAGTGGTTCTCAATATCTGCGAAAATCCACACAAACTACGAATTGCAGCCAAGATCTGAAACCCCGATAGACACGTTGGGAAGCGATTGCTGCGCCGTGTGTCACCCTTGCATTCTCGTACAGAGTATTTATTTATTTATCGTATGGGTTTATTGGCGGCGGGAAGGCGGCAGTTGAGGCGCACCCGAATTTCGACCTAGGCTTCCTTGGAAGTCTACCCGACGCAGGTCAGGGAACCTTTATCTAAGAAGCCGCACCACGCGGGCGGTCCTCTAAATGCGCCTGGGATTTGACTCTCACTTTCTCCGCCAGATGTCGGTCTCAGTCTTAATGCCCGAACTGTCCGGTTGGGTTCTCCCAATTCGAGATCCCACTTTCTAGTGGGATCTCGTTAGAGTGGGATGTTGTCGGAGGGATTTAATTTTACCGGGGACACACCGCCAGGGTGCTTTTACGTGCCACAAGAGTGACATGGCTAGCGTGGACTTTCCTCGTAGAGAGTAAAATAAACGCATTTCTCGCCCCCATGCGCTGGCTCGGAGTTCTGAGATCCGATCGAGGGTGCGGGGGCGCTGCAGGTGCGTGCGCGCGGTCGGCGGCGGCGCGGGGACATCAAAGGGCGCGGGCCCTTCGGCTGCGGCTGACGGGCGGGCGGGCGGCGGGCGTGAGGTGCGGAACGAATGCGTACGGGAAGGGGAGGGGAGGGGAGGGAAGGGAAGGGACGGGGTGGGAAGGGGAGGGACGGGGTGGGAAGGGGAGGGACGGGGTGGGAAGGGGGAAGGGGAGGGAAGGGGAGGGGAGGGGAGGGGAGGGGAGGGGAGGGAAGGGGAGGGGAGGGGAGGGAGGGAGGGGAGGAGGGAGGGAAGGGAAGGGAAGGGGAGGGAAGGGGAGGGGAGGGAAGGGGAGGGAAGAAGAGGGAAGGGGAGGGAAGGGGAGGGAAGAAGAGGGAAGGGGAGGGAAGGGGAGGGAAGGGGAGGGAAGGGAAGGGGAGGAAAGGGGAGGAAAGGGGAGGGAAGGGGAGGGAAGCGGAGGGGAGATTCAGTGGTGTACGAGGAGTCGACAGCGGAGGAGGTTCAGGGCATGGGAGGAGAGTGTACGGGGAAGGGACAACAAGGCAGAGGGAAAAGGATGGGAGGGAATATCAGATTGATGTAGAGGGGGGATAAGGGGCACTAGTGGGGGCCTTTGAATGCCGCCGCTGCCCTGGCGGCGCTTTAGCCGTTCTCGCGCACTTTGCCACCCAACGCGTCGCAGCAGGTCAGTCACCCTGGATGGGTCGCCCCAACACGGCCGCTGAGGCAGGTGCTTCTGACTTCAAGGGCTTCTAGATTTAACTGCTCTCGTTTCTATTTAAATAGCTGCACCCACAAAGAAATGCCAAAATGAGCGAGGCGCAGCACAGGTCACAGTATTGTATTACAGTGACGTAAATAACGGCAAATTTGTCAATTACAATTGCAACACTGTAAAATTCAAACCAACACTTAAGCTTATGCAATGCGTGATAAAAGCTAAACAAGCGTGTGAGATTGCAGGTGGTGGCTGTACTATTTTATTACGCATAGCGGCAAAGTTTAGAGCCAATGTGGCAGGTAGTATCGTCGATTAAACGCGGTGGAAAGGTACACGGTGGTCTAGTATTAGAGCCGATTAATGCTATCGCTCTCCACAGCTGCTTCTCTAGATGACGCAGGCTCGTTGATGCCTGAAATTGCCATTTCAACTCGATCCATTCATTGTGTATGGGTGACAGGTCTTGGTACTAACCGAGCCTGGAAAGGACGTTCACAACACGCAGACAGCCTTCGCACACGCGAGACTCGTTCGGGTGAGCGTTATCCTGCTCATGCCTCGCTGTAAAGAGAAGCGCATTAGACTGCAAAATATCGTCAATGCAACTTTGTAGTGCCAGGCGCCCCCTAATCACTGCTAGGGTAGATCGAGAAACAAAGGAGACTTCCTCTCGCAGCATAACACGCGCACTTTCGACATGAGTGTCACTTATCAAAGACACTGAAGAGCCCTTCCACATGCAAGTTTGGTAACAATCGTTGCACTTAATAAATTATCTCTACACAGGTATCGAAGAATCAATAATACAAATTTGTAGGCCATGTTCAGAGATTGAAGATGATCGGTTTTTTCCAATGCGCGTGCAATGGGGAATTTCAAATGAAGTTACACCTGTGACTTTTTCCAATACATGCACCTTTCCATACACTAGTGTTTGGCAGGTCACTTTATAATGCAGTCAAAGAGATTTCGTTTTCCCGCCGTACACAAATGTGTGGAGAATTGCCTAATCAGGGGCAATTGTATATGTAGCTTCGTTAGCAAGCTCGTTTTCTCCGTGGCTTTAAGGATCAATACTAGGCGAGCAGTACCCTAACAAATGGGCTACGGACTGCGCGCGATATTCCCTTCCTCTTCTTTGCCCCATTCTCTCCCCTAACACATACACACGCTTATATGCATCGCACTACCACACATTTCAGGAGGCCAGCCGGAAACGTAAAACTTGTCTCAGTTGAGGTGGTATCGCATCTCATCATATCATCGGTATCTCATCCTATTGGCATGAGATACTTAGAGGAAATCCCCCGAAGTCCACGTGTATGTCTGCGCCGGATTTCATCATCCATTGAGGAAGGAACCCCGCTACCTCCCCGAATAAAATATTCACTTCAGAAACAGAACAAATACCGCAGCAGTTGACGTGCCCGGAAATAATCAAGCAAACGAAGCCCTTACATGCCCTTGACATTTGACTCATTTCTTCTGAGCCACCCAGTAGAGCTGACAGTGATAGGAGTAACAATGAAGGAGATAGAAAGCAAGGCATCAGGAATGTCCTGTCGTGTGGATGAAGAAGGTGAAAGCGTGCAGGTTTCTCTACAAAATAGAGGAGAAAGCTTCTTATAAAACACAAAAAATATGACTTTTGTACCATTTATAAGAAACTATCGCCACAAAACTGCGTTTGAGTGCTACTGCTGTATTGGGAATTCTCCCCTACCTCGGCTTCAAACAGATTTATGTCAAAAATATAGACGTTCGCAGAACATGGGGAAGCAGGCGCACTTGAAAGCCGCATGATACAAGACACGTCATCGTTGATAACTCAAAACTATGCGTTCTACGCTCTGAAAACATTTTCGTAACCTGAGGGAAATGATGAAGGATGTTTCTTATGACATAATCTACAAAATGAGACTTTTTAAACGTTATTTTACGTTTTGGAGAGCATCCCTACTCGGTAGAACTAGTAGTCTGTATTTAACACACAATTCACTACATAATTATCTATATTTACTATTCAAAATAAGTTTTTTTCATCCTATCAAGTTTAACGAACACGGGTGAATTGTAGATGGCGTCAATGGTCAGTCAATGGAGAAGTGTAATGGAATCTGAAGAAGGAACGAGAATGCAAATCCGTTTCTTCTTGATTGGCAATAGTGCTGATGGAAACAATGAGAAGAGTGGAGAAGTCGATAAGAATATTACTTCATGGTTGTGGCTGGGGAAAAGAATTTCGGATTTTCCAGAAGAAGATGAGAATATCTGTCCTGTGTCCATCTCCAACAAGCAGCTCGTCAACACTCTCAGTGATTCAAGTATCGGCAACTCAACGATCCGATCCGATCCTCCAATTCTTCGATGACCCGCCCTCGAGCAGCGGGAACTTGAAGCAGAAGTGTATGAGTCGGTAAAATCCGCACGGTAATTACATTAACGCACGTCTTGTGGTCAAATGTTGCGTGTTTAAGTGGACTTCTTCTTTACAGGAATATAATTTAACAATATGCGTTGTGTGTCTCACGTTTGGTAAGTTGCATGTTCATTAAACAAAAAGTTGCCTCTTGGTGCGCTTCATTACCAAACGCGAAATCTGCTGAAATGATGAGTCGCTCTACATGACGTAGGCAAAGGGGTTTCATTGTTTCCTCTATAAGAACATCGTGCTCCTATTTTGTACTGTAGCACAAGAAATTCAAGAAAACTACGAACATGATCTTAACTGCGGCATCTCCTGTTACTATTACACTAGTGCAAACTCTTTAACTCGAAGAAATATGTTGTTGAGATTTAGTGACATTTCTCACATAAAAACAAACGATAAAAAACGATTTTACACTTACACTAAACACTCCGAAACGTTTGGAAAGCTTGTGGTATTTCCAAAACTGTTCTTCTGTTCAAAAATGAAAAAGATAATACAGTTTTTTTTATTACCCACGGAATATCTTAATTGATAATATGGGCTAGCTAACACTTAATGATCCTAGTATGTGGGCTAATAGTGTCGGCAAGGATTGCAGGTCTCGTCGCAGGGAGGCAAATGGATTCCAGGGCCGCAATTGCTCAGCGGGGAGAGATAAGGCTTCCCAGCGCCGCCGCGCCGCCCCCTCCCCCCCCCCCCGGCGCCCACCCCGCTGCGCAGCCCCTTCCCCTCCCCGCCCCGGGGGCGCGTTTGATCACGCCCCTCGGATCGGCGAGGGCCGGATATTGCGCTGCACTCCTCCCCTCCCCGCCCGCCGCCCCGCCCCGCCCCGCCCCGCGATGAACGAGGGCGAGTCGATCTTCATCCCGCTGGCACCCACGCACATGCCTCTACCCGCTCCCCATTGCATCCCGCGAATGCACAGCCCCTGCACGCCCCCCTCCTACGTCTTGCGCCCGGGGCCCCCGTCTTTCCTCTTCCTCCGCCCCATACTTCGTCTCGTGTTTCTTACGATTTCGCACATCAACTGACTCTCAATATGTATGTTCAAGAAATGCATTGAAAGTTTAATATGTGTGCTAAATAGCGGGTGCGTGTTTTGAAAATGATAAAACTAAATGAAAAAATCACTAAGAACCTGTACACTGCAACGTACCCCCTCTCCAAAAGGAATATTGTTTTTAATGTTTCCGTTTTACAATGAAATAGAACGTTGATTCTTTTGTTCTTCCATTTTTCTAAAAAAGTGTTGTTCTCTGTAGTTTCCGCGTAACTTCTTGCTGGAATAAAGCTCCAATATCACCTACTACGCGTTAGCAGCTTGTTTCCAACAATGCCATTGCCCGAATTAGAATTATAGCTCCCGTATTGGTCGTGTTCAGTACGACCCCCGGACGTAGATGCTGCGACGAGACAAACTATTAATAAGAGCAACAAATAAACCTTAAAACCACACAAAACAGATTTTATTAATAACATTTTAAATGCATCCATCCTCTCTTGTCTCCCGCCAAACCTCCTTTAGTTGTTATTTAATTTCCCATTCTTTTCTAAAGGCAATTCACAAACAAAATATCTTTTAGAAATAATAAGATTTCAAGAACACTGGTGCAAAGCAGCCCAATCTTTGACATAACTGTCTGAAAAAAAAACATAAATGACTCATACTGATCTTTGTAATCGAATCACAGTGGCGATGCAATACTCTCAGCCTTCGTTTCGCCTACTAAAGCCTCACATTCAAATGTTTGTTCCCCCAGACATCCGAACGAAGACTATTTCTTCTTCGCTTTTTATAAATCAAGTGCACATCCCAACGAAGCATTGAACAAGTGACGTTCACTCAATTAATTTTAGGACAAGAATATTTCATGTTTTACTACAGTAAATCAGATAAAGTGGTAACATATCTAGGGTTTAAATTTTCATTTAAAGAAGAAAACTCGACATTTGGTTGAATAGAAAACTCAAAAGATTTTCTAAATGAAAACTCTTGTTGTTTTCGATACCTTAACGTATTGAATCGGCGGTGAGAAGCGCCGTCAGTCTCATCTCCTCAGTGGCGAATCCTCGAGCGCTTGCGTATTAACGAATGACGCTGCGCATTTAGCGAGCAGGAATTTCCTTTTCTAAATTATTCATTCGCGGCGTCGGCGTACCGCAGGCGCGCGAACCGGGGGCATTCATGCATATGGATGGCTGGCGCGCCTGTGGGGAGGGGGGAGAGGCGTGACGAGAGAGGGGAGGGGAGGGGGAGGCGGCACGAGAGGCGCGAAGGAGGAGTGCGGGCGGACAATATGACTCCGGAGAGAAGGAAGGGGGACGGAGAGTTAGAGAAGGCGGCGGAAGCTTACGAAGAGGCGGAGACGAAAGAGGTTTAATTGCGTCTCTCTCATTAAGGCGCCGCCGCATTCTTTTCTGCATACACCGCGCACTGATATTAGATTTTCATTAACATACAAAGAGATTTTCAATGTTCATTGCGGGAAAAGAGGAGATTGGGTGACGCGCAGAAATTTAAATGAAAGTCGAAACACAACTGTCTTCATACGACACGAATAGGTATCAGATGGCGTTCTGCTAGGAATGCAGTAGAACGAATACTTGAATGCAGCCGAAGATTGAGAAGGATTCGCGGAATTTAAAATAATTAAAATAATGTAAGTGCCCAGAAATGTGTTATTTTTCTCTACGAAATTACTCTGCTAACTTTTGCAAATCATTCCAAACTGAATTCCAATTATATTGAGTTCAAATTTAATTTTTTGCCATTTTTTTCGGTCCGCGCACCACGTATCCAGCAATTAATTAATTAGATCGTTGGTGAGGTAGATACATTCTAATAATTAATTATGATAAATTAAATGGTATTGTCTCGTATCAAAAAATTATTTTTGCTAATGATTGTTTCAATCGCCTAGCGATCATCATCAGAGCTTTCAGCCTCTGAAGAACTTTGTTTTCGGCCCGGAAGCTCAAAGCTCTGGTGATGATCGCTACGCCATTGAAACAACCATTAGCAAAAATAAATTTTTGATACCAGACAACAACTTTAATTTATCATATTTAAATATCCAACAATATTTTAAAAAAAATTTATAACACAGTTTTGTTTGTCTACTTGCGGAATCGCATTGTCTCTTCTTCGTAAGAGGATCGTTGGTGGGGATGTTCAGTCTTACGATGCCGCCGTGAGCTAGTCCCGCGTAATGGTCGAAGGACGATGGTCGTTTACTACATAATCAGAGACATAAAACAACCATCAGAGGAAGGTGTTCTAGTGCTCTCTCCCTCCTACAGATCACGTACTTAGATCTATGATGCTCCGGCTCGAGGGCTCGGAATCTTTAGCTCCGGTTCCAGTCAAACGCCAAACTATTTCACGTAAACTTTTTGAGGAAGCATTTCAAAAATATGGCGAATCATGTATATGGATGATGCTTATCTGACGATCTCTATTCTGTCAAAGGACTTGGAGAGATTTAAATATTCACAGGTCATTAAACGATGGAACGTAAAAGTTAAATACTTCTCCAAACTAGGAAGATCAGCTTCTCACGGAGAGATGTTTTTCACCAAGTCTGAGTGGAGACGAATTGGTGATTATTGAATGCACTTGCCTTAGATAATGTGCAGTTGCCATAGCGAAACGGAATTCAGAATATTTGTTTGACAACTAATATATTTTTTTGATATGCTACATTGTATTTCTCCTTCTATTAGTCTGTAAAGTGGATTAATTTTATGTTCAGTTGCAGTGAGAATAATTGATGCATCACAATTGGAAACCTCTTTTTAAAATGCGCAGGAATAGAAACCGTCTAATTGTAGTGACATTCACGCTAGGTCCGCAAAATGTAGAAATTGTATGAAATTGTATGTAGTGTTTCCAAACCTAGAAGCAGCTTATGAGATGGTAAATTCGCAAGAAAATGCAGCCAATGTACACTAAGAAGGAGTAGACAGATATGATTTGTTAAAAGTATTTGTGCTAGGTATATGTATATTTACAAATGCATTCAAAAGATGTGCGTTTTTTACATTATATAAAGTTTGAAAGGATTGGACTAGTGTTTTTTTGTGTTTTTTCCTCAAAATTTTATTCAAAGAGCCCCGAACTCATGTACTATCCCTTTTGATGCACTTCTTCTCAACAAAGTTCATGCGTTCTAGGAACATATGATCTTAGAAATAGAGAATAATCTCAATGCTTTTATTAAATGTCTAGTGAAACAATTGAGTATGATTAGTTTTTTTGGAGAATTGATTTCAATGGATATTAGACCGTTGTCTCATTCCAAATTATGAAATAAGAGACAGAACACTATTCTACTATCCTTATTCTCTTAGACTGTACAGCTTTAGATTACGAAGCATTTTATCATTAACCTTTTAGTTTTTAAAAATGTCCATTATTTTGTAAAAAGAAAATAGTGAACGTAATGTGAAAAAAGCGTTCCCTCAAATAGTTTACACCTGACAATCCTACAGACTACATTCTTCTTTTCCTTCACTTCAAGAACAGGTCTATGACCTGTTCCGGCTTCTAAGAATTTCATCTTTTAGGGGTCTACCTGAGTCTCTTCTGCCTTGAGGTCTATACTTAAACGCCTACTTTGGACTGCAAGTCTCTTCCATTCTTCTCACATGCTGTAACCATTCCGATCTGTAACATTGTACATTGTCATTGATTGCTTCAACGTTTAATTTTTATCGAATTTCCTCATTTCTGAGTTTATCTAGCCAATTTCATTTCAGCAGACTGTAACGCCTGTTTATCTTTCAGTCCAGCATTCACTTCCGAACAACAGAAACGTTACAGCCATTACTTTATATATCCTCATTACAGAATCTCTACTTGTTTTATCTTCAATAGTTTGCCGAATGTTTCCGCATATATTCTGCTATTTATGAATTTTATATCTAAAAATATTTCTGTGGAGAACGTTATTGATATATTCTGAAATGCGATGGTAATTTTGATTTTCTGGTAGCTCCTTTTACACTTCAGAACTATCTAATTTATATGGAAGGTTATGAACGGGAGTGAAATGAATGATTACAATTAATGTATGAACATGTGTTGTACAGAGTTGTGAACAAATTTTTATTACGTAATCAATAAAACTAATTTTGTACATGAATAACATTGAGTGCAAATGCTAGCCTTGCTTAAATTGTGGTACCAATCGTTTAAGCTTAAATTTAGATACAAAACCAATGTGCCGACTTCCAGGTAGAATCCGTTGTTCGTTCCTTTGGCGCCACAACCGTTGACGAAATTCCCCGTTGGCTTGATTTTGGTCGTCACTTTCACCACAAAATAACACCTTTAAAGTATGCAAGTTTGTTGATTTTTACTTGTTTGACAGTATCGCTGATTACGACAACTATTCTCTGGAGTTATGTTTTGCAAAGAATGGCGAGAGCACACGGGCTCTACTTCGACATCTGCTTCGTTCGACATCCGCCGGTAGACTGACTTTCCGTTTTTCTTTTGTCCGGGAGCGGGGGAACTTTGGCAACGCCGCTCAGCTTGTGCGCATGAGCGTTAGACTTTCTACATTAAATGAGCGTTATAATTTCTATATCAAAATGAGCGTTTTGTGTAACAGTTATGTTATAGCCCAAATATTAAAAAGGGCTAATTCGTTCCAATATCGTATTTCCCAAAATTATTTAGGTGAGTATAGGATGGTTTCCAACAAATGCCATTGATTTGATCTTCGTTTTTGAAATCTTTAGACTATATCCTTTGCAAAGTTTGGATTAATTGATAAATAGACCTCTGTACGTCATCCTGACTTTCTTGGATTATAATTTGATCATCAGCGTATATGAGTGTATTTAAGTACACTCCATTTCTAAGCTTAATTCCTAGGCTGATTTTGTTCTTCCATTCTTGAATGACATCATCCAAGTATATGTTAAACAATGTTGGGGAAAGGCTGCATCCTTCGCGAACTCCTTGGTTTGTTTTTATTTCTTTTGAATATTTTTCTTCTAGTTATGAAATAACAGAGGTATTCTGATACAGAGATTTAATGATGTTGATTAAGTGGTGTGTGTAGCCACTCCTTTGAATAATTTGTCATAAAGTAGAGCGTTTCAATCTATCGAAATCATTTTCATAATCGACGAAAGTCCAATGGATCTCTAGATTAAATTCCCTACGCTTTTCTATTAGTTGTCGAATGGTAAAAATAGTATATCTACAGCGCGTCCTTTTCTAAAACCATTTTGTTATTCTATTATTAAAATTTCAGAGATACCAACAAGCCTTTTATTTAAATTTTTTGCATAATTTTATAGCATTTGGGTAATAAACTAATACCTCTGTAGTTGCAACAGTCGCTTCTTTTCCATTTTTTAAATAATGAATCACTTTTGATTTTTTTTTTCATTCTTCAGGGACACTGCATTGCTTCCAATATAAATTTAATAGGTGGAGGAGTCTTAGTTTTAACAGCAAACCTCTAAATTTAATTAGTTCGGCATTTATTGCCTCAAGTTTCGAATCTTTTCTAAGTTTCGTCCCGTTATTACTGTTTCTACTTCTTCTAAATCGATGTCATCTACCGGGGCTTGTATAGGCATTTCACACTGGATATTAGCATCTTAAGAATTATTCGATAAAGTTTGATAATGTTCAACCCATTGACTTTCCTTTATAACGTTCAAATTAGCTGTGTCTTTCAATTCACTATTGATATTCCTAAAGACTTTATATGCCAGTTGTTGTCTGCTGCGTCTTTAATTATGCTTTTAATATTTACTTATTATTCTCGAAAGTCGCTTGTGATGGTACCTTCAACCTTCTGTGCTATTCTGGTTTGATACAAATATTTCACGTTCTCCTATCGCAGAAGATGAACCTTTAAGATATCTGCCTTTTTCTGATTGTGATAATAGGTACTCGAATACTTCTTCTCCCACCTTGCTACGATTTCTATATCTGATTTTAACATTTATTGGTCTGAATTTATGTGACTTCCTCTATATAATCGTGTATCTCTTACTTGACTTGCTAATTTCTTATTCACAATTATGTAATATGTTATTGATCTCAGACCTCGTGCTGTCCATGTAAACTTATGAAACTTTCTTACGAAAGAATGTATTAGTTATCTTTAAGTTGTTGAAGGTGGCCAATTCTCTTAGCTCTCTCCATTTCTATTCAATTGATTCTCTCCAAAAGATCCAACTATTTGAGGGATAGGTATATTACCTACTCTGATATTAAAGTCTACTGCTAAAATTGATTTATTGACTTTATAGTAATGTTGTTGAAGAACGTCATAGAATTCTTCAGTTAGTTCTGTCCTGCCTTCTTCAGGAGCATATATAACCAAATATAGTAAGATATCCTCTTTCTATTTTTAATCCTACGATCAATATTCTATCATTAACGAAAATGTAACTATCGTCTTGATTTTTCCCATGTCTTACCTATAAGAAATGCGACACCTCGTACTGCTCTTCTTTTTCGTTCTACCACACTATATATGATTACATAATTTTCCAGGTCTTTTGTTCCTTTAAGTTTCGGTTTTGTTCCAGAAATATTGGCTATATTTTTCCCTTTCTCTCTTAGTTACCTATGTAGTTTTAGTTCTTCTAGTTGATTATACCCCTCACATTCCAAGCAGCAATTGTTTTTTTATGTGGGGGGGTTACCAGTCCTTTGCACAACTTCCACGCAGGGAAGAGTCTGGATTTTTTTATCGAGGTTGTCTTCTTTAGGAGAGTTGGATTCCCGCTGCCTGAAGAGCCTCGCCTACCCTTCTCCACCTCTCCTGAGCTACAGGCCCACTTCACCATCTCCGCAAAGCTGTTGGTTTTCTATGCATAGTCCTCTTCTGGAGTTACCTCCCGAAGTCCTCTTCCTGGTGTTGAGGTCCTCTTCTGGAGTACTTCTTCGTCTGACCCCTCCCCATGATGGAGGCCCCAAAGGAGGCCCTACCAGTAGCTACGCTACCGCCGTCAACGTAGCGCTCAGGGTTACGATGGTACTCAAGCTCCACCACCAACGACAAGGTCATGTATCCCCAGGCGGAGACAATTTATTCTTACTAAACTTAAATAACACCTTTTTTACCTAAACATACAAAACAGTCGCCTTTTAATTTTAGATTCGCATAACTATAGATTCGCATGCAAAGTAATTAATAGAGCAATTGCAGAACTAGAAGTGAACACAAATTAGAGTGAATTTGTGAAGTTATAATCTCTGCAAAAATTAGGGGAGAAAAATATGGAAGTGTTCAGGAAATCCGGAAAAGAATCAAATGTAGTTGTAGAAGATGTTGCGATACAATTTTCGGAAGTAATTGGGAATTATCTGTCTTCAGTATTTGTGCTAATGCAAATTTACTATGTGCGCTTTTGTGTATACTAGAAAAAAAGCGTAAAAATGTAGCTGTACTTAAATTTAACTACTCGCAAAATCAAAACCTGTAAGCATTTGTTACGGCGGTTATAATTTTGAAATTGCAATACGACCAGTTCACCATATCCCACATGGAGGTAATATGCAAGACCATTGAGTGTTTGAACGTTTGAACGGGAGAACAGGGGTATAACTACCACGATTCATCGATAAGTTCAATGTCAGATACTGAAAGAACATATTTAAACAGACATAAATCAAATTAAATATGAAAGAAACTTTCAACACAAGAAACTATCTTGAAACAGTTAACGAAGTCGACGCCACATTTTACTAGTATAATTTTAATTATAAATTTAGTGGTATTACAAAACGATCTTTAGAAACTATAGCGAAAAAATTGAATAACGTGAAACTTGCAAAACTAATTGCAAAAGTGAACATTTTAGTCATTGAAACAAATTATCGTATGAGAATGTCATCTAAAAATGTTATTTATAGAGAGTTTGAAAAATATTTTAAATTTACAAATTGACACATCCAAATTAATAATATATATCATTCTATATTCCATTTTTTATAATTTGTTACAATATTTGAACTCACCATTGCAAATATATAATCATGGAACATCTTTTTATATCTATATTTGAACTTTGAACTTTTATTCAACTCAGTAGTTTTTTATTAAATTCACTCACATTATTTTATTAAATTTATAAACAATAATACGTTTATAAAAAAAGCTATTTCATCCAACTTACAACTTTGGATAAATTATTTTAAATCATTCTATAAAAATGTCAAAATAGTTTTTGAATCTTTTACTTAAATTTATATAATTTGTCAAGACGTATTTTACCAAAAGACATTTTGTTGTTGTCAATATTTTACAATAGCCATTATTTAATTTCATACTTGTATAGACACCTTAAGAAACCCTCAATCTGGGGTTGAAGCGTCAAAAATAAAATATATGGTTTATTTGTACGGTCGTTTGTTCAAAATTTCTTGAGCATTAATCTAGTATATGATACTGGTATTTTCTATTACATTTTTTTATATTTCTTTCTTTTTGGTGCCATCACTTCATAGCAGGGGTGGTTAGAAAAGATAATATATCCGATTTCTATGTAAAATTAAATTGAAAGAAAAATACAGAAATATTTTAGCGACAAAATTACAGGAAATATTTTACATTGTTTGGAGCAATTTATTCTCAAAGCTTAGCAATATTACAATAATGATTTCTCTCACACTGTGCCAGTCCGGCAAGACCGCATCGCATACTTAATCACAGGAGCTGTTCGTTTGAAGTTGGGTTCTACAGCCAATATGAAACTTTTTTTTTAAATGTCTAATAGTGCTTGTGCTATGAAAGTATTACAAACTTTTTTGTATGCCTGACATAAGTAACGTGAACACCTGTTTGGCCGAAGATGCCAGTTTTCCTTTCGCAACAAATTTAGAAACGACCAAGTTTTCAAGAACAGCTTCAGATGATGTACATCTCAAAACACTGACTCGCTCTGGTTTTCGAAGGACATTCGATGATTCGCAATGTGGATAGCGTGACAATTATACAATTACGTATAAGAGAATCACGAAGCTGTGGGGAAGAATGCAACTGTTCTGAAGGTCGAAAAATTGACAATATAAAAGCGACTGGGGAATTCACAATCCCTGGTGACTCATAGGACGTCGTGAGTGCAGTAGAAATTCATGGGTTAATGATAATTTAAATTTTCGGAAAGGCAATCATCAAAATCGCTCACTGCTTTCACTCTCGGAGTCTAGAATAGCTGTTAAATTGCAAGATTTTCGACAGTAATATTTTTTGAAAATTCAATTCCTTCTACATTTTTTTAAATTTTAAAGTCGCATTAACTGGGTCATTAACAACCACTATAGCTTAACGATAGGGTCAACAGTGTGATGTCATATGGTGATGGAGAGGGGTGAAAGGACGAACACAATACAACCATGCCCAAGGCGGGACTGGAATCCGTAATCCTTCAGTCCGACTACGACACTACTACCTTAACGATTTCGGCCATCTGGACGAATGTATGATGGTTTTTTTATATCTAAATTTATTAATTTATTTTGCTGTTAAGGGTTATACTCTTAAATGAATATATATTTAAAATCCCTTTTCAGTTTCCAACCATTGCGTGTTTGTTAGCTCAATAATTTAAAGCAAGCTATGAGTTCGTAAGGTACTTCGGACTTAAAGTTATCTAAAGAACTCATTTTGTAGTTTTTTGTTCAAACAAGGTAGTTTTCTTACTTCTCTAGTGAATCCGTTCAATATCTGATAATTTCAAGTACGTAAATCATTCGGTATTGGACTCTTCAATATTCTGTCTTGCTTGTCATTTCCATTCTGATTTTTAGTGTCTTTATTAATCCTATATTATTCTCATGATGAATGTAGATTTTTGATTCATCTGTCAAGAAAATCCATTAATTTCTTTTAAAGTTTTCATAGCAGAAAAAACTCCCGATTTTAAGGGTGAGAAACACATTTTTCTCTCTATTCAAAATATCTACATCGGTTGGCAACATCTATAACCTTTAAAAATATAGTCCTGCACATGAAGGAACTCACGTGAGCCGTTTTCAAAACCATTTACTCGCTGGATGAGGAATGTCCCATTAAGTTTTCCCAATTAGGAACTCCTCCGCGAGTTCCATCAGCGCCTCGCGCCGCGGGAGCCAATCTCGAGCTCTGCGGAGCGTGAGGAGCCGGCTGCGACTCCCGAGAGGCAAGTTGCGCGTCACGCCGCACAGTGGGCCCCACCGAGAGTCTCGACACTGACGTCACGAGTTCCGAGAATCCAGAGAAATTTGTGTAAAGGAACTACCGGAAATGAGCGGAGGAAAAACTCAAAAATGGACAATCGCAACGATTGGAACAAAAAGTTGAAATGCGTTTTGTAATTCTAGGCAATTGTTTCAAACAAAATTGTTTGTTTGTCCCTAGACAAAATAAATGAGGCAAGATATGAAATTAATGTTTTTAATCTTTCTTTTTCCTTTCATTAATTTGTACCTTAAATGTTCTGCTCACTGGAGTTTGTAGTTTTAGTCACAATAAATTATAACAATTCTAAAATAACATTTGTTAACTATCGTACTATATTATCGTACTATATATATGTTACATAATCTGCAATACCTACAATTCCTCAGTCAAAATACACTTCTTATATTTCTTTTGCCCTGTAGTTTCGTGCCATCTAAAAGGAATAAGAAGCACTGATTGCACTAAGAAAGTAATAATGTAATTACATAAATACATTAGGTTAAACCAATTGTTGGAAGGTTTATTCAAAAGTAACAAATGAGTCACAAATATTATTTCTTTCGTTCAACGCATTATCTGCGGACCCAACGGCGGGCCTGAAAATCTTCGAAGTGCGTCAGCGAGCTGCGAGCGGCGATGTGCGCGGAACTCCGCTCTCGGAAATTCCCGGGAGGCACCGGCGAGTTGACGTATCACGTCAGAACTGCGAATCTCGAGATAGAAATTGGCATCTCTACCAAATGACATCTTGTACTAATGGAGCATGTCAGGAACACAGAAATCCGGATTCGGAAATTTGGTTATGTTCATATTTGTTGACATAAAAATTGCAGCAATTCACAGAAAAAATAGCTACGTGTTCGAACACCAATGTCGCGTCCGAAAAGAGACGTTCTTATCAAATGGTGGACTGTTTGTGATCCCGTGTCGGTATGAAATATATAGTCCGAGTGTCTCTGCTCACAAATAAACAACATAAAGTAAGATTGATGCACATTCCAGAAAAGTGTATTATGAAAAAAAGCAATCAGTTATGGGGCAAATTCAACCGCCACTTTTTGCTGGTCCAAGAAGTGACCCCGCAAAGGAATTTTTCAAAGTTTCCAGGTGCCCACGTCAACGGGTAAGAATTGTTCAAAACATATTTTACAAATTTAAACAGAAATATAATATAAATTGCCGCTTTACATTGACTTACTAGGTTTCTTCGTAATTGCTAAACTTATTATTTTGACAAATAAGGTCTAAATGTAACTTTTAACATAATTTTTCTTTTACAGATTACATGATGGCATACATTACACAAAAGAAAATTATCATTTATATTGACCGTTTAAAAAAATAATATCATCACAGCTCCCATTGAACGATCATTACTTCACTTTTTCCTGCATAAAGCTCACATTATGAGCAAAGAAGAATTGCAATTGTGTGAGGAGGGTTGGCGAGTTGGGCCGCCCTTTTCGAGTCAGTGTGCGCCGCGCGCGCCGCGAGGCGAAAGGTCGTGAAAGAACAATTAAGCCTCACGTCGCCTGCAGCTCCTCCTACAACTTACGCGCTATTGATTTCGAATGCGCAAATACCTCAGCGCGCCGAACCGAGTACAGGGCGCCGCCGTCCTATCCGACGACACGACCGAGGCCGCCTCACGGAGAAGTTAAATGAGGGTCCCGAGCAAGTGGGCGAGAGGTGGGTGGTGGAGGGGGAGGGAGGGAAGGAGGGAGGGAGCGACGAAATCGGAGCGGGCGAAACCAATGACAAGAGCTGAGCTCACGAAACGGACTAACAGCGCTGCGAAGGGGAGAACGGGTTAACGCGCGCAACGGGCTCTATGAGGAGAAGCGGAATCATCATAAAAAATGTATATTACAGAAAAGTTCCATTCGTTGGAACAATTTTTGCTTAGTTTGCGCAGATACTGATCACGTGATTAACATGGAAGCCTAATATGAATTAGTGACAACATCCGCTGGCACTGCAGCGTCTTTGTCGGGGACGTCTTAGGATTCGGGTCCCGACGGTGACAGTTTCGAATCGAGCTTTATAGAGAGGTCGTATTCAGCTGCTATCTGGATGAGAATTCTCGCGGCCGACTGCTCTAATCGGTAATGTTAGGCGATTTATTCAATAAATCCCAGGCAATGGCTAATGGCAGTTCCTTAACAAAAGGGTCAAGGACCTTGCGCTATCTTCCTCGTCCTACTACTCCCCTCCTTTCCCTGTAAACAACACACACAAACTCTAAACTACGACATATGTTGGAAGCTCAGAGCTTGTTGCTGCTGAGGCGGTGCCCCCCGCTGGAGGGAGTACTTGGAAGAACACCCGGAATACACCCGAGGTATAACACGCACTACACTTAAATGAATAATACAATTGCAATTTACGGGATTGAAAAACAAAATATTTACTCACTAAAACGACAGAGTGAGACAAATATAAAGTGTTGGTGAGTTAAACAGTTCAATAATGGAGTATTAGTGTTCATAGTAACTCATGTTAGAAAAATGAATTCTCGCAGAAATTGTTCTTAAACAAAGAAATCCATTATTTTTATGTCAATGTTAGAATGTTAAAGTAATATCAAAGAGCAATATAGTATTAAGATTTTCTGCATGCATCTGTAGGTACTCAGAGCTTATTCCATACAGTTTTGAAATTGGTCTCAAGAGGAGGTAGAGCAGAAGGCAGTAATCCTCATCAATAAATGTAGCTATTATATGCACACGCTTTCTTTAGTTTGCATTTTTTTTCATAATTGAATGGGTATTTTGAATAGGAAAACAAGTCATTGTTCCATAGTTCTGAGAAAAAAAACTTAATAACATGCACAAGTGGCATTTTCAGCATTTATGTTCAACAAAAAAGTTGTAAGACTAGTCGTTATTGATTGCTTGGGGTACTTTGTAACTTTACATTTGCATTTCTATAATCTACAGAACGGTTTTTGTAGATTGGTTGGATAAAAAATAATGAGAATATTGCTGTAAGTTAAAACCGGCGAGTCTGCGTGCTACCATTGCGATGACAAAAGGAAGGACTGTTAGACGAGTGTGTGCAGCGAGCGGGAACAGTACTCTGTCAGTCTTCTGCAGTGTGTAAATCGGTGAAATTCGTAGCGATAGTGAAAGCGCCCTAACATCATATTTGCAAAGGTAGAGCAAGGTTCATGACTTAAAATTGAAGTGGCACGAGGTCGGAGTACGCAAGAATTTTTTCAGGTACTGCGTGAAGTATATAGGGATGCAGCATTGCCATACCTCACAGTTGCACGATGGGTTTAGGTTAAACAGACATGCTGTGAAACCCCCCGCACAGGACGACCTCACGTGGAGAACAAAACAGTTCAACTCCTTTCTTTATTGTCGGATGTTGCTCGCCGATGGACTGAGCGTGAGTTATCAACAGAAATCGGAGCACGCCACAAAACTGTGCTTTACATTCTGCATGACATTCTGGATTACCGCAAAATAGCAGCGCGTTGGGTACCTCATGAAATTTCAGAGGTGAAAGAATGGCACCGCTTGAGAGAGCGTAGGCTTCCGCGGCCGGAGTCAGTATTTACTAGGCAGTCCGGGTGACGCCGCGTCCATGGCGAAGGCCGACGTTTCGGTCGCCATTCTGCGACCTTCCGAAGGCCGTAGGTCGCACAGCGAGGGTCGTAGAATGGTGACCGAAACGTCGGCACATTCGCCACGGACGCGGCGTCACCCGGACAGCCTAGTAAATAATGGCACCGCTTGCTCAGGATTTGTTGGGCAGGTACGAAAGGGAAAGTAACGACATTCTTCGATTAATCAATATAAACGAAACCTGGGATTGCTCATATGAACCAAACTTGAGATCAATTCAACGAAAAAGCAACCCGGATCTCCTAGTCTAAAGAAAGTGCGCGCTACACAGTGTTGTGAAAGTAATGTTCATCGTGGTGTATGACAATGATGCGGTGATACTGCATTTCGCTCTACCATCAAGGGTGTCCGTAGACGCTGGCTACTACTGCATGTTTCTGCAAAACCATCTTCCCCAACCGCTCAGGTGAAAGCGACGACATTTCATTGAATAGCACCCCATCATTCTTGACAACGCAAGATGCCATACCACAACTGCTGTCCACGACGTCTTTCGCCGTTGCCAATTGGATATTCTGGGGCATCCTCTTTATTCATCCGATAAAAGTCCCTGTTATTATGATACCTTCAGCAAAATGAAAGAACCAATATGAAGATACCCGAACCATTACGAAGAAAAATAAATTATTCATACTATAGGACGATTAATATGGGACATCAATAAAATTTGACGCGCAGATAGTGTACGACGCCTTTCTAACATTTGGCAAAACATTTGGCATTAATAATGGATGCGATTATACTAAAGGCAAGTAAATGTAAGAACCTCTTTCAATAAAGTCGTTTCAAAGTCTCTTTTTATCCAACCCTTGTACCTTGAATTAATATCCTTTACATTTTTCATTTCTTAATTTTTGGACACATTTTGGATGAAAAACACTTACTAAAATATCTACATCTACTTATCATCGATTTCCACTTGATTCTGTAGCTATGTCAAAACTTTCTGGTAAAAATAGAAATATGTGGGATGCATTTTACTATTTTTTGAACATTTGTTATTTTCTTTCCGTTGGTTAAGAAAACAACTGAGACAAAGAAAGGCAAATCTGGACGTGTCTCTCATTTTGCCGACAAGGAGTATCATCAATATATGCTAACGTTAAAGAGCACATCAATGTACACTGAAGAGCTAAAAGAACTGGTACACGTGCCTAACATCGTGTAGACCCACCCACGTCGTGTAGCACCCAAAAGTGTCGGAACACGACGTGGCATGGATTCGACTAATGTCTCAAGCAGTGCTGAAGGTACTTTACAACATGAATTCTGCACGGCTTCTCATAGACTCGTAAGAATACGAGGGGGTGGAGATCTCGTCAGAACAGCACATTGGAAGGCATCCCAGATATGCTCAATATACACTGGGACATGTCTGGGGATTTTGGTGGCCAGTGGAAGTTTTTAATTCAGAAGAGTGTTCCTGGAGCCACACTGTGCCACATTGCCCAAGTCCGTCGGGATGCCCAATGGACATGAATGGGTGCAGAAGATCAGACAGGATGCTTACGTACGTGTTACCTGTCAGAGTCGTATCTAGACGTATAAGGTCACATATTTCTCCTGCTGCACACACTTTAATACATTACATAGCCTCCACCAGGTTGAATAGTCCCCTGTTGGCATTGAAGGTACATGGATTCATGACGTTTTCGCCATACTAGTACATGTCTGTTCGTTTGAAACAATGTGAAACAAGAGTCGACAGACCAGGCAACCTGTGTCCAGTCATCAACAGTCCAATGTCGGTGTTGACGGGCCCAGACGAGGCGTAAAGCTTTATGTCGTGCAGTTATCAAGAGTAAACGAGTGGGCCATAGGCTCCGAAACTCCATATCGATATTTTCTCGTTGAATGGTTCGCACGCTGGCACCTGTTGATGATCCAGAATTGAAATCTGTAGCAATTTGTGGAAAGGTTGCATTTCTGTCACGTCTAATGATTCTCCTCAGTCGTCGTCGGTCCCGTTCTTACAAGATTTTTTTTGCGGCCGCAGCGATGCTGGTGGTTTGATGTGTTACCGAATACCTGATATTTACGGTACATTCGTGAAATGGTCGAACGGGAAAATCCAAATTTCATCCAATCGGCCTCGAGGTGCTATGCCCCAACTCTCTTGCGCCTACTGTGATCCCGCATTCAAACTCCCTTAAAGCGTGATAACCTGCCATTGTAGCAGCAGTAACACTTCTACCAACTGTGCCACACTCTGCTTGTCTTATATAGTCGTTGCCGATCGGAGCGCCCTATTCTGATTGGTTCCAGCTCTCTTTATTTCAATACGCATTGCTGTACCTTTCAATGTACGTACTCACGTGCCACGAAGTAACCACAATATTATCTATCATACGTTAGCTGGTTTACTTGGAAAGAGTTCGTCAGGTTCACAAAGAGAACTGCCATGATGTGCAAGAGACCACCAGATCTTGAAGTCTATGATGTCAATAAGCATTTAGGCGTTTCCTAGATGATAATACTAGTTCTTCTGGATGAGGATCAGAAACTACTACTGATTTTTTCTCTTTCCCAGACATTAGAATTTTTCTTTAATACTTTTCTTTGTTTAATATTAAAACCTCATTCGAAATCATTATAAGTTTTTTGTGTGATATTTTAATGTGTGTTTACTGATGGGGTTGTTTATATTGTGGCAATTTGATGTTTTTCACGTGTTCCTTGATTCTAATTATGAGTGTTATTTTGCTTCTACACATATATTTAGCTTTACACCCTTTCTGGCTACAATTAATTTGGTACACTATATTATGTATATTGTTATTGGGTATGGGGTCTTTTTTCCTTGTAATGAACTGGTTTAATTTATTATTTATTTTATATACCACTCTTACGCTGTGTCCCAACAACGAGTTTTTACTTTCTCATATACGTACGTATAAAGGGAGTAATATACATAATAGAGAGAAAGTTATGTAATGATGCAGAAAATCGATTTTGAGATTTCCACAAAAATACACGTTGTTGGGTTCCCTGATTCCAAAAAAGTGAATTTTTAAAACGCCCGTTTGTTTTCAGTCCAGTTTGGATTTCGTCATGGTTCTATTACGAAAAATGCTGTAATTATCTTTCTAAAAGCAATAGAATCACAACAAATTAAGTGTCTATCTTTATGCAATATTTCGCTGCTATTTTAAAGATAAAACGGCAGTAATTCTTGCAAGCGGTACGTGCCTAGGAAATAATGTAACATGTGGCTCACCGCAGGGTTCTATTTGCAGACAATATTTATGGAATATCTTAATGGACAAACTCGATGCTATTTTAAGAGAGGTAGGTGTCACGACAATAGTGTACGAGGTTGATTTAGCAGTCATTGAACCGGAGAAAGCTGCAAGGATTTAGAATACCGATCGATTCAACCTTTCCATAAAATTTCTATGTGGTGCAAAACCGTAAAATGAAAACTGTCAGTTGAAAGAAACATAATTTATAATGATAGGGCTCACTTTTCACATAAGATTTTCTCTTCGATTTAAAATTGATGAAATAACCATTAAAGAAACCAGACTTTCAAGATACCTGGGAATCTGGCTGGATCCAAAACTCACTTGCTTCATGTCAAAATTATGCGTGAAAAAGATTGTAATTTTTTCTACAAACTTAGAGGCATAAGTTAATTAAACTTACGAGACCAATGCTTAAAATAATTTATGGCGGCTTCCTATCAATCGCACGATATGGAGCAGCAGTGTGGGCACACTGAGCTGAGCTTACAAGAATAAGTCATGAACTTAATAGTGCACAGTGCATTGCACTACTTGCTATGACAGGCGCCTACAGGACAAGCTCAACCACGAGTCTTCAAGTCCTAGTAGGTTTTTTTTTCTATTAGAACTGGAAGTAAGAACACTTGCAGCAAGAAGCGCTCTACAAAACAAGGAAACTATGGAAATTTTGGAAACTACTTTCGTCACAACTGAAAACACGAGAGAAAATAAGCTGATGCGTTTGCTGAAGAAGGAGTGGCAGCGGCGGAAGAAAGAGTGGCAGCGGATAAAAAAATTATGTGAAACCTTTTATTCACTATTCGGGCTAAGTAGTTCAAAGCATCCAGAGAAACCGTACAGTTCCTAACTGGCCACGTATTCTTTTCCGAGAATCTACATAGATGAGTCCTAACAGACTTCATATCCCAACAAAACGTAGTACTTCTTTATTGACTAAGTATACATCTAGATCATCAGGATTGTTGTCATCAACAAAATACTTCCGTTTTACAGGCGGTAAAATAAAGATATGCATGACGAAGATATGGATGGCTCGTTCGTTAGGATCATTCGTTCTAAATCGAGGAGAAAACAGAAAAACTATAATGACAACGTTGAAGATCTTCCTAACAAGACCAACAAAACATTTAATCCCGCAGTCGGTGCAGTTTCTTCTGATTTCTGGAATACTGATATTTCTTTCAATCAATCTTTCATTGTGAGGATTGGTTAAGAAGCTCGAAACCAGACAACGAAGTAATCAATGCACACAAAGTTGGAATCTTTCTCTTGAAGAGGAAGTACAAGAATTTTGATGTCTGAAATAAAGGTATGTATAAAATAGAAGTGGTATTTCAAAAATGCGATTACGCCAATATGTTCCTTTAAGATAAAGACTTGCAGACACAAGGATTAGAGGCTTTTGTTCCCTGTTTTAGAAAATACAGAAGAGGAATTATAAAGGGAATTTTTGCAGAATGTTGAAATGAAGAAATCCAAGAAGCTTTCCAGTCAGAGATCAAAATTTTAGAAGTCAAAAGATTAAATCGAAAGAACAGATCCTCCAGCGGGCAAAGGTGAGGAATGTATCCCGAGTCAAACTGTACTGATCTCTTTTGTTGGTCAGTTGCTCACGACTGAAATTCATATATTCTGTGTTCGAAGTAAAGTGGAACCTTTAGTACCTCGCCCAATGCAACGTTTCAAATGTTTTACTTTGGGAATACCGCCAAATCCTGTAAAAGCAAATGGTTCCAAACTAATACAAAAGAGGATTTTTCGAAAGTCGGTTTTGCTATTTCGAGTGATAATGAAGTATATAACAAATCAATTAAAAGTCCTAATCGTGCTTCTATTTTCTCTCACATTTGCAGCGATTTATATACATTATTACATTTATGAGAGGAAGTGCTTCAAATGACGTCCAACTAACTTTTTCGAAAACTCCGTAAAAAAGATCTTCAAAATTCGCATTTACAGAAACGCCAAAACGTAATTTCTTAAAAACGGCTCATAGTTTTTCCCCGAAACGTTCCATACTGATCGAAGTTTTATTCTTCTATAATATTTTTAAAGTTATATTTTCGTTTTACTATTAGCAAACCAAAAATTGCATTTGTGTGTAGAATTCTTTCCAAGTAATTAAAATGACTTCCAATGAAGTTTTTTGAAAACTTAAGTTTCCTGTGGAAAAGAGCTCGCCTTTACAATGTAGTTTAGACGACATTTCGTAAAAACGTCGATATTTTTAACAAAAATTTCCATTTAGGACGAGGTTTTACTCTTCAATACTCTTAAAGTAATATTTTGATTCTACGATATGGGATCCGAAAACTTAAAAAATTATTTAAAAAAATGTCCTCAAGACACGACCGGAAAGCTAGCCCAGACCAAAGAAAATTGAAAACTAACTAGTATGACAATGCCTTTGCCATCGTGTTGTACTACTATTTCATTTTATTCGCTATATTTTTACATATTTTGGCTTATTTTTCGCAGTTTATTTCTATAATTAAACAAGGAACACCGATGAAATTGCATGACTTCTTCCTACTTTCCCATGTCTCATTAGATGGGATATTTGGATAAATGCATTGTATATTTATTTGTAGCCTTTTTAAAAGCTATTCGTATTTTCTTGGAAACTATATCACACGATTCTTCAGCAAAAAACAACAAACAAACAAAAAAAACAAGATCTTCTTCTTAAGCAGGAGTTGCAAGACCAACTTTTTATTGTGCTTGATTACTCCCCTGAAACCTCTTAAAACTCATTGGAGGGGCCAGAGGTGCACTGAGAAGTATGCACAATGAGTTATTGTGATGGTTGTGAGAGAACCACTAGAGGCATTAATGGCAGAAAGTTGTGAAATTGTATTTTACCTTGCGAAGTACGTTTGTATTTTCTCGAGGCGTCAAGCATCGTTTCGCAGTTTTACTTCTCAATATGTAAAATGTCACTATTGTCATACCTGACGCTGCCTGGGTGGACCTGAGCGGTAAGGACCTACAACTTGTATGTATTCTTCACTACTAGCAAAATAGCCGATGATCTCCAGGCTTTCTTCATATTTAGTCCTTGTGAAAGAAGAAAACTAACTTTTATATAAACCACGGTGTTTAAGATTACTATTTTTAATGTAATTGGTTCAGATTTTAACAAAATTCAATAATTTTCTTTCATTTTATTTTACAGTACTTTGCTATTTAATTACAAATTTTTATCATACGCATTGCTACTGGCCCCTAGCGAAACTATCAGGTACTAGGTTGTCCATCACCACTAGCCTCTCGCGGAATGTATTAGGAACCAATCTACTCTTAGCGACAAGTAGTAGTCATAGCCATAGTTGCATCTATTAACATATTATTTATATTATTACACTACTTTTTGCTGGCATCGATGTTGGTACAGGTTGTTGAATTCACTTTTATTAGTATAGATTACGTAAGATATGATTGAATGTTTACAATAATTACTTTTATCCGATCAATTTAGATCTTTAGAACTAGTATTTCCAAATTTAAGAGCGTACAAATGGGTAAATAGCTAGTGTAAACGTGCATTACTCGAATTTGGAAAGTATTAAAAAACGTCACTTGAATCCTTCGGTGGAAGTGTTTGGTGCCTTAAACTCCAGGTTCGAACTTTCGGGTTCTTGGAGTATTTCTCACTTACTGCAGACAAAGGAAGCATTAAGGGCGGAGGATTCTTCTTCGGTGAACGTCCTGCCGGGAGAGCGCGCGGAGGACGAGGGTGAGGAAACGAGGGTGGGGGTCGGCAGCGAGAGCGCCTGCGCCCAGTGAGGACGGCAAAAGCTCTCGAAAGGCAGAGCTTCCACCACTCTGAGCACGGCCGCTTTCATACCGCTCTGCAGACGCAACGGCAGCGGCGGAACCAGCGCTGGAGAAGGAGGAGGAAATTCTACTCATTTCCGCTCTGTTAATTACGTCTATAATGAGTTCGGGGACCAGGCGATTCAGCGCATGCTTTGTGACGAAGGAGTCGCGTTCCGACCTGCCCCCGCAGCGCCGCAGCGCCGCAAACATCAGAAAGCTCGACGGCGAGCGTATCCGCGCAGGCGTCGCTGCTGCCATCTCGCGGGGCCCCGAGCAAATACGCCGGGGCGCGCTCTACTGGCAGTCGGCCGTACTCCCAAGCGCGCCCTTCGCTCCGCACCCCTCGACCCCACCCCCTCTCTCGCCGCCGCCCACGACCTTCCGACGCCCCCTCCCGCAATCCCCGCAGTGAGATGTTTGCTCTATGAAGTTGGATACATTCACGAAAAGCTTTCAATTTTTTCGTTGAGAATTGAAGTCTCTCATCGACGTCTTTCAAGTTTTTCAGCAAAATTAAAATGCATTTTTGCCATAGAAACGTAACGTTTATATTAAAAGTCAATAATATTGTTGTTAATAACACGTTCTTATGAATATACGATTAATGCAAACAGCTGTGCGAAGAATTTTCAAAAACATTGTTTTGTTTCATCAAGTTTTTTCGACCATGCCGTCGCGACCTATGCATTTAGTTAAATATCATTGTAAATTAGCATCAGCCATAGTGTGCTAATGTAGAATGTCCGACTTCTTAATCAGGCAATTATTAAATAAATAACGAACATTAATATTTAATTCCTTAATATTTTCAAGAATTACATATATTTATTTTTAGATGAATCAAATATTCATGACACATTATATTTTATATTTCAATAATATTTAATTATCTCCTCTATTTTTTTAAAAAAACAAAAAATCTTACTCAAATGTATTATCAAAATATCAACATTACAGCAACAACACAATATCTGTGGGGATCTATTATTTACTTAAACATGGTTTTGAGGTTTCTTTACTTTACTAATTCATTTACATTCTTCTTTTTTTCGCCGCTCCTATCCTTCTCCAGACAACTACTTCATTAAAACCTTTCCTTCATTTCACTCCCCCAATTCAGAGACTTCCTTTTGCTTCTCGCCAAACATGGAGAAGTGATTCTAGTCACGAACCACGCTGCCTTATCTGAAAGCTTCTTTCTCGTGGAGAATCTTTTTCTTTCCCATCCCTTTCTTTTGAGCCTCTCGCCTTTTCTCTTCCACTTGTAGCCCCTCGACGCGCTTAAAGCGCCCTGCGAAATCAATGAGCAGGGTTTTTTTAATAACGTTTTATAGTGAAGATCCTACCATAAGAAATTTAGTAATGCACTAGTGTTTAACAAACATGAGAAAAGATTCCTCTCCGGCAGCAGAGTGACAAAATCCCGAAGATGGAAATTTGATTTTGTGAAGCAGTTTCAAACGGAGGGTGGATTCACTTTCATGGATTTAAACCACAGATTCCAAAACAGAACATATTTGCTATTAGTAAAGGGCTTCGTGATATTACGTCATTACAAATTGAACGAGTATGCTATTAACAACTATTCACCCATTTCTTGAAACCACACTGCACATTTCAAGTCACAAACAAATCATTTTAGAATTTTCAATTTTAAAAAGATTTGCAATTTTCGAAACTTAACATGTTTTACTGATAATCAGTAATACCATGTTTGTAAGAACGCTTTGCTCCGTTGCTTAATAAGTGAAAACCCTCAACAGTATACTACTGTGCAAAACATCTTGCAATCTTTATTATCAATACGCACTCTCCAAAAACATTACGCTTATCCATAAGGTATCTTGCGAAGGGGGGGTTTCAGTTTCCTGAAGTGGTTTCCAACACCACTTGTGGCTTTTCCTTCCTTTTATCTACCATCCGTCGGCATACAAGTACGTCATTGGCATGTAATTGGGAAACACAAATGCAAAATATGAAGAATCCACCCATAACCTGGGTGGGGTTCTGGTAGAGTAGTGCATGCAAGTACACGTGTGTGTGTGTGTGTGTGTGTGTAAGTAAGAGTGAGGATAGGACAAGAAAGGGGCAGGAAAGATTGCGCACTTTCCGTAGCCTGTTTGATAGGGTGTCGTTCCGGCATTCGCTTGGAATTGATCCAATTAAAAAAACAAAAAACTAACGCGCAGAGCATCCAGCCGCTAGAACTCTTCTCCGGACGGAGGCTGAATTCGACCTAGCTATGCAGCTTCAATCGAAACTTCACTTCCGTCAGGACTCGAGCCACACGAGCTTTCCAGTCAGAGCCGCTGCAGTGGCAAAGTTGTTGCCCTGAGCCAATTCATCAGGGATTCCCTCGTACCATAGAGGTTATTGTGAAATAAAATTGGCAGTTAAGACATAGAAATAATAAGGCAGAAGGAAGATAATGGGCACATGAAAAACAAATTAAGGAAACAGCCTTTAAATCGCTTAAGAAATTGTTACGTCATGTTCGTAGATCAAAGGACATTAGGCAGTCAGAGGGTTAACGACTAGCAAGAAGTAGTTGTATTTTCTGAAAACAACTGTTGTTCCCGAAATATACTTTAAGAAAGGTGGTGGACGCCCGTCGTTGGACAGAAGCCTAGTATCGGCCGAAGAAACAAGATAATTTCGTGGGACTTATGACGATGTCTGCCGTGTTGGTGCTCTTGATGGCGGTGGCTCTGACAGCAGCGCATCACGTACCAGGCCATCTGACCGACGACGCCCACGCTCCCCCGGTTCCAGAAAGTAAGTGGAGGAGGATTTTTTTTGTACATTTAGCAAGTGGATTTACCCACTTTTTCCTTACCAGAGCCCGGAAATAAGAGTTTTTGTGTCGAAAACCGCCGTTTTTCGGAGCACAATCACAATACTTTATCTTCTTACGTTAGTAATTGTGAGAAAGTAAAAAAATACATCTTACAGCGGGAAGAAATTGAAAATTGAAGAGCGCAATTTGGAACCATTACTTGTCTGGTTATGCGTCATTTGTGGAGTTCTGTGTCGTCTACTGTTGTGTGCTCTAATTGCTTGATTTGCTTCTTGCTACTGCTGCTATTATTGTGTTGTGATGCTAAAATGCATGGTTCTGCCACCCGAGTACGGCTACTTCTCTCTACCTCACTCCTAGCTGTCAAATAGAAATACTATTCGAACAATTATAAAGGTGCAGCCGAAGTCAATATTATACCATCAATCATATAGATACACGTACAGTTAAGGCATTCGTCAAACAGTCACAAACCACAAAATGGTAATTTCACAGTATTTTTTCTTAAATTACAGTAATCATATGAATGCAAAATTGTGTGCGAAATTATCTGCGTCGTTTTTTAAATATTTGAGACCGACAAAAAATAAATACACGAAATTAGTTTCTAAGTTATACGAAAGATATTGACTTTTCTCTCAGGAAAAAATTAAATTTTACATTTTAATATTACAGTCACACGCATTTAATTTTATAACACAATTTACATCAATTTCAAATAACGTAAACATAATTGTAATTATAATGGAAACATAATTGTATTAACAATTTAATTTAATAACATTTACCGAATAATTTAATAAAACATATTTGAGTTGATAGTCAATATTCTAGAAGAAAATAAAAAATTTTGCGAACTATTACAAAGAAATGTTTAGATGATGCAAAGTCTTAACCAACATCAGTTTTGAGGTAACACCATAACAGGGGAGAAACGTTAATGTAATAATCTTTTTGGAAAATAAGAAATGTTAGTAGTAATATTTTTCTTCCTTCACACCTCTTCAGACTACAGATCTAACTGGTCATCACATTTTAGTGTTTGTAAGAAACCCTGATGAGCTACAGGAATGCAATTCAAGAGTCTAATTGTCTATATACATATATACACACACACACACACACACACACACACACACACACACACACACACACACACACACACACACACACACACACACACACACACACACACACACACACACACACACACACACACACACACACACACACACACACACACACACACACACACACACACACACACACACACACACACACACACACACACACACACACACACACACACACACACACACACACACACACACACACACACACACACACACACACACACACACACACACACACACACACACACACACACACACACACACACACACACACACACACACACACACACACACACACACACACACACACACACACACACACACACACACACACACACACACACACACACACACACACACACACACACACACACACACACACACACACACACACACACACACACACACACACACACACACACACACACACACACACACACACACACACACACACACACACACACACACACACACACACACACACACACACACACACACACACACACACACACACACACACACACACACACACACACACACACACACACACACACACACACACACACACACACACACACACACACACACACACACACACACACACACACACACACACACACACACACACACACACACACACACACACACACACACACACACACACACACACACACACACACACACACACACACACACACACACACACACACACACACACACACACACACACACACACACACACACACACACACACACACACACACACACACACACACACACACACACACACACACACACACACACACACACATATATATATATATATATATATATAGAAACCTTTAGTGATCAACTATTTATCTAAGGGAATATTTAAATTTCATGGAAGCGTGGCTTGCGATTATCTCTGATGCAACGGCTAAATTCCAAACTACATCAAAAAGTTGGCGATCGGACAAGATAAATCGTATGTCTGACACCAATATGCGCTCTTTGGTAATTGTACATTCACACTGTCGCGATTACTCATAAATAATAAACTAACATAAATAATAACTGCCCGTAATGGTCTCACTTATCCACTTGAAAGATTAGTAACTTACATAATTCAAGAAATATTGTGTTTTATGAGTACAAAACTAATCTGAAGTCAGGTTAAGGTAACGGGGCTTGGTCAGTAGAAGTATTTTATTTCGCTTTCAATTAGTTGCTGTTTTTTTTCATTTCGATGAATTAGTTCAATAAAATAATGGCGAACATTTTAATTACTATAGACAGTAGAACCTCGTTTATCCGGTCTACAGGGAGCCGAATGTAATATGATGAATAAAGATTTGGTTAATTCTACAGGGACAAAACTACTATGGTTACAAACTATCGTGACAAAATAAAACACACTATACACTGCATAGGTCTTTTATTCACTAAGAAGAAAACATTTGTTTGCAATGAACAAATTTAGAATAGTAAACCAAGTACTTGAAGTGAATCAAGACTCAGAACTTGTTTTAAATGTTACTAAATGATACTACAGTAGTTTGTTAACTTCTTTTGAGTAAATTTATGACGTTTACATGCATCACATTCGCGGAGATCTTATTACTGTGAGTTTCGTCAATATTTTCGTCTGGAATTTCCGAATATTTTAAATTTAACAACTGCATCGCTGCCTCCGCTTAGGACATCCCATCAGTCTTTGCATCCCTAAGGTCAAGCCAGCGGAAATATATTGTCAAGAGACCAGAACGGCAAATGCTAGACCTTGAAGGACAGACGACAACAAAGACATGTCAATTTACTAAGTTTTTAGTGAATATTCGAAAAGTGTGTATTTTGAATTAGTTATTTTCCTAGGTGGATTGATTGCTAAAGCACTTACAGCACAAAACTTTAAAGAATTTTCGTTTTTCTTTAACCTCTCTCCTACATTATCAGAATATTGACCCAATAAGCAATAATAACAACACTAGGGAACAATTTTGGTTTTTTTCACACCTTCAGGATAAAAGCATGTGATTTGAAAAGAAACGATCACACTGATTTCGAAAAACATTATAAACTTTTCTATCACACAGGGTTCAAAACATACGAGCATATTTACAATTAGATACAAGCAAAGTTCTAATTTTTTTGCATTGTTACTCCAGTTATATTACAAAATTTTATGAGCATGCTTCATACGAGATAAGAAAAAGTTAAAAATGGGGGAAACGCGGTTTCAGTTTCATCATCTATTAACTATCTATTTCATGATTTATTAACCATGTTTCTGGGTGTACAGGCACTGGTATCTTGGCAGAAGAATTATGTGGATAATTGATCTGAACAGAACAGATATCTTTATCATGAGGAAGTATTAGTCATTAAAATGTTTTTTCTTGGTATTCTCCAAAAAATTGTCAATCAATCAAATCATTGTTATAGCGAATAACAATGATTTGCGTTTTCCGTACAGCCACAACCTAAGAATGACAGGTGATACAACACTGGTGAGCATCCTGTGGTTTGTCCTGATCACAAACACGACAGCCAAAGTATAAAGAGTACACAAGTTTTGTAATTTCATGTATTTTTCCTTTAGAACTTGTGTGTAGATATTCCACCAACATAACAGAAGTTATCGGGTTGATTGCCTCACTTTCGATGTGCATTGTATCGTACCGATTCAATTCAACAGATCATGTAGCGAATTTTACTTTATAAAACCCGCAGAACTGTAATGCATTAACAGACCCACAAAACTATAATGTAATTGGGGGTCACGTAAACCAGGTAGGAACTTGACGCGCACTGCGGGTACAGTTCCGCATGAATCTGCCACCCCAACAGTTGGATATTGTATAGGGTAAGGGGATAAAGTAATAAGGTAATGGTGTAAGGTAAACGTCTAAAATAATTCCATTCGGTGACTGATGCGGAGTAGCAAAAATGAGGGCACACGTGCCTTGTCCTCAAAACATCCTCTGAGACTTACTGACACCACAAGACTTACTCGTAATTGGGCGAAACTACCAAATGCAACAAGCAGACAGTCACGGCCACCTTCGATAATAAAAAGGTTAAAAAAACACGAAAGCCTAATTGAATCGTTTATTTTAGGAACCCGTCAAACGCTAAATTCCTCATTTCGATAAAACTGAGAATAAGTCTCATCAATTTTTAGATTTCAAAAATGTTTTTATTAAAGAAGTTGATAAGTTAATATTTTTTACATAAATATGCACTATACGATGTGTCTAACCTCCTGGAAGAAGTTATCTGTCGCTAAAGCGTGTTTGAGATTTGGCGTTATACGGGTTTCTGAAATTAACGATTGAATTTTGTTATCTCATTAAATTAGCATAGATGAACTGAACAAATATTTTATTTTTAAATAGATTTTAAGCGTATTGATTCTACATATCTTACAGGTGCAACTTAAATGTATATACATTAATAGCCAAATATTGAATGAAACGGAATAAAGATGCGGTGTATTTAAACACTGTGACGTGGTATGACGTTTTTGTTGTGATATTCGTAATCTACGCATAAAATTGAGTACGTTGCACACTTACCGTCGTGAAGGTACAATTCTTGTTCCCGAGTGTAATCTAGGCAATAATTATAATACAATTTACTTTTAGAATTGTACATAGACAAAACGTTCTGCAACTGTTTAGCAAGTGTCATTTCATGTCCCTTTTTCCTTCTATAATCTTAAACAGACTTCATTACAACTTTTATGGGCATTATTGTTTTTTAATGGGTCATTAACCTTTATTTCTGTATGTAAAAGAATAATTCTCAGGATGACATACTTTTACATAATGTCTATGCAGCGTCTCTTAACTACTAATGTCAGCATTAAGCCTTTTTTTTCATTCCAGATAAATGTGTTCCTGGAACAACCTGGAAATTGGATTGCAACACGTGTCACTGCACTGATTCTGGAATTTCCATCTGTACTGCCTTAGGTTGCTTGGATAATATACCTAAACTCACATAACTTGTGTAAAATAAATTGCACAGAATTTTCCTGTCAGAACGTATCATGGTCCTCACATTTTCTTTCATACTATATGTAATATTCAGAATTAACAGTATGAAATACAAGTAAATAAGTTACAGGAATGTTAATTAAGTTATTAATGAATTCACAATTAACACTAACAATTGGTTTGTAACAATGTTCTTGTGAATACGGATCGCAGTGATGAATGTATGTGCAATAAAAGCTCACCGGATGTGGAAATTATATCACCATGTGTTTCCATCTCTCTCAATTAGATAACATACACAAGTATTTAATAGATTAATTAAACAAAAAGTTGTTAGTAGTGAAGTGTGAACCTTGAAATACCTTGTCCCGAAATTTTTCTCAAGTTGGTTTTCACATCAGGACGTTTAGAAATCGTATTTCAACAAGTTGTAAAAGCCTTTATTTATTCACTTTTCTTGAAAATGAATTATATTTTATCAAATGATAAAGTAATAGTACAGATTCCATTGAGTTGGGTGCAGTACGTTTGCTATGACTAATGACAAATTAGTGGTGCTACAGAATGATGCAGACTTTTTCATATTAGTTATTTTTTAATTTCTTCGGTCCGGGCTAGTTGTCCGGTCTTGACTTATCTTCTTGCGGGCTGCCATCTATCGCCGTTCAAGGTACGTTTTTAAAAAATCTCATTTTTCTGTTTTCTAATAGTAGAACCGAAATATTATATTATAGAAAAATGAAACCTCGTCCAAATTGGAAATTTTGTTCAAAAATTGGAAGCCGTTTTTATGAAAATGTCGTTTCAACGTTATTATAAATGCAAAATTTGTAGCATCTTTATACAGAAAACTTTTGAGTTTTCGACAAAATTTCATTTGAAATCAATTCAAACACATCCACAAACAAGTCGCTGTAAATGATCATATTAACAGTGAGAGAGATTTCAACATAATTACATTTGCGTAATTTTTGAAAAAACAAAAGAATATAGCAAATGGCTTTTATGTCATCAAATATGAGTACATAGCATTTAGGACTGTCCGTACAAAAATTTTGAAGAACTAATTTGGAGCCGTTTTCGAGAAATTCTTGTTATTGCACCCGAAATTGTGTGAAAACTACTGCCATTTTCAAACAAATGTGCATGATCTTAATGAAAGAACTAATGGAAAACAAATCCATTTGAAGAAAAAATCTAACTTCAATTTTGTAGTCATTTTGTAGAAGACGTCGAAAAAATTTCAAACTTTTTCAATTTGCGAAACTTCAGAGTTAACCGTGAAAAACGAATCTATGCAATTGTTGTAGGCTGACTGAGGAGATACGTGTACCTTTGAGGTGGCTTGGATGAGACATCAGCCAGTCCCTTTCACCCTTACCTTGGTAGCTTTGATAATAACTCAGAGAACCATTGTGTATAATGCAACACGGACGTTTTCCATGTAAATGCCTTTATCTACGGAGGGAGTCATTATTACCTTGGGAGAATTCAGTGAACATGAAGCGATTAAAGAGAAAAATAATATAATTAAGATTACGAAAATAGTAGAACTAATTACAATAATGATTGTACTAATGTTAGAAAAGTTGAATGAATATAAGCCGTGAGCATCTACAGTTGAAAACTGTGTTAGCTGCGGTTAACATTGAAATATTACAGCGAATAGGAAATTACAATTAGCGAATAGGAAATTACAAATTACAACTGTGTTAATTGCACATAGCACATAATACGACTTCGAGTGTGCAATATGGCTTGATACAGTAGTGGTGAAATAGAAACATAAAACATGAACAGAATCACGTGGTTTTGCTGCGTAGACTGGTAGAGTACGAACGTGCGGGGCACGGGTCCAGATCTCCCTGGTGAAGACACTGTAGCAACCAGCAGCTTGGATTTACCGTGATTGGTTACTGGTAGTCGCAACAATTGTATTGAATTGAAGCAAGCATTGTGACACTAGTTGTGGTGATAGATTACATTACACGTGAATTAATAACTGTTCACGACAGTGGGTACACTTGCAGTTTGTTGGTATGAATTCAATACATGATATATTACAGTACATTGTGCAACGTATATGCAACAAGTGGTTCTTTTAGAGCATTAACACAACTGATGGGTTGTAATGGAGGTTCAGTTTATGTTGAAATGATAACTTACATAAAATCATCTATTAATTGAGAATGTTTGATTTTAAAGCAATGTATATGAGACGTATATCTCACTAGTTCATGAAGGAACAATTGGTTACGTAACGTATCAAAACTTACATGAATCTGAACTGATGTCACTACGTGCAAGTATACAATACAAAAGCACAGTATGGATAACATATCATTTCCACATGATAGCTGGAAGATGACGTGCCCAAGAGTTATGCGCATTGCATGTATCAATCATGACGCCGTAAGGCTAATTAAGAAAATGTATGCGCTGAGCAGCGAGGACGCTTGTACAGTTGTCGGTAAACGCCACGCAACTACTAACGTATTTTTAACGTTCAGTGGCTTAGGGAAGACAGGCCGGCGGCGTGTGCGGATCGGCAGAACTCAGACGCAGACGCCGAGTTCTCATGCTTGCGATGCCTGAGGCACATTGGGGTGAGTGACGAGTAAATTAATTGAAGTAAGCACGGCCGGAAGATGGCGCACCTGTGACCGGTAAGAGATCTAGTTGATCATAACGAACACACTCGTTATTCTCTGGAGGGTGCAATTGGTTATGAAACAAAATAGCTTAATAATGTAGCGAGTTCCAATAGCCATCTTTATACAAGGTGCATTCACAAAGTTTCAAGACTGGCCTCAGAAAAATTATTGAACGAATTGATGAAAATATTTCAAACTTGTAGTGTTACCGAATGGCTCAGACTTTCTCGGACTAGTTAATGTTGTTTTCGGTGTTGCCGTACTCCCTCCTCAGTTACAATCTTGTCGCACCTAAAGTACAGCGAACTAAAAGTCTTCGAAACAGCAACCTTGGGTATCAACACACCGCTAGCAGCGTTTTTACTTTCTCGTCCTTACTAACGTAAGGACAGAAAGTATTGAAATTGTTTTTGAGACTATATTGTTATTATTAATTTTAATATTACACATATTCAAAATTATGCAAAAACTACTATTCTTTTAAATGTACGTGATATACATGAAAGCATTCATTGTAGAGAATAACTTTTATTTGAAGAAAACATACTTATCTTCTATATTGAGGTTACAGGAAGACGACAAAAAAACAGTACACTTATGTACACAGTATATTTCACTCTAGTCATACAATAAAATTAAAGAAAAATCTGGAGCCTTTTTAAGCGAAATTTTGAAAATGTCTCAGAAAATGCATGTAAAGCACGCCCAAATTTTAAAAATGTTTTTCAAAACCGCAAAAAACAAAAAAATTCAAACATTTTTAATTGAAAATTCTATTAATTCATTTAAATTTCACAATGTATTACTTCATGAACATTCATTGCAATTTACATATCATTCTAAAATGATTTTCACGGTGCACGGTGCGTATTCGTAAGAAAAAATATGAATTTACACTCATTAAACATGAAAAATCTAACGTTGCACATTATATCAATGAATATTCATTGGTTAGTATTCCCAACAAATTCAGAATAATTATTCGACCCATCAGCACATAGCTAATGCCCGCAAAAAATCACTAGGCACGTCCGAAGCTGACCTATTTTAGAGTGGAAATTTCCAACGAGTTCCTGGATAAATGGATACTTCTGGACCAACCGAAATTAAAAGAATTAATCTTATCTGTGACATCGCGTATATATGGCAGAGTGGCTATGTTTGTGTTGGGATTGTCTCTAGTTTTGGTGATATCAGAAGTTTTGGCAGAGGTCGTAGCCTGCCGTACCGCTTGGTTGGCAGCGTTAGCGCTATATCCGTTGGCTCGAAATATAGTCTTTAGGAGCTCCATTTCAGAGACCAACGATTCTTTATCACATACCCTAGTTGCTCTGATGGCCAGCGTTTTCAGAACCCCGCGTTTAGTAGCTGGGTGATGGTGAGAGCCAGCGTGTAGGTAACGGTTTGTTTGGATGAGTTTCCGGTAGACACTGTGCCCTAGTCTGCCGTTCACTTTCCGACTCACCCGCACGTCGAGGAAAGGCAATTTTCCCAACTACTACTAGTGTGTCGTCCACACTACTAGTGTGTCATTTTAGAAGGGCATTCTCCAGGGCTTCCGTTTCGAAAGCCTCCATGAAAAGGTTAGCCACAGCCGGAGAGAGGGGGGAACCCATGGCCGCTCCTTCAACTTGAGCAGGTAGTTGCTCACGGTACTGAAAGAAAGTGGACGTGAGACAGAACTCAGCTAAGTCGGCCCATTCCGGAGTGAGCCCACGGGAGCAAAGTTTACTGCGAATGACAGTGGCCGCCTCGTCCACCGGAACCATTGTGAACAGAGACGTGACATCGAAGCTGACGAGGATGTCCGAGTCATTTACAGGGTGCTCCTTAAGTATTTCAATTAGGTGTGCCGAATTCCTAACAGTTGACTTGATGTCGTCAGTCAAAGGCTGCAATTTGTCGGCCACATAGCGGCGAGAGGGTGAGTGGGAGAGTTAATAGCGCTCACAATGGGGCGCAGTGGCACGTCTGGTTTATGTATCTTAGGGAGACCATAAAGCCTAGGGGTACAGTGGTTGCCACGTTTTAGCCTAGGTTTGGCCTCCGGCTCTATAGCAGCCGAGTTATTTAATTCTAGAAGAAATTTTAGAAAATTCGAGAAGCGAACCGACGCGCGGGTTACGCCAGCAAATCAGCTCCCGTAGTGCCGCAGCGAGTCCCGCGGTCCGAAGTTTCTGTCACGTTATTGCTCAAAACTGCGCGCGGGCGATTTGGACACGAGATATTGCGCGCGAGCCGAGCCGAGCCGAGTTTCTCGAGACACGATCGCTTCGCGTGAAGTGACTTTCACTACTTGACTTCAGCGAGAGGCGACGAACTTTCGTGACATCGGAGAAGGGACAACGTACTTAACTTTGGAGAGATGTGAACACTTTTGACTTGACATCGGAGAGAGGCGGATGTCTCATTACTTGACTTCGAAAAGAGGTAGAAGGTAGACATTTTACCGATTTCAGAGAGAAATCGACTCAGATCGACAAGTGCGAAAGGTTGTGCGAAAAGTAACGTTATGGTTCGGCAGTAATCACCGCAGTAATTCGAGAAAGTTTTACGCTTTGCGTACGCGTGTTCTAATTAAGAGATCGGAACGCTGTCACCGCACGCGTCTAATTCACCGCAAAAAAAAGTCTGTCGCGTAAGCACGTATATTCTCGCCGTCATCACACGCGGGAGCCGCTCACGAAACATTTCATCCCGCCGCCCCCAGATGCCGAGGAATTAAGCATACATACAATTTAAAAGTGTATTCAGATTTATTTACAAAATTTACAAATGCATCGACCACCCCGTCCACACTTTCCGGTATCTCCCGACCGCCAGCCGCGATCGTACCATCCTGTGGATACACAACATGAACATGAAGTTCCCACCTCTAGTGCACGCTCTTATTGCCCCACTAGTGAGCTTCGTCACCCGCGCAATGCACGAATACGCACCAGCCTGGGCGTGAATTGTGCGCAAAACGCGAGGTTTACATGAAAAAACCGGCCCGTGAGCGGGTCGTCCCATTTTGTACTCGCCGGTTTATCCCTTCGTGATCACCGTTGAGCGTGGGAGAGAGCTTTACTGACACGTGACACTTGTTGCAGTACCCGCCCGCGTCTATCTGGCTCGAAAAATATCTGCAACCCCCAATGCCGTGGCTGCTAAATATAGTTCTCAGGTATGAGAGGCTTCCGCGTCCTCCTCCTATGCAGGGCAGCCAACGTGACGCTACATACCGCTCTTCCCCGACGAGCCCCGCCCCAGTCTCGGGCGCGCGCCCGGCAATAGACCCGGCCTTTGATCGCCCCCCATGCGCCATTCACGCGCCCTACTCTCGCAGCCTCTTCTCAAAGACTCCTAACCCACAAGCTCCAGTAAATGTAATTAAATTACACACAGTGCAAATAGATTGTTTACAAAGGAATTTAATGTCAACGCGATAAGTAAAGATTTTCATGAACTCAGTACCTCAAGAGAAGAAGATTGAGCCCAATTTGAAATGCATGATATATTTTTTTGTAAACTATTGACGAAGGCAACTTTCTTGTGTGTAACTTGTAATTTATAAGATATTTTAACGATTAATAAAAGAAGTGGGATCCCTTCAGTAACCTTGTTGGTAATAGGAATTTGTATGTCATTATTTTATAACCAAAAAGCACATCCGATCCCATGCACCATCCCTTGCCAGCGGAGAGGTGCAGCCCTAAGGATTCCCCATGCTCCACCGAGAGCGAACCTTTGCCCCTGTCGAAGATTGGCCGAAACAGGTAAGTCATCGAATTTTCCGCAGCCACCTGTGGGCCAGCCTGGCGCGCAACCTCTGGCAGCACCCCCGAGTATAAGCAGGGGAGCGTCACAACAAATCCCTCACATGTATTCGTACTCACGGGTACTCGCAATTCGCTCATGGGCATGCAGTCGCATCCTTTGCACGTGCGACGGCTGGCAGCTAATGAGAGCGGTGCCTCCGCGGTCAGTTCGGCACATTCGGCACACCCTCGCCGACCTAGGCAGCGCCCGACGGGAGATCTGAAGAAGCGTTCGTACCTCGACGCAGGCACCGAGGTCGAGTCCCCCTGCTAGCCAGGGTTGCCAAATGCTTCGTACAAGTATACGCTGTTAGATGGATGTACATTTGCCCAATAAGAAAAATTCAACATGCCTAGCGGAAAATTTGAATTTGTATTGAAATGCACTAGAAAGATTTTTTGAGATAGTAAACGTATGAAATGCTAATTAGTTTTATTTTTTGTTTCTGAACATTGTAATTAAAAATAATAATATTTATGTAATAACGTATTATTTTTGTAACAATGAGTTATTTCTTAATATTTAAAAATTGGTTGTGACTATTCTTATGACTACAGCAAATAGGATAAATACTTTAAAAGATAAAATAATTTCCCCACTTTCCCGCTTTCACTCTCCTTGCTCCTCTTAAATATTCGCGCTTGAAAAAATTACCACAGAAATGCTTACATTTGCAGGCTTATTCCCTCTGGCTTAAAAGAAAATGCTGGAAGTGAAACCGCACTTTCAAAAGAACTAACTTTAATTGGCGTGTTCTGAAATTAACTCTCACTACTGCCAATGTGATACATATTCATGCTGTGTACGACAAAGACGCTATGACTCAGATCATACCCTACACAAGAGGTCTAAAAACTACCATTACTCACCCCTCAAAGTAAAATTGAAAGAATGAAAAAATAATAAATGGAAAATCATGTAGAAAACTAAAAAAATCGATTCACTGTCAACGTCGATCTGGTTACTTTTTTAAAAATTTCGTCGTTATCTTAATAACCGCCCAAAACTGCCCATGTTTTGGAGGATTTCATCCCGTTGGGTGGTTTCTCCACAAAATCAATTTTTTCACGCGTTAGAGAGCCGCTTTCTAGCCCAAAAAGCGTAATTCCGTCTAATCTGGAAACCCTGCTGCTAGCGGAGTGGCGGCCGCCAGTGCTCTGCTCCGATGCCCAGCGAGCAGTACGGTCGTACGCTCAGAACAGCTTGGCCAGCGCCGACGCACTCCTGATGTGGCACACGTTTCCCTTGCTGACCACGGCCAGGAATCCCACCGCTTCTTGTTCAGCAAGCACTTGCCGATCACTTAGAGCGACATCTTTAAACAGTTGAATGCTGTTTTGCATCACGCTAGCGCATCACGTGCTTTTACACCACTCGTATCAGCTCTCGTATGAGTGATATCTGCAACGAGTCAGGAACATGGCCGCACTTACGGTTCCATTTGTTCGAAAGGTGTCACACGTTTCAAAATATTACACAGTAAAACTTGCTCAATGAGGAATCTCAAGGGACCAGAATATTTTTCCGTATTACACAAGATTCCGCATCATCCAGTGTACAACTGTAGAATTTACGTTTGGCTGGAGCGCGATTTCCGTTCACATTAAACAGATTTTCACATTATACACGTTCCGCATTGAGCAAGTTTTACTGTATTTGTGTATTTTGTGAAAACGCAAAAATGTACCAAAATAGCGTTTATCTCTTTTTCTTCTGTTCATTTAGCACCATCCTAACGGAAAATTTAAATGAATAAGTTGGAGCCGTTGTTGAGAAAATTTTCTTTTTAAAACTGCAATAATTTCATCCAAAATTACACGAAAACTATTAATATTTTCAAAATATTTACATGACATTAATATAAAAACTGGAAATGTTGTCCACAATAAATAACTGTAGACAACATTACTTAACGAACGAATGAACAATAAATAATTGTGGGCAACACTTCACAAAAAAATCACTATCTTCAATAATGCAAAGAATGACACGAGTTTAAAACATTTCAACTCTTTGAATTTTAGAAAATTGTGAAAATCATGTTCGTCATTTTAATAAGCTTATTTCTCCCTATTAGTAGAAAGAAATTAAAGAAAGTGGAGCCATTCATCGGAAAAATTTTAAAATATCTTCGGGATTTCATGTAAAGTATCCCAGAAATTCAAAGAAAGGTTTTCAAAATGGCAAAGCTTCGAGTCAGGCCCAATCATCTGGAGAATAGTCATTTGGGGGAAAATCTTACGAATATATTAGGCGCTAGTTTTGTTGACAATGAACGGACAGCCGGACGTACAAAAAAACACTTTTTGAAATATTTTATATTTATTATTTAATAGTTATTTATGTTATTATGACTAATACAGGATGTGTTACATACAATGTTTTTTGTTATTTTAGTTATCCAAAATCAACATTTAACACTTAACACATGAGTTAATAATTGTCATTACTCTCGATGTTCTGTAGCAAGGGATATTGGTACAGAGTCTTGGTACTGTTTTAAAATTAACAATCGCAGTACGCGGACCAATAGAAGGACCAATAGTACGAAGGGGAACAAATGGGGACAGATAAAATAGAGTGGGGAAAAGAGAAGAGGGAAAGGGTACAAAAAGGGACAATGGGACTAAATTGAAAAAGATGAATAATGGTACAAAAGGGAACAAATTAGGTAATGAGCCTATGGAACAAATGGCACAAATGAGCCTATGGAACAAATGGCACAATTGGAACACGGAGACAAAATGGGACATGGTGGACGTCGCGACAAAGTGAGTCAAGGACACAAAATGACCTAATGAACAAGTGAGACAAGTGGGATTAATGGACAAAAGGAACAAAAGAGACGAAATGGGACCAAAAGGACAAGTGGGTCGAAAGGACATATTTAGCGAAAGATTTTTGAGCACTGGCAAAATCAAAACCTGAGAGTCCGCTATAAGAATTTTAATGGACTGCCGAGCATTTAACGGCCGTTGCTATGGGCGCACACTTCAAGCGTTGTTCAGAAAGTCGATGGCTAGAAAGCTAAGCGCGTGTTAAATAATAACAAAATAAGAAGCGTTTGTTGTTTTTTGTTTTCATAAATATGGATGAACAATCAAACGTGGATTCTGAATCCATTACGCATTAGAGAATAGTAGTTCATGTATCATTTCCAAAAAATGAATGATTTTGGATGAGATGTTTCCCAACTGAAGTGGGGTGGAGCTTTTGTTAACGTCCAAAACCATACCAAGTCCAAAACCATACCATTTCGGTGTAAGTTGCATGCAACTATTCTTCGTATACTCACCTCCGTCTCGCTCTCTCTCTCCGTCTCGCTCTCTCTCTCCGTCTCGCTCTCTCTCTCCGTCTCGCTCTCTCTCTCCGTCTCGCTCTCTCTCTCCGTCTCGCTCTCTCTCTCCGTCTCGCTCTCTCTCTCCGTCTCGCTCTCTCTCTCCGTCTCGCTCTCTCTCCGTCTCGCTCTCTCTCTCCGTCTCGCTCTCTCTCTCCGTCTCGCTCTCTCTCCGTCTCGCTCTCTCTCTCCCTCTCGCTCTCTCCGTCTCGCTCTCTCTCCGTCTCGCTCTCTCTCCGTCTCGCTCTATCTCCGTCTCACTCTCTCATCGTCTTGCTCTCTCATCGTCTTGCTCTCACCGTTTTGCTCTCACCGTCTTGCTCTCCGTCTCTCTCTCTCTCTCTCTCTCTCACCGTCCTGCTCTCCATGTCTCTCTCCATCTCATATACATTTAGTTGCAGATTCTGCGCGTGGGGTAATATTGAGAAGAGCCGGACCAGCAAAAACGGAATAGAATGTTCAAGATCTCATCCAGTAGATTGCGGTGTGAGAAAGGTTCTTTAATACCACTGGCCTCAAAATTTTAGTCTTTAAGGCGCTAGATCGCTTCATTTAGGACTTAGTTTACAATGTGAAGCAAAAAACGTGCAATGTGTAGTGGGTTGCATTTGACATGAATATTTAGTTTTGTTCTTTGGTCTTTTTTCTTGAATTGTTTCTTGTTTTTTATAGTTATTCTGCTATTCGGGGTGGAGATGAATGCCACATATGACAGATAATTAAAATTGGTCCAGCCGGTCTTGAGTTATAAATGATGTAACTAACCCGACTTTCTTATATATTAACAATAAATACATTAAACACATTCTGTATTAAAAAATAATAAATATTATTTGTCAATGACTCAACATAAATTTGTATATTGTCTTGTTTACTAGACGTTGGCATGGCAATCGTTCTCTAGAATACATTCTTGGCCTAGGTCGCCAAAATTTGTAGCGTATAAATATTTGGCCAAATATAGGTTTTGAGTGAGGATACGAAAAAGTAATTTACTTAATGTATGTAGGGCCAGGATAAACCCGTTTTTCCAGTTTAATGAACCACAGAAAGAGTTTTTGTACTGTTTTGGTGCGAGAAATTGGCTATGTTTATCTTCAGAAACAATTTCAGACTTTATTAAGTGCGAGGGAATAAGATATACGAAATGTCGCAAATCAATCAAACTGGAAAACTTGGTAAGCCACCTTGCTAACATTAGAAACAAACAACAGAGACGAGAAACCAGTGTCGAAAAACAGCACTTTTCACTGTGTCATTAAATAACTTTCTCTCTATCGTGTATATTTCTCTACACTCCGTTTATAAGAAAAATTAAAACATTTGATCAAGTTTAACATTTTTATTCCATAAACAATAAAATTCTCCAATCAAGCTATTATTCAAAGCAAATTTAAAATATAATAAACCGAATTGATGGAAATGTAACTAAAATAACATTTCCATAATAGCGCCAGAGAACACATATATGCAAAACTAAACAGTACATCGACAATTTCGTAATGTGAAGAAATGGAGAGAGAACTAAGTTTGTAACAATAATTGAAAACTAACTTAACAACTGAAAATGTGCGATACTTGACGGCGTTTATAGTATCTACTTGGCTAAATTAAACTGTCTCTTTACAGAATATAACATAGTTTCATTGTGACGAGCAGATATCTGTTCCTCCGCTCTGGCTTTCATCATATTCCATACATCGGGAGCCATCCGTAAATATCGGACGGCATCGTCGCGTTCTAGCCTATACAATTCACACACCTGCCAACAGTTACAGAAGATGTGGAATGTGATTAGATACGACACTTCATAATTAGTGACTTGCAAACTCTGCAAAATATTTCGAAATGTGCAATAACTCCAAAAAGTTTATAATACAATACATAGAGTACAATAATAATGAAAGATGAATAGAGTTCAGACATTGAAAACAATTACGTGCAAATTGTCTATATAGGTTCCTAAATTCTCTCCTGTTACAACAAACCCCGCGATGGACAGCGAACTGTCTGTGATTCTGATTATTCTGTGATTATTTCGTGAAACCCAGGTTCGATTCCCGGACAGGGCAAAAATGAAGCTGTAACTTTATAATCAAATCGTCTCGATTTCTATATCTGTGTGATGAAAGAAAGCTCAGGTTGGCCAAATAAGCTAGGTTGGGTAATACGCCGTGCTGTAATACGCCGGGCTTTCCCCCAGACGTGGATGTGGAGGGAGACAGAGGTAGTTGCAGGAGATCATGTGGTCTTCCATAAATATGAATGAAGAAATTATGTAATCACAAAAAGCCAAGTTTTAATTTTATTAAAACGTTTGACATTCACAGTGACCAAGTTCACATTCGGGAAACTTTTCGTATCTTCGTATGTGTTTATATTGATCTAGTGAAGAAGGAAAAGTGTTTCCGAAAGTTAACTTTGGTTGTTAAATGTAATAAAACCCAGCATTTCCCTTTTTCGTATTCAATACTTACGGGAAAAAAGGTCCCCATGTCTCTCTCTATCTGTCTCTCTCTGTGTCTCTCTCTTTCTGACTCTCTTTGTGTCTCTCAGTCTGTCTCCCTGTTTCAGTCTGTCTCTATCTCAGGTTCTTTCTGTATTTGTCTCTCTGTCCCCCTCTGTTTGTCTCACACTCTGTCTGTGTGTTTCACTATCTATCTCCCTGTTTCTCTCTCTCTCTCTCTCAGCGTCTCTGCCTCTGATTGTCTCTCTCCGTCTCTCCGTGACCCTCTGTGTCTCCCCGTGTCTGTCTCTCTCTGAGTCTCTGTCTCTGTCCCTCTCTCTCTCTCTATCTCTCCCTCTCCGTTAATATATCTGTCTCTGTCTCTGCCTGTATGGTCCTCACTCTGCGTCTCTGCCTCTGCTTCTGTCTACATCTACTCTGTATATCTCTGTCTCTCTCTTTCTCTATCTGTATGTTTCTGACTCTGAACCTTCGCCTCTACCTCTGTCTTCCTCGGCATCTATCTCTGACTGCCTCGGCCCCCCTCTGTCTCTCTCTGCCTCTGTTCGACTCTATCTGTCTCAGTCTGCCTCCATCTGTCTGTGCCTCGCGCTGCCTCTCTGTCTTTCCTTCTGTTTGTCTCTCTTTGTGTCTGTCTCTAGTCTCTCTGTCTCTCTGTGTCACTATCTTTTTTCTGTTTCCATCTCACTATCTCTCTTACTTACGAGCGCCTTCCCTCCCTCTCTCTCCCCCTCTCCCTCCCCCTCCCCCTCCCCCTCTCCCTCCCCCTCTCTCGCTCACTCACTCTCTCGCTCACTCACACTCTCTCGCTCACTCACACTCTCTCGCTCACTCACACTCTCTCGCTCACTCACACTCTCTCGCTCACTCACACTCTCTCGCTCACTCACACTCTCTCGCTCACTCACACTCTCTCGCTCACTCACACTCTCTCGCTCACTCACACTCTCTCGCTCACTCACACTCTCTCGCTCACTCACACTCTCTCGCTCACACACACTCTCTCGCCCACACACACTCTCTCGCTCACACACACTCTCTCGCTCACTCACACTCTCTCGCTCACTCACACTCCCTCGCTCACTCACACTCCCTCGCTCACTCACACTCTCTCGCTCACTCACACTCTCTCGCTCACTCACACTCTCTCGCTCACTCACACTCTCTCGCTCACTCACACTCTCTCGCTCACTCACACTCTCTCGCTCACTCACACTCTCTCGCTCACTCACACTCTCTCGCTCACTCACACTCTCTCGCTCACTCACACTCTCTCGCTCACTCACACTCTCTCGCTCACTCACACTCTCTCGCTCACTCACACTCTCTCGCTCACTCACACTCTCTCGCTCACTCACACACTCTCGCTCACTCACACTCTCTCGCTCACTCACACTCTCTCGCTCACTCACACTCTCTCGCTCACTCACACTCTCTCGCTCACTCACACTCTCTCGCTCACTCACACTCGCTCGCTCACTCACACTCGCTCGCTCACTCACACTCGCTCGCTCACTCACACTCGCTCGCTCACTCACACTCGCTCGCTCACTCACACTCGCTCGCTCACTCACACTCGCTCGCTCACTCACACTCGCTCGCTCACTCACACTCGCTCGCTCACTCACACTCGCTCGCTCACTCACACTCGCTCGCTCACTCACACTCGCTCGCTCACTCACACTCGCTCGCTCACTCACACTCTCTCGCTCACTCACACTCGCTCGCTCACTCACACTCTCTCGCTCACTCACACTCGCTCGCTCACTCACACTCGCTCGCTCACTCACTCTCGCTCGCTCACTCACTCTCGCTCGCTCACTCACTCTCGCTCGCTCACTCACTCTCGCTCGCTCACTCACTCTCGCTCGCTCGCTCACTCTCGCTCGGTCGCTCACTCACGCTCGCTCGCTCACTCACGCTCGCTCGCTCACTCTCGCTCGCTCGCTCACTCACTCTCGCTCGCTCACTCACTCACTCACTCTCGCTCGCTCACTCACTCACTCTCGCTCGCTCACTCACTCACTCACTCTCGCTCGCTCGCTCACTCTCGCTCGCTCGCTCACTCTCGCTCGCTCGCTCACTCTCGCTCGCTCGCTCACTCACTCTCGCTCGCTCACTCACTCTCGCTCGCTCACTCACCGCTCGCTCGCTCACTCACCGCTCGCTCGCTCACTCACTCTCGCTCGCTCACTCACTCTCGCTCGCTCACTCACTCACTCTCGCTCGCTCACTCACTCACTCTCGCTCGCTCACTCACTCACTCTCGCTCACTCACTCACTCTCGCTCACTCACTCACTCTCGCTCACTCACTCACTCACTCACTCTCGCTCGCTCGCTCACTCAGTCTCGCTCGCTCGCTCACTCACTCTCGCTCGCTCGCTCACTCACTCACGCTCGCTCGCTCACTCACTCTCGCTCGCTCACTCACTCACTCTCGCTCACTCACTCACTCTCGCTCGCTCGCTCACTCTCGCTCGCTCGCTCACTCACCGCTCGCTCGCTCACTCACTCTCGCTCACTCACTCTCGCTCGCTCACTCTCGCTCGCTCACTCACTCTCGCTCGCTCACTCACTCTCGCTCGCTCACCGCTCGCTCGCTCACCGCTCGCTCGCTCACTCACCGCTCGCTCGCTCACTCACCGCTCGCTCGCTCACTCACTCTCGCTCGCTCACTCACTCTCGCTCGCTCGCTCACTCTCGCTCGCTCGCTCACTCTCGCTCGCTCGCTCACTCTCGCTCGCTCGCTCACTCTCGCTCGCTCGCTCACTCTCGCTCGCTCGCTCACTCTCGCTCGCTCGCTCACTCTCGCTCGCTCGCTCACTCTCGCTCGCTCGCTCACTCTCGCTCGCTCGCTCACTCTCGCTCGCTCGCTCACTCTCGCTCGCTCACTCACTCACTCACTCTCGCTCGCTCACTCACTCACTCTCGCTCACTCACTCTCTCACTCTCGCTCGCTCGCTCACTCACCGCTCGCTCGCTCACTCACTCTCGCTCGCTCACTCACTCTCGCTCGCTCACTCTCGCTCGCTCACTCACTCTCGCTCGCTCACTCACTCTCGCTCGCTCACTCACTCTCGCTCGCTCACTCACTCTCGCTCGCTCACTCACCGCTCGCTCGCTCACTCACCGCTCGCTCGCTCACTCACCGCTCGCTCGCTCACTCACCGCTCGCTCGCTCACTCACCGCTCGCTCGCTCACTCACCGCTCGCTCGCCCCCTCACCGCTCGCTCGCTCACTCACTCTCGCTCGCTCACTCACTCTCGCTCGCTCACTCACTCTCGCTCGCTCACTCACTCTCGCTCGCTCGCTCACTCTCGCTCGCTCGCTCACTCTCGCTCGCTCGCTCACTCTCGCTCGCTCGCTCACTCTCGCTCGCTCGCTCACTCTCGCTCGCTCGCTCACTCTCGCTCGCTCGCTCGCTCGCTCACTCTCGCTCGCTCGCTCACTCTCGCTCGCTCGCTCACTCTCGCTCGCTCGCTCACTCTCGCTCGCTCGCTCACTCTCGCTCGCTCGCTCACTCTCGCTCGCTCGCTCACTCTCGCTCGCTCGCTCACTCTCGCTCGCTCGCTCACTCTCGCTCGCTCGCTCACTCTCGCTCGCTCGCTCACTCTCGCTCGCTCGCTCACTCTCGCTCGCTCGCTCACTCTCGCTCGCTCGCTCACTCTCGCTCGCTCGCTCACTCTCGCTCGCTCACTCACTCTCGCTCGCTCACTCACTCTCGCTCGCTCACTCACTCTCGCTCGCTCACTCACTCTCGCTCGCTCACTCACTCTCGCTCGCTCACTCACTCTCGCTCGCTCACTCACTCACTCTCGCTCGCTCACTCACTCTCGCTCGCTCACTCACTCTCGCTCGCTCACTCACTCTCGCTCGCTCGCTCACTCTCGCTCGCTCACTCACTCTCGCTCGCTCGCTCACTCTCGCTCGCTCACTCTCGCTCGCTCACTCACTCTCGCTCGCTCACTCACTCTCGCTCGCTCACTCACTCACTCTCGCTCGCTCACTCACTCTCGCTCGCTCACTCACTCTCGCTCGCTCACTCACTCTCGCTCGCTCGCTCACTCTCGCTCGCTCACTCACTCTCGCTCGCTCGCTCACTCTCGCTCGCTCACTCTCGCTCGCTCACTCTCGCTCGCTCACTCACTCTCGCTCGCTCACTCACTCTCGCTCGCTCACTCACTCTCGCTCGCTCACTCACTCTCGCTCGCTCACTCACTCTCGCTCGCTCACTCACTCTCGCTCGCTCACTCACTCTCGCTCGCTCACTCACTCTCGCTCGCTCACTCACTCTCGCTCGCTCACTCACTCTCGCTCGCTCACTCACTCTCGCTCACGCACTCTCGCTCGCTCACTCACTCTCGCTCACGCACTCTCGCTCGCTCACTCACTCTCGCTCGCTCACTCACTCTCGCTCGCTCACTCACTCTCGCTCGCTCACTCACTCTCGCTCGCTCACTCTCGCTCGCTCACTCTCGCTCGCTCACTCACTCTCGCTCGCTCACTCACTCTCGCTCGCTCACTCACTCTCGCTCGCTCACTCACTCTCGCTCGCTCACTCACTCTCGCTCGCTCGCTCACTCTCTCGCTCACTCTCTCGCTCCATCACTCGCTCCATCACTCGCTCCATCACTCGCTCCATCACTCGTTCCATCACTCGCTCCATCACTCGCTCCATCACTCGCTCCATCACTCGCTCCATCACTCGCTCCATCACTCGCTCCATCACTCGCTCCATCACTCGCTCCATCACTCGCTCCATCACTCGCTCCATCACTCGCTCCATCACTCGCTCCATCACTCGCTCCATCACTCTCTGCATCTCTTCGTCACTCTCCGTCGCTCTCAGTCTCTCTTCGTCTCTCTCAGTCTCTCTCAGTCTCTCTTCGTCTCTCTCTGTCTCCCTCTGTCTCGCTCTCTGTCTCTCGCGCGCACCCGACCGGTTCGCCTAGGCCGCGCCCTGCGTCACACGGCAACGTTCAGGGTCACACGGCAACGCAAAAATGTAGCCCGGATGTAGCGCAATTTGATTGGAAATTGAATTAAAATATGCTCAATTGTGTTCTGCAGTGTCATCTGGTAAGGTTACAACACAATTAACATCACATAAACCGTCTGGGTGAAAAAACACATAGATATGCCAACTTTCACGGAGATCGGTTACACGATGTCGGAGTTCACTGCTCTGATATATCAACATACATTTGTATATATATATATATATATATATATATATATATATATATATATATATATATATATATTAAAACTTTGAATTATTATAGTTAGATAATTTCCGCATTAATATACAAAACATGGAATCATTTTTGTGTAAACTACTACACCCCCAAAGTATCAAAGTTTAAATGCCACCTAGCGAGGAAGACTGTGGTTATCTACGCCTTTCAGAACCTTGCGGTCGGCAGCGAGTGCTTTGTTGTACCCAATAGTTTCAAAACTACTACGGTAACATCCACAAGTTGTACGAATTGTCGAAATGAACACCCAGATTCACCGAGTTTTTTGATGCCATTCTTTTGCTCTTTGCTCGCACTGTCTGCGAACATTATGTCGAGAAGATTAGCCGTTCAGGAAAACAACGCGATGGGTAAGACGTTTGAACGAGAAATACGGTGTATTGATACTTTTGTGTGTGGTATGTATTTATGGCCGGTAAAGGCCTATAAGCTCTCTATTCTAACGGCCTAACAATCATGATGTTCATATATAATACATTTATAACATATTTATTCCCAATCAAAATTATTAAATAGAATAATTCCACAAAAACACACATTTTAATCGCGTATACACTCCCAGAGAAAGATGAGTCACATACTCTTTAAACTAGGTTTCCGCTTCCCTAAAGTGGCCATGAGATTTGGAGGGGGCAAGAGAGGGAAATAAGTGGATGCCGAGAGGGAGGAGATGACGTAAGGGAACATGTGAGTAACATGTCGGAAAATAAAAGGACAGTGGGAACAGGAGGGACCCCAATTAAGTTTCTAAACCATTTTCTACAAAAAAGACCTCAAAATCTCTGTCATATAATGGGAGATTTGGTTCTATTTGATACCCCTACCTCTTGGCATGGACGCTGTTCGCAATGACTAATCGTCTTTTTAAATATTTTCTATTATTTCGAATGTCTGGCCAAGGGAACCAATAATAGTAGTTCCCGAAACGTTGCCTTCAAGTACAAATTCCAACTTTTTGATTACGATTTTTTAACAAAAATGAAGCTATTTCTTTGAAATGTTTATCACTAGAGCCCGGAAGTTTGATAAAATGCAATTTTGTTACTGGTACTATTATATGACTTACAACAATAGGAATCACTTAATTTTCTTCTACTTTCTAATTGCTTACGCAATATAAAGAAAGCCATGTAATGTTGCGAGGGAAAACGGCAAATTTTGTCATAAAACCGGTCCTTGAAATCAAAAAGTGATAAAATCCAATTGCTAAACATACGAAAAAATTCCTCTAACACGTGATGAACGCAGAATTTATGTTCTGTGGGTCATTGTGATCGAAAAATGGATTGACGGCAAAACGTCTGCACAAAGGCCTGCGACATTTTCAAAATTTTCTAAAAGTGGAACAAATTTTTTGGATTAAATGTTATTGTCGGATAGCGTGAAGAACGATTAAAAGAATGGTGCAGGTCTCTTGTTCGCCAAAAACCTTCATTTTTCGAAAATTACGAAAGTTCAACATTTTTTGGCGTCTTCCTACAACTAAAATATTAAAGGTCGAGATTTTCTCTCATGAAATCTTTTCCTTAAAGACAGACTCTGAAATAAGGTCATGAGCACCTTTTTTGAAAATTTGAGTATTTTTTGCGTAATTATGCGTTATAGTGTATATATAAGCAATATTTAATTCTGTTTAAAAGATCTTTCTCAAAAACTGCACCAAATTTTTTGATTAAACTTGTTGAACTTGTGTTGATATTTGCTTGAAAATATTGAGTTTTCGCATCTGATGTTGTACGATTTGTAATGATTTTACAAATAATGATGACTGATATGTATTAATTCAGAGAGAATTGCGGTAAAAATAGTATTACGTAACCGTTACTAAGGGTGAGAAAGTATGTGCTGGTTTAGTACCATTAGTTTTGCGTCTTTTAAGGTTGAGATGATAAGAATATGGCGTACGGAAGCCTATGCGCTAACTACACGTACCCCTTAAACCTTGACCTCAAGGCCACCGTGAGGATCTGTTGAGCAAGTACCGACAGACATACTTTTTTACCTATTTTAGCTTCTGAAGCCTATTTTTGCCAATTTGTGTTATTTTCGTCTTTTTCTGCCTTTTACACCATTGTTTTCTTTTTTCTCCTTGCACCGTTCTTGATAAAGTTTCATATATACCTGCAAGCCTGGACAACACTAAGGCACGTTCTTGGTTTGTCTTTAAGGGGAAATAGAGTGTGTTAAAAATCAAATGAAAAAGGAAGATGATACCAGTCAAAGTTTTTTTGAAAATTTCACTGATGCCGGCAGGCTTTGTTCGCTCGTGAGAAGTCCCATCTTATTCTTGAGTATGGCCTCCGATTCCATTTGAGGACAGTATATGGTATACCCCTCTCAAGACCCCTCTCAATTACGAAGTACGAAAAATATAATTCGGTTTTCACTAATAGTTTTCCAAGATTGAAAAGGAAGTTCACAATAGCAAAACACTCGTAGCCATCATACCGGATGAACATGTGGAATCAAGATTACGAAGGAAATATATTTCCTTGCACGTGAATTGCTAAAGTAAATGTTGGAGTTTGAGTAGTTAGAATTAGAAGTTAGAATAGTTGGAGTTATGATTCAATTTAAATATCAATAATATACAATAATTCCTTTAAAATGTGATTTTCCATTGTTTAAATGCTCTTTTGCACCTTTTCTTTAGCTAAAATAAATGCCGTTTTGTATGTCTATTTCAGTAAAAATAAATGCCTTTTTTGCCTACTCCAGGCAAAATAAACGTCCGGGCTCTAGCTATTAGTGCGTGTCGTGTGTACGCACCTCGACGGCGATGACGCTGGCCATGCGCCGGTCCATGGACGTGAGGATCTCGACCTCGCCGAAGAAGCCGCCGTCCTCGATGTGCGCCACCTCGAAGCCGTTGCGCAGCACCACGCACACCGTGCCGGCCGCCAGCAGGTACATGCAGTCGCCGAAGGAGCCGATGCGCACCACCACGTCGTTGGGCAGGAAGATCTCGCGCTTGAGGCAGCGCGCCACGCGCGCGCCCAGCCCCGGCGGCAGGCGGCGCAGCACGTCCGAGTCGCGGATGAGCAGGCGCAGCTCGTGGTCGCGCAGCTCCTCGCGCAGGCTCGCCGACAGCAGCGACAGCAGCGCGCTCTCGCGGAAGAACGTGCCGCCCAGCTGCCGCTCGAAGTACATCTCCACCTGCGCACCGCGCCGCGCCGCGCCGCGCCGCGCCGCGCCCGCTTCGTAAGTGAAGGGCACGCGTTTGTATCGCGCGATGTGGCGGCCATCTTTGCCCGCTCAATGCTCCGGTCCTCTGCTTGCTCTCCAACTACGTTTTTTCCACCAACAGGGCACCTTCACACCACTAGGGTCAAGCTTTCAGCCCCGTACTGGTCTCCCAATATGTGTGAGAGTGTAGTGCATGTGACAGTAAATAAGGGATAAGGATATGTCAATGAAGAGGAAGGAAAAAGCGCGCGCGGGCTATGACCTGTTTGTTAGCGTACTACTCCAGCATTCGCCAGGTACTGTCACGAAAACCGCCGCCCGACCGCTACAATTCTCCTGAAGACAGCGGCTGAATTCGACCTAGCTAAGTAGCAAGTGTCGAAAATCATTCCATTGTCGGGGCTGGAACTCTATGAACTCCCGGTCAGAGCCAATACAGTCACATCAATTAATGTCCTGAGACACCTAAGTCGGTACCACACACAGGCTCACGTCTTATCCCTCATCGTAACGAATCGACTCCGGCATCGCGAAGTCGGAGAATGAAAGTGAGGAACGGGTTGCGGGGACCAAGTTATAATTTCGTCGTTGAAGTGATAATGCAGCGTTTTAACTGACAAAATAAGTATTTTGGTGTACAATGCGTCGAAGATTAGGCGTTGGTGAGGCTCGAGGTTGATTGGTTTAATGACGTAGACTATAGAACCGTCGTTACAGACTGACATGAGTGGAGTAGTATCAAAAGAGAGCAAAGACGAACTTTGAAATGAAATGCGTTTGACCGACTCACGGAAGGTTTGTTAATTGCGAAAATCGAAGCCTCGTCAAGAAATTAGACACGTGTAGCAAAGCGACATTTTATATATTTTGATATTATAATACGAGGTCATTCCGGGTGAATGTTGTCGTTCGCCATGTTCTCGTGGAAGTGAGACTATTCCTTGACGTTTGTTACAGTGGGCCCGGGGCCTCCTGCTTTCCTTGTAAATTGGGGTTTCAGTGGAATCTTCAAACACTAAAAGACACACGGTTGCCAATGTTTCTTAGATGGCCCGAGGGCCAGGCGTGGGAGTCGGACACACGCAGGCGCCCCAGTGAAATACACGGCGCTGAAATCTATTCTTTATAGAAACGTGGTTATTTTACGAACATATTGATGTTGGGGTAGAGAAGGTTGGGGTAGAGAAGAATCCCAGCGTTGAAAAAATGTGTTGGTGGGAAACAGTTTTACATGATCAAGTAGTGTTATAATATAACGTAGCCGTAAAAAAATAATGCGAGAAAGAACTTGCTGTTGTAGCTCCACTAGTTGTAGATTCTAAAGCAATCGACCTAGTCCTCCGACATCGACCAGCTATTTCGCTCGACAAACAAAGCGCGAGTATTGAGGAGTGCCTATTACTCGCGCAACTTTTTTTGAAATTTTATTAATATTGTTATTATTATTATCATTGTTAGTATTAATTATGTGCAGTGTAGTGGCGTGAAGTGCAGTGACGTTGTGTAACTGAGGGAAACGAATGTGTAAGAAAGACATTATGTACCTCGGTGTTTCGCAGTGCGGTGAAGTGAAGTGCTATGAAAGATTGCACGGTAAAATGTTCACGTTAATTTGTAAAGTTCGTAGATTTTGTAAAGCTGTTAAGTTCTGTAATGTTAAGTTAGTGTATTCTGCCACCAAGTTCTCAATCTTAATTGCAGAATTATTAATAATAAATCTAAAGATTGAAGAAATACGGGTAGAGTCGCGGGGATATTAGTTACGAAATCGGCCACTAGATATTATGAAGCAATGTCAATCTCTGGAGAATCACCCATGTCTTAGCAACTTTCTCAATAATTTGCGTTCTAACTTTCTCAGGAGTTCGAGAGATCTTTACCTGCTTCAGTCATTTCTTTAGATTTTGTGGAGAAAATAATGGATAGACGTTCTAGTCTTCAAAAGAAAATTGATTCTATTTCGCGCCAATGAAGATGTGTTTGGAATGTTGTCATCAGTGCTCGCTGCGAGATTTTTCCTTCATCTGTTTATTGTGGCAGAGAGAGGGAAGCAAGGTCATCGCTCAAGAAAAGTTGCACGATACGTATCATGCAGTAGGACAGCTCAGTCCGTTTTTGGCTGGTAACGGATGCACGCGCGTACAGCTAGCGATCCTGAAATAAAATTAAAATTACAGATAGCTGCTACCGAAAGATATGGATTTGTTTCTGACATTGTGTTTATTAAGAGCTGGTTAAAACGTACAAATTAATTCGTTTATTTCATGACCTCGCTATTTTATATTCCTACGATTTCAAGGACAAGCCATTAAATAACACGTAACATTACATAAAACCAACGTTTTAACTTTAGATTTGATATATATCGGGATATATTTAATATGTACCAACTGAATTATTATACTTTTCCAGTTTACCCATTAATAATAATGCGTGCGCCGAATAGGGCACTGTTCTACAATTAAATGCAGCAATATTAAAGTAAAGAACCCTAAGTTATGTTTTTTTAGTTTCCCATGTATCTAGAAAGAAGAGACAAATAGTTCTTAAAAAGCAGAACAAATGTTATTTCTTTCTAGATACTCCTATTTACTACTTAGATTACTTATATTACCTTCTAGATATTTTTATGAAACATGAAGAAATACTTGTTCTCCCTTATGATTCCATTATTCACTTGCAATAGCTAAGATTTATTAGATTTAAGTAATTTTTCTTCTGCATCACATAGTGTGTTAGCTATATGCATAGAGAAATTAAAATATGTAAAAACATTCATTTTTTGGTCATTTTTGGCAGAACGATGCTGTATGACGAATGGTAGGCGTCCTAGTTTTCCTTTGTCACCACGCGGATCGCTAGAGTCGCCCAGCAACACGTCGTCATAGAACATTTCACACGGAGCTGGGCTACTGTGTAAATAAGTATACTGTGTGCCTACCTTCTTTCTGGTGATCATGGGTACCTCGCGGTGCCTCAGGAAGCCCTTCACAAGTCTCATTTGCGCCAGGTAGCGCACGCGCGGGCTCCGCACCCATTTGTTTACGCTCAGCACCTGCTCGATCATGAAGAACAGCGCCAAACGCCCCAACACCACACACAGCACCGACAACAAAACGTCCTCAGCCGTCCTACGCACACAAGCGCCGCTGTCATTCAAAAGCACGTGGCCTACGGCGCGGGTGGAGGGTTCGAACCCCCTCGATCGGGGGTTATCGTCCCGTTCCACTATCCCGGGAGAGCTCGCTATGAAAATCACACTACTATATTTTCACTTTCTCTCAACCGGTTACGAAGTAGAGGGAAAGATTCGAATTAACGTATTTTTAAAAATAAATTTGCGGAAACCTACAAACAGTATGGCCACGAAACTTATTTAACTTGAAGAATTTCAAGTGAATACGGAGAAAACAAAACTATGAGTAATGCTAGAGAATGAATGAATGTTACGTTCGTCTTCTCACTTTTACGTTCTTTCATAAGAGTGCAAATACCGATTTTCAAATGAACGTGACACACAACTTATGTTTTTTAAACTTAACTAACACATTATTCACATAAACATACAAAGCAGTCGCCTTTTAATGTTATATTTGCATTCCATATTCGCATACAAAAAGATTAATAAAGTAATTGCAGAAGTATCTGCACAAACAGGAACACAAATTACACTGAGTTTGTAACGTTTCAATCTCTTCAAAAATGAGGGAAGAAAAATATGGAAGTGTCTCCGGAGAAGAATCAAATGTAGTTGTAAAAGATGTTGCGACAGAATTTTCGCGAATAATTGGGAATAATCTGAATTTAGCAATTGGACTAATGCAAATGTGCTATGTGAATTTTTGTGTAAATTAGAAAGAAAACGTAAAAATGTAGCTGTACTAACATAACAACCTGCAAGTATTTTTTACGGCGTTTATAGTTTTGAAATTGCAATAAGACCAGTTCATATCCCGTATGGAGGTAACACACAATGCCATTGGGTGTTGGGAACTTTTGAACGGGAGTATAACATTATGAGCTACAACCATTCATTGGTAAGTCTAATGCCTGATACTGCAAGAACATGTTTGAACAAAGCTGGAAAATTGTTGGATTTCAATGCAAGAACATCGGCACCAATAACACGAGTTTTAAAATGCGTTTAGGGGTGCCACAAACTCCAAAAGCACCCAATTTGTCAGTCTTTTTCGCTACTTTTTAGAAAATAAGAATAAATATTATTTAATGTTATTATTACCGGATTTTTGGTGGAGGTGGTGCTCACGTTACCTCACAACAATTTTATGATCGATAAAACATTTCTTATTTGACTCAAAGGGTGTGTTACATTAGTCCGAATATCCGTGGCATTATTCCGAACACATTGGACCGAAAATCGGCTGAACTGTTTAGGTGCTAGCGTTGATCAGAAACTCGGACAGGCCGTCAATCGATTTATCGGTACCATCGACCCCCACAACGTGTTGAAATAATTTAATATATTTAACAAGATTAATCCACTTCTTCGTAACCATGGACAGGCGATAAGTGTTTTTCTCTCAACAATTGCCGTTTATTCCCACAGCATTACAATACTTTCTCTATTCTGCGTAAGCAGTAGCGAGAAAGTGAAAACGAGGCCAGATTTTGATCTTAATCCTTTTGAAATGACCTTTGTCTGAACCAACTTACTCTTATATAAACGCTTACCCACGTGAGAATAGAAAAATATGCAAATACACAAGACAAAAAGCATAATTTCGCATTTAAAATCATCGAAAGACCACTTTGAGGTAAGCTTACTTAGGGTACATGGTACCGAAGCCCAACTTGAGTATTAACATCACGCTGCGAAAAAGGCAAAGGATGTAAAGCTTGATTTCTCCCTCGTCGATAGGCTTCGTGTCTCGGGCCTCAGGTTTTATGTTGACCCAGCTATCATTGATGTTGGGCAAGTCGGGGCCATGGATGCAGAACGGAATAAAAACTAACATGCGCGCGGACCAGTTTATGGCCACCATCGTGAACACCGCCAGTGGCACAATACGCTTCACCGTTGCGTTGGCGTTAAAGAACTCCAGCGCCAAGACCATGCTCTTGTACAACAGACGCACCGTTAAAACCTTGTTCAAGCGCAGGACTCCAAAATGGTATCTGAAAATAACACACACAATCCCCTTACCATACGTCACATTTTTGACAGTGAAAATAAATTAATTGTCAGTTTAGTTCGCAAACCTCACATAATTCAAATTCAAGTCCAAATATTACATGAATGAAAAATAATATATATGTATACTCATCAATGGCTTAGCTAAAAAGAGTTTTGTATGCAAGAACATCGGCAGCAATACAACCGTTTTTACTTTCCCGGGGTAATATACGTAGTATAGGAAAACTTATGAAATTCTGCGGAAAATTGATTTCAAGGTTTCAACAAAAATACATGTTTTGGGGACCCCTGATACCGAAAAAGTGGTTATTTTCAAAACGTCCGTTTGTCCGTCTGTCCGTCATCCGTCCGTCCGTCCGCGCGACCGTCCGTCCGACCGTCCGTCCGTCTGTGTGCGTCTGTAAACACGAATATCGCCATAAACCAGGAGTAAGATTTTTTTCCAAATTGAAGAACACCCTGTCCATCTGGCTCGAGTCGAAGTTTTGAGACTTCGAAAAGCATTCATTAAAATTTTGGGGTACTTTACATAAAGACATCAGGACATTTTCAAAATTTTCTTAAAAATGGCTCCAAATCGTTTCTTTAAATTTCTTGTTCGAATATAGTAACATACACTTATGAAAGGCATTGGTCCGATTTTCATGGTTAACTCTCAATTTTCGAAAAATTCAAACGTATGAACTTTCATCGGCGTCTTCCTACAACTACAAAATTCAAGATAATAGTTTTCCTTCAAATTAAATTTGTTGTCCATAATTAGTTCTTTCATTAGGATCTTAAATATTTTTTGAAACATTTAGTAGTTTTCACGCAATATTGCGTGAAATATTTGCAATTTTAAGGAATAACAAAAACAAGATTTTCTCAAAGCTTTCTCCAATATTTTTTTAACTTTTTGTAGCGATAGTGCTAAATGTACACTCTGAGATGACATCAACATCCGATTGCTCTATTCTTTTATTTTTTCACAAATTACTGAAATGTAATTTTTTTGGAAAATCTCTCACGCCTCTAACATCCACATTTCCACCAATTTGTAAACACTATTGTGTTTGTTAGTTAATGTGCGTTAAATGACTTCTAATAAGTTTTTCGAAAACTCAAAAATTTTCTGTGAAAAGAGTTTAATATTTCGACTTTACAGAAGTGCTTAAACGCCATTTCCATAAAAACGGCTCCAAATTTTTCAAAGAAAATTGACATTTAGGACGAGGTTTTACTGTCCTTTGAAATTCTTAAAATAACATTTCCATTCTACTACTAGGAAACCAAAATATTGAGAAAACTTCAAAAAATGTACTTTGGGCGATAGATGGCAGCTGGCAAGATACTGTGGCAAGTCCGAATAGCTAGCCGAGAGCAAATGAAATAGAATACTAGCACAGGAAAGTTTGTGCTATTCTGTTATTTCCTCTAGTTTCCATTAGTTTACTCTTCATTTCGGTACGTGCAATAGTGTCCTTGTCATTGCCATCTCCGGCCTGCCCCGCGCGCCGCCCGGGCTCGCGCCGCTGAAGGAGGCACACTCACAAATGCATTCTGTAAAGCCTCCCTTTTCTTTGTTCATATTTCTATTGCATTTCAAAAACTCATTTAATGTGAGTTATTAACATTTCCATTCTTAAGCATCACACTCTGAAAAGTAAGCAGCACACGGCGCTGCAGGCGCGACGGCCGACTTCACCGCGCGGTGGGCAGCCATCTTGTTTTTGTAATTTTTTACATTTGCAAATATTGCAGGCACTATTGCCCGAAAAATACAAAAATTTTCAAGAAGTAGACATGACCTTAGTGAAAGGAATAATTATCGAGAACAAATTTCATATCAAGGAAAAATCTCTATCTTCAAATTTTGTGGTTGAAGGAAGACGCCGAAAAAAATCAAACTTTTGCAATTTTCGGAAATTTAGAATTAACAGTGGAAATTGGACTAAACCCCTTAAAAGTGTATTTTACTCTATTCTTACAATAAATTTTTTAAAAATTGGAAACATTTTTGAGAAAAGTTTGAAAATGTCGCAGGGTTTTTCATGTAAAGTACCCCCTCACAAAGTAATGTTTTTCAAAATTCCAGAGCTTTCAGTGAGACCAGATCGACGAGAAGTTTTTCAATTTAGAAAAAATTCTATGTACGGTTTAAGCGCTAGTTTTTTTCAGAGAGAACAGGCATACAGACAGACGGACGGACAGAAGTTGTGAAAAATCTTTCTTGAAATCAGGGGACTCCAAAACATATATTTCCTTTGAAATATCGAAATCGATTTTCCGCAGCATCACATAACTTTCTCTACACTACGTATATTATTTCGCATCTAACGCCACCCAAAGTACACTTTTTAAAAACGTTTCTCAATAGAAGAACCGAAATATTGCTTAAAGAATATTAAGTAAAGGTAAACTGCTGATGCTAAAACATCATATACTTTCTCGCCTGTAGAATTATTAAGTAATACTTTTTATACTAGTTATGTCATGCATGTTTTAAATAAATTATGAAAATGAATTAATATTGAATCATTTGAAATTTTTGCTATTCCTTTTCTTTACATGAAGCTCCTGGGACATTTCAAAACAAAAAAATAGCTCCAATGTTTTTGATTAAATTTTATTGTTTGATAGTATGAAGGTCATTTTTGCGAATGGTGCAGGTCTCATTTTTTTACGTTAAATTCCTGATTTTTCGAAAGTTGCAAAAATTCAAAAATTTTCTAATTCTAATTTCTATCCAGCATAATTTACATTTGTATTATATCCATCAAATTTCAGTTTTGCTGAAAATCTAGTTAATATCAAAGGTAAGATTTTCTATGAGAGATGGTCTTCCCATTGCTCCCAGTACACGGAGGGAAGTCTAAGAACTGTCATTTAGAAACGTGTGACCCGATTTGAATGAAGCACTCTACGTGCACGGTGTTGCCGACTTGCGAGTTTCCACATTCTTTAAAAAGCGTGCGAACGTCTACTTTCCGGATAATTACTTGTTGTTTTGAAAAGAGAGATTTTGCAGAGTCATACAAAAATCGGAACTATTGTAATGTATTGTAACCATATGTAAAGATATAGTATTTGATATAATTTTTTATATAATTTTCAAATACGAAATTATATCAAAAATGTTTAACACAAAGAAATGGAATTTCCTTAAAACGACTGATTTTCAGTCCGGTTCGAGCCGCCAAGGCGAACGCTCCATGCCCGAGGTAGCTCTGTCTTATCGCTTTCTGGCAGGAATGAGTGCGATAACGCTCAGTGCCAGTGCCGTTCGTGTGAGCAGTGCGAACAGTGCCTCGTTTAGAAAAAGTATTGTATTTTAGTTATAGGAAAGCCAAGTAATCAAATTGCATTAGTTAATGGCCACAGGTGGTTGTTCCGTTACATAGTCATAATCAAAAATATTAATTTTTCACCGCATCAAAAAGTAGTAGCTGAATTATTTTCAGCTACTACTTTTATTATTACAGCTATTATTCAGATCATAATCCGATCCTAATCATACAAAGAAAATATTAAAGAAATAACCCTTTAGAAAAACATATCAATTAGACTAAATTCGCTGCCCTAATGCAAAGTAACTATAAATATCCACTTATGTCGATTGCAAATAACGACTCCAAACTAGAAAAGTTTAATGCGGCTATTTTTAAATCTCTGGACCAATCAATAATACCAAAAATTTTTCCCCATATTTACAATAATAAAAATAAATTATTCTCTTCCCCTATTCCATGGAAAATTATTAATTTAATTAAATCGAAACATAATTTAAGACGATTTTGGCAAATAACTCGAAGACCAGATATAAAAGAAAAACTAAGATTGTCAAGAGTAGTCAAAAATAGATTGGATAATCACCGCTACGCTTCATTTCGGCAGTTTATAAACCAAATTGATCCTAGTTCAGCACATCTCTGTACAACAACAAAAAGAATCACTAGAGATAAAAACGAAATATCCGAATTAAAAGTGAACAATAAGCTACTGCATTCAGATGTGGATAAGGCCAAAGCGATTACAGATCATTTGCAAAATGTATTTAGACCACACCCTCCAACAATAATACAACATAACAATGAAATTGTAAATTTTATGAAACAACCACTAATTACAGCCGAAACCAAAATAAAGTTTATTTCACCGTCTGAAACGGCCAATATCATAAATCATTTAAAACAACAAAAATCACCCGGTATTGATGGAATCAGCAATAAGCTGCTCAAAAATTTCAATAATAACTCTATAGCTGCACTAACTGCATTATTTAATAACATCTTACGATTTAACTATTTCCCTACTGCCAGGAAGACTGCAGTTGTTCTTCCTGCACACACTAGGTGCTAAGGCTTACTGAGTACATTGCACAGATCTTCCAAGAGAAAAAAAATACTCCCCATTTATGGATTTTGCACAAGCGTACGACAGAGTTTGGCATATCGGTCTGTTACTTAAAAAAAGACAACTCGGAGTCCCTGAGTATATTCAGTATATTATTAAACGCTTTGATAGAAAATTTTAGTTAAAAATTAATCACTCATTTCCTTCTTTTCGTAGTATCACAGCCGGAGTTCCTCAGGGCTCAGTTCTCTCACCTATTTTGTTTAATATCTTAGTGAGTGGCATACCTAAATATTCCAACGTGGAAACTGCTCTTTTTACTGACGATACGGCACTGTTTTCAGCAAAGTTCACATATTAACCTGGCATATAATAGAGTCCAGAATAATCTTAACATCCTAATGCAATGAACAAAAAATGGAGAATCGCAATCAATCCTCAAAATTGCCAGACTAAAATATTTACTCTCAGGAGACCTCAAAATCCTCCCTATCTAAAAATAGACGACAGTGAAATACCTTTGAGAAGTGAACCATAAAAGTATCTTGGAGTATTGTTAGACAAGAAACTTTCCAGGAAACCCCATATTCACGCAGCTATCAACAAATCCAATGCCAAAACATTAAAACTATACCCTTTTATAAATCAACATTCAACTCTCAATACTAAATGTCAGATTCTATTATATAAATCTATTATCCTACCCACACTAACTTATGCTTGCCTAGTGAGGGGAAACGCTGCTTCCACCTCGATACAAAAAATGCAAATAGTCCAAAATGAAGTCCTTAGGAAGTCAATTAAAGCTCCATGGTTTATACCTAACCATCAAATTCACAGAGAACTCCAAATGGAAACTGAGCTAGAACACATAAAAAGAGTAGCAAATAATTTCTATTCTTCCCTTCCCTCATCTCATCCCGCTCTGAAATTCCACCTAGGCCGAACAGCAAACATCCCAAGTCGAATCAAATCTAAATTTCCCAAAGATAGGCTTAAGCCTCCCTAAACTAATAATACCATCCCGTATCTCTGTAGAATCGTTTTTCTTCATATTGCTCGTCAGGGCAATCCTAACTGCTTATCCCCCTCCCCACCAAAAAATCAAGATTAAATTCCAGTATATTCTAGAAGAAAACAAATGAATTAAATGAGTCAGAGTATCTAACTTCAATTTGTCAAGGAATGCCTAAACCCCAAAAGTCATTCTCTAAAACTAAAATCCCTCAAAAGACCTTTCGTCGAACGATAAGAAATACATTTTTTAAAACAAAAAAACGACTGATTTTTCAATGATTTTCAACTATGATCTCATAGCCGACCAAAATGGAAATCACCAGATAAAAATTCTAATCAACGCCGGAATTAGAAACTGAGCCCTTCAGGCTTGGAAGCCAAATCCCAACCACTGAGACACCACGATTCATACTTAATGAATATTACAAGAGTAAAACCTTGTCCAATAAGGAATTTTTCGTTATATATAAGGAATTTTTCATCTGTGGGGAAGGTTGCATCTGTGGGGACGCCGGCGCAGTGAAATAAACAAGATGAAGACAGAAGTGTAAGGGGACAGCTGAGCAAGGCCTGATGAAGATATGCGTGTCAGACAGCGTCGGTCGATACTAAAAAAAGGAAATAAAAAACAATGGAAGAGAACGTTACCCACAGACCACGAGAGGAAATATGATATTGATTCCGTCGCGAATTTTCGAGACAGACAGACAGACGTTTTGCCGTCAATTTATTTTTCAGTATGAACGCAAACATGGATTCTGACTATACCACGCGTTAGATGATTTTATTTGTATTTATCCGTTTTTCGGTGAGCTCAGCTTTAAGAGTATTTGTGTCAAAAATTCACCATTTTCCAACTCACGATTACAATACTTTCTCTTCTTACGTTAGTAAGCGCGAACAAGTAAATAAAGTAGAAGTGCTCATACTGCACATCATTTCTCGTAATATTCATAACGTTTTCTACATTGTAATACATTTAAAACCTCCTAATGTGTTTCCAACTCACAACAAAGTTTACCACACGGGGAGTTGAACACTACAATAAAACAATTCGCAACATTTACAAATTTATAAATAATTTCGAAATTTTGCAACACGATAGCGGGGAATGTCCCTCAATGTCCCAGAACAGAAAAATTCAAATTAACAATATTGCAAATATTAACAATTTTATAAACAATTTCGAAATGTGCGCTGAAACGGTCGGGGATAGTCCTCAAATTGTGTCTGAGTTGAACATTTCAAAGGAGCAGTTTTGGTAGGAGTTGCTAATTGCTACATGTTAGTATAATTGTTGCTAAAGTGCTAATTATTCACTGGTCTATTGACACCAATACTCGACCGAAAACATCCACTTACAAATATTTTTCCGTCATGGGTTACGCGCAGGCGAAATCTCTCCGAGAGTTGGCGATATTTTCGCGTAAACAATTGATGCCTCGCATCCTCGAACAGCCTGTTTCGCGCCTCATGGGATTTTTCGCTAGTCACACAGACAATAAGGTTCTGACTGTAGCAATTGGTCAACGCACGCCTCCTCCGGATCGAAGGGTGTCTAAGTTTGTTTGCAAAGGTTTGGAAGATAGAATTTCACCCGAAAGATTTTTCGAGGGGATCTTTACATGTGTGTTGTGGGATATACTACAAGTATTCTTCACCTTAACAGAAAACCGTAATGCATTACGAATTAGTGGTACTACAGAATGGCACAGAGTTTCCCGTTTTAGTTGTGTATTTCCTTTGATCTCGGCTAGCTATTCGAACTTGTAACACAACTTGCAACTTGCCTACTGCCATCTATCGCCGCCTAAAGTAAAGTTCCCCCCACAAGAAGTGGCGGGTGAAATTCTATATTTCCAACCGTACAGTCAAACTGGGACACCCTTCGATCAGGAAGAGACGCGCGTTGACTAATTGCTACAGTCAGAATCTTAGTATCTATGTGATTGGCTCACAATACCATGGGACGGGAAAGACACTGTTCCCAGGGGTGGCGGCATTAAGTGTTTACGTATAAGGCGGAAATATCGTCATCTTTCCCTGCCGAAGGAAAGATTTTGCGTGCGCTTACGCCATAACCAACAAATATTTCTGGGCGGGGGTTTTCCGCCCAGAATTACTGTCAATAGGCCAGTAAATATTTAGCGTTTTAGCAACATTTATACTAACTTTTAGCAATCCATTTGTAACTGTCAAACTGTTATATTAATATGTTCATCTCAGGCTCAATTTGCAGACTCTTTCTAGCCGTTCTAGCACCTTTCTAATGGGTTTTTAAAATTGTAAATTGTTGCAAAATTATTAAATAGCTGTTTTAGACTCTGGGACATCTGAAGACTCTCCCCTCTTTAGATATGCAAAAGTTGGAAATTGTTTATAAATTTGCAAATAATACAATTTTTTGTTGTCTCTTCATCCACTTTACAAAATCCGCACTACAAAATTCCGCAACCGATCGGTGCTATCAACTTCCGTTCTCGAGATATTTAGTTGTTTATTATCACATAACATCTTACAATTATCCCCATTTTCTGCACTCATTCCATTTGCTCTTCGCATACAAGTGTACGAAAAAGCAAGATTTGCAATGTCTCTCTTCGCATTGCCCTCATGCCGAGGGCAAAGGTGATATAGCGGTCTGGGTAGCGCCTCGAGGTGATAAACTGTGCCGCGAAGCAAAATTTCTCTCTTCACGATTTCTTCGAAAAACACAAACATGATATAACGTTTGTTGGTAGTTCCGTGTGATCAATGCAGTAACGCTTTCTGTCTTACGATAACTATGACAGGTTTTTACAGATTCAACCTTTCCTTTTTATTCTAAGCAGCCATTAAAACTCCCGTTTCAGTAATTTAATTCGCTTAAGTGTTATTGGCATATAAATAAATTATCTGGTACATTAATAACGCTGTTGTGAATATTGCAGTAACGCTTTCTGTCTTACGATAACTATGACTGGTTTTTACAGATTCAACCTTTCCTTTAATTCTAAGCAGCCATTAAAACTCCCGTTTCAGTAATTTAATTCGCTTAAGTGTTATTAGCATATAAATAAATTATCTGGTACATTAATAACGCCGAGAGAAGCAGTTTTATGGCGAATATGAACAGAAGCTTTCTTATTTATTTTTGTCTTCTCTATACAATAGTAAGATTTGCATTCCTAAATATTTACTGGCTAGCAAGGGAACTGTTTATAAAGATATATTGCAAGGTTCATTATGTCGAAAGGCTGGCTCAAGAAGCAATAGTGCTAATGATATTGTCTCTCGAGAGCAAGTTATGCTATGACCCTGGTTCGCGTGACTTCGACAGCAAAATTAAACGAATGTTCATTCACTGATGAATGTAAAAAAATTGTGGATGAAACTAATCCCTCGCTTGACATTGAATCAATGCCGACGAAATCGTGAATCGTTTCTCACTCTAGAACACCTTTCAGATACGTAGTCTACGCTCTGAAGTCGGTGTTAAGAATTTTTTTAATTGGGTTTTTATGTATCTCAATCAAAATGAATGAGACGAAATTGCGATTTAACAAAATTCTGGTAAAACTTTCAAATGTTCTTACGAAGGTGCTTATGAAGGTATAGTTGTAGGGCACGATATTAATAGTGCAAGCAAAATAATATTATACTGTCAATTCGATAAATGTAAATCTTCCATGTATTGGTGAAGCACGAGCATATACAAGTGCGATTAATTCATGATCCCACCAGAGGCTTCAGGTTTTTAAAAGATTAGACTAATAAAATTAATGAAACTACGTGTGAGTTAAGTTGAATGATTAAGAATAATATGCTCTGTTTAATTAAAAAGAAAATCATTTCATTAATTAAGATAAAGGTAAGGTTCACTCTTTACACTTGCAAATGCTAAGCATGCATTTCATTAATTAATATGTTAATAAATTTCTAACCAAATATATTCTAACTAAATATGTTTGTGAAAAATATAAAATATATGCTTATTTACAACATGCCAAAATCATTTGTGGAAAATTTATTTAACATTAATTAATAAGATAATAAGGTGTTGAATTTTTTTTAGTGTTCTTAGTCAATTTCTACATTTCTCACCATAAGTATTCAGATAAAATTTCTTCAGTGTAGTATTTATTAACAATTGCATTGAGAGACATGTAAAAACTACATAAAATACTATTTCAGTTAATAGAGCTTCAAATCATTCGCATTCACGAAAAGTTGCAGCTACATCTAAGAGATACATTGCAGGCGTGTGGTCATTACACTGGCGTGAGTCTATCTATTGCGGGCATTCCCGGGTTAATTCCGTCAAACGATAGACCAAAGACTGATTGATAAACAAGAATATTCATTTGTAAACTAATGGCATACTTACTTACTATCGAGATATACTGTCTAACATATGCGATAAACGTGTGATTCGTTTATAAACAACAAGGATACTAGAAAATGATTTACTTTTCTTTGTCGTCTAAAGGCGAGCCCAATTCCTTGTTATATAGTACTGGGACATAAAAAGGCAGAGCTCCGATTGCGTCCAGTAAAAACCATCCGCGGAAATAGTTCCGTGCGATCTTGTCCATGTCGAGCACTGCTACCATAAACTCCTTGTCCATGTAGCCCATGAAAAATTGCCGTATCACATTGACGATCAGGAATATCGAGGTGACGAGTCTCCTATGTCGAGCCGCATAGGTCAGTTCTTCACTTACCTTGAAAGGCACTTGGTATTGATCAATAATGTATATTACCAACATAAATGTATCACAAAGTCCAGCCAGAATGCTGAAAGGATGCATTATAAACCAGTTCCGTAAGTGTATATGCCGTCGTTGTTCAAATAAAATGTCATTTTCACATTCAAAATATTTCCAGTGCTCGGGGTGTTTCTTTGATACGACGACGAGCCTAAGAAGCAATTTCTTCAGTGGATGCATCTTAATTTCAAATGGATTCCGTCGTTTTTGAATGCTACAAACATGTGGATTATCCAAAAACCGAAGTTCTATTTCATTCATCATCGTCGACGAAGTTCACTAGATTTAGAACAACAAATATAACGCACTGACTACACCAAGAACACGCCGAAGTGTACCATGTAAACGTTGACATGGTGATATTTCGCTCTTGTTTAAAAAACATTATTTGCGTTTTTACTTTCTCGAATAAATACCATGTCGTAATCTAGAATAGAACTAGCGTACCCGTGCGAGAATCTTCACCCTTCCTCTATCCATTTCCCTATCCTTTCCATTAAGAAGGAAAGTTGTTAATGATACGTGTTCACGTGTTAAAAATGTATAAATGTAACATCACGCTTAAAGATTATGAAACCAAAAATAAAAACAATGCAATCGACATTGGAAATAAATTTTCAATAAAGAGTTATTCAGTATTATAGAGATATGTTCTTCGAACTATTCATACAGCTTAAAACATTTGAAGTAGTTATTCAATCGTTCTTGACAGCTTTTTCGCTTTTCTTGATAGTCACAAGAATATGAGAAACTGTTTTTTCTCATCAGAAATGTTTCCATTCGAAAATACAGGATCGGGCAAGTACTCTTTGCAATATTATTTAACTTTCCTGGATTTGTTATTAAGAACAGAGGGAACATTTGGAGGGGCAGGGAGCCAGCTTGCTGGGGTACGAAAATTGAAAAATTATTTGTTTACAAAAAGGTATTGTATTATTTTCTGCGTTTTATGTATCTCAAGAAAATCAATTCCAATCTAAAATAATAATAAAACTATTTTCACCATTGAGTAATAAAAAACAATTGTTACCATTAGAAAGAATTCAGTAGGCTTAGACTTCATTTCGGAACAGGGGTACGTTGTTCAAACGATGTTGAATTTCCTAGCGAAGTGACATCTTAAGAATAATGTCAATATTGTGTATTATTTACAATATGAGTTTACAGCTGGGTACTGATGTACAGAATTCCAAATACCGCCAACGTTTAAATCGTGCGTCTGGATTGTGATCATTGGCAGTTGTCGCATGACTTGCACTATTCTTTCTATAATTTTAAATTTGGTTGCATTTTAAAATTAATTCACATAGTATTGTAGGCTAGCGTGTTTTGGTTTTTGGTTTTCATTTATCTCAAGCTATTTTATTTTAGTTAATTTAAAAAGTTTGTTGTTCTTTGTATTGTGCCAAAGCACAAGTTTTCCCCTACTACCTCCGTGTAACCACGTGTTCTGCCCTTAGCCTTTTAGTTACGAATGGGTATGCTGAATCTCACTGTGTTTTAGCCCCACTAGCGTACCCGTCCGAGGACTCTCGCATGTTAAACCCCACACTCTTCCCTATCTTACAATTTTAATTCTAAGTGGAAAAGTTGTTAAAGAAACGTGTTTATTTGTTTAAAAATACGTAAATGTTAATTTGCATTGTACCAACACAATATCAAATAAAAACAACAATGCAATTAATGTTGAAAATAAATTTTCAATAAAGATTTATTCAGTATTATCGAAATATTTCTTGAAAGAATTCACAACACTCCCTTAAAAAATAGTTGAAGCAATTATTCAATATTCTTTACCAGTTAGCTTTTCGCTTTTCGTGATAGCCACAAAAAAACTCTTTACTCTTGAGAAAGCTACGTGACTAAAGACCCTGGCTTGAAAATTCACGGAATCATTGCTGATAACGAAAATACTGGTATACGTAATACACAAAACGAACCTAATAAAACACGTCTTCACTCTTCACTGTTCACCCACATACCTCCACAATTAGGTGTTAAACACGCACGTTTTCTTGAGCCCTCATTTTGCTAGATGGGAGGGGAGTGGGGGATTTGATTATTTCATTGATATGACTATTATATAAAATCTATAGCTCGTTTTTCGATGCAAACTATTTTCTATTAGACAGGAGCAAACCCTCTGGTTATCAGAGTTTGTCAACAAAACTTTTCCTATCATTTACTCTGAATTCAACTAATGTTAGTAAAGGAGTGTGGGTAGGTATGCCATTGCTCAAGGAAACGTGCGCGTAGTATAATACACGGTACTTGTAGACCTCGACAAAACGTTAAATGAATGTTTTCACAACACATATAAGAAACAATCTTCATCGGAATCAAGCAACTATTAATAGTACTTCAAGTTCTTGCTGTGAGAGCGAACCTTGAATTACTAATCATGGAAATAAATCTCGTTAGTCTACGCAAACAACAGTGTTCGCAGAAAGCGTAAGTAGATACATGCGAAAGAAAGCGCAGAAAGCGAAAGTATAAGATACATGAATCTAAGCCTTCTATGCGTGACGGCACAAAGATGGCCACCATCAGTGACATACAGGTTCCATTGGTAGTATCAAGAGCAGCGCAGAAGCGATAGAAGTGCGAAACCAGCAAAAATTGAATAGAATGTATAGACCCTTTTACTTTCCCGTATACATACGTATATATGGAGTAATACATGTAGTATAGGGTAAGTTATGTAATGCTGCGGGAAAAAACGGCGGATTTTCGGCTGAAGAAAAATTATTGTCGGGCCTTCATAGCGAAAAAGTGGATAATTCCAATTTTTAAATTAAGAAAAAAATCCTCTAACACGTCGTGTTACCGAATGTCTTGATACCGAAAAATCAATTGACGGCAAAACGTCCGTCTGTCCGTCCGTCCGTCTACCCGTCTGTGAAAACTACCAGAGCCTAAACCATATGTTCGATTTTTTCCAAATTGAAGAAACCCATGTCCATCTGGCTCGAGTCGATCCTTTCTGATTTTGAAAAAAATTCTTAAAATTTGGGGGTACGTTACGAGTAGCCCTCCGGACATTTTCAAAATCTTCTCAAAAGCAGTTCCAATTTTTTTTCTTTAAAGTTCTTGAATGAATAGAATAGCATACTCTTATAAAAGTGGCATACGTCCGATTTTTACGGTTAACTCTGGATTTTTGAAAATTTCAAAAGTATAATTTTTTTCGGCGTCTTCCTACAAATACAAAATTGAAGTTAGAAATTTTTCCTCGAAATGAAATTTCTTGTCCATAGTTTTTTATATTAAACGTATGTACATTTTTTGAAACGTTTAGTAGTTTTCGCGCAATATTGCGTGCAATATATACAATTTTTAAATATTACAAAAACTAGATTTTGTCACAAACGGCTCCAAATCTTTAATTTAAACTTTTGGTAGCGATTAGGCGACATGTACTCTATAAGGTGACATAGACGCCATATTGCACTTTTATTTTTTTTCGAAAATTTAGAAAACTGTATTTTGTATACGTGTATCGCACGTCGTTAATATTTGTACTAGTGGCAATTTGTTGATAATATTATATTTATGAGTACATGTTCTTTAAACAATGTCGAATAAATTTTCTCGAAAACACAACCATTTTCTGAAAAAACTAGCTCAGAATTTCGCATTGTCGGAAACGCTCAAACGCCATTTTCTCACAAATGTCTTCAAATTTTCCAAAGGGATAGTGCTAATTACACTGTTTAATATGATGTTAAGTTCATTTTGAGGTTTTTTGTTTGTTTTTTCTAAAATTATACAAATGCAATTTTTTCGGAAGACCTCTCATGCCGTTAGTAGGCACATTTCCACCAATTTGTAAACACTATTGTATTTGTGAGTTAAAGTACTTCAAATCACTCCAAAAGTTTTTCGAAAACTCAAAAATTGTCTTTGAAAAAGCTTCAAATTTTGAAATTACAGTAGCGCTCAAAGACCCTTTTCTTAAAAACGGCTCCAAATTTTTCAAATAAAATTGCCATTTAGAGTTAGGTTTAATGGTCTCTAAAATTCATATATTATGTATTTCATATATTACTTTAATATAATAAAGTAATAATTGACTTTTAGAAAACCATAAAATTAAGAAAATGTCAAAAAATATACTTTGGGCGGCGATAGATGGCAGCTGGCAAAAGTATGTGGCAAGTCCGAGTAGCTGGTCGAGGCTAAAGGAAATAGTAAACTAATACGGGAAAGTCTGCCCCATTCTGTAGCCCCACTAGCAATAAACTGTTTAAGAATTTACAGAATTGATATTTCGGGGCACTAATCAATGACACAATGAGTCTAACACGGAAACCTTCCTTGTCAATCTTAATTAATCCATAAGCTCGAGATACCTAACCAGTGGTCGGATAAATTCGATAGTATGTATTATAATTAATTAACTTAGTATTGCTCCATCTGTTTTTTTTTCTTGTAGGTATTTTATAAAACTAGGTAGCTTACTCTTATTTAACGGAAAGTACTTATTGACATCAAAGAATACTGACTTAAGAATCCAATCCCACTACCCCTCTTTATTTATTCCTATTCTTATTTATGTAATTGGGTTGACTAGCTCGGTTTTATTCGTGCAATTGTGCGCTTTTATACTTACGATCTCAGGGCTCGTCTGCTTCCATCTTATGGGCTGAAAATACCGCTCTTACGAGAATTCGGTCGGTCAATATTTCTGTTTACTCTATGAATTTATTTATTTACTGGCTCTACCGATTTTGGAAATAACAACGCATTGTTTAATGAATTATATTGCAGCGACATAAAGTGCCGGCTGTTATTTGTTTTAATGTATATAAAGTTTATCTCTTTCTTTTCGAATTTAAACTTTTACAAATTTGTTCTTATTGGATTATTCTTTGTTTTTACCTAAAAAATTATGATGGTGGCCATCGAAAAAGCATAAGATGTAATTCTTTTCAAAATCTTGCTTTTTCTTAATTTTTCTTATTAACTAATCATTCTTGGCCTTCAACACTTTCCTTCCGTAAAACCTTTTTTTATACTTAATTTCTGAACTTTCCTGGTGGTGATGGAACCACTGCAATCTAGGCGCTGAGAAGAATCACTCGGTCCGTAGCGTCGTCCTTCCACCATTTCAGGGATTCCACGCTGAAATCGTGTTTGAATACGTTTTTATTTACCGTCTGCGTCCTACTTCCATTAGCTGTCTACGTTTACACCTCAAAATTCGCAACTAATATCATGACATATTCTAACGTATTGATTTTTTTTACAACTCGCGGAAGAGAATCTTCCATCTACCAGATCACATGTTTCTCAAAACAATGTTATGCCAGTCGTGGCGACACGTCTTCACTCTAGCAAATCCAGATCAAATCTGATAAAAAAAATTATCATCTATCAACATAACTTTTCTGTTCTTCGCCTGTTCTAATTGATACCCTAGGGCCGTTAATATGCATATTTCCAGCAATTTGTAAACATTATTGAATTTCTGAGTGGAAGCGCTTCAAAAGACTTCCAATGAAGTTTCTCGAAAACTCAAAAATGTTGTGTGTAAAAGATCTTCATATTTCGCATTTACGGTAACGCTTAAAATATATTTTCATTAAAACGGCTCCAAAGTTTTCAACGAAAAGTTCCATATTGGAGATTTTACACTCCTGGAATATTCTTAAAGTAATTCGGTTCTATCTTTAGGAAACAAAAATTGATCAAATCGCCGACTCGTGACATCGTGACCAAATCGTGACATCGCCGTGAAATGCTTCTTCTTTAGAGACCGCATTTATAAACATTGGTTTCGTGAGAGGGGAATTTAAATAAAATAAACAATTAGCCATGAGGTAAAGTAGCATCTTCTGGACTATCGCATGTTGTGCCAACTATATTTCCAATTTTGTTATCTAAGAAAGATTTGATATAAATTTCATCTAAAATTAACGAAACTAAGCAAGCTGATTCCTGTAATGGTTTGAAGTTATTCTTAGCACATTTTAAAATATTCTTATTTGCTTGCTCTTATTATTTCCTAAAAAATGTGTATGGATGACGGGTGATAGAAAACAGAATACTGCAGAAAGCAGACACATCTGCACTATATTTGTAACTGTTAGACGATAATTAATAAACTGATCTGTTAAATAATAAATTTAACTTCCTGGCACATACAATCTATATATTTAACTAACCTGCTCAAAAAGCATTTACAACATCGAATGTACTACAAGATCTCCTAGTTTTTTTTTTTTTTTTTTTTTTTTTTGCAAATGCTCCAACTTGTCCAAGATTTAAATTAATTTGTTGAAATTACTAATTACTCTGGAGAAAGTATAATTTACCAGCTTTTCAATGCGATATCATAATTCAAAACGCTGAAAATTTCACCCAATCACTGGTGATAACGAAAATACTGGCTCAGGTAAAACAGAACCCAATCCTAACAAGACACAATCTTCACTCTTCACTGTACACAATCGTCCATTCTTTGCCAAAATTGTTTCTTCATCTTTTTGACCAAGATCATCAAAATACATAAGAGCTGTCTTTCCATCATAGTTTTGTTTAGTTTCTAAGCTCACTGATATTGCCCTTCGTAAACTTTCTAGAGCTTTCTGCCTTCTCGTTTGAATTCACGCGCAAAGTACACTGACAATTTCGTTCCGTCCACGAGTCTCGGGCGTCCCTGTGGAAGTGGTACAGTGTAACCCTTTCGTAACTTTCTTCATTGCATAAATACTTGCAGCGAATTTCACTTTTATCAAAATGAAGTTCACCCACCTTCAAAGAAATGAGAGAAGTATAATAAATAACATATATCAATTATATCTTTCAAATGACTTATATCATAGTTCTTCTTCGATTGGGTACTCAGTCCTTGCAGAACCAGGAAGTGATCGGTTGCACTACTCGCATAAAGAACAATCTTCATCGGTATCAAGCAACTTTTAATACTTCTAGCTGCTGCGATTTTGATTTGATGATTAACTCCTGTACTTTATTAATTAGATCGCTGGTGAAGTAGATACCTTCTAATAATTAAATATGGTTTAAATTAAAGATGTTGTCTGGTATCAAATATTTTTGATCCCAGACAACACCTTTAATTTACCATATTTAATATCTCCTGTACCTTACTGTAGATTGAACCACACGAGTTTTCCCTCCTATTCTGTATTCCTTCATGGTGTTACTCTTAGAATTGTTTTGACCGCCTTGTGCGCGTCACGTTTCAAATGTACATTAATTGTGCGATGAATGATGTCAACATATTTATTGCGTTTAGTCAGGCCGTGAGACCAAGAGGTGCGACGTAAATCTGCAGTTCGTAGCTGGCTAGTTTGTTTTAGGTACTGTCCAGTGCCTGCCAGTCAGTGGATGGCCGACCTACCTGCAGTGGGCGTCCAGAGAAACCCGACCTTCCACACCACATAGGAGTTGACTATACGGGTCTTTTTTGATGAGGTTCGGAGAGCATAGGAGTATAACTGTCACCAAGATATATTATATTTAGCATTGTTTATCTGTATGACAATTAAGGCAGTGCACGTATAAATTGTGACAAACCTGACCATACAAGCTTTTCTCATGGCGTTTTGACGGTTTATTTCCCATTGTGGGCTATACAACACTGTTTATTCTGACAATGCCACCACGTTTTTAGGAACCCACTATAGATTCAATTCCGTGTTTAAATTGTTTAATTCCAAGGCATTTCAGAAGGAAAGTTTGGACTTCTCTTCAACCTCTTGCATTCAATGGAAATGTATTCCCCCAAATCCCCCACTTGGGCAGATTCAGAGAATCTGCAATACAATTCCTCAAATGTTATTTGGTCAAAAAATAGGTGGTCATACACTTAGCTACGAGGAGCTCCTCACTATTACATTTCAGGTTAAAGCTATTTTGAGGATTGTCCGAGGGACGATGCATCATTATTTGACTATTTAACTTCAAACATTTTTAATAGGGAGACCATTAAAGTCTTCATTCGATTTTTGCCTTCATCTCTCCAACTTTCCTGGATATATGGTGGAAATATATGGCTAGTGTTTAGAAAAGGTTGTCTGGAGACTATCTACATTCACTGCAACAGAACTAAATTGACCACGTCGTGTCCTGATATCAAGGTTAACACCCCTGTACTAACTATCCCAGTAGGCTAGGCGTGATCATAGAATTGTTTCCTGGTCGAGACAATCGCGTGTTCACAGTCCGCGTGAGAACTAAACAGGGAAAATTTGTTCGCCACGTAAACAGGCTCTGTCCTTTGCCTGTGACGCCCTCGGAATAAGGCATTCTCTACCATAATTTTAGGACCTTTGAAATTATATAGTTTTCTGTATTTCATTTGTTCGATTAGGGTCATTTGTAAATACACGACGTAAATATACATTGTTTGCCATTGTTCTTAGGTTTAATGATTAGTATAATTTTATTTGCATTCCTTTCAAGGGATATCCATCAATATATTTTTTTTAAGTTGTAATAGTTCGATTGTGTTAATGTATTCCTTCCATTGGTATTATGTCCATGAAGCATGTTGCTTAACAACAAACTGTTGGCCGATGCGTGTTATTGACTACGTCAATGGCGTCAGGCTGACATCCGATAATTACAATATAAGATACTTAATTTTCCTATGGTTATAATTAGTTATTGTTTATTTCAGATATAATCCAGCCAATTATATCTTAAGGGTGTTACGACTATTAGTATTTTGTTAAGGATTTACGATTCTCTTTCAGAAGTGCAATCTAGACGATTTCGGAAGTGAGATCATATTCGAAGTAATTTATACCGCATTGCTTCTGTGTAAACTTTTTTTTTGTTGCAGTGGGTGACCTGCCATTGTTCAATTGCCCGCTCAGCTAAATTTTTCTTGCTTGCAATGCATGCAATCATTTCTCGATGACAACTGCTTGCCATTGTTTTTTACTTCTTAATGTTCACATTGGCAAGGACAGCTCGTTTACTTTACGAGCAAAAAATGTGTTACGTCAAATATTTTTATATTGTCGTTAGTAACTTCTGCTGTACTTAGCCGCACGATGGTGTTATGGTTAATGTCAGAAACTGTCACTGTGCTTAATTGTTCATGGTGAACTGTATTTAAATAATCAATTCAAAATTCATATTAAAGCTGTTGTCTTGTTTATAGCAGCAGCTAGTTTACTTATTAGCATTTCATGTGCATGTCTCGGGCTGCACCCCTGAAGCGTTTAAACGTTTGCTACTAAGAGCAACGTTGTGGTTGCAACTATTGCATGTGATTGTCCACACTTTGCAACATGTAGGTAGTTGCTTTGTGCTAACACCTACGGAAGTAGAGGTTTGCTGCTCTTATCACAGACATTCAAATTTCCCTAGCCATTACTGCATTTGTCGAGGGGATATGCCTCACTCCAACTTCCGGCTGCTGATCATTCAGAGCTAGTAGTCGTTTAGCGTAACTCGCTGTGGATTATTTGTTTGTTCAAATCAACTTCTGACTTAGCAAACGCTATTAGGTGCCCTGGGAATCAACTAACTGTATATTCAGTTGTTGTTGTTTTTTTATTATTACTAGAGTTTTATTATTTTCCATTGCTATTGTGGAGATTTAAGTCAATGTATGCTCATACCAAACTCCTAAAGCATTCTTGTTTACTCATGTGTTGCAATTTTATTGAAATGTGGTGTATAATCCTTTATACTATTTTATATTATCATGTTTAATTCGTTTGCTACGTCGCTCCATATTTTATAGTTATTCGGTCACGACCGCCTTACAGCGTTCGGGGCACAATTTAGAATGTCGCGCGCACACATATTTCATACATGCGAGTAGGAGCGCTCATGATACCCGCGCATCTTCGACATAATTATCGATGTATTCACAAATAATATCGTGACGCAGCATTCATTGACGGTCGGGAGTTCCATCCTCAGCCGGCGCCGCCGAGACGGGCCGGCCGGCTGCGGGCGCCGCAGCGGCTTCCGGCTCACACGCGAGGCACGCACGCGCCGGAGCTCCCGTGTCCACGCGTGGGCGACCAGCGCTCGACAGCCGCGACGCCGCTCTGGGAGGTCTGCGTGCTTTATCCACGTCGCCAAACAGGCGGCGCGCCACCCACCACCCGCCCGGCCTCGCGAGTGTCGTCATTTGCTTGGCCGCTGATTGGAAGGAAATGTGGTCATAGAAACTAAGTACTGACATTTTCCTCCTATCATCTCGTGATATCATCTCAACAATTATTGGGGAAATACGGAATCGAAATTCTGGTGCTCTAAATTAAATTAATTGTTAGGTAATTTCAATTTTATTGTGTTTAATAAGTAGAATAGATTAGTAATAAATAAATTAAGGTTTTAGTAATTTCTGAGGGTTTTTTGTATTGTGATGGTTTCATTTTGTTTTGCTTTTGATGTTAAAATAAATGATTGAGTTGTTTTTTAGGTTCCATGAGTGGTTTTTCTATAAAGAAAGTTACTTTCTGAGGTTTCCTGGACAACATCAATAGCGGATGCTGTGAGAATCACCGACTTCTATCTTTCATTGTTCTTTCTCTCTGTAACGATGTTCGCGGTTTTTTAAGGAAATCTTAGGCTTAATTTATGCCAAAAAGAGCTTATAAGTGAATGATTTATTTAACAAATAATGTAAGTCAGTGTTTTGGTACTTCGATATCTTAATGCAGTCATATTCTCTGTAAGTATATACATTGTTTGAGACAGATCTCACAAAGGTTTTTGGAACAGACCTTCTAAAGACTTGATTGTTTGTGATGTATAGCGGCAGTCAGAGTTTTATTTGTCGAAACTGAAAAATTGTACATTGACTTATGTTGTTTCTGAAACGAACCATTCAATTGTTTTATTTGAAGTTACGCGCCAAATTTGAATTAATTTCGACGCTTATGACCATATTAAATAAGACATAAGAGACTTGTAGTTACAATACAGTATGTAAGTCGGTGCCCTTTTACAAGTATTTCGTTCCTTTCAAGCATTCGATTTCTCTGCGCGTCCAGTCGCCACGAAAGGTTGAGTGCAGCGATTTCTTAACGTGACGTCTCAATGTAACGCACGAAAGAGGAAGAGGGAAGGAAGACTCCAATAGGGTGCAACGTCACTACAGCTTCCACTTTTATGACTCCCTATTGGAGTCTACCTTCCCTCTCCCTTTTTCGTGTGTGACATTGAGACGCCACGTTAAAAAATCGATGTATGTACATGTTCATATTGCCATTTTTCAGAAATAACTCGGAGAGTTATCAACGTATTTCTGTTTATTACACGACATATTTCTGTTTATTCTTATTATTCTCTAAACATATTTCTGTTTATTACGAGGGTCATTGCTTTCCCCATACGGTCAGTTGATATAGTTTGAGCGTTCATCTTTCCCTGCTTGTTTATTTAGGCGCACTGCCTTAACGACCTATATACGCTGACTTCAGTCCCTCTGTATGTATAAAATTTAACAGTATCACATTACATTTAATAATAATAATAGTGATGATTAATTATCATTGAATAATGATAATAGTGTTTATATTGGGACAATATAAACACTAATATGGGGACAGTCTCTTGGCTCGTCACAGTACTTTCGCGGCGCCCTCGCAGCTAAAAGTTTGTTGTTGTTGGGTTTTTTTCGGAGAAATAACGTAAAAATATAAAATATAGCGATTGAGCTATGTTTTATGTTTTTACGTTACTACTACAATACTTTCTCTTCCTTCGTACGTAAGGACGAGACACTACAAAATGACACTTTTTTAGTTATTATGCAAAAATATCAATGTCAAACTTTTTGCTTAAAACCATGATTCCAGGCAAAACTCTTGTTGGAAAATCCTGATATTTGTGATCATGAAACCGAAAACAAATAGAAACAAAACAACAGAACTAAACAAAACCAATCCTATTTGCTCTTTTTTTCACCATTTGACTGGAATAGTAGTTCTTCGTAGCTTGGCTTTTCACGTGTGTTGAGTTGTTGCGAACGTGATGAGTTTTCGAAATGACTTATATAGTATAACGTGCACTCCCTCAAAGAAAAAAAGCATGACTTGGGAACTGTAACGCGATACCGCCGTGCCCTCCGAGCCCCCGCGGGTTGGGGGAGCAGACGGTTCAAGACCTGAGACTAGGTGAAGACGGAGACGACCGGGTACCTGAGCCTCTCGGATGGGCCTATGGACCGCCGACCTGTGGGTGGGATTGGGCGAAGGACGTTCCTTGGAATGCTCCGGATCCCACATTCAGACGGAGGGGTTCACGCTCCCCGGCGACAGCGCCCCGCGGAACTCACGGCAATAGCGTTAAGATCGCGGCACTGAGGAAACGGATTGGGGGCTCCGGGCCCCCCGAGGCTTAACCCAGGGGGCACCCAGTTGAGCACGTGGCTTCGTCGTGGCAGGGGCCGGATACTCAGGGCATTGAGGGACTTGTGCCCGCGCATTCAGAGGGGCGCAGTGTTTCGAGTCCGGTACTCGCCTGGAAAGCTGGATGCTTTGAGATGGTACGGCGGCCCGAGACAGGCATTAAATGGGGAGGGGTGACTGGGAGCTCCTAGGTTCGAGTCCCGACGGTGGCAGGATTTTCGACACTAGCTTGTCAGCTAGGTCGAATCCAGTTGCTGTCTGCCGGAGCAGTACCCTAACAAACGGGCAACGGACCAACTGGTGGGAGAAATCTGGTTTGCCCGCTAGCCGATGGTAGGTTGACGCCGTGTCTCCCCTCCAGCGTGGGAAGATCACCGCCGCCTCCAGAAAGAAAACACGCACTACACTTACGGGGATAATGACTCTATTCGTTGATGCGCCCAGGATCACTAATAACCAACCACCCGAGAACGATGACTGTGTTCCGGAGGGATTAGTCCAAAGCGTGCGTGTCGGTTGAGGGAAGTGAGAATGAAGGCTAAAGTGAAAATAATGTCTAAAACCGTAGGTGTTCATTCCTGGGATTTATCCTTCCGATATAAAATAAAATGAAGTGTGGAGTACGAGCCCACACACGATGCTGACTTCTTGGCTGTCCGGGTGACGCCGCGTCTGCTTCGCTGGCTGAGACGTCAATGACGCGGCGTCACCCGGACAGCCAAGATGTCATGACCTCGAGCCGTGGAAGCTTACGTGTACACACACGATGCTCTCCGAGCAGGAATCGTCAATTCTTGTGCCGTTTCTACAGCTCTTCCTGTTGTGCGATGTTATCGCTGGGTGCAATCGCACCTAGTCATAAAAGAACCTATTTTATCATCTGCCCTTTATTTTCCACAACATTTACACGAGTAACTGATTTGTATTCTAGTATTTTGAGTAAAAAAATAGAAGATGTACCTGTAATGAGTGAAGAGCAGAGTGGTTTTAGATGAGGATGGCTAGATAATATTCACTGTATCAGACAAGTTATAGAGAAACATAAAAGCAGAAATAGATCTATACCTTTATAGCGCATATGAAGTGTTCCAAGAAGAAAGATATGGGAAGCAATGAAAAGAGTTGATATAAAAGAAAAATCTGATAAAAATCTTAATAAAAGCGAAAATTAAAATAGGAGATAAGTTAACTGGAAGCATTCCAGTAAATAAGGGTCTAAAATAAAGATATTGGTTATCTCCTATCTTGTTCAATATCTACCTAGAACAAGCCCTAAATAACTGGTAGAGGAAATGTTCAGGCATAAGAATAAAAATTGGAGATGGCACCTTTCACACCCTTCTATTAACTGATGACCAGATAATTTGCTGAAGATGAAGAGGATATGGTGTATACGCTAAGAAAGCTAATCAAAGAATATAATAAATGGAGATAAGAAATAAATTTTAATAAAACTGACAATAAGTGCATTGGATAAGCAATAACGGATATAGACGTGAATGGTAACAAAATTAAAAGCTGAAACACCTTCAAATATCTCGGATATTTAGTAAACAATTCAGGTACATGTGCCACAGATTAATTATCACAGCCACTCTAGATTAATTATGGAGAAGAAAGTAACCAAAGCTTTACATGACGTATTATGGAATAACAATTTCCATTATTGGATATGTCAAAAGAAAGATATTCCACTGTGTAGTAGAAAACATAGTACTATACAGAGCAAAAATGTGACCATAAACACAAAATAAGAAAGTCTGCTTCGTTGACTGAGTCGTCAATGACGCGGCGTCACCCGGACAACCAGGAAATCATGAACTCGAGCCGCGGAAGCTTACGTGTACACACACGATGCTCTCCGAGCAGGAGTCGCCAATTGTACCGTTTCTACAGCTCTTCCTGTTGTGCGATGTTATCGCTGGGTGCAATCGCACCTAGTCATAAAAGAACCTATTTTATCATCTGCCCTTTATTTTCCATAACATTTACACGAGTAACTGATTTTTATGTATTTAATGAAATAATTAAATACTTAAATTATTGAATTACTCTTTTTTTAATTCTCATGAAGACCATTTTCCAAACAATACTTGTACTTTTTTGATAACCCTGCAAATTAACAATTTCTTTCTTGTGTATTAAAATAGGATTAGAAATTACGATTAAAACTTACAATCACATTTTTATTGGAGTAACAAATATAATAGCATGGGTGTGAAGCAAATCATGTAGTTTATTTGTGAAAGAAGTTATTTTCACTTTGCGACAAGGCTTTCTTTTCTTCGCCGTAAAATTGTTCTAAATTCACCACTGGTGCGTTTTGTGAGAAATGACGAAAATTAAAATGTCATTTAGAAACAAACAACCCATGCACACGCAACACTAATTATTTTTCTGTTTTCCCTACGGCAATTTTGACGCCGCAAGCTTTAAGAGTGCAGAATGGAGTTCCAGATGCTGTACAACCGCACGAGTTGCAGTCTTCTCTCCATGTTGTACCAGGGACACACTTGTCTGAAAAAAGAAAAAATTAGCATTACACGTCACTCAAATTTTATACGTACACACGAGATCTGTATGATGTATCACAGACCCACAAAACATGGATTCTGGATTCACGACGTGCTAGAGGACATGTTTCTAAATTTAGCAACTGGATTTATCCGCATTTTTGTTACCAGGGCCCGGTAGTGAGAGTTTTTCTGCCGAAAATTCGCCTTTTTTCCTAGAAACTTTCTTGTCTTAAGGGTGAGAAAGGGAAAACGGAATATAACAATAAAAAGGCAGAAAAGGCCCTGAATATGGAAGAAAAGGCAATAAGACAAAATGCCAAAATAGACATTAGTAGGTAAAATAAGTAAAAAAGGAACATGAAAATTTACAACTCCAGAAGTACAATTAAGTAATTCCTATTGTTAAATGTCTATATCGTAACAATTATAACAAAGCATTTTTCCAAACTTCCGGCCTCAAATTAGGTTTACAAACTGTAATTGTTTTTTTTCTCTATTTAGCACTGTATAAATTGTTCATAGATTTTACTTTGTAGCCAGATTTTAAGTGAATTCTTAAACTTTATTTCTTGTTCTTTTTTATATATTTTGGAATCAATAAGGTGGATGTAATATGTATCCGTCTCCTTTCTCCATGATTGTAGACATTACATGACAACCGTGCTAAGTGCTAAAAACGGAATTCTGAGATAATTAAAAAGGTGTGTTTTAAAGTTTACTACTTTAGTTTTATTTGGTTTTGCAAATAAATTGTTTTGGTAGAACTATGCTTTAACCTCCTCAGTTCCCATGTAACTTATAAATTATATGCGTTCCTAACTTTTTCCCCCGTAACACCCAATAACTTTGCCGCCTGAATAGGTTTTGAGGTCTCTCCAGAGATAGTTAGCTATGTGCCTGATTTGCAAGCTTCCTGTGTTTAATCGTCTGGTCCATGCAACGAGCTAGAGTACACTACATAGAGTGGCTGACCCTATGGTTTCAATGCTCTTGCTCGATACTCGACGCCGCCATGTTTTTTAATAGTTAATAGTTGTTTAATAATAGTTGTTAGAAAAATAATATTCACAATACCTTTAGAAAGTTCGGGATACAACTTAAAAACAAAAGTCATCAAACTACAATTATGTCATTTTTCATGTTTGCCGCCTTATTTGTGATCCGTTTGTTTGCTTATTATTTCAATAACATTCATTTTTTCAGACTTTATGCTAACTACAATGACCTTTCAACAGCTTCCATTCTTATGACAATAACCGATGCAGAAAGCAAAGTGTATTTAATGTTTCTCAGTTTGTTCTCCTAACATATTGTCATTTCGTTTTTAAATGATTGGTTTTTGGTAGAGGAACCCAGTAAGATTATTTATATAACGCGCGGCCACGCCCACCCGGCCGTAACCCAGTGCCAAAGAGAAATGTTTCTCCGGAGGACGCTGCTTTGCGGCAGAAAACATGGCTTCAATGTTATGCAAAGATGGAGGCGCTTCAGCCACTCAATGTAGTATACTCTATCTCTTTGGGTCCATGTCAGGAGCACAAAACAAAATGGCGTCAGCACATCCTGGAAAGTTTCTTCATCTGAGCAGTTAATATTTCATTTACTGGATGGCTGTTTTCCATAAAATACCTATGCGATTGTTTATTATGTTTAATTGTTCATAGAATAATATGGAATAATAGTTTATGATTTTACTTGAAAGTTGTATTATGGTTTATTTATTTGTGATGTAAACCATCGGTTTTACAAGTCTTTCATTTTACTCTTCATGCATGATCGAGGTTGCAGACGAAAGAGAAAAGCAGCTATCCCTCTTCCCCACGACAACTTGAGAAAGAGGAAGGCAGAACATATGCTCGAAGAAGGAAAACCATCCCGGTACAGATTTCCTTGCTGTCAAAGTTCAAAATACTATGTAATGTGCTCAACGTCCGAAGTACATTTGTAAATTTTTTGCGCATGGCTGCCAACATAAACCGCTAAAAAACTACCGGCGAAGGTGGTTCAGCGCAGTAATTGATGTAAAAAAACGAAAATGATTCATTTTACATTTCTATTATTGAAATTTGCAATGAAGTTTGTTAATTTTAAATACAATGTATTTGTTCATAACAAAATGTGTTCATCAAAATCAGATCTTCAAATAAGGTCATGTAGAATTTTTCGAATATATGAGTATTTTTTTGTGTAATTTGGCGTCAAACATAGTCGAAAAATTTCCTGCACTTCGTGAACGTAATTTGAGATGTATTCAGAGGCAGTTAAATGCCACGTATAGATAAATCAAGCACATCAGCCCAAGAACAATCATAATAAAATAATCTGGATAAATCAAGCACAAAACAAAATATTATTACCAAAGCGTAGTGTTATTTCCTCACAATTGAGAGTCAAACTGTGAAGAAATTCGTTTCCTTTACCTGAGAAGGGAGGAAATTGTGGGCATGCTGCTTTAGTGCACACATATCCACTTCCGCTGTCGGTGCAATAGCAACTGTTGCACAAATACGCAGTCCGGTGACCAGGAGTACAGGGCCCTGTGACAAAATAACCACAAACAGTCAAATTTGTAATCTGTCACTTATCAGAAGTACAATTTTTCGTTGAAAAATTTGGAGCTGTATTTGGGAAAATGTAGGAGCATTTCTGAAAATGCGCAATTTAGAGTTCATTTTCACAAAAAAATTGGAATTTTTTACAACCTTTATTTGGAACTAATTTCAAGCACTCCTACTCAAAATTGAAGTCATATTTTAAAAAATCTCCATAATGTAAATAATAACGACGTGAGATACATTTTAAAAAATGCACGTGTAATTTTTCAACTATGGTTGAATTTTATTACAAAAAATACATAAAAAAGAATATAACAAAAGAATACATTTGTTATAACCAAAGAATACATAAATGAGTCGATGTCATGTTATTAGATGCATTTAGAACTATTAGTTCCAAAAATTCAAAGGAAATATTTGGAGCCGTTTTAAGAAAATATTGGAAATTAAATTAGAATATTGAGCTTATTTTCATTGAAAAGTCTTACGTTTTCCAGAAAGGTTTTATGAAGCCATTAATGCGTATGTACTCACACATGTAATAATTCATACAAATTGCCAGAAATATAAATATATTAACAACGTGAGAAAAATTATACAAATGTAATTTTTGTAAAAACAAAAGAATTTATTCATTTATCTACTTATTTAGTCAAAAAAATACTAAAATTTGTATGTGACGTATGGGGGAGAAAATCAACTGCGCAGGTTTTCTGGAGTTCCAGAACCTCATCTCAGCATTTGATCTGTAAATAGTTGAAAGATGAATAAAACTTAAATTAATAACAATAATAATACAATTTTTAAAAGCGCGAAATTAGCAACATTCGTAGAAAGTAGACATTTTCGTCCCCGAGTTATAGAAAACGTATTTACATTGGCAAAAGAATTCCAGATTTTATTCCTCTGCAATGCCAACAAAATAGCACTTCAGCCCCATCTCTACTCCTCTACCCACTATCACCAGTTCAAGCAAAAGAAAGAGTTCAACAACACGTGCGCATAGTGAAGCTACATTTATGTCCAGAGCAAAACAAGGGGCCATCTCAGCATTTACTCATGGATCAGGGGCACTTGACAAAAACCTGATCGAGATGGGGGTCATTGACCCGGAAGCTGAAGTACATTGGGTTCTTTCAGTCACATTAAATCTTATTTTTTAATACACAATACAAATGTAGATTAATGCATTTTTGTCATTGTTTTGTTAGAATAAATATTATTTTTATTTTTGATGGTCAGTATACTCTCTAATTGTATAAAAATGCAGTACAATTGTAGTAAAAATGCTGTAATGTTGCTTTTATTCCTCCTTGTACAGTAAAATGATTATCCCTACGAAAAATTTGGAGCCCATATACATAAAATATTGATTTTAATATTTCATTAATATTGCCCAAATCACACACAAATACTACGCGAAAACTACTATAACTTAATCAATGGGCATGACATTAGTTAAAGAACTAATTGTGAGAACAAATTTCATTTGGAGAAAAATCTCTATCGTTTCCTAATTTCAGTAATATATATATATATATATATATATATATATATATATATATATATATATAATGAAACCTATTAAACTCTGGATTAAATTAGCAGATGAACTGGCTGACACACTTATTCATAGGTGCTTTAGAGTTCAATGGCAGGGAAGCGACCATCGCTACTGGGCGTACAAAATTAAACGGCTACTTGACCGCGTAGGGCTGGAAGACGTCTCTCCGGAAATGGTGGGAGATAGGGGAACCCGTGAGATAGAAAGGCTGATTTCCGATAGACTTGCGGATATAAAAAGGCAAGAGATCTTGGCAGCAACGGCTGAAAAACGTTCGCTGGTAGCTCAAATCCATGCGAGTCCATTATGGGGTTGCGAAAGTTACGTACATACTCTCGGAAAGGACGCAAGAGGGGGATACGCTTGGTTCAGGGTTGGGGGGTGGATGCAGGGTAGACTAAAGGACGCAAGTGGTAATGGCATCTGTGTGCTTTGCGGTGATAGGGAAGACTGGATCCACATCCTCTTAATTTGCTGTGCAACCGAAACATGGAGAAAAAATGGATGGGAATGGGAAATCACTACTTCCTAAACAGGAACGTAACGCTCGCCCAAAACATTTTAGGTGACAAAAGGTCTAAATTTATGAAAGAATTAGGAACATTTTTAGGAAAGGTTCGGACCATTAGGGAAACTGAAATTAGGGAGTGGGAAAACAGCACCGGTTAGCTTGAGCGGAGCCTAGACTGGAGAGAAATAAGTCAATAAGCTAACAATATGTAAGTTAATCAGTAATTTTATGTTAAGTTAGTAAACAGTTAAGAAATAAGTCATAAGTCGTAGTCAATTGGTAAATAACAGGTCAATATAATAAAAAAAATACAACTGGCATAGTAATAAGCACATTAGGGGGTGAAGGGATGGGGGATCGAAAATGTGGGGGCAGAGGCGTTGGTGCGGACGATCTTCTGAAGCGCTGTTTGATTTCAGGTGCTGAGGAGGCCAAGCACTGGAAGGAGACGGCGGGACGCCCGCGCCAGAAAATAAATAATTAAAATAAACGTCGGATAGATTAGAATGTACTCGGCTTCTGACGGCAGGTTTTTCCCCCTTCAGGGTTTTTTTCCTGAACCGTACCTTATGGTCTCCTTTCCGCGGCTTTGATGCGATGGAGAGACCATTTGGGGTGAATACCAGAATTCGAAAGCTTAGAACGCCAAAGGATGTAGGTATTGTAATGACTTAAAGGCCTTCGGCCTAGCCACATAGGATCAAGTAATCTAATTTGTATGTAATAATTACCTATTAAATAAATAAATAAATAAATATATAATATTTGCGTCTCTCACGCGCAACCAATCTTCATAAATGATGTCTCTAAAGAAATAAAATTTCATGGAGACTTGATGAATTGCGTTTTGACTAAAAATATAAAGGACATTTTGAAAAATGCATTTAATATTCACATTTCATGCAACCCGCAACACTCGACCTCGTTGTCAAAATCTATATAGTTAAATAACTCCTTAACAAAGCGTTTTAGAGCCTTCAAATCTGGAATTTTGAGGCCAAAGGTCTGAAAGAAACGTTTCCCATACCGTAATCTAAAGAATGAGGTATTATTAGACATTCTATTACATTTTTGCTATTTTTTCGGCACTTCTCAATGAAACATACATAAGGCGCTGGAAGCCAACTTTGTGATGTCACCCCAGAAAGCTTATATTCTTCCATCTTATGTTTACACTTTCTTTGTACATCGTAGTTTACGCAGACTGGTGAGGTTTATTTGCAGAATCATTAATTCAAGATTCGCTCTCGTAGTAGCTAGAAGTATTAATAGTTGCTTGATACCGATGAAGAATGTTTTTTATGCGTGTAGTGCGACCGTTCACTCTCCATTACTGTAAGGGTTATGTAGCCAATTGAAGAAGGATCTACGATACAAGTCATTTAAAAGAAATAATTTTTATATCTTGTTTATCCTACTACTTTTATTTCTTTGAGGGTGGATGCACTTCACTTTGATAAAAGTGAAATTCGCTGGAATTCGTTGTGCTATGAAGAAAAGTCACGAAACAGGGTACAATGAGACGACCGAGACTCAAGAAAGGTGCCATCCCCACGAAATTGCCAGGGTGTTCTGCACGTGGATCCATTAGAGAAAGCAGAAGGCTCAAGAAAATTTGCGAAGGGCAATTTCAGACAGCTACTTGCCAGAAACTAATACAAACTATGATGGACAGAGAGCTCTTACATCTTTTGATGTTCTACGTCAAAAGAAGAAAGAAAAAATATTGGCAAAGAATAGACGATTGAGTACAGTGAAGAGTGAAGATAGTGTCTTGTTAGGATTGGTTTCTGTTTTACATGTGCCACTATTTTGATTATCAGCAGTGATTGGGTGAAATTTTTAAGACAGTTTTCAGTCAATATTGCATTAAAAAAGCTGGAAAAAATATTTTCCCCGGAGTGATTAGTAATTTCTAGATATTAATTCATATCTTGGTTAAGTATAAGCATTTGCAAGAAAACTAGGACTATTCTCGTAGTACATCCAGTGCTGTAAATGCTGTTCTGAGCTGGTAAGTAAAAGATCTAGATGATATGTGCAAGCAAATTCAATTTATAATTAAACAGATCTATTTATGAACTATTGAACAACAGTTTTACAGACACTGCTGATTTTTCTGCTTTCTGCAGTATTTTGATTTCTATTACCCCTCTTGCATACAATGTTTGTAGGAAATCGGGATATGTTGTCTCTCCACAACTACGAACAGTAAAAGCAAGCGCGTCAGAATATTTTGAAGTGTGCTACGGAGAAATTCAAAACATTGCAAGAATCAGATTGCTTAGTTTCATTAATATTAGATAGAATGTATATCAAATCTTTCTTAGACAACAAAATTGGAAATATACTTAGCACAACCTACGATAGTGCAGATGCTGCTACTTTACCTCAAAGATTTATTGTTTATATTATGTAAATTCCTCTCTTATACTATTTCAGTAGTATAGATGAATTTTGCGGCTCTCACCCAACCAATTTTCATAAATGAGGACTCTAAAGAAAGGCAATTTCACGTAGACGAGACAAATTTTACTTTGATTTTAAAATATGAAGGATTTGTTGAAAAAAGACGCATCTAAATATTCACGTCAAACGCAACCAGCAACACTAGGTAGCATGTTAAAATCTATTTAGTTAAATAGCTTCAAAATTGAGCGTTCTAGGATCTTAATATCAGGAATTTTGAGGCGGGTGGTCTCAAAGACACGTTCCTCACATCGTAATCTGTACAAACGCTTCCTTCACACTATTATATTTTGCGGGTCCAGCACTTCTCGATACTACCCCAAGAGTTCAGAGACGTGCAGGACCTGTAACTGTATGTGAAATTAAACTAATTACTGACATTCGAGACGATTGAATTGCACGCGTGTATCTCTCAGTTCGGTAATAAAGTTAAAAGAGAACTCCAAAGAGTAGGTTTGTACTTGGACGATCCTGTACTTTTGCATGGACAACTTTACGTATATTTCTTAAGAGTAAAAAGCTTTTCTAGTATTTTTATGACTAGCAAGTAAAGCGTAAAGCTAACTATCAAGCAAGATTTTCTAATTACATCAATGAAAACATTATAAACACAATACATAGAACAAATTATTGACATTTCAAAATTTCGATATTGTTGTAGATGAAAAAGTATAAAATGTTCAATAATATTACGCAGGAAACACCATCTAGAGAAAGCAAGTAATCTAGCAAACCTCAGGGAAACAAACGTCAATTCTGAACGAAGAATGATATATTCAACCATTCAATGTTTAAACTTATAGGAGATGAAAAAAATTAGGACATTTATCAGCCACTCTACAGGCGTTTGTATGATGGAAAGAGGTAGCAGCATGTATTTTTCTTCCAGAAGCCCACAGTAGTATTTTCTTCACGGCTGATTCCAGTGTGGAAACAAATTCAATTTTAAGAACTACGGTGTTTTCTACCAATAATGTCGAAAGGGGCTTGACAATTCAAGCCTTTCCTCAGAAGATTCTGTAGAGGAAAGTGATTCAGACAAAGAATATATATTTTTTGTGAAAAATGTTTGCTTACTAAATGACTGAAGCTTTAATAAACCAGTAGCAACAAGCTAATTGCGTATCTCACCTCGTTGAGCTTTTTACAATCCATTATTCTGAGTGTGCATCACTATATTACAAATTGCCCACGATAGACTTGGAAGTGCCCGTCACTATATTTTCTGGCTTATTTAATTTCATATTTTATGAAATGTGAAATATAATTTTCAACCATTGCACTTACTGGCGTCGTAAATGAACAATTGCATAGTAATTATTTTGCCAACTTGCCAACTACGAATTTTCTATTGTTAAAATAAACAATTATTCATTGCATAAAACATATTGGTTGCCCTTAATGCGCCCAGTGCTATGTGCTCTACCCTACGGTCATGATATTAATTGTATATTTGACTGTTGGCGTTAAACTACATTATCAAATACGCTACGATAAACGTGGTATATCCCTGGAGTAGGTCATTAAGTGAACTTCCAGTTACAGCTCCCACCGATACTGCTGAAAACGTAACCGATATCCTAATTACCCTCAAATTATCAAAAGAAAAACATCGTTCATTGGTGAGATACGATGCGATATACAAATATCATCATCATCAAAATCAAATAAGCCAATGTGGCTTACAGCCCTAACGCAGAAAAACATATTTTTGATTTATCTCCTCTGAACTATTTGTTCTTTTCGTTCATTTATTGAACACACATGTTGCAAATGAAACTCCTTACACTACCAATAATTATGGAGGTCTTTGAAAATTAATTACAAACTTCTGGAAATTGCCAATCTATTCTTCTTTTCCATCGGACGGAATGCTTAATAACACACCCAGGACCGTTTTAAAAGCATTGAAGACCCCCTATTCTTACTTGCACTGATCCCCCCACCGACCAATTTTGATGCTGAAATATAAAGAAAATCCAATCAATTCACATTGTATGTTGTATTTTTTCAAATATTTTGAAACTCTTTTTTGTTTCAATAAAACATTATTCAAACAAAAAATTATCCGGGTCATTTAAGATAAATTACTAAAGATATCGTCTGGTATCAATAATTTTAATCAACTTATGATCATTTCGATCGCGTTGCGCTCATCATCAGAGCTTGCAGCTTCTGGGCCGAAAACAAAGTTCTGCTTTGAACTTTGTTTTCGGCCCAGAAGCTACAAGCTCTGATGATCGCAACGCGATCGAAATGATCATAAGTTGATTAAAATTATTGATACCAGACGATATCTTTAGTAATTTATCATAAAGAAAAGGTATCTACATCACCAACAATCCAATTAATAACCGGGTCCTTTAACACTAGGATCCCAGGGCCGGGGCCCTATGGGGCCGTGCGTTAACGCGACACTGAATACACCTAAAAAGAATTCGTTGAATGGGACATTTTTTCCTTGTAGTAAGGAAGATGAATCTTCCTTGTATATAGGGATGAATCATCCTCGTACTCGTACCTAACTTTCAGATTTTTAACTTCTGCTTTCACTTAAACGGCTAATTTTAGAAAACTGGTCAGTGTAACCACAACTTTTATTTTTATCTCCCACATCCCCATTCTTGAAATACGACACTGAGTAAAGCAGAATGACCCTTTCCCTGAAATTGATTCATAGTATTTACGCCATTTTGAGACCGGACGGCGGACATCTAGTCTGAAAAGGGCCTTATACGAGTCTGTGTTATTAATTCGACATTCCTGTGACATTTATACGAAATCTATTTATAACTATAAACTATTGCAAGAAAAATTATATTTTGCAAGAAAATATACATTTTTCATAAGGGTTACAACAATCGAATGACAAGAATGATATTTTCTCATTGTTCCTTCATTTGCAAAAACACATTTTGAGAATGACTACAACTTGTAGAATGACAATCTGCTCGATAGCAATACACAATACGAAGGATGAATCACTTTCATATAACAGAGATTTGTAACTTATCTTCTTCAATTTGATGCATGTTTTGAATGCGGAGTTTGATCAGCAACTTGGAAAGTTTGCAAACTGATAACGATGGATGCTGAGTCGCTTTTGCATTAGTGTATCTCTTTCAATTGCATTTAGCTTCAAAATAACAGTTTCGACAAATCAATGTTCAATTGAACTCGAAAGTTTTTCAACTCTTTTGTTTCCAGTATTTATGACAATAAACTACTGAGAGACAATTTTATTGCCGGTAGAGTTGGACTGTCATAAAAAACGATTAAGGTCCGTTTAGAATAAAAATATTAACGCAGACGAGCTGTCATAAACCTGTACTTTTTACCATATGTCTTGACATAAACATGGACTTATGACGACGAGGGTAAACGAACTCCGCCAATCAACGAGATCAATAGAATAAATATTTGGCACTGAAGTATGCATATACAATATAACATTAAAATAAACACCATTATGTCTGGATAATTATTTCGTATACCTTGAGCGCCACTAAAGAGCGTTAAATGGGCAGTAATGACGATGATCAATGTCACTGTATGCTCTTACAACTTTATTGTTGCAAAGAAAAAGTAAGAAGTTCTATGCATCTTTCTGTGTTATTATCTTACATTATGAGCATAATATAGTGTGTTGTTTTAAATTACATTGACGCGCACGTGAAAGCTTACACATTGCAAACATTCTCAGATGTTTCACGTTTTCTATGATGTACGCCGAATGAGTGGAGCCGCCTTTATGTTCTCGTTCTTATATTTACGTTTTCGTTCACCGACGTGAAAGGTTTATTCCAATAACACGTGTCCAAGCTATTGTGCTAACGTCAGACTTGCGTTTAAGTTTCATCGTGAATACACCGTGAACTCACCTTGAGGATAGCCCTTGTGGGCGGGGGCGGCGGTGGTTTGGGGCACAGAGCCCCGGGGAACCGCAGGCTGTGCAGTCACCAGCCCGGCCATCACAAGCACCACCACCATCACCAATCGGCTCGCCGCAGTCGCTTCCATCTCCTCGGCCGGATTGTAGTCGTGTCTCTACCCTCCACAACGCTCGCGTCTCTTATAAATGCGAACCGCTCTCGGACGTCACGCCCACCTCACAGCCCGTTATATCGCCCGAGGGAACTCTTTCCTCCATGGGAATGCTCACGGAGCGGAGGCAAGCGCCCTCTACCTTGCGCAGGGGTTGCTCGCTTTCCTGTTTACGAACGGAAGTTTTCCCGTTTACTCATAGGCGCGCTGCAAGTCATTGCATTGGCCATGGTCACCGTGGCCAAGGTCCATTCCCGAGAACCAAGAAATTTAAATGGCACTTTACAAAACCTTATAATTCTCTTGCCGAAGGTCCTCATAGACTTTGAACTCAGAACGCGTGATGCAAGGACGACCAGAATAAATGAAATATTGACTGTTTGTAGTAAAATTTCTTGGTGGTTACCGCTATTATTCATGCAACTGACCATGTGAAATGGTATACCTAGTAAGTAATTACTCATTGAACTTCAATAGAATATATATATATATATATATATATATATATATATATATATATATATATATATATGACAATATCAAGACAATTGAACTATAAAATAAGGCATATGTGGAAACAAGTTACAGAACACCGAATTTTAAGAATAAATTAATTTTAATTTGTAAACCTCGCTCACACTTACCAATAATCATACGTTTACATTCATCGTTTATTCATTCTGTTAAGTTATTAGAAGTAGTTTGGTGATAAACGATTATACTAGTTAGTTGATATTGTTGCGTAAACCTGCAATGAGACTCAAGGCCATACTCAGAGGGCGTCAGAAGATTCAATAGCATCACCTTGTTACTCATTCACTATTTACATAAAAAAAATTAAATAATGAATTTCGTACAATTTTATGTTAAATAGTGAATTCCTAAGCATTTAACTTGTTTGGAAAGCATAACTAGTGACACTCAACAGCACATACTCTATCACATTATTTAAAAATTTTGAAATTAAAAATTCAGGGATTTTAACGAAAATAGTGCCTCTTCGTCTTTTGAACTACTTTGTAACACAGAAGTCTGACCACTGATTGCTTTAAAGGTTGTAATTTTATTTTGCAACAGTCATTTTTTATTCAAGATCTGTTGCCGACAAAACTATTTCTATGCCACCAATAGTTATTTACAATTTAACAATTGTTAAACAACTGCATGTACTATTTTGACGTTGTGCATCATTACCTTTCATTATTTTTTAAATGCATTTCCCAATATTTTCTTGAGGGGGGATATTTTATAAACCTTTATTTTAACAGTAGGTACCTTCTATGTTATTAAATTTTCTGGACAATGCAAATTTCCTTCTTCAACAGTTTGGGAAGCAATTCTGTTCTTGTTCGTCAAAATGTCTCAGAGGTAGGAGGGGGTGAACGTGCCTTTCACCCACTCCTGCCTTGGGCTTCCGCTCGGGGACAGGGGCTTTTGCATTCAAAATCGTATTACCTGCTGCATGGTGCAGGGCTGCCTTCGGCGAACGGTTACCAGGAAAAATCCAGCCACGAGGGCAAATACATCGTATTCTTTCAATAGCCGGCCTTTCTCTCATTTGTAGATAGAATATCTATCTGGTTGTTAGAAACGCGTTAAATGAAATGCACCAGTCAAGAAATGCTGAGCTGATAAACAGTGTGTTTGATACTTGTATGGTAGAAGGCGTAGCTTAGTATCAAGTTGGCCTGCCACGCGGTTTTTTGGATGAAGATGATTGATAAAACATTGGATTTGTTGTAATAAATTAGTAACAAAATACTTAAAAATGCTTGCACTAGTATTATTCCTTTATGCTATGGTGGGCGGGCTAACTTAATGTCAAAGTGAAACTCCGTTCCCGTTGTTAAGCAGAACTGTTAAAATGGTTTTACTGTAATGTAATACACACAGACGCACGAAATACAGGCGAAAAGTGTGGTTTCTTTTTAAACGTCCGTGTGACCGTCCCTCTGTCGCCAGTCCATGAACAACACTATACTAGTCCAAACTCCTCTTATAATTTTTGTCAAAATTAATAATGAGAGCGAATCATTCTATTTTTAGACATTGAAAATAGTTTATATACATTTCCGTTTTCATGAAATATAGAATAAAATCTTCTATTTTAACATTCACCTATCATTGAAGCTACGACACATTTTCTATTTTTTCAATAATACATTCGAATGTTGCATTCTGCATATTACATAAAATATTTTATATTTATCAATGCTACGAATTAATATACTTATTTTCAAAATATATTTTAAAATTTATCCATTTTGGAGTAAGAAATTCGTTACTTTAATGACAGAGGAAGTGAGAAAATGTGCCATGTTCCATTTCTTGAGCATCCTATTCGCATCATATTGACAAATATAAGAACTTTTCAATTATTTGAACTAAGCACTTGTACAAATTAGAAACAGCAAAGTTCACTAGGGTGAGAATATCTCAAGGAATGGAGCCTAACACATTTTCATCCCTTGTGGCACATTCTCTTCCCGTGTGACAGTAATGTTTTTAATTTGTTTTGTTTCCTTGTACTAAATATGATGATCAAATGTGATATTCATTATTATGTTCCTTGTGTTAGTAAGGATGTCTCCAGAGAGAAAGTTATGGCGGCCCTGTATATTTTAGTATGTAGCTTTACCTTGAATCATTCGCGTTACAGCAGTAGCTCGTAAACAATGAACCTTTCCTTATTTTGCATATACTACTCGGAGAAACAGAATGAACTGAAATACAGCGCACAAAATGATACAAGACGAGTCAAAAGAAAAAATTGAATGTTACTAAATTCCCGTCACTATCAATCATGACTATGGTAATCACATTTCAACGAAGAACCGAGGAAACCCGGCGGTCGCAGTGAGGTTCTGGCTGCGGAACAATTGACATTGTGATTTCTCGCAATTCTGCATGATAAATAAAATTCAAGTAAATAGCTTTCCTTCGAAGAAAAGTATTGTGCGATTTTGAAGATAAAAAAACGCGTTAATGCGATAGTTCATCAGAAATTCATACATTAAAGCAGTTTCCGTTGAAATTCATATACTACAGATGTTGGGATTACGATTAATTTTTATGTGGTAACCTGTAATTGCTGTTTTTAGCATTTCATACTGCAAACGCGAATTCTGTGACGGAGAAATATAATAATTGCTGCATTCATCCATGTCAGAGCGTTCAGCCAAGCTTCGTTTACAAAACAGCGTCTGCATCGGGGGCGCAAGGACCGGGCCAGGTAAGGAAAGTGAAGGGACAGCCAGAAGGACTGTCTGGGAGAAGCTTTCAAAGAACAAAGGCTGTTGGCGGACGTTTGCCGACACGCAGGTGAAAGGTGGATTCTGGGGACCTAGCTCTGACGATTGGGAGGGGGGGGGAGAAGCGGCTTAACCGGACCACCTTCAAATTGCATTTATGGAATATTTATCTAATTTTTCGGCTTTTTGTTTGTTTTGTTTTTTAATGGATGATCTCAGTGCAACAATGGTTATGTACAATTTTAAAAATCATTAAATTCTCAAAACGTTTGCTAAATACATTTTTCGTAATCAAATAGTAAGACACCTACGAGAATTTTAAATTTCACTACATTTTCTTTTTTTATCTGAAGTTTCTCCTAAATTACTAATGGTCTCTTTGATGTAGTATTTTTGGTTTTATATGGTCGCTATAACTATAAAGCGATTAAATATTACTGCTTTTAAATCCTCAGGTAAAACTCACATTCAAAATTTCTGGTAAGAGTGGCAGTGGGCTATACTTTCTAGCCATAGTTTCTGCCAACACGATTTACTTACATCAAAAACGTTTCAATAGGGTAAAAAGAACGTCTGATAATAATAATAATAATAATAATAATAATAATAATAATAATAATAATAATAATAATAATAATAATAATAATAATAATAATAATAATAATAATAATAATAATAATAATAATAATAATAATAATAATAATAATAATAATAATAATAATAATAATAATAATAATAATAATAATAATAATAATAATAATAATAATAATAATAATAATAATAATAATAATAATAATAATAATAATAATAATAATAATAATAATAATAATAATAGCGGCGGCGATGGTGTAACGGTTAACGTACCGGACTGTTGTACCCAAGTTGGCGGGTTCAAACCCGATCGAAGCCGTGGATTTTTAATGGCGAAAAAATCCTTCGGAGGGGAAGTAAAGCCGGCTGTCCCATGTTAGTAGATTTACTTGCATGTAAAAGATCCTCAAGCCTAAATGACGCCTCTGAGCTAAATTCAAATCGCGTGTTTCTCGCCCTAGAAATACCTCCTTTCTCTGCTAGTTGATGAAAGGAGCGTAGCGAAATTTGCGTGGTCACACGGAAGAGCGGGCCTGATGGCCCGAGTCTCGCCACGTAAAATAAGGCAAATACAATAATAATTATTATTATTTATCCATTTTATTTTTTGGTCGCGAATAGGTTGACCAGGACCATGCGTGCATGCACGCTGCATTTACCGGGGCTCAGAAGCATTATCTCGGCGCATGTAATTCTATTCAGGGGATCATCATTTAGCAGGCTCCGATATTTATCCCCCAGAGTTATTAGCCCTGGGGGTATGGAAGATGATATGATGATGATAGTGAGGGGTGACAGGACAACACACGCATACAAACACAAATACAGACATGCCCTAGGAGGGACTCGAACCCGCCGATTTCTGGTCCGAGACCACTACGGCACTACAACCTTAGCGATCTCGGTCTTCTGATCGGTTATTATTACAATATTTTATTACTAATAATTATTATTTCTTAAGGAATGCTCATGTACAACACGGCAACGAGACTGTCTTATTCCAAGAACGAAAAGCCGTGATTAATAGAAAATAGGTAACTATGACGAGTTTTTTAATTCTCTAGATGTCTATTTTTATTTTTTATCATAATTGAAATTATTATTTACAATAAATTTTGAAAACTTAAAGCTTAGTCAGACTAGATGTCCCTTACATCTCTGCTAATAGCACTTGTAATCGCTCCTGTGTATAACACTTCCAATACAAAGTATATTAATCCAAAATTGGTTTCTGCATCAATTCGAACGGAAAGATAACAATCTCAGCCATATATATATATATATATATATATATATATATATATATATATATATATATATATATATATATATATATATATAAACTTAGTCAAGCATTGAATTGTGCAAAATACGTGTCTGAGATTGTGTTATGACATCAGAAAGATCCATCACATGTCTCTGGCTATGCATCATCCAGGTTGGCTGTCAATGAGATAGAGAATCTGGCAACTTACCGTTAAACTTATTATTAAATTCTTAAAACGGGCAACCCACCTTATCTTTGTGATCACGTAACTTGCTTGAGAGACTGGTGCGCTAGGATGTCATTCTGCACTAGATCATCTTCTAAGTTATCATCTTCGCGTTATTGCAAATCACTATGTACTTCATCCTTTTCTTATTTGGCCGCGTCCTTTTAACCAGTTATCGGATGGATGTTTTGAGATGAGAGACAGTTATTTCCTTTCCTTCATTACTAGTAATTTCTGCTTTAAAACCCGCTCTCTGAAACTAATAGTTGCTATAATGTTAATTACTCGTAGATGCCAGTTCTGTATGCTTTACACCAATTCTACTTTTCAATACTATGTAAAATCCTTTAGTTTAGCACTTGAATAGAATTTTAGAATGAATGATCTACGATAACTCATTGTTTTCTTCTACTGCTTTTGCGCGCTACTATTGTCGTTCTACTATTTTTAGAGTGATATCCTTTACGCGTAATTTGTTTTATATTATTCACATATGTTATGTATTTGTTTCTATACCCGTTTACGTACGTATGTACATACGGAGTAATATACGCAGTATAGGGAAAGTTATGTAATGCTGCGGAAAATCGATTTCAAGATTTCAACGGGAATATATGTTTTGAGGTCCCTAGATCCCGAACACGTGTTTTTTTTCCAACCGTCTGTGCATCCGTTTGTTCGTCTCTCCGTGTGTGAACACTACTAGCTTCTAAACCATAGGTACGATTTTTTCCAAAACGGCTATTCCCCGATCGATCTGGTAACACTCGAGGCCCCGCGATATTGAAAAACGGTCTTAAAATTTGGGGGATCTTTTCATGAAGCTCCCCGGACACTTTCAAAATTTTCTCCAAAACGGCTCCAAAGTTTTTTTTTAAATTGCTTATAAGAATGGAGTAAAATACACTTATAAATATGGCATAGGCGCGATTTCACGGTTAACTCTGAATTTTCGAATATTGCAAAAGATTTCTTTCCGCTCTTCCTACAACTACAAAATTTAAGATAGAAATTTTTCCTTCAAATGAAATTTGTTGTTCATTACCAGTTCTTTCGATAAGTCCAAGTATATATTTTTGAAAATGTTAGTAGTACTCGAGCGATACTGCGTGCAATTTGTGCAATTTTAGAAAATAGCAGATTTTCTCAAAAACGGTTCCAAATTTTTTTCTTTAAACTTTTGGTAGGGATTGTGCTCAATGCACTCTACAAGAAGATATAAATGCTGTATTCCTCTAACCTTTCATTTGTGCAAAAATTACAAAAAATATCGTTAATATTTACATTGACTCCTCATGGGTAACTGACCTTTTTTTCGTATCCATCCAAAAAGTATAAGAAATTTCTCTAATCAAAGTTTTTGTTTTGTTTGTTTTTCGTTTAAAAATGTTTTGATTTCTTACATTTCTTACAGTGATGATTAATAGCTCGTTCGATTCCTCTCGATAAAATAAATCGATTGATACAATTTTTACAGTACCGGTAGCATATAAGCGACTCTGATTAGTTCAGTGCACTGTTGTCACACATTACTGCGCACATGGCACCACCTACATCATAGATAAATTAAATTTCAAAACATTAACACTTACTGACAGACTGTGACACATCTTGATATCATGTTCATAATTATCGCCAAAGCCGAACCTTATCTCATCCGCGACTTCGCGTGAGTCAGATGAGCGGCAACGCTCAACCCTGGCGTACGAAAGTACACAAATCATCCCAAGCTGATTGCTTCAGAGCAGGTCACATGACGCACCACAGCACGTGGCGAGAGAGCCCTCACAGTGGCTTAAACGCTGCTGGTATTGTAGCTGGTTTCCTGTTAGTTATTCTAAAAAAATCTAAAAAAAAACGTATGTTTGTGATCGTTTTAAGGCATCCACAACTACAACACAGTGAATTACTACACTCGTCTCGACATTTACATGAATATTTAGGATTTAAATCATCACATTGGCAAAATTTTGTAATGCAACAAAAATTTGAACAAGTATTTTAATCCATATATTTTCTTGTGACTTTGTGACATGGCATTATGATACTATCTTTATGAGATTAACTAAAATCTAGATTAAAACAATAAGTATTTCTGTAGTAAAGTTGAATCAGCTCTGATTAATCTTGACAGTTATCTTAAGAAAAATTTGAGCAATAAACAACAAAGGTTTAGATCAGGCCAATATATTAGCTAAAAAAAGTATGATACGATAAAATCTCATTTCAATATTTTAAACCAGAAGAAATATGAACAGATTTGTTACGACATAACTGGTGAAGCTTCGAGAATAGCGAAAGCTGTTCACAAATGTAAAACGAAAAACAATTGAAAACGAAAGCTCTGTCCGAACTCAAAATTCATTCCGAAATTACAGATATTATCTGGGTTAAAATGTTAAATGCGACAGTTTTGAAGACCTTTCCAAAATTGATAAAAGGGTTTTGTCCCTCCCTAAATCGAAAGCAACGCTTACATAAAACGCACTTTCTCGATTACGGGCAGTTTAGACTCATCTGTGAAACTGAAAGAGAGTGGAATTAAACAAAGCAGATCTTTTACTATAACTGTATAACGATGTGGCATTGCAGCGTTTCATAAATTCATCAATAAATATAAATATACATCGATATTGTAAAATGCAATATCTAATGAAAAGTGCATCTGAAATTAATGCGAAAGACCGCTGAAAAATATTTTAACTTATTGTTTAAAAACAACTTAAATTTTACCAAAAAATTTTATTCATTTTATTGATACAAACAAATACATTTTAGTAATATCTAGAATTATTCAAAATCCCTTCCCTCTTCTTCATTAATATTAAAAATTATTCTCGTGAGGAACTTAGGGCAAATCGAGAACAATGTTTAACCAGCACCAGTTCCTTGAGGGGGAGGAAGGTATAGGAGAGGGGCATTCTTTCGAAAGAGGCTTAAAAGTAGCGGTATTTGTGCTTCTGCACTTGTCCTGCCACAGCGACCACTGCTTAGTTACTCGAAGAGCTGCGTGGTGTTCACAGCGTGGACAAAGCTATCACGAGAAAATTTTGGGCGTGTTTTATTCTGTTTATACTTCTGGGCCTACTTTTACATATTGTACACTTGAGTGACTAATCTGGGAGGCGCTACTTTCAACAACTGAGTCGGTTTGAGAAGATATCCTGCGAAATCAATTCCCAGAAGCCTCAGCGTTTGCGCGGACGGGTGTGATTTGGTGCTGCTGTTAGAACTTCTGCCAGCGGATAACCAGACATGAATATTGAACCGTGTGTAGGTAAGAATGTTCGCCTTTTTTTAATGCTAGTATCAAGGTGGAAACAGATGTAAATCACCTGAAATTATCTAATACTTAAGTGCATAGAAAGATTTCCAGGGGGTTCTAATTCCAAAGGACACATTTGCGTCAAGTAAACTGAGTGATACTCTATCTTAATCTTCTTTGTTTCCAAGTTTGCTTCGAATATTTATTCCAAGGCTTATGAATAAATGTTTATTTTAAAACCTAAAATTCATTTGTATCTCTACATTATCACATGATTATCATATAAATACATGTAGTGTGAACAATAAATCAAAAAACACAGTATTAATATTAAAAATTGATGCATTATGTTAAAATGAAATACGAAATTAACCTTTTCAAAAATTAAATTTTAAAGCGCAAATAAAGGGTTCGATCAAAATGTTCGCAAAGAATAGAAGTAATATTCGTATCCGTAAAATAAACCTTTCTCTACATTATGAGTGTCGTGTCATCCGTAAGTTAACGGAATGCCGAAAACAACATACGTGTGAAAATTAAGACGCTAGCTACCTAGTCCCCGCTGATACCTTTAAGAAACTCAAAATCGCTTTCACGTAATTGTTTTCTTAGTAGGATTGGACAAGATAGAAACCGAATCGAATTTAAATCTTCTCAATTCGATTGTTCGATCAACCAAACGAATGATTCAAACTCGATTAATCATGGTGGAAAGCCTAATTAACAACTTAAAATCTACATATTACTTTACTTTATGGTTCATATATTTATCAGTAATTTAAAATAGGGGTTCATGATTTGCAGGATAATTTCACTTATGTATTGTTTATGATTTATATTTAATTATAAAATAAGTAAAATAATTTGTTTTTCTCCCTCTCACATTGTATCAGTAAAAAAATCTACAATGATTTTAATATTTATTAGAATATCACAACGAAAGAACTTAAAGTATTTTTTAACAAAAATTAACACATTGATAAGATTTTTAATAAATTGATGCAATTGTTAGATTTGTTTTAAAGGAAACTTCAGAAGAAATAGTAATTTTAAGTCATGACATTTAGTTTGTCTTTGGTTGAGCCATATCTAAGTACACATCTATTGTTTGTTCACCCTACTTTAACTTACACATTTATCATAGAGAAAAGGTTAAACATTAATTAATCAGAATGTTGAAATAGTAAGTTGGATTGCCAGATTCATAGGTCATAGACATAACAAATTTTAGTAGCTATTGATATTCCGTTGTTAAAATCTCCATAAGAATTTAACAATATAAAAATTCTACTTCATTTTTAAACAGTAACGTTCAACATTCATGTTTGTTTGAATAAGAGATAAGGTTGAAATCTTGTTATTCCTTACATTTATTGTTTTTTTATTGGAAACAACACATCTTTATCAAGGTACTGCCAATAATTATGTAGCGTGAATGTGCAAGTCAGTCAATGATTGTATACTTAATATTGGTGAAACCAACATAATATGACTGAAGCACACTCAAAATATAAATTTTGTTATTAAAACTTAAATTTAAAGTAAAGTGTTTTGTTGCTAGTCATTCATTTTAACTAAGTTTTGTTATTTTATTTTGTGCCATTTTCTTTTTTCTTTATGAATTGTTCTATTATAAACTACTTGTAAATAAATTGAACATTAATTGTTCTAGATAATAATTTTGTTTAATAGTTCGTTGTACATAATTTTCAAACCCTTTAATTTGGTATATGTTTGCAGAAACTCTTAGTATTATTGAACAAACGGTAAATAAGCAATTCATGAGTATGTATTGTTGAGAGAAAATTGGAAATTACATAACGTTAAGAAAAATGTTTCCAATCCCTTTATTCAAACCTATATTAAAATTTTCATCATTATTTGAGTAGCCTTTTTCAATTCTTAAGACGTGAAACTGAGATTGCTCTTCCTAATATTTATAGAACCACGGCACATCATTTGAATTTCGACATCCATTTTTAAATATTAATCAAATGGATCATTCTGACCAACTCTTAAAAAACAATGAACATTACTCCTCTGATTAAATTAGTTTTTTATAAAAATTGAGCACCCTCTTTTTTTAAAAAAGTTTTTTATCTAAATTTCAACTAGACCGATGATATGTTTACTTAAATCTTACACTTCTTCAATTAGAAATAACTCAATTATATAATATGTAAACATATTAATGACTAAATCATTGACATGTTAACAAAAAACATGCCTTCGATAAAAGAGGAAGAAAATGTTTGCCTTTCTGTGATTGCGCATGCTTTTATGTCCCTTTGTTGATTTATTAAATGTTTTATATTTATTGCGGCTCTATATAATTTCATAACTTAATTAATACTTCAATTTTCTGTCACTACTATTATTAATTGTTACTCAAAAAGTAAATGATTCATTTAAAAACAATTAACAAATTCTGTTGTAAAGAATACATTATTTGATTAAAAAATTGGAGAAGTTGTGTAAAAGATGTATTAGTATTACGAATAAAATATGATTAATCAATTTTTTCAGTGAAAATATATACTTTTTGTCTATCCTTATTTAGATTTTAGATTTATTCAGTCAAAGAAACGCTAAAAACTTTATGTGACGTAGGGGGGAAAAGATTATCTGTGCATGTTTTCTTGAGTTCCAGAATCCCTTCCCATCATTTTAACTACAAATAGTTGAAAGATGAGTAAAAGTTTAACATAAATAAAAATAAATTTTAAAATCACAAGACTAGCAATATTTGAAAAATAATAATTTTTGTTTCTGAATAATAGAAAACTTATTTGCATCATTATTTTTTGAGCATAGTGATGTAAAGCCACAAAAAATACAGAAGCAAACAAATTAATCTGTTCAGAAAATTGTCTGTCACTATTCATTCATTTCATATGACTTTGTCCCTAGAGATTTGTTGACAGACATGAGTTTTCAAAAATTTAGAAACCAAAACACAGAAATCGTACACTGAAATGTTTGTATTCTTCATTGAATAAAGTTCATGGAGCGATGTTTCTCATCTTCAGGCTACAATAAATACAACAATTTTTTCACATTTTTTTCTCTTAATTACAGCCCTTTACTCCTCTCAGAAATTACATTTCTGCTGATTCAATCCTCCTAAAATCTTGTTTTTGAACTCAAATTTCACATCCATGCAGTAAAACTGGGAGAGCTATTATATCATAAAATTTTAACCGAATTTCTTTTCAGCTTATCTTCTTTCTTTTTTTGAAATTCTACTTATAGTTCCACATACTGCTTGAAATTTATGTATCTTGTTGGTGATCCTCTTTCAGATGTAATTTCACACCCTAGGTAGTTAAAATGTGTCACTTGTTCCAAAACAATATTTTGAAACACAATCTTTGTCCTAATTGATTCTTTACCTTTAAAAGCCATTACTTTGGTTTTACTAACTGATAATATCATATTGAACTCCATAAAAATTTGCTCCAATTGGTAAATAGGTCTTTGCAAATCATCTTTTCAAGGTTTTTCTGCAGGATAACCTAGTGGTCAGCATATAAAAGAGTATTTAAAAATGTATTTTTGCCCAGGTGAATTCCTGAGGGTGACATGGTCTTCCACCTTTTAAATATAGATTCCAGATATATGTTAAAGAGTGTCTTCCTGCCTTAACACTGCCTTTCCCAGCAACAAATCCATTGTATTTTACTGTGATATTAGTGTTATCCTACATACTTTTCACCACTTGCACTAGATGACTTGGGTTCTATTCTTCTTTCATAATGCTCCATAATTTATATTAGTTAACATTATCAAACGCCTTCACAACATTCATGAAGGGTAAAAGTGTTTCTCTATTAAACTCCACTTTTTTCTCAATTATTTGCTTTAATATAAATATGTCATCTATTGTTGAATGACCTGTTCTAAACCACTGTTGTTCCTGGGGTAGAGTGCAATCTCCAATTGGAGCTATTCTGTTATTCACAATTTTTGCATATACTTTGTAACATGATTTGATTTCCTTTTCTAAAACATGAAGCAATTAACAAATCTAACCATTCATCTGGTATTGCATTCATTCATTAGGTGGAGTAGTCAAAGTTTCAGTAACATACCTCCATATTTCATTAATTCTACGTTAACCTCATCAGGACCACAGGTTTTCTATTTTGGGGAGGATTTGAATGCATTATCAAGCACTTTCATATCTAGCAAATCTACATTTCTTTTTGTTCTCTTTTCTTCATCTGGCATATAAATTTCTTCAATCCCACTCCACAATTTTACAAAGTAGTTCAACCACTCTTTCCTGGAAATTATATTCAATCTTGCTGAATCTGTTTCCATTGATTTTTAACACTTCTCTTGCTGAATCTAAATCCATTGATTTAAACACTTTATAGGTTATACTTTGTCTTCCAAATACTTCATGTTCTAACATATTCCCATATCTACTCCAAGATTCTTGGTGGGCTTGTCTCACATATGTTTTAGCTTTATTCTTATTTTGGTTGTTGATTTGTTTACTCTGCTCATTTCTGCTTTGTAGATAATTTAGGTATTCTATCTTTTTTTTTTCCTGCACTGCCTCTGCAACCGTATCATTCCATATTTTCAAAGTTTTCCTTTTTTTGCCTAATTTTTTCAGTGCCTAATGCCGCATATGCTGCTCTTTTTATTGATTCTTTAATACTTCTCCATTTTTCACTCAGATCTTCCAATGTAGCAATGTTGCTCAAGAACTGATTCAACCATCTCTAATATAACTCCTTTATTTTATCATCTTCTAGTAGATACACTTTACACCCCATATCTTCTTGATTATTTTTTAAAATAGTGCATTTCTTCTATGTTGCTCTTATATTTATTTTTGTTTTCACTAAATAGTGGTCTGAATAAATATTATATCCTCTTAAAACACGTGTATCTTTCATTTCTGAACTGGACTTTTTATTAACTATTTCATAATCTATTCTTGAGTGTTGGTTTTTCTTTCTTCTAATATCTTTAATACATTTATTTCTTTATTTTGTATGTCACGAACATTCCATGTTGCTACATTTAGTACATCCCATGTGCTTTAACTTTTTCGTTTGCTCTGGTTGTCATCAAATCAGTCTGGTTTCTTTCCTAGAGGCTTGTCATTAGCAAAATGCATGTGGCCATGTTACAGGCACTGCACAGGTTGAGTTTGGTAGAGTTCAGAGAGTTCTTTAATTTTTTTTTTAAGCACATAAATGAAAATTTACTGACCTTAAAATAACAAAAAAGATACCATTGTAGTGAAACAGTAGCACTCAATTATACCTCAACATGTCAAGACTCACCATTTTGAAAAGCAAAAGATGAATTAATATATCTTTACACGTTGTCGGCTAAATTCTAATGAAATAAATTAATCCAAACACACGTTCAGAAAATGTTATGTCTTGTAACATAAAATATATAAAATTAGAATTCAAAGAGCTGTAAGGAACTAATAATTTATATACCTCCTCTACTTTTAACAAAATAATTCAATCTCTTAATTAATTCTATCAAAATTGAAAGCTGTTGAAAAACTCTTGAATCCAAATTCCAGTAGTTCACTTTTCCAAATCTGTTCTTCACTATGCAGACCTCCAATTTTCAGTCTGGTACAACTCAGTAGAATTCCAGACCACTCAATCATTTTGATTTTTTTTTCTTTGAAACAAAGAAAAAACAAAGACACCTACTCTTTCTTTGATAAGTGACATGGCACAAAATCATTGGGAATCATCATTGAGTTCATCTTCAAAACTAGTGGTACAATGTTATTTAATGTATATTGAAATAATGGAAATAACATTGTACTGCTAGTTGCGGCATTTTTCATTCCCCGATTGTTTTTCTTCCGACCTCAATTTACGTTTTAACATTCACACAACAGACATCAGAGCTTCTTGACCTCCATGAGTGAAGTAATCCTAGAGTATTCTTTTAGTTTAGTATTTAGGTACTTTTAGCAAACGTTTCCATGAAATATCTTTTGGTCAAATAAATTTGTCAAACTAATCTTATTACTCCTTTTTATTTGACAGCTGATATTAAAGTGGTAACGTTTTTTAAAAAATTCTTAAAATTTTTTGTAAAATTTATTTATTTTACTACTTCATTGTAAATGTTACATTCTATGTCTATATTGAGTTGATCACACTACTCTCCATCACTGAAAATTCTTATTCTGTCGCTAGTGGGAAGATACAACATGGTAACAGAACTATAACAAGACGTTTTGTAGTAAAAAGAAAAAAAATGAAATATACATTCAAATAAAAAATTTAACAATTCATTCAATTAGAAAATATCTAGCGCATTATTTTTAAAAAATTGTTAAAGTACCCTGTGTTGCTCTGGTTTTTATTGAACGCAATCATGTATTAGATAGAAATAGGAATTCCAAGTTTTGTATACACTCGCCATACCCTGCCTTGCTTGGTCCAACGCCGTCCTTCCCCCAACATGTCCTACCCCATCATCTCCCGCCTCGCACGGCCATGCCACGCCTCAGCCACACCCCGCACGCCCTGCCATCGTCGCCATTGGCGGATATAAAAAATGCATTGTAACTTTATCAGACATCATTTGTAGCACTTGTTTTCAAAAATACAATGGCGTACACAAATTGCCGTTAGTATAAATACTAACGACGTGAGAGAGATATGTGAAAAAAAAGTGTTTTTGAACTATAAAGAAAGCAGCAAAATGCCGTTTACGTCATCTTATACAGTACGGTGAGGGCTACTCCTACTAAATACTTTTAAAAAATTGGACCCATTTTTGAGAAAATATTGTTTTTACAATTTTTTAATATTGCCTTATTTCGCTCAAAATTGCGCAAAAATTAAAAAAAAAACTCATTATGGAGAACAAATTTCATTTGAAGAAAATCTTCAATATTCTAGTTGTCGAAGTACGCTGAAAGAAAATCAATCTTTTGTATTTTTCGGAAATACAAAGTTAACAGTGAAAATCAGGCCTATGCCATATTTATAGGTGCATCTCACTCTATCTTGCAATACATTTGAAGGTGAAAAAAATGGAGTGATTTTTGAGAAAATTTTGAAAATGTCCTCGAGCTTTATTGTAAAATACACACAATTTAAAGAATGTTTTTCAAAATCACAGAGCTTTCAGTTGAGCCAGATAGGCCGGAGAATATTCCTTTTTTGGAAAAATAATATGTGTAGTTCTAGCGCTAGTGTTGTTCATGGACGAACATTATGGAAAAATCACTCTTTCGGTATCAAGAGAGCTTAATACGTCTATGTCTGTATAAATCTCGAAATCGATTTTCCGTAGCATTACATAACTTTCTCTGTGCAATGTGTAGAACATTTAATATACGTGCATATACTAGTAATTAAAAATGTGAAAGTCCTTTGCCTCAACAGTTTTTCCTTATTACTTTGAGAGGCTTTTTACAAAATTATCACATCGGCCACCAACGGTCAACATTTCCCCCCAATTCCATCCTATGGTCAAGTTGACAAAAATTACGCATACGCAACATCGGGCTGTGTGTAATCGACACAGAGATAAGCTATTTCTAGCAGAGAACAAACAGTTCCGTCACGGCACACACCACTGATCCTCTGCCACTAAACTGACCAGACGCCCTTCTTTCTTCAGAAGCATCCTGTCCTGTGTCTGCGAAATTTGCGGATAGGACAGGATACTAAAATGTAATTCTTTGAAGATTGTTAATTTATGTGCCTTGCTTTTCCTTAACGTTGTGGAGACACGGGTGTGTTACGTACTACATTTCTGAAAGGGGATTTTCCAGTGACCGCCACAACAGGGTAGGTGATAGGTGTTCTCCTTTGGGCAAAAACAATGTCACATCTGGCATGAGCCCCCATTGCCAGGGGGCTACAATTATCATGATCAGCGCGAAGAGCGAATAATAATAATAATAATAATAATAATAATAAATTATCAACTTTCGCCAACCAGGCAGCAAATAATACTCAAAGTGGAATTCCGCTTTTTTTTGTGGGGGGGGGGGGGAGCTGAGGCATTTTTTCCGGCCATTCTTGGATCTTACTTCAAACGATGTTGAAGATATCAGGCTACCGAATGGAATTTACAAGATTGATGTTGATGATAACAACGAATATTAAGTAAATACAATGATACAACGTTAATTGCTTGCATTTCATATTTTTTGTCAATCATTTCCCTTACCTGTTCATATCCCAAATGGTGTAACTACATTTAAGCCCTTACACCATTTTCACAACAGGTCAAAATTTATCAGCATTATCAATATGAGTTAAATTTTTTCTGCCAAATACACGTATGTAGAAATTAAATATGGTAGTTTTATTTTCAATAACAATCAATTTCAATAACGAGATTAGCAATATTTGAAAGAAAATTAACATTTTAATTTCCGACTTATAGAAGACTTATTTGCATCGGTAAACGAATTGCAAGTATGATTTTTCTGCATTGCTAACAAAATAGTAACTCGCCTTTACCTGTACTCCTACCATTACAAGCAAAAGGAAAGTTCAACAAAACGTGCGCATAGTGAAGCTACATTTACGTCCAGAAGCAAAACAAGAGGCCTTCTCAGAATTTGCTCAATGGATCAGGGAAACTGAACCAAAACCTGATCGAGATGATGATTTCAAACTTGAGACTTGCACCATTCTGTTAAGCGTTCCTCACGCTATCTCAGGTCAAAATGTAATCAAAGAAGGTGGTGCAGTTTTTTTAGAAAAAATGTTTAAACAAAATCTTGCATACATTTCACGCAAAACTAAGCGAAAAATACTGAAATATTTTACGTGGCCTTATTTCAAAATCTTTAAGGAATAAGGATAATATCTCTATCTTTAATATTTTAGTTGTGGGAAGCGTCTGAAACAAATTTTGAACATTGGCAATTTTCGAAAAATTTGGGTTTTTAACACACATGGGACTTATACCATTCCCTTAAAAGTCCTGCACACTATCGAATAGTAAAAAGTATATAAAATCGGAGCCATTTTTATTAAATTTTGAAATAGTCTTAAGGGCTTCATGTAAAGTACCTACCAAAATTAAGAGATCGCTCTCAAATTCAAGGGGCCGCGACATATCAGGAATATCAATATTGGAGAAAATCCGCCGATCGGTTTAGCATTTAGCGTTGTCACAGACGGACAGACGTTTTGTCGTCAATCGAATTTTCGGTATCAAAGACCCACAAAACATGGATTCTGGCTACACCACGTGTTAGAGGATTTTCCCCCTAATTAACAACCGCGCGCTGCGCCACGCGGCATTGCGAGCTTGTCGTGGGCGCGCGCATTGTCTTTAGCTGTGTTTCACTGCCTTCAATGTGTGACGGCACAGCACATACAAATAGTGAATACATATAGAAAAAAATGAGGCCAGATTTTGACCTGTGCCTATTGAAAGGTTCCGTTAGTCAATAAGCCAACAAAGGAACGTGAATAAACGTGTATCTCTTTGGATTGTCCCATGGGTGCAATTTTTCACGCAGTCGCGATGTCTGCATCTGAATGTTTAGCTGGTCGAAGCTGCCAAGACGCGCCTCTACCTGCCGTATTGTTCCCTTGCACGCCCTCGCTCGCCTGCGGAGGAAAATGGCCGGCTGTAGTTACTGACCGTTCCCTGGGGCATGGGGCCCCATCCTATGCCACATCCCACACAAGGAATGAGTGAATTACTGGAGAATTTGGAGGGGTCTGAGTTAAAGTGTTTTGAATTAGATTTTTCGGCATTGAATTTGAGTTTCCATTTTATGAACCATTCATCAATTTTCTTTAGGTTCCTTTGTATCGTATTTCTTATGATGTTGCATGAATAACTAGGCCCGTATTTAACGTTATCGTCAGCGAATTGCCCGATGTTGGTGTTGGGCGATACTGGAATGTTAGCTACGTAGAGATGAAAGATTGTCGGAGATAACGGAAATCCTTCGGGGAGGCCTGCTAGTATATTTCTTTCTATATTGATGTGTAATAGTCAATGGTAACCGCAAAAGTTCTGACTGACAGAAAACTAGTTATTGTGTTGAGGAGATACACGTGAGTACCTATGTATTTAATTTGTGAATGAGGCCGATGTGTCAGACTCTGTCGAAGGCCTGAGTTAGACGTAGACACGTGACGATTGTATAATTTTTTTTCTGGAAAGCTTCCTGTATGAATTCATTGACACTTAGTAATTGGTATGTCCGGGCCTTCGACAGAGCCTAGCACATCGGCCTCATTCACAAATTAAAATCAATAGGTACTGACATATATCTCCTCAACCCAATAACTAGTTTTCTATCAGACACAAATTTGTTCATACTTGTACGTAGTGTGATTATGCTTTACGTACTTTTCGCAGCCAATACTACCTACGAATTCGATACTAATTCACAATAAGCATGGCAATCATGAAAAATACAACATCCATAATACCAATATAATATCCAGGACTTGGTTCATTTTTACTTACGTGTCAACCATAAGCAAATGTATTTGTTCAGGATTTGGAGGTTATGTGTAAATTGAAGCTACTTCGATTATCACGATTACTTATTTATCTAGAGGGCGATGTAATTGCCATACATTCTTCCATTCCTAATAAACAATATTACAGTAAAATTGCTGGGTTTCATTCTAAGACTGTCCATTATTTACTATGGTGGTAATGACAAGTGCATTACATATTCGTTTGATACAATAATATTTCATGTTCTATATGTATTACTATATCCTAATCCTTATAAAAGCCAACCTAGAATGAGAATATACACAAATGTTCAGTGAAAGTGTTTAGGTATTGTTGGAGATTTTCCGTTCCAAATAGTTCCTAGTTTTACGTACGTTTTAGATTGCGCAACTGGCAAAATCTCATATTTCTGAAGATATGTTATTTCTTATTGACGACTGATTAAGAACAACGATATTGGCTTTTCCTGTCCTGCAAAAGCTCTGTTATTTGTTCTTAGCATGCTTTTCCCGAGTGAAGTACGCTTACAAATTTGGCATAAATCCTATTATCATTAAACCTGAGAACTTTCTAAAATTACAAATTAGAATTTCTCTCGCTACTTTTGTTGAAGAGTCTTTCACGAGATAGCTGAAGGGTTAGTTGAATAGAATCTGCAAAATTATAATGCGAATATTACGTATCTGTTACCAAAAAAACGAGAAAGCAGAGAGTTGTAGGTTTTTTTTTATTTTTTTAATAGATCTATGAGTAGTTTTAAAGTAATTTTGATCGTATGAGAACTACAACGTCACGACACGGTAGTTTGAGAAATCATATTCTATCATTGTTAGGCACCAATATTTTTCGCTGTATGGAAATCAACTTAGGATTGTTGAATGTGTGTCGATGAATTAGCTATAAAAGAATTAGTTTTCTCACGTTACGCCCTATGCTTATTAACCGACGACCGAGTTGTGTTAATTTGTACAGAAATTGCAGTAACCGTTACCAATGCCAGAACGTACGCGATGTTGCAGTTCCACTTGTTTTAAACCTTATCATTTGGAGAACTGTTTACTCATTGCAAACCAGTGAATGGATCAACAAATAAATCTATATTGTAATAATTGTATCTTATAGTTATATAATTTCATCATTTCAGGGTATTTATTAACTAATCAATGGGCTCGTATGTAAGGGGGGAAAGGATTAATGGAAAAGGGGGCCCAGAAATGTAGTTGGCCTCCTCGTTTTAAGGCGGCTCCACACATTCGGCTTTCGCCGAGCAGCTCGCTCAATCCGAAACAGCTGTGCTCGGCGAATATTCGCTTCCTTTTATGAGTTCATAGACAGACACGCGGTGGGTTGGGCGAGAACCGCATATTCGTAACTCGGCAAATAGCAAGCAACTCGTCCACAAGACTCGGAATTCGGCGAGCGCTTGCTCGCCCCTCGCCAAACATATAATGTGTGAAGCCGCGCTTAGACGCCGAAGGTCATCGCTATTGCTTGCAAGTGAGTGGAGCCCATTGCAACGTTTGCCTCTGCCAGAAGAGACGCCGCTGTTCTCGGCCTGCCGCATGGGCCACGCGGACATCGTGAAGTTGCTGCTGGAGCACGGCGCCAACCTGCACTCCCGCGCCACCTTCACCTGGACGCCGCTGCACTTGGCGGCGCACGGCGGCCACGCGGAGTGCGTGCGCTTGCTGCTGGGCTGCGGCGCCAACACAGCCACCGACGACGTGTTGAAACGGACGCCGTTGCACTGGGCCGCGTGCGGTGGCTACGTGGAAGCGGTGCAGGTCAGTGTTTTACCGACGCCGTCTTCATTTGAAGATGATGCTGCTTTTACCCAGCCGCCTCCTTGGGGGGGGGGGCAGTACTACACACCCACGGCGGGAGACCAGTCGGGCGCTTGGTGCAGGTCACGGCTGCGACGGTGCCCTGCTGGTGTGATGCTAGCCCACGTGTAAGGCGACACCGGACCTCCTGTCCCGGTGGGGGAGGAACACCGCCACCTCCCGGGATGTACAGTATCATTTACAACATGTATGGGACTAACGAGCAGTAGCAGAGAGACCAATGAATCAATCCTCGGGGGTGTGGGGAAGCATCTTATAGTGTGGAGGTGGCGGTATTCCACTCCCGCTAAAACGTGAGATCCAGCGCCGAACCACTCTTCGGCTTGCGGGCATTCTCTCTTCAGGTACCGGGAGAGTTGGCTCAAAGCATCAACTGATGATCCTGCAATGCCTCTGACCGGGCGGTCCGAGATTCGAGTCTTGACAGTGGGAAGATTTTCTTCGCTAGCTTGTCCGCTTGGTGCAATTCACTCGCTGTCTGGAGGAGATTTCTAGCTGCCGGCTGCTCTGATCGGTAGTTTTCCGTGGTTTCTCACATCAACACCAGGCAAATGCCGGAGCAGTTCTCTAACAAACGGGCCACGGACAGTGCGCGATCTTTACTTCCTCTTCCTTGTTTTATCCTCACTCGTTACACACACTTACACCAACATACACTACACTTTGCTGGGAGATCGGTCGGGAGCATCGAGCATGTCCCGACTGCAGCGGTGCCCCGCTGGTGGGAGATACCTGCTTGGGGGAAATCCTGTTAGCCAACGGTTGGTTGGCGCCGGATTTCGCCATCCATCGAGGGGAAGATCACCTCCGCCCCCTGAGGAAAAATCATGCTCTACACTAGGACTCATAACCTCAGTAGTTGAAAGGGCCCGCAATCACTAACACCCAACCAACTTCCTCCAGGTGTGTCCGCTAGCGGGGCACCCGTCGATGGATGAACTATCGATCAGAGCAGCCGCCAGCTATAATTCTTTTCCAGACAACGGCTGAATTCGATCGAGCTAATTTCGAAAACCCACCACTGTCGGGACTCGACCAGCACCTGCCAGTCAGAAACGTTGCAGTGGCAACATTTGTTTCTCTGAGCCATCTCACCTGGTTAATACAATACATGTTTACATTTATTTCTTCAATGTAATAAACTTAAAAGTATAAAGAAGGAAGAGTTCTTGAAGAACGTTGAAGCATACAAATTTAACAACTCCAAACTTTGAGACTACTCTTCCGTTAAATATTTCTCCGTAAAATCTTGTTGCAGGTACTTCTGGAAGCAGGCGCCGATGTCAACGCCCGCGATTACAGAAACCATACCCCGTTGCATCTAGCGGCACCCGGCCGCGCTGAGGATGACTGGTACAGGCAGCTGCCGGTCAAGATCATCTCTGAAGTGCCTACAGACTTCTTGGGCTGCATCGCCGCCTTGGTGGAGGCCGGAGCGGACCTGAATGCGCGGGACTTCGAAGGCAATACCCCACTCCTGGTGGCAGGCGAAACCAATCACTTGAAAGGCGTCCACCTCTTGCGGGAGCTAGGCTCCGACATGAGCGTCATCAACAACAGGCGTGAGACCATCCTGCACCTGGTGTGCGGCTCAGGCAATCTGGAGGCGATCGAGACCGTGCTGGACGGGCAGTCGGTATGCGTGAACGCCCGGTCGAAGTTCGGTCGCACGCCGTTGCACGTGGCGGCGGCGCGCCAGGCGCCGGTCAAGTGCTTGGAGGCGGTGGTGGCGCGCGGCGGCGACGTGAACGCGCGCGACAGCAAACTGCGCACGCCGCTGCACATGACGGCCATGTTCGGCTACCACTCGGGCCTGGAGGCGCTGCTGCGCCTGGGCGCCGACCCGGCGGCGCGCGACCGCAAGGGCAAGACGCCGCTGCACTACGCCGGCATGTTCTTCACGCTCGGCGCGCACACGCTGCTGCGCTATCGGGCGCCCGTGAACGCGCGCGACAACAGGCAGCGCACGCCGTTCTTTTACACCGCCAGGACCTCCTTGATGTCGTGCGTGCGCGTGCTGTTGGAGGGCGGCGCCGACCTCCACGCGCGCGACTGCAACGGGCAAACGCCCATCGACGTCGCCCACCCCGATGTGGCCCGCTTCTTGTCCAAGTACGCCCTCGCCGGGTAGCCGACACGGCTCCAAGCAATTTTCCCACTGCGAATCTTATACCTTGTTAATTTTGAAGAAATAAAAACCGTCACTTTCTTTGTTGTAGTAAGCAAATTCAGATAAATGACGATAAGTTTTTTTATAATAAGTAGTACATTGACCAAAATGTAAGGTTCGTATTGCATAATTTGCATATTGTACTTTCTTAAAAAAAACTGCCATATAAATATTTATTAATACGTCTTTGTTGTCTTAATTTCTTTCACATCTTTTAAATACTTCACTGATTGCCTCCTGTCAGGTTTCTAGTTCTCACTAATCTTTCTTCCTTCTCTCTCCCTCTTCACTGTTTATCCATCTTCGTACCGTAGAATTGGGTGAATTTGATAACTTTTACATTTGTTATTGAGAAAACTACATCTTCGGTTTTGAAAATTGCACTTTTGTGAATTGTAACAGATGTTGAAGGATGCTTTACATAACAAGGATTTAGATAACATGATTCACTTATTTAAAATATTTATTTAACCGCCCTATCAATGTCACCCTTTTTTAACATCGTAAATTGAAGATCATTAAATGGCGTGTTTTAGTGATAATAGTGTCAATTTCAACCCTCTGAAAATGGACAGACATTTTTCTTTTTATTTAGTCTTAAATATAGCGTGTTACTTTGATGAGGGTGGCTGAATTTCTACGTTTGAAATAACAGGCAACAAAGAATTACTTTTATATTATTATTTAAAACACAGTTAAAAACTGTGTGATGTGCTATGGAGAGAAGTTAATTTGAAGTTACATGATAATTTTAATGAATATTTGAATGGCTGAGCGCAACAGTGGTCTAACTCTAACAAACACACACACTCTCTCTCACTCTCACTCTCTCTCTCTTTCTCCCTCTTTCTTTCTCCCTCTTTCTTTCTCTCTCTCTTTTTTTCTCTCTCTCTTTCTTTCTCTCTCTCTCTTTCTTTCTTTCTCTCTCACATTGAAATTGAGTTAACTGCACAATCCGTTTTTGTTAACCATGAACTTCGTGGCAGAATGAATAAATATTGAATATAATAAGGTTTTGATTGTTTAAAGCACTGCCAATTTTTATTCTCGTAGAAATTGTAACAAATTCTAGCGCAACAGTGATCAAACCTAATTCAAACAATTAGAACCGGTCTTTGAAGTCACGTGCACAAAGAATCAATTCACTAAAGAAGATAAGATTGCAGTGAATTTTAGTACAATTATATATTTGAAACTTACAAAGCATCATTCATGAAACAACGTCTTTGAACATTCACTGTCAGAACAAGAGAGTTACAGTTTTGTAAGTGTCACTAAGGACAAAATACATAGAGAGTAACACACTTTTGATCTCGCACAAATTAATCTTCCCATAAAATACGAATATCCAAGGCCAATCAAAGCCAACAAATTCCAAGACCAAAAAAATCCTTCAAAATATGTACCTTCTAAGACAAAAAAAATCCTTCAAAATATGTACCAGTCATGTATCATGATTTTTTCTACAGTCTCTTATCCGAAACTCATGAGGAAGGTCATGACCACGAAGAGGATTATTTCTTTGCCATACCTGATTATGTATAATCACAATATTGTGGTTATTATTTTTATTTGTTTCCTTATATTTCATTTCTTATATATTTTAATATGGCCATGACATATGTGGATTGCATCAAACCGTTTAATGTTGAAACAATAATTTTTTAACAGACATTTTCAACGTAGGTCACCATATTCTTTTAATTTCTGAAATATTAAATTAGTAAATAAATGTTCATTTATGTAATGTAGTAGATCGTATTCGCATAAAATACCCATTATATTTTTCTTATTGTTACCTATTTTGATGGCCATCAAATCTCTATTTACAAAAATAAAAATTATTTTTTTAACTAAATATTAAACTAAAAATTAAACATAACTTGCCCTTGCTAAAATATTGTTATAAAAGTCTTTTTCTTTTTACTTATTGTCTAAACTTCCCCTGCGAAGATTATTCAAGCATCTGTCTTAACCAATTCTATCGGCTGAATGGTTTAGCAGCTAGCAAAGAAGAAGAAAAGAAAACATTATCATTGTCCTTTTTCTCCTAACATCAATCTTGATAAAACTGTAAATATATCTACAATTCAGGACAAAGTATGGGCATTTTTGTATTTTGACACTGTAGACAGCACTGTGAAATAAAGTAGTATGCATGGTGAAATATAAAGTGCAAATAAGAATAATTGTCAGAGCGTAGTAAAAAATAATCTTTCCAAAAAAACACATTGATTTTGTTGAAAATGTAATAAACCTCTGGCAGTAGTGGGTAACCAGGCTATTATTGATGGTCAAGTTTCCATAAGAGCTCTTGAAAATTGCACTGTTAGAATAAAAATTTGAATCATTTAAACTATATTACGTTATTTTGAATTTATATTTTTAAAACCATTTAAAGTATTTTGGTATCAATCTTTTAGACAAAATTAATACTTTTTTACATCACTATTTTAGGCAAAACTTCCAGATTCCTGTTCATAAAATTATGAGATGCAGCACGGTTGTGTGAAAATAAAATCACTTTAGCTTCTAGGCATCTTCTCCAATTCTCTAAAGTAATAAAAAATAATAAATAAATAATCTGAGGGAAGTAACCATAAGATCAATTCTATCTTAAAAGTCAAAGTCTTGATCTGGTCAAAGGTACAACATATGTTCACTTTTCACAAAATCACGCATGTCGAATTTTTTAATGTTAATTTTTTTCAAATAGTAAACTGTATATTTCATCTAGAATGTCTTTCTTATATTTTGGTAGTATTCATTATGAAATAGAACAAATATAATTTAAGTTATGACATAAAACAATCACAACACAATACCTACATATGATTGTTGCAAACATTTCTTATTTATACACAACAATAATTAAGCTTTTCAAATAATGTCAAGACTTACAGCAGCTCTGGAGGTAGGAGTACAAACTAGGAATACCAACTTTTGAAATTCATCAGTAACATGTACTTTGGCAAGGAGTGGATAAAGGTACAACGGGTCGAAAGTACACCTTCCCTATAGAGGAACCTTTTCTTTATTAGTTCTTCTAACCTTTATACATCACCATTGTTTCCACTCTTATTTTTGTATTCTCAATTACAGTGGTTGGTTGCAAGGTAAAAAGGAAAGTTCTCTGAAAGAGAACATCTCAGTAACCCAACTGTGAGAAACTCAAGATGATTGGTAGCAATTCAAAAACCTCATAAGTTCTAGGCTTAAGATACTGTTGAAATCACTGCAACAAACCTTTGCTTTTATAGTATGAGGGAGAGGATTGTCAAGTAGGGTATGTTTTGGTGTCACTAGATGCAGCTTACTGAGTGAGAAGGAGGGGAAAAAAGAAGAAGAAAAAAAAAGCCCCCAAACCAAATTAGGTTTGTGGTTGGTATTGGTGGTAAGTGTGGTTTAAAAGCACAATTTTAAAAATAAAAAACAAAATTAAAATATTCAAAAGATAAAAGTACAAAACTTTTTAAATATTTTAAGATTTTTTAAACATTTTTTAACATCATTGTATGATTTTTATGCCTTAACCTAAAAAAAGAAAGAAAGAAAAACCAACTAGATTTATGACAAACAAGCTTCCGATATTCCTGCATCTTGCAGTTAATCAATGCCAAGGTAGTACAGATGGCTGAAAGAGGCTGTAAGTGGTATTAAGCAAACAATTAATTAGAATAATACAGCAATCTCTACTTTTTAGTGAATACAGATATAATGAAATTTTTCAAAATCAAGGACTTAAATTAGCTTTAAGTTCTAAAAGTTCCTTATCTTTTAAGAAGATATATGAGCTGTTCAGAATACCTGATTAGAAGCTGTTTTATCATGTTGGTAAAGTGAATTAAAATAAAGTATAATTGAATCATTTATTTTGTTCACCTGCAACAGATATTTTGATGAGATTTTTCTTTAACAGAGTCGAATATTACATTATGAACATATATTTTTGTGCAGAATACCATCTTCTGCCTTTTATGAATTACTTTTTAAAAGTGAATATCATGTTCACTGCAGAAATCCCAATCAAGAAGTAAGGTGTGTTTCTGCTGTTTAATGTACAGCAGAATCACACCTTACTTCTGGTTTCTGCAAACTTTCAGCTTCTGCGAAACAGAGTGAAAGTACAAGAGGTAAATTGAAGATGAGCAAATCTCAATGATGTATTATATGATACATATACATCTCTGTTTAATTTCATTAATGTATATGAATATTAATATGCATTCATGTATATTAATGTATGAGTTTGTATCAAGAAGTTTACAACACATTGGGATGATTTTGAATTGCTGTATTAACTAGAAAAAGAAGTATCCAATTTTTACTATTAACCTATCGGAACGTATCCAATTTTTACATCAAATGGGGTGTTGTCCTCGGCAGGGCATCTGCTTCACACAATGTTCTTGATCGACATGGAGGAAAGGGACTTTCACTTTGACTAATAACCTTTTGTGTACAACAATAAATGGCATTGCCAGCCACATGTGACCCACAGGTCACCTGTTGGGAAGCCTGATCTAAATCTTTCTCCAGAAAATTTAAAATATGTGCACATATCCATATGTTAATACATCTAAATCACTACTTAAAATATTTCTTTGCATTGCAGACATATTTGCAGCAATGTCTGTTATAAGTAGCAACAATACATTATATAAAATTTGGACCTTTTCAATGGACTTAGTTAAAATCTCTTCCAAATAAGTGTCAGTATGATGGTAACTAGATGTGTCAACTGTGTGACTAAATAAGATTTTCCAGCAATTACTGATTTGTGCAAAAGCAATTACTGATTTGTGTCAACTGTTGGACCAACCATCTACCTCTAAGGATACACTCTTGTCTGTTCAAACAGAATGAATTTTCCTTTATTCATCCTCAAATACAACATTTAGGAGATCATTTCCTATTTTGTCTTTTTTACGAGGTGTAGCACCCAGACTTAAAGCTGCAGTAAGTTTTATGAATTCAGGGTGTTCAGTACTATGAAATGCAGTACTTGTACCACAAACTGAGCAGCCAGTAAATCCAATTCCTGTTGCTGTTGTTTGATAGTAACATGAATAAAATTGCTCATATTGGTAATAGATTACATTTGGATCTTTTAGTCAGTTACAAATGATGTTGATCGCTTAACACACTGTAATTCTGTAATTTTTGATTTTATACATTTATTTACATACATCAATGGTACTGTAGGATACAATAAATCATCTAAAACCTGGAAAATTATCAAGAAAATTAAAAGAAATAATAAGTGTAAAAGCATGGTACAAAGAATACCCTCTCAAAAATGTATACACCACTACTCAACGCTTCTACTAGAAAGCAGGCCAGAGTGTAAAGGAGAAGAAGAAATAAGAGATCTGGAGAAAAAAAAAGTTTAATAAGTTAGAATGATATTAAGAAGGTACTATGTAAAGCAAAAACCAATTAAGCCATAGAACTAGGAAATAAGAGAATGGAGATCCTGAAATATGGCGGTGATGTGGTTGTGAGATACTGATAAGAAAATGTTCAATAAGATAGAAGCAGGAGAGGATCCACCTGTAGAATGGATCCTACACCTCTTCAATATTTAAGAAGAGAGTCAAACAACCATGTGAAAATTACAGTGGAATAAATGTCATACCATCAACAAGATTGTTTTCTAGTATTTTGAGTAAAAAAATAGAAGATGTACCTGTATTGAGTGAAAAGCAGAGTGGTTTTAGATGAGGATGGCTAGATAATATTCACTGTATCAGACAAGTTATAGAGAAACATAAAAGCAGAAATAGATCTATACCTTTATAGCACATATGAAGTGTTCCAAGAAGAAAGATAAGGGAAGCAATGAAAAGAGTTGATATAAAAGAAAAATCTGATAAAAATCTTAATAAAAGCGAAAATTAAAATAGCAGATAAGTTAACTGGAAGCATTCCAGTAAATAAGGGTCTAAAATAAAGATATTGGTTATCTTCTATCTTGTTCAATATCTACCTAGAACAAGCCCTAAATAACTGGTAGAGGAAATGTTCAGGCATGAGAATAAAAATTGGAGATGACACCTTTCACTCCCTTCTATTAACTGATGACCAGATAATTTGCTGAAGATGAAGAGGATATGGTGTATACGCTAAGAAAGCTAATCAAAGAATATAATAAATGGAGATTAGAAATAAATTTTAATAAAACTGACAGTAAGTGCATTGGATAAGCAATAACGGATATAGACGTGAATGGTAACAAAATTAAAAGCTGAAACACCTTCAAATATCTCGGATAGTTAGTAAACAATTCAGGTACATGTGCCACAGATTAATTATCACAGCCACTCTAGATTAATTATGGGGAAGAAAGTAACCAAAGCTTTACATGACGTATTATGGAATAACAAATTCCATTATTGGATATGTCAAAAGAAAGATATTCCACTGTGTAGTAGAAAACATAGTACTATACAGAGCAAAAATGTGACCATAAACACACAAAATAAGAAAGTCTGCTTCGTTGGCTGAGTCGTCAATGACGCGGCGTCACCCGGACAACCAGGAAATCATGAACTCGAGCCGCGGAAGCTTACGTGTACACACACGATGCTCTCCGAGCAGGAGTCGCCAATTGTACCGTTTCTACAGCTCTTCCTGTTGTGCGATGTTATCGCTGGGTGCAATCGCAGCTAGTCATAAATGAACCTATTTTATCATCTGCCCTTTATTTTCCATAACATTTACACGAGTAACTGATTTGTATGTATTTAATGAAATTATTAAATACTTAAATTATTGAATTTCTCTTTTTTTAATTCTCATGAAGACCATTTTCCAAACAATACTTGTACTTTTTTGATAACCCTGCAAATTAACAATTTCTTTCTTGTGTATTAAAATATGATTACAAATTACGATTAAAACGTACAATCACTTTTTTATTGGAGTAACAAATATAATAACATGGGTATGAAGCAAATCATGTAGTTTATTTGTGTAAGAAGTTATTTTCACTTTGCGACAAGGCTTTCTTTTCTTCGCCGTAAAATTGTTCTAAATTCACCACTGGTGCGTTTTGTGAGAAATGACGAAAATTAAAATGTCATTTAGAAACAAACAACCCATGCACACGCAACACTAATTATTTTTCTGTTTTCCCTACGGCAATTTTGACGCCGCAAGCTTTAAGAGTGCAGAATGGAGTTCCAGATGCTGTACAACCGCACGAGTTGCAGTCTTCTCTCCATGTTGTACCAGGGACACACTTGTCTGAAAAAAGAAAAAAATAGCATTACACGTCACTCAAATTTTATACGTACACACGAGATCTGTATGATGTATCACAGACCCACAAAACATGGATTCTGGATTCACGACGTGCTAGAGGACATGTTTCTAAATTTAGCAACTGGATTTATCCGCATTTTTGTTACCAGGGCCCGGTAGTGAGAGTTTTTCTGCCGAAAATTTGCGTTTTTTCCTGGAAACGTTCTCGTCTTAAGGGTGAGAAAGGGAAAACGGAATATAACAATAAAAAAGGCAGAAAAGGCCCTGAATATGGAAGAAAAGGCACAAATAAAGACAAAATGCCACAATAGACATTAGTAGGTAAAATAAGTAAAAAAGGAACATGAAAATTTACAACTCCAGATGTACAATTAAGTAATTCCTATTGTAAAATGTCAAAATCGTAACAATTATAACAAGGCATTTTTCCAAACTTCCGGCCTCTAATTATGTTTACAAACTGTAATTGTTTTTTTTCTCTATTTAGCACAGTATAAATTGTTCATAGTTTTTACTTTGTAGCCAGATTTTAAGTGAATTCTTAAACTTTATTTCTTGTTCTTTTTTATATATTTTGGAATCAATAAGGTGGATGTAATATGTATCCGTCTCCTTTCTCCATGATTGTAGACATTAAATGACAACCGTGCTAAGCGCTAAAAACGGAATTCTGAGATAATTAAAAAGGTGTGTTTTAAAGTACACTACTTTAGTTTTATTTGGTTTTGCAAATAAATTGTTTTGGTAGAACTATGCTTTAACCTCCTCAGTTCCCATGTAACTTATAGATTATATGCGTTCCTAACTTTTTTCCCCGTAACATCCAATAACTTTGTCGCCTGAATAGGTTTTTAAGGTCTCTCCAGAGATAGTTAGCTAAGTGCCTGATTTGCAAGCTTCCTGTGTTTAATCGTCGGGTCCATGCAACGAGCTAGAGTACACTACATAGAGTGGCTGACCCTATGGTTTCAATGCTCTTGCTCGATACTCGACGCCGCCATGTTTTTTTAAAAGTTAATAGTTGTTTAATAATAGTTCTTAGAAAAATAATATTCACAATGCCTTTAGAATGTTCGGGATATAACTGTAAAAACAAGACATCAAACTACAATTATGTCATTTTTCATGTTTGCCGCCTTATTTGTGATCCGTTTGTTTGCTTATTATTTCAATAACATTCATTTTTTCAGACTTTATGCTAACTACAATGACCTTTCAACAGCTTCCATTCTTATGACAATACCCGATGCAGAAAGCAACGTGTATTTAATGTTTCTCAGTTTGTTCTCCTAACATATTGTCATTTCGTTTTTAAATGATTGGTTTTTGGTAGAGGAACCCAGTAAGATTATTTATATAACGCGCGGCCACGCCCACCTGGCCGTAACCCAGTGCCAAACAGAAATGTTTCTCCGGAGGACGCTGCTTTGCGGCAGAAAACATGGCTTCAATTTGCTGCAAAGATGAAGGCGCTCCAGCCACTCAATGTAGTATACTCTTATCTCTTTGGGTCCATGTCAGGAGCACAAAACAAAATGGCGTCAGCACATCCTGGAAAGTTTCTTCATCTGAGCAGTTAATATTTCATTTACTGGATGGCTGTTTTCCATAAACTACCTATGCGATTGTTTATTATGTTTAATTGTTCATAGCATAATATGGAGTAATAGTAGTATGATTTTACTTGAAAGTTGTGAGTATTATGGTTTATTTATTTGTGATGTAACTCATCGGTTTTACAAGTCTTTCATTTTACTCTTCATGCATGATCGAGGTTGCAGACGAAAGAGAAAAGCAGCTATCCCTCTTCCCCACAACTTGAGAAAGAGGAAGGCAGAACATATGCCTGAAGGAGGAAAACCATCCCGGTACAGATTTCCTTGCTGTCAAAGTTCAAAATGCTATGTATGTGCTCAACGTCCGAAGTACATTTGTCAATTTTTTGCGCATGGCTGCCAACATAAACTGCTACAAACTACCGGCGAAGGTGGTTCAGCGCAGCAATTGATGTAAAAAAACGAAAATGATTATTTTTACATTTCTATTATTGAAATTTGCAATGAAGTTTGTTAATTTTAAATACAATGTATTTGTTCTTAACAAAATGTGTTCATCAAAATCAGATCTTCAAATAAGGTCATGTAGAATTTTTCGAAAATATGAGTATTTTTTGTGTAATTTGGCGTCAAACATAGTCGAAAAATTTCCTGCACTTCGTGAACGTAATTTGAGATGTATTCGGAGGCAGTTAAATGCCACGTATAGATAAATCAAGCACATCAGCCCAAGAACAATCATAATAAAATAATCTGGATAAATCAAGCACAAAACAAAATATTATTACCAAAGCGTAGTGTTATTTCCTCACAATTGAGAGTCAAACTGTGAAGAAATTCGTTTCCTTTACCTGAGAACGGAGGAAATTGTGGTCATGCTGCTTTAGTGCACACATATCCACTTCCGCTGTCGGTGCAATAGCAACTGTTGCACAAATACGCAGTCCGGTGACCAGGAGTACAGGGCCCTGTGACAAAATAACCACAAACAGTCATATTTGTAATCTGTCACTATCACAAGTACAATTTTTCGTTGAAAAATTTGGTGCTGTATTTGGGAAAATGTAGGAGCATTTCCGAAAATGCGCAATTTAGAGTTCATTTTCACAAAAAAATTATAAATGTTTACAACCTTTATTTGGAACTAATTTCAAGCACTCCTACTCAAAATTGAAGTCATATTTAAAAAAAATCTCCATTATGTAAATAGTAATGACGTGAGATATATTTTAATAAATACATATGTGTAATTTTTCAACTATGGTTGAACTTTATTACAAAATACATAAAAAAGAATACAACAAAAGAATATATAAATGTGTCGATGTTATGTTATTACATGCATTTACAACTTTTAGTTCCAAAAATTCAAAGGAGCCGATTTTGGAGTCGTTTTTAAGAAAATAGTGGTCAAGCATTTTCAAAAATGCGAAATTTAGAAAGTTTATTGAGCTTACTTTTATTGAAAAGTCTTGCGTTTTCCAGAAAGGTTTTATAAAGTCATGAAAGTGCATATACTCACACATGTAATAATTTATACAAATCGCCAGAAATATGAGTATATTAGCAACGTGAGAAAAATTATACAAATGTAATTTTTGAAAAACCAAAAGAATTTATTCATTTATCTACTTATTTAGTCAAAAAATACTAAAATTTGTATGTAACGTATGGGGGAGAAAATCAACTGCGCAGGTTTTCTGGAGTTCCAGAACCTCATCTCAGCATTTGATCTGTAAATAGTTGAAAGATGAATAAAACTTAAATTAATAACAATAATAATACAATTTTTAAAAGCGCGAAATTAGCAACATTAGTAGAAAGTAGACATTTTCGTCCCCGAGTTATAGAAAACGTATTTACATTGGCAAAAGAATTCCAGATTTTATTCCTCTGCAATGCCAACAAAATAGCACTTCAGCCCCATCTCTACTCCTCTACCCACTACCACCAGTTCAAGCAAAAGAAAGAGTTCAACAACACGTGCGCATAGTGAAGCTACATTTATGTCCAGAGCAAAACAAGGGGCCATCTCAGCACATACTCATGGATCAGGGGCACTTGACAAAAACCTGATCGAGATGGGGGTCATTGTCCCGAAAGCTGAAGTAGATTAGGTTCTTACAGACACATTAAATCTTATTTTTTCATATACAATACAAATGTAACTTAATGCATTTTATATCACTGTTTTGTTAGAATAAATATTATTTTCTTTTTGATGGACAGTGTCCTCACTAATTGTATAAAAATGCAGTAAAATTGCACTATAAATGCTGTAAAGTTGCGTTTATTCCTCCTTGTACAGTACAGACTAAAAATATGAAGGACTTGTTGAAAAATGCATCTAAATATTCACATTACATGCAACCCACAACACTCAACCTCGTTGTCAAAATCTATATAATTAAACAACTCCTTAACAAAGCGTTTTGGAGCCATTTTTGAATTTTGAGGCCAAAGACCTGAAAGAAACATTTCCCATACCGTAATCTAAAGAATGAGGTTTTATTAGACATTCTATTACATTTTTGCTGGTTTTTCCGGCACTTCTTAATGAAACATACATAAGACGCTGGAAGCCAGCTTTGTTTGTGACGTCACCCCAGAAACCTTATATTCTTCCATCTTATCTTTACACTTCCTTTGTACATCGTAGTTTACGCAGACTGGTGAGGTTTATTTGCAGAATCATTAATTCAAGATTCGATCTCGTAGTGGCTAGAAGTATTAATAGATGCTTGATACTGATGAAGAATGTTTTTATGCGTGTAGCGCGATCGTTTACTTTCCATTACTGCCAGAGTTGTGTAGCCAATTGAAGAAGGAACTACGATACAAGTAATTTAAGAGAAATAATTTTTATATCTTGTTTATCCTACTTCTTTTATTTCTTTGAAGGTGAATGCACTTCATTTTGATAAAAATGAAATTCGCTTAAATTCGTTATGCCATAAAGAAAAGTCACGAAAGGAGCTACAGGGTGCAATGAGAAGTGCAAGAAAGGTGCCATCCCCACGACATAGCCAGGGTGTTCTGCACGTGAATCCATTAGAGAAAGCAGAAGGCTCAAGAAAACTTGAAAAGGACAATTTCAGAGAGCTACTTGCTAGAACTAATACAAACTATGATGGACAGAGAGCTCTTACATCTTTTGATGTACTACGTCAAAAGAAGAAAGAAAAAATATTGGCAAAGAATAGACGATTGAGTACAGTGAAGAGTGAAGATTGTCTTGTTAGGATTGGTTTCTGTTTTACATGTGCCACTATTTTGATTATCAGCAGTGATTGGGTGAAATTTTTAAGACAGTTTTCAGTCAATATTGCATTAAAAAAGCTGGAAAAAATATTTTCCCCGGAGTGATTAGTAATTTCTAGATATTAATTCATATCTTGGTTAAGTATAAGCATTTGCAAGAAAACTAGGACTATTCTCGTAGTACATCCAGTGCTGTAAATGCTGTTCTGAGCTGGTAAGTAAAAGATCTAGATGATATGTGCAAACAAATTCAATTTATAATTAAACAGATCTATTTATGAACTATTGAACAACAGTTTTACAGACACTGCTGATTTTTTCTGCTTTCTGCAGTATTTTGATTTCTATTACCCCTCTTGCATACAATGTTTGTAGGAAATCGGGATATGTTGTCTCTCCACAACTACGAACAGTAAAAGCAAGCACTTCAGAATATTTTTAAGTGTGCTAAGGAGAAATGCCTAACATTGCAGGAATCAGATTACTTAGTTTCATTAATGTTAGATAGAATGCACATCAAATCTTTCTTAAACAACAAAATTGGAAACATAGTTGCACAGCCCACGATAGTGCAGAAGCTGCTACTTTACCTCAAAGATTTATTGTTTATATTATGTAAATTCCTCTCTTATACTAAGTCAGTAGTATAGATGAATTTTGCGGCTCTCTCCCAACCAATTTTTATAAATTAGGACTCTCAACAAAGACAATTTCACGTAGACTAGACAAAATTTACTTTGATTTTGAAATATGAAGGATTTGTTGAAAAAAGACGCATCTAAATATTCACGTCAAATGCAAACAGCAACACTAGGTAGCATTTAAAAACTTTTTAGTTAAATAGCTCCTAAATTGAGAGTTCTATGACCTTAATATCAGGAAGATTGAGGTGGGTGGTCTCAAAGACACGTTCCTCGCATCGTAATCTGTACAAGGAGCACTTCTTTGACACTCTATTAAATTTTGCTGGTCCAACACTTCTCGATACTACCCCAAGTGGTCAGAGACATGCAGGAACTGCAACTGTATGTGAAATTAAACTAATTACTGATATTCGAGACGACTGAGTTGCACGGGTGTACCTCTCAGTTCCGTAATAAAGTTAAAGAGTACTCCAAAGAGAAGGGTTGTACTTGGATGATCCTGTATTTTCGCATGGACAACTTTACGTAGATTTCTTAAGAGTAAAAAGCTTTTCTAGTATTTTTTTGACTAGCAAGTAAAGCGTAAAGCTAACTATCAAGCAAGATTTTCTAATTACATCAATGAAAACATTATAAACACAATACATAGAACAAATCATTGAATTTCAAAATTTCGATATTGTTGTAGATGAAAAAGAATAAAAGTTCAATAATATTACCCAGGAAACACCATCTAGAGAAAACAAGTAATCAAGCAAACCTCAGGGAAACAAACGTCAATTCTGCACGAAGAATGATATATTCAACCATTCAATGTTTAAACTTACAGGAGGTGAAAAAAATAAGGACATTTATCAGCCACTCTACAGGCGTTTGTATGATGGAAAGAGGCAGCAGCAAGTCTTTTTCTTCCAGAAGTCCACGGTAGTATTTTCTACAAGGCTGATTCCAGTGTGGAAACAAATTCAATTTTAAGAACTACGGTGTTTTCTACCAATAATGTCGAAAGGGGCTTGACAATTCAAGCCTTTCCTCAGAAGATTCTGTAGAGGAAAGTGATTCAGACAAAGAATATATATTTTTTGTGAAAAATGGTTCTTACTAAATGACTGAAACTTAAAAAAACCAGTAGCAACAAGCCAATTGCGTATCTGACTTCGTTGAGCTTTTTATAATCCATTATTCTGAGTGCCCATCACTATATTACAGAGTGTCCAGGATACACTTGAAAGTGTCCATCACTATATTTTCTGCCTTATTTTAGTTTCACGTTTTATAAAATGTGAAATATAATTTTCAACCATTGCACTTATAGGCGTCGTAAATAAACAATTACATAGTAATTAATTTGCCAACTACGAATTTTCTATTGTTAAAATAAACAACTATTTATTTCATAAAACATATTGGTTGCTCTTAATGCGCCCAGTGCTATGTGCTCTACCCTACGGTCATGATATTAATTGTATATTTGACTGTTGACGTTAAACTACATTATCAAATACGCTACGATAAACGTGGTATATCCCTGGAGTAGGTCATTAAGTGAACTTCCAGTTATAGCTCCCACCGTTACTGCTGAAAACGTAACTGATATCCTAATTACCCTCAAATCATCAAAAGAAAAACATCGTTCATTGGTGAGATACGATGCGATATACAAATATCATCATCATCAAAATCAAATAAGCGAATGTGGCTTACAGCCCTAACGCAGAAAAACATATTTTTGGTTTATCTCCTCTGAACTATCTGTTCTTTTCGTTCATTTATTGAACACACATGTTGCAAATGAAACTCCTTACATTACCAATAATTATGGAGGTCTTTGAAAATTAATTACAAACTTCTGGAAATTGCCAATCTATTCCCTTTCTTTTCCATCGGACGGAATGCTTAATAACACACCCAGGACCGTTTTAAAAGCATTGAAGACCCCCTATTCTTACTTGCACTGATCCCCCCACCGCCCAATTTTGATACTGAATTATAAAGAAAATCCAATCAATTCACATTTCCAGAAGTTTGTAATTAATTTTCAAAGACCTCCATAATTATTGGTAATGTAAGGAGGTTCATTTGCAACATGTGTGTTCAATAAATGAACGAAAAGAACAGATAGTTTAGAGGAGATAAATCAAAAATATGTTTTTCTGCGTTAGGGCTGTAAGCCACATTCGCTTATATGATTTTGATGATGATGATATTTGTATATTGTATTTTTTCGAATATTTTGAAATTATTTTTTATTGTTTCAATAAAACATTTTTTCAAACAAAAAATTATCCGGGTCCTTTAGCATTAGGATCCCTGAGCCGGGGCCTTATGGGGCCGTGCGTTAACGCGGCACTGAATACATCTAAAAAGAATTCGTTGAATGGGACATTTTTTCCTTGTAGTAAGGAAGATGAATCTTCCTTGTATATAGGGATGAATCATCCTCGTACTAGTACCTAACTTTCAGATTTTTAACTTCTGCTTTAACTTAAACGGCTAATTTTAGAAAACTGGTCAGTGTAACCACAACTTTTATTTTTATCTTCCACATCCCCATTCTTGAAATACGACACTGAGTAAAGCAGAATGACCCTTTCCCTGAAACTGATTCATAGTATTTACGCCATTTTGAGACCGGGCGGCGGACATCTAGTCTGAAAAGGGCCTTATACGAGTCTGTGTTATTAATTCGACATTCCTGTGACATTTATACGAAATCTATTTATAATTGTAAACTATTGCAAGAAAAATTATATTTTGCAAGAAAATATAATTTTTCATAAGGGTTACAACAATCGAATGTCAAGAATGATATTTTCTCATTGTTCCTTCATTTGCAAAAACACATTTTTAAAATGACTACAACTTGTAGAATGACAAACTGCTCGATAGCAATACACAATACGAAGGATGAATCACTTTCATATAACAGAGATTTGTAACTTATCTTCATCCATTTCATGCATGTTTTGAATGCGGAGTTTGATCAGCAACTTGGAAAGTTTGCAAACTGATAACGATGGATGCTGAGTCGCTTTTGCATTAGTGTATTTCGTTCAATTGCATTTAGCTTCAAAATAACAGTATCGACCATGTTCAATTGGACTCGACAGTTTTCCAACTCTTTTGTTTCCAGTATTTATGACAATAAACTACTGAGAGACAATTTTGTTGCCGGTAGAGTTGGACTGTCATAAAAGACGAGTAAGGTCCATTTAGAAAAAAAACATTAACACAGACGAGCTGTCATAAACCTGTACTTTTTAACATATGTTTTGACATAAACATGGACTTACGACGACGAGGGTAAACGAACTCAGCCAATCAACGAGATCAATGGAATAAATATTTGGCACTGAAGTATGCATATACAATATAACATTAAAATAAACACCATTATGTCTGGATAATTATTTCGTATACCTTGAGCGCCACTAAAGAGCGTTAAACGGGCAGTAATGACGATGATCAATGTCACTGTTTGCTCTTACAACTTTATTGTTGCAAAGAAAAAGTAAGAAGTTCTATGCATCTTTCTGTGTTATTATCTTCCATTATGAGCATAATATAGTGTGTTGTTTCAAATTACATTGACGCGCACGTGAAAGCTTACACATTGCAAACATTCTAAAATGTTTCACGTTTTCTATGATGTACGCCGAATGAGTGGAGCCGCCTTTATGTTCTCGTTCTTATATTTACGTTTTCATTCACCGACGTGAAGGGTTTATTCCAATAACACGTCACCAAGCTATTGTGCTAACGTCAGGCTTGCGTTTAAGTTTCATCGTGAATACAACGTGAACTCACCTTGAGGATAGCCCTTGTGGGCGGGGGCGGCGGTGGTTTGGGGCAAAGAGCCCCGGGGAACCGCAGGCTGTGCAGTCACCAGCCCGGCCATCAGAAGCACCACCACCATCACCAATCGGCTCGCCGCAGTCGCTTCCATCTCCTCGGCCGGATTGTAGTCGTGTCTCTACCCTACACTCTCAACTTTGTGCAGTTTTGTGAACGCACTAAAAGTGCAATGCGCGTTCACGCCACCGCGGTGTGACCATTCCTACCCTTACGGGCATCTATGGCCTATCCTGTAACATAAAAAAGAAACAAAGGTCGGAAATGACTTTAGCCTACCGGCGCATGCATTGCGTGTGTTTTAATACCATGTTGTTTATGCTTCAGTCCCACCTCTCTGTTTCAGATTGCTCTTACTCCAGAAAGTGTTTCGGTCGCCTATACTTCGCCCTTTGATCGGGTTCGTATGAGGCGATCGCGGAAATCAAATCATTGTCTCTACCCTCCACAACGCTCGCGTCTCTTATAAATGCGAACCGCTCTCGGACGTCACGCCCACCTCACAGCCCGTTATATCGCCCGAGGGAACTCTTTCCTCCATGGGAATTCTCACGGAGCGGAGGCAAGCGCCCTCTACCTTGCGCAGGGGTTGCTCGCTTTCCTGTTTACGAACGGAAGTTTTCCCGTTTACTCAGAGGCGCGCTACAAGTCACTCATTGGCCATGGTCACCGTGGCCAAGGTCCATTCCCGAGAACCAAGAAATTTAAATGGCACTTTACAAAACCTTTTAGCTTTGAACTCAGAACGCGTGATGAAGGGATGACCTGAATAAATGAAATATTGACTATTTGTAGTAAAATTTCTTGGTGGTTACCGCTATTATTCATGCAACTGACCATGTGAAATGGTATACCTAGTAAGTAATTACTCATTGAACTTCAAAAGAATATATATATATGAAAATATCAGGACAATTGAACTATAAAATCAGGCATATGTGGAAACAAGTTAGAGAACACCGAATTTTAAGAATAAATTAATTTTAATTTGTAAACCTCGCTCACACTTACCAATAATCATACGTTTATTAATTCATCGTTTATTCATTCTGTTAAGTTATTAGCAGTAGTTTGGTGATAAAAGATTATACTAGTTAGTTGATATTGTTGCGTAAACCTGCAATGAGACTCAAGGCCATACTCAGAGGGCGTCAGAAGATTCAATAGCATCACAGCATTACTCATTCACTGTTTACATAAAAAATTAAATAATGAATTTCGTACAATTTTATGTTAAATAGTGAATTCCTAAGCATTTAACTTGTTTGGAAAGCATAACTAGTGACACTCAATAGCACATACTCTATCACATTATGTAAAAATTTTGAAATTGAAAATTCAGGGATTTTAACGAAAATAGTGCCTCTCCGTCTTTTGAACTACTTTGTAACACAGAAGTCTGACCACAGATTGCTATTAAGGTTGTAATTTTATTTTGCAACAGTCATTTTTTATTCAAGGCCTGTTGCCGACAAAACTATTTCTATGCCACCAATAGTTATTTCCAATTTAACAATTGTTAAACAACTGCATGTACTATTTTGACTTGTGCATCATTACCTTTCATTATTTTTTAAATGCATTTCCCAATATTGTCTTGAGGGGGGATATTTTATAAACCTTTATTTTAACAGTAGGTCCCTTCTATGTTATTAAATTTTCTGGACAATGCAAATTTCCTTCTTCAACAGTTTGGGAAGCAATTCTGTTCTTGTTCGTCAAAATGTCTCAGAGGTAGGAGGGGGTGAACGTGCCTTTCACCCACTCCTGCCTTGGGCTTCCGCTCGGGGACAGGGGCTTTTGCATTCAAAATCGTATTACCTGCTGCATGGTGCAGGGCTGCCGTCGGCGAACGGTTACCAGGAAAAATCCAGCCACGAGGGCAAATACATCGTATTCTTTCAATAGCCGGCCTTTCTCTCATTTGTAGATAGAATATCTATCTGGTTGTTAGAAACACGTTAAATGAAATGCACCAGTCAAGAAATGCTGAGCTGATAAACAGTGTGTTTGATTCTGCTATGGTAGAAGGCGTAGCTTAGTATCAAGTTGGCCTGCCACGCAGTATTTTGGATGAAGATGATTGATAAAACATTGGATTTGTTGTAATATATTAGTAACAAAATACTTAAAAATGCTTGCACTAGTATTATTCCTTTATGCTATGGTGGGCGGGCTAACTTAATGTCAAATTGAAACTCCGTTCTCGTTGTGAAGCAAAACTGTAAAAATGGTTTTACTGTAATGTAATACACACAGACCCACGAAATACAGGCGAAAAGTGTGGTTTCTTTTTAAACGTCCGTGTGACCGTCCCTCTGTCGCCAGTCCATGAACAACACTATACTAGCCCAAACTCCTCTTATAATTTTTGTCAAAATTAATAATGAGAGCGAATCATTCTATTTTTAGACATTGAAAATAGTTTATATACATTTACGTTTTCATGAAATATAAAATAAAATCTTCTATTTTAACATTCACCTATTATTGAAGCTACGACACATTTTCTATTTTTTCAATAATACATTCGAATGTTGCATTTTGCATTTTACATAAAATATTTTATATTTCTCAATGCTACGAATTAATATACTTATTTTCAAAATATATTTTAAAATTTATCCATTTTTTAGTAAGAAATTCGTTACTTTAATGACAGAGGAAGTGAGGAAATGTGCCATGTTCCATTTCTTGAGCATCCTATTCGCATCATATTGACAAATATATGAACTTTTCAATTATTTGAACTAAGAACTTGTACAAATTAGAACAGCAAAGTTCACTAGGGTGAGAATATCTCAAGGAATGGAGCCTGACACATTTTCATCCCTTGTGGCACATTCTCTTCCCGTGTGACAGTAATGTTTTTAATTTGTTTTGTTTCCTTGTATTAAATATGATGATCAAATGTGATATTCATTATGATGTTCCTTGTGTTAGTAAGGATGTCTTCAGAGAGAAAGCTATGGCGGCCCTGTATATTTTAGTATGTAGCTTTACCTTGAATCATTCGCGTTACAGCAGTAGCTCGTAAACAATGAACCTTTCCTTATTTTGCCTATACTACTCGTAGAAATAGAATGAACTGAAATACAGCGCACAAAATGATACAAGACGAGTCAAAAGAAAAAATTGAATGTTACTAAATTCCCGTCACTATCAATCATGACTATGTTAATCACATTTCAACGAAGAACCGAGGAAACCCGGCGGTCGCAGTGAGGTTCTGGCTGCGAAACAATTGCCATTGTGATTTCTCGCAATTCTGCATGATAAATAAAATTCAAGTAAATAGCTTTCCTTCGGAGAAAAGCATTTTCCGATTTTGAAGATAAAAAACGCGTTAATGCAATAGTTCATCAGAAATTCATACATTAAAGCAGTTTCCGTTGAAATTCATATACTACAGATGTTGGGATTACGATTAATTTTTATGTGGTAACCTGTAATTGTTGTTTTTAGCATTTCATACTGCAAACGCGAATTCTGCCACGGAGAAATATCATAATTGCTACATTCATCCATGTCAGAGCGATCAGCCAGGCTTCGTTTACAAAACAGCGTCTGCGTCGGGGGCGCAAGGACCGGAACAGGTAAGGAAAGTGAAGGGACAGCCAGAAGGACTGTCTGGGAGAAGCTTTCAAAGAACAAAAGCTTTTGTCGGACGATTGCCATCACGCAGAAGAAAGGAAGGTGAAAGGTGGATTCTGGACTTCACTACATTTTCTTTTTTTATCTAAAGTTTCTCCTAAATTACTAATGGTCTCTTTGATGTAGTATTTTTTGTTTTATATGGTCGCTATAAATATAAAGCGATTAAATATTACTGCTTTTAAATCCTCAAGTAAAACTCACATTCAAAATTTCTGGTTAAAGTGGCAGTAGGCTATACTTTCTAGCCATAGTTTCTGCCAACACGATTTACTTACATCAAAAACATTTCAATAGGGTAAAAAGAACTTCTGATAATATTAATTATTATTATTATTATTATTTATCCATTTTATTTTTTGTTCGCGAATAGGTTGACCAGGACCATGCGTGCATGCACGCTGCATTTACCGGGGCTCAGAAGCATTATCTCGGCGCATGTAATTCTATTCAGGGGATCATCATTTAGCAGGCTCCGATATTTATCCCCCAGAGTTATTAGCCCTGGGGGTATGGAAGATGAAATGATGATGATAGTGAGGGGCGACAGGACGACACGCATACAAACACAAATACACATATGCCCGAGGAGGGACTCCAACCTGCGAGCTTCTGGTCCGAGACCACTACAGCAATACAACCTTAGCGATCTCGGTCTTCTGATCGGATATTATTACAATATTTTATTACTAATAATTATTATTTCTTAAGGAATGCTCATGTACAACACGGCAACAAGACTGTCTTATTACAAGAACGAAAAGCCGTGATTAATAGAAAATAGGCAACTATGATGACGTTTTTAATTCTCTAGACGTCTATATTTATTTTTTATAATAATTGAGATTCTTATTTACAATAAATTTTGAAAACTTAAAGCTTAGTCAGACTAGATGTCCCCTATATCTCTGCTAATAGCACTTGAAATCGCTCCTGTGTATAACACTTTCAATACAAAGTATATTAATCCAAAATTGGTTTCTGCATCAATTCGAACGGAAAGTTAACAATCTCAACAATATAATAACTTAATCAAGCATTCAAATTGTGCAAAATACGTGTCTGAGATTCTGTTATGACTTCAGAAAGTACCATCACATGCCTCTGGCTATGCAGCATCCAGGTTGGCTGTCAATGAGATAGAGAATCTGGCAACTTACCGTTAAACTTATTAATAAATTCTTAAAACGGGCAACCCACCTTATCTTTGTGATCAAGTAACTTGCTTGAGAGACTGGTGCGCTAGGTCATTCTGCACTAGATCATCTTCAAGTTATCATTTCCGCGTTATTGCAAATCACTATGTACTTCATCCTTTTCTTATTTGGCCGCGTCCTTTTAACCAGTTATCGAATGGATGTTTTGAGATGAGAGACAGTCATTTCCTTTCCTTCATGATTTTGTTACTAGTAATTTCTGCTTTAAAACCCGCTCTCTGAAACTAATAGTTGCTATAATGTTAATTACTCGTAGATGACAGTACTGTATGCTTTACACCAATTCTACTTTTCAATACTATGTAAAATCCTTTAGTTTAGCACTTGAATAGAATTTTAGAATGAATGATCTACGATAACTCATTGTTTTCTTCTACTCCTTTTGCGCGCTACTATTGTCGTTCTACTATTTTTAGAGTGATATCCTTTACGCGTAATTTGTTTTATATTATTCACATATGTTATGTATTTGTTTTTATACCCGTTTACGTACGTATGTACGGAGTAATATACGCAGTATAGGGAAAGTTATGTAATGCTGCGGAAAATCGATTTCAAGATTTCAACGGGAATATATGTTTTGAGGTCCCTAGATCCCGAACACGTGTTTTTTTTCCAACCGTCTGTGCATCCGTTTGTTCGTCTCTCCGTGTGTGAACACTACTAGCTTCTAAACCATAGGTACGATTTTTTCCAAAACGGCTATTCCCCGATCGATCTGGTAACACTCGAGGCCCCGCGATATTGAAAAACGGTCTTAAAATTTGGGGGATCTTTTCATGAAGCTCCCCGGACACTTTCAAAATTTTCTCCAAAACGGCTCCAAAGTTTTTTTTTAAATTGCTTATAAGAATGGAGTAAAATACACTTATAAATATGGCATAGGCGCGATTTCACGGTTAACTCTGAATTTTCGAATATTGCAAAAGATTTCTTTCCGCTCTTCCTACAACTACAAAATTTAAGATAGAAATTTTTCCTTCAAATGAAATTTGTTGTTCATTACCAGTTCTTTCGATAAGTCCAAGTATATATTTTTGAAAATGTTAGTAGTACTCGAGCGATACTGCGTGCAATTTGTGCAATTTTAGAAAATAGCAGATTTTCTCAAAAACGGTTCCAAATTTTTTTCTTTAAACTTTTGGTAGGGATTGTGCTCAATGCACTCTACAAGAAGATATAAATGCTGTATTCCTCTAACCTTTCATTTGTGCAAAAATTACAAAAAATATCGTTAATATTTACATTGACTCCTCATGGGTAACTGACCTTTTTTTCGTATCCATCCAAAAAGTATAAGAAATTTCTCTAATCAAAGTTTTTGTTTTGTTTGTTTTTCGTTTAAAAATGTTTTGATTTCTTACATTTCTTACAGTGATGATTAATAGCTCGTTCGATTCCTCTCGATAAAATAAATCGATTGATACAATTTTTACAGTACCGGTAGCATATAAGCGACTCTGATTAGTTCAGTGCACTGTTGTCACACATTACTGCGCACATGGCACCACCTACATCATAGATAAATTAAATTTCAAAACATTAACACTTACTGACAGACTGTGACACATCTTGATATCATGTTCATAATTATCGCCAAAGCCGAACCTTATCTCATCCGCGACTTCGCGTGAGTCAGATGAGCGGCAACGCTCAACCCTGGCGTACGAAAGTACACAAATCATCCCAAGCTGATTGCTTCAGAGCAGGTCACATGACGCACCACAGCACGTGGCGAGAGAGCCCTCACAGTGGCTTAAACGCTGCTGGTATTGTAGCTGGTTTCCTGTTAGTTATTCTGAAAAAATCTAAAAAAAAAACGTGTGTTTGCGATGGTTTTAAGGCATCCACAAGTCCAACACTGTGAATTACTACACTTGTCTCGACATTTACATGAATATTTAGGATTTAAATCATCACATTAACAAAATTTTGTAATGCAACAAAAATTTGAACAAGTATTTTAATCCACATATTTTCTTGTGACTTTGTGACATGGCATTATGATAGTATCTTTATGAGATTAACTAAAATCTAGATTAAAACAATAAGTATTTCTGTAGTAAAGTTGAATCAGCTCTGATTAATTTTGACAGTTATCTTAAGAAAAATTTGAGCAATAAACAACAATGGTTTAATCAGGCCAATCTATTAGCTAAAAAAAGTATGATACGATAAAATCTCATTTTAATATTTTAAACCGCAAGAAATATGAACAGATTTGTTCCGACAAAACTGGTGAAGCTTCGAGAATAGCGAAAGCTGTTCACAAATGTAAAACGAAAAAAATTGAAAACGAAAGCTCTGTCCGAACTCAAAATTCAGTCCGAAATTACAGATATTACGTGGGTTAAAATGTTTAATACGGCAGTTTTGAAGACCTTTCCAAAATTGATAGAAGGTTTTTGTCCATTCCTGAATCGAAAGCAATGCTTACATAAAACGCACTACCTCGATTACAGGCAGTTAAGTCTCATCTGTGAAACTGAAAGAGTGGAATTAAACAAAGCAGATCTTTTACTATAACTGTATAACGATGTGGCATTGCAGCGTTTCATAAATTCATCAATAAATATAAATATACATCGATATTGTAAAATGTAATATCTAATGAAAAGTGAATCTGAAATTAATGCGAAAGACCGCCGAAAAATATTTTAACTTATTGTTTAAAAACAAATTCAATTTTACCAAGAAATGTTATTCATTTTATTGATACAAACTAATACATTTTAGTAATACCTAGAATTCTTCAAAATCCCTTCCCTCCGCTTCATTAATATTAAAAATTATTCTCGTGAGGAACTTTAGGCAAATCGAGAACAATGTTTAACCAGCACCAGTCTCTTGAGGGGGAGGAAGGTATAGGAGAGGGGCATTCTTTCGAAAGAGGCTGAAAAGTAGCGGTATTTGTGCTTCTGCACTTGTCCCGCACTTGCCACAGCGACCACTGCTGAGTTACTCGAAGAGCTGCGTGGTGTTCACAGCATGGACAAAGCTATCACGAGAAAATTTTGTGCGTGTTTTATTCTGTTTATACTTCTGGGCCTACTTTTACATATTGTACACTTGAGTGACTAATCTGGGAGGCGCTACTTTCAACAACTGAGTCGGTTTGAGAAGATATCCTGCGAAATCAATTCCCAGAAGCCTCAGCGTTTGTGCGGACGAGTGTGATTTGGTGCTGCTGTTTGAACTTCTGCCAACGGATAACCAGGCATGAATATTGAACCGTGTGTAGGTAAGAATGTTCGCCTTCTTTTAATGCTAGTATCAAGGTGGAAACAGATGTAAATCACATGAAATTATCTAATACTTAAGTGCATAGAAAGATTCCAGAAAGATTTCCAGGGGTTCTAATTCCAAAGGACACATTTGCGTCAAGTAAACTGAGTGATACTCTATCTTAATCTTCTTTGTTTCCAAGTTTTCTTCGAATATTTATTCCATGGCTTATGAATAAATGTTTATTTTAAAACCTAAAATTCATTTGTATCTCTACATTATCACATGATTATCATATAAATCCATGTAACTTGAACTATAAATCAAAGAACACAGTATTGGTATTAAAAATTGATGCATTATGTTAAAATGAAATACGAAATTAACCTTTTCAAAAATTAAATTTTAAAGCGCAAATAAAGGGTTCGATCAAGTTTTTTGCAAAGAATAGAAGTAATATTCGTATCCGTAAAATAAACCTTTCTCTACATTATGAGTGTCGAAAATTAAGACGCTAGCTAAGACGCTAATTTTCGCAAAGAATAGAAGTAATATTCGTATCCGTAAAATAAACCTTTCTCTACATTATGAGTGTCGAAAATTAAGACGCTAGCTAAGACGCTAATTTTCGCAAAGAATAGAAGTAATATTCGTATCCGTAAAATAAACCTTTCTCTACATTATGAGTGTCGTGTCATCCGTAAGTTAACGGAATGCCGAAAACAACATACGTGTGAAAATTAAACTCTAGCTACCTAAACCCCGCTGATACCTTTAAGAAACTCAAAATCGCTTTCACGTAATTGTTTTCTTAGTAGGATTGGACAACCGAATCGAATTTAAATCTTCATAATTCGATTGTTCGATCAACCAAACGTATGATTCAAACTCGATTAATCATGGTGGAAAGCCTAATTAACAACTTAAAACGTACATATTACTTTTCTTTATGATTCATATATTTATCAGTAATTTAAAACAGGGGTTCATGATTTGCAGGATAATTTCACTTATGTATTGTTTATGATTTATATTTAATTATAAAATAAGTAAAATAATTTGTTTTTCTCCCTCTCACATTGTATCAGTAAAAAAATCTACAATGATTTTAATATTTATTAGAATATCACAACGAAAGATCTTGGAGTATTTTTTAACAAAATAAACACATTGATAAGATTTTTAATAAATTGATGCAATTGTTAGATTTGTTTTAAAGGAAACTTCAGAAGAAATAGTCAATTTAAGTCATGACATTTAGTTTGTCTTTGGTTGAGCCATATCTAAGTACACATCTATTGTTTGTTTTCCCTACTTTAACTTACACATTTATCATAGAGAAAAGGTTAAACATTAATTAATCAGAATGTTGAAATAGTAAGTTGGATGCCAGATTCATAGGTCATAGACATAACAAATTTTATTAGCTATTGATATTCCGTTGTTAAAATCTCCATAAGAATTTAACAATATAAAAATTCTACTTCATTTTTAAACAGTAACGTTCAACATTCATGTTTGTTTGAATAAGAGATAAAGGTTGAAATCTTGTTATTCCTTACATTTATAGTTTTTTATTGGAAACAACACATCTTTATCAAGGTACTGCCTATCATTATGTAGCGTGAATGTGCAGGTCAGTCAATGATTGTATACTTAATATTGGTGAAACCAACATATAATGACTGAAGCACACTCAAAATATAAATTTTGTTATTAAAACTTAAATTTAAAGTAAAGTGTTTTGTTGCACATTTCTTTGTTGCTAGTCATTCATTTTAACTAAGTTTTGTTATTTTATTTTGTGCCATTTTCTTTTTTCTTTATGAGTTGTTCTATTATAAACTACTTGTATATAAATTGAACATTAATTGTTCTCGATAATAATTTTGTTTAATAGTTCATTGTACATAATTTTCAAACCCTTTAATTTGGTATATGTTTGCAGAAACTCTTAGTATTATTGAACAAACGGTAAATAAGCAATTCATGAGTATGTATTGTTGAGAGAAAATTGGAAATTACATAACGTTAAGAAAAATGTTTCCAATCCCTTTATTCAAACCTATATTAAAATTTTCATCATTATTTGAGTAGCCTTTTTCAATTCTTAAGACGTGAAACTGAGATTGCTCTTCCTAATATTTATAGAACCACGGCACATCATTTGAATTTCGACATCCATTTTTAAATATTGATCACATGGATCATTCTGAGCAACTCTTAAAAAACAATGAACATTACTCCTCTGATTAAATTAGTTTTTTATAAAAATTGAGCACCCTCTTTTTTTTAAAAAGATTTTTATCTAAATTTCAACTAGACCGATGATATGTTTACTTAAATCTTACACTTCTTCAATTAGAAATAACTCAATTATATAATATGTAAACATATTAATGACTAAATCATTGACATGTTAACAAAAAACAAGCCTTCGATAAAAGAGGAAGAATATGTTTGCCTTTCTGTGATTGCACATGCTTTTATGTCCCTTTGTTGATTTATTAAATGTTTTATATTTATTGCGGCTCTATATAATTTCATAACTTAATTAATACTTCAATTTTCTGTCACTACTATTATTAATTGTTACTCAAAAAGTAAATGATTCATTTAAAAACAATTAACAAATTCTGTTGTAAAGAATACATTATTTGATTAAAAAATTGGAGAAGTTGTGTAAAAGATGTATTAGTATTACGAATAAAATATGATTAATCAATTTTTTCAGTGAAAATTGTACTTTTTGTCTATCTTTATTTTAATTTTAGATTTATTCATTAAAAAAAACGGTAAAAACTTCATGTGACGTAGGGGGGAAAAGATTATCTGTGCATGTTTTCTCGAGTTCCAGAATCCCTTCCCGTCATTTTAACTACAAACAGTTGAAAGATGAGTAAAAGTTTAACATAAATAAAAATAAATTTTAAAATCACATGACTAGCAATATTTGAAAAATAGTCATTTTTGTTTCTGAATAATAGAAAACTTATTTGCATCATTATTTTTTGAGCATAGTGATGTAAAGCCACAAAAAATAAATAAGCAAACAAATTAATCTGTTCAGAAAATTGTTTGTCACTATTCATTCATTTCATATGATTTTGTCCCTAGAGATTTGTTGACAGACATGAGTTTTCAAAAATTTAGACACCAAAACACAGAAGTCGTACTGAAATGTTTGTATTCTTCGTTGAATAAAGTTCATTGAGCGATGTTTCTCATCTTCAGGCTACAATAAATACAACAATTTTTTCACATTTGTTTCTCTTATTTACAGCCCTTTACTCCTCTCAGAAATTACATTTCTGCTGATTCAATCCTCCTAAAATCTTCTTGTTTTTGAACTCAAATTTCACATCCATGCAGTAAAACTAGGAGAGCTATTATATCATAAAATTTTAACCGAGTTTCTATTCAGCTTTTTCTTCTTTCTTTTTTTGAAATTCTACTTATAGTTCCACATACTGCTTGAAATTTATGGATCTTGTTGGTGATCCTCTTTCAGATGTAATTTCACACCCTAGGTAGTTAAAATGGGTCACTTGTTCCAAAACAATATTTTGAAGCACAATCTTTGTCCTAATTGATTCTTCACCTTTAAAAGCCATTACTTTGGTTTTACTAACTGATAATATCATATTGAACTCCATAAAAATTTGCTCCAATTGGTAAATAGGTCTTTGCAAATCATCTTTTCTAGGTTTTTCTGCAAGATAACGTAGTGGTCAGCATATAAAAGAGTATTTAAAAATGTATTTTTGCCCAGGTGAATTCCTGAGGGTGACATGGTCTTCCACCTTTTAATTATAGATTCCAGATATATGTTAAAGAGTGTCTTCCTGCCTTAACTCCTTTATTTCCCAGCAACAAATCCATTGTATTTTACTGTGATATTAGTGTTATCCTACATACTTTTCACCACATGCACTAGATGACTTGGGTACTATTCTTCTTTCATAATGCTCCATAATTTATATTAGTTAACATTATCAAACGCCTTCACAATATTCATGAAGGGTAAAAGTGTTTCTCTATTAAACTCCACTTTTTTCTCAATTATTTGCTTTAATATAAATATGTCATCTATTGTTGAATGACCTGTTCTAAACCACTGTTGTTCCTGGGGTAGAGTGCAATCTGCAATTGGAGCTATTCTGTTATTCACAATTTTTGCATATACTTTGTAACATGAGTTAAGTAGACAAATACCCTATAGTTGTGTCATTTACTTTGATTTCCTTTTCTAAAACATGAAGCAATTAACAAATCTAACCATTCATCTGGTATTGCATTCATTCATTAGGTGGAGTAGTCAAAGTTTCAGTAACATACCTCAATATTTCATTAATTCTACGTTAACCTCATGAGGACCACAGGTTTTCTATTTTGGGGAGGATTTGAATGCATTATCAATCACTTTCATATCTAGCAAATCTACATTTCTTTTTGTTCTCTTTTCTTCATCTGGCATATAAATTTCTTCAATCCCACTCCACAATTTTACAAAGTAGTTCAACCACTCTTTCCTGGAAATTATATTCAATCTTGCTGAATCTGTTTCCATTGATTTTAACACTTCTCTTGCTGAATCTAAATCCATTGATTTTAACACTTTATAGGTTATACTTTGTCTTCCAAATACATCATGTTCTAACATATTCACATATCTATTCCAAGATTCTTGGTGGGCTTGTCTCACATATGTTTTAGCTTTATTCTTATTTTGGTTGTTGATTTGTTTACTCTGCTCATTTCTGCTTTGTAGATAATTTAGGTATTCTATCTTTTTTTTCCTGCACTGCCTCTGCAACCGTATCATTCCATATTTTCAAAGTTTTCCTTTTTTTGCCTAATTTTTTCAGTGCCTAATGCCGCGTATGTTGCTCTTTTTATTGATTCTTTAATACTTCTCCATTTTTCACTCAGATCTTCCGATGTAGCAATGTTGCTCAAGAACTGATTCAACCATCTCTAATATAACTCTTTTATATTATCATCTTGTAGTAGATACACTTTACACCCCATATCTTCTTGATTATTTTTTTAAATAGTGCATTTCTTCTATGTTGCTCTTATATATTTGTTTTCACTAAATAGTGATCTGAATAAATATTATATCCTCTTAAAACACATGTATCTTTCATGTCTGAATTGGACTTTTTATTAACTATTTCATAATCTATTCTTGAGTGTTGGTTTTTCTTTCTTCTAATATCTTTAATACATTTATTTCTTTATTTTGTATGTCACGTACATTCCATGTTGCTACATTTAGTACATCCCATGTGCTTTAACTTTTTCGTTTGCTCTGGTTGTCATCAAATCAGTCTGGTTTCTTTCCTAGAGGCTTGTCATTAGCAAAATGCATGTGGCCATGTTACAGGCACTGCACAGGTTGAGTTTGGTAGAGTTCAGAGAGTTCTTTAAATTTTTTTTAAAGAACATAAATGAAAAGTTACTGACCTTAAAATAACAAAAAAGATACCATTGTAGTGAAACAGTAGTACCCAATTAAACCTCAACATGTCAAGACTCACCATTTTGAAAAGCAAAAGATGAATTAATATATCTCTACACGTTGTCGGCTAAATTCTAATGAAATAAATTAATCCAAACACACGTTCAGAAAATGTTGTCTTGTAACAAAAAATATATAAAATTAGAATTCAAAGAGCTGTAAGGAACTAATAATTTATATACCTCCTCTACTTTTAACAAAATAATTCAATCTCTTAATTAATTCTATCAAACTTGAAAGCTGTTGAAAAACTCTTGAATCCAAATTCCAGTAGTTGACTTTGCGATATATTTCATTTTTCCAAATCTGTTCTTTACTACGCAGACCTCCAATTTTCAGTCTGGTACAACTCAGTAGAATTCCAGACCACTCAAGCATTTTGATTTTTTTTTCTTTGAAGCAAAGAAAAAACAAAGACACTTACACTTTCTTTGATAAGTGACATGGCACAAGATCATTGGGAATCATCATTGAGTCCATCTACTAGTGGTACAATCAGAGGTGGATTTACGCATAGGCACAGTAGGCACGTGCCTACGGCGGCAATTTTTCAAGGGCGGCAAATTTGCAAAGGCGCAAAATTTTCTTGATATTTTCTATAACAAATTTAGGTTCTCTAAAATCTATAACAGCATAAATCATATTTTTATTTTAAAAATTATCATATTAATATTTAATACAAGCTATTTATTTGTCTACTTCATTAGAGTATACCTTATGATTCAGAAGTATATGAAACTGAAACTAAGGCCCGTTGACGAAAGAAAACATGTTGCAATTCTAGTTGTTATGTTTTAGTTTCCTTTTAATGTTAACGTTTCTGTGTTGAAACGTTAATAATGTTGAATGTTACTTGCTATGAAGATACAGTTTATATCCAAAATTAGCTAATCCAAAACAAATATTTAATTTATGAAAACAATGTACAAAATATAATGTTACTTTTAAAGTTAAAACGTTTAAATTAATGAGAAATTGTTACTAAAACGTTACAATTTGAAATGTAACATCAATTTTAAACAGGGGGCAACAAATTTGATGTGCCTACAGGCGGCAAAAATATTAATCCGCCAATGGGTACAATGTTATTTCCTGTATTTAATATATATTGAAATAATGGAAATAACATTGTACTGCTAGTTGCAGCATTTTTCATTCCCCGATTGTTTTTGTTCCGGCCTCAATTTACGTTTTAACATTCACACAACAGACATCAGAGCTTCTTGACCTCCATGAGTGAAGTAATCCTAGAGTATTCTTTTAGTTTAGTATTTAGGTACTTTTAGCAAATGTTTCCATGAAATATCTTTTGGTCAAATAAATTTGTCAAACTAATCTTATTACTCCTTTTTATTTCACAGCTGATATTAAAGTGGTAACATTTTTTAAAAAATTCTTAAAATTTTTTGTAAAATTTATTTTTTTCACTACATTATAAATGTTACATTCTATGTCTATATTGAGTTGATCACACTAATCACCATCACTGAAAATTGTTCTTCTGTCGCTAGTGGGAAGATACAACATTGTAACAAAACTATAACAAGACGTTTTGTAGTAAAAAGAAGAAAAAAAGAAATATACTTTCAAATAAAAAATTTAACAATTCATTCAATTAGAAAATATCTAGCGCATTATTTTTAAAAAATTGTTAAAGTACCCTGTGTTGCTCTGGTTTTTATTGAACGCAATCGTGTATTAGATAGAAATAGGAATTCCAAGTTTTGTATACACTCGCCATACCCTGCCTTGCTTGGTCCAACGCCGTCTTTCCCCCAACATGTCCTACCCCATCATCTCCCGCCTCGCACGGCCATGCCACGCCTCAGCCACTCCCCGCACGCCCTGCAGTCGTCGCCATTGGCGGATTTAAAAAATGCATTGTAACTTTATCAGACATCATTTGTAGCACTTGTTTTCAAAAATACAATGGCGTACACAAATTGCCGTTAGTATAAATACTAACGACGTGAGAGAGATATGTAAAAAAAAGTGTTTTTGAACTATAAAGAAAGCAGCAAAATGCCGCTTACTTCATCTTATACAGTACGGTGAGGGCTACTCCTACTAAATACTTTTAAAAAATTGGACCCATTTTTGAGAAAATATTGTTTTTACAATTTTTTAATATTGCCTTATTTCGCTCAAAATTGCGCAAAAATTAAAAAAAAAACTCATTATGGAGAACAAATTTCATTTGAAGAAAATCTTCAATATTCTAGTTGTCGAAGTACGCTGAAAGAAAATCAATCTTTTGTACTTTTCGGAAATGCAGAGTTAACAGTGAAAATCAGGCCTATGCCATATTTATAGGTGCATCTCACTCTATCTTGCAATACATTTGAAGGTGGAAAAAATGGAGTGATTTTTGAGAAAATTTTGAAAATGTCCCCGGGCTTTATTGTAAAATACACACAATTTAAAGAATGTTTTTCAAAATCACAGAGCTTTGAGTTGAGCCAGATAGGCCGGAGAATATTCCTTTTTTGGAAAAATAATATGTATAGTTCTAGCGCTAGTGTTGTTCATGGACGAACATTATGGAAAAATCACTCTTTCGGTATCAAGAGAGCTTAATACGTCTATGTCTGTATAAATCTCGAAATCGATTTTCCGTAGCATTACATAACTTTCTCTGTGCAATGTGTAGTACATTTAATATACGTGCATATACTAGTAATTAAAAATGTGAAAGTCCTTTGCCGCAACAGTTTTTCCTTATTACTTTGAGAGGCTTTTTACAAAATTATCACATCGGCCACCAACGGTCAACACTTCCCCCCAATTCCATCATATGGTCAAGTTGACAAAAATTACGCATACACAACATCGGGCTGTGTGTAATCGACACAGAGATAAGCTTTTTGTAGCAGAGAACAAACAGTTCCGTCACGGCACACTTCACTGATCCTCTGCCACTAAACTGACCAGACGCCCTTCTTTCTTCAGACGCATCCTGTCCTGTGTCTGCGAAATTTGCGGATAGGACAGGATACTAAAATGTAATTCTTTGAAGATTGTTAATTTAATGTGCCTTGCTTTTCCTTAACGTTGTGGAGACACGGGTGTGTTACGTACTACATTTCTGAAAGGGGATTTTCCAGTGACCGCGACAACAGGGTAGGTGGTAGGTGTTCTCCTTTGGGCAAAAACAATGTCACATCTGGCATGAGCCCCCATCGCCAGAGGGCTACAATTCTCATGATCAGTGCGAAGAGCGAATAATAATAATAATTATTATTATTATAATAATAATAATAATAAATTATCAACTTTCGCCAACCAGGCAGCAAATAATACTCAAGGTGGAATACCGCTTTTTTTTCTTTCTTCCTTTTCTCTCTTTTTTTTTTTTTTTTTTTTTTTTTTTTTTTTTTTTTTTTTTTTTTTTTTTTTTTTTTTTTTTTGAAGGGGGGGGGGAGCTGAGGCATTTTTTCCGGCCATTCTTGGATCTTACTTCAAACGATGTTGAAGATATCAGGCTACCGAATGGAATTTACAAGATTGATGTTGATGATAACAACGAATATTAAGTAAATACAATGATACAACGTTAATTGCTTGCATTTCATATTTTTTGTCAATCATTTCCCTTACCTGTTCATATCCCAAATGGTGTAACTACATTTAAGCCCTTACACCATTTTCACAACAGGTCAAAATTTATCAGCATTATCAATATGAGTTAAATTTTTTCTGCCAAATACACGTATGTAGAAATTAAATATGGTAGTTTTATTTTCAATAACAATCAATTTCAATAACGAGATTAGCAATATTTGAAAGAAAATTAACATTTTAATTTCCGACTTATAGAAGACTTATTTGCATCGGTAAACGAATTGCAAGTATGATTTTTCTGCATTGCTAACAAAATAGTAACTCGCCTTTACCTGTACTCCTACCATTACAAGCAAAAGGAAAGTTCAACAAAACGTGCGCATAGTGAAGCTACATTTACGTCCAGAAGCAAAACAAGAGGCCTTCTCAGAATTTGCTCAATGGATCAGGGAAACTGAACCAAAACCTGATCGAGATGATGATTTCAAACTTGAGACTTGCACCATTCTGTTAAGCGTTCCTCACGCTATCTCAGGTCAAAATGTAATCAAAGAAGGTGGTGCAGTTTTTTTAGAAAAAATGTTTAAACAAAATCTTGCATACATTTCACGCAAAACTAAGCGAAAAATACTGAAATATTTTACGTGGCCTTATTTCAAAATCTTTAAGGAATAAGGATAATATCTCTATCTTTAATATTTTAGTTGTGGGAAGCGTCTGAAACAAATTTTGAACATTGGCAATTTTCGAAAAATTTGGGTTTTTAACACACATGGGACTTATACCATTCCCTTAAAAGTCCTGCACACTATCGAATAGTAAAAAGTATATAAAATCGGAGCCATTTTTATTAAATTTTGAAATAGTCTTAAGGGCTTCATGTAAAGTACCTACCAAAATTAAGAGATCGCTCTCAAATTCAAGGGGCCGCGACATATCAGGAATATCAATATTGGAGAAAATCCGCCGATCGGTTTAGCATTTAGCGTTGTCACAGACGGACAGACGTTTTGTCGTCAATCGAATTTTCGGTATCAAAGACCCACAAAACATGGATTCTGGCTACACCACGTGTTAGAGGATTTTCCCCCTAATTAACAACCGCGCGCTGCGCCACGCGGCATTGCGAGCTTGTCGTGGGCGCGCGCATTGTCTTTAGCTGTGTTTCACTGCCTTCAATGTGTGACGGCACAGCACATACAAATAGTGAATACATATAGAAAAAAATGAGGCCAGATTTTGACCTGTGCCTATTGAAAGGTTCCGTTAGTCAATAAGCCAACAAAGGAACGTGAATAAACGTGTATCTCTTTGGATTGTCCCATGGGTGCAATTTTTCACGCAGTCGCGATGTCTGCATCTGAATGTTTAGCTGGTCGAAGCTGCCAAGACGCGCCTCTACCTGCCGTATTGTTCCCTTGCACGCCCTCGCTCGCCTGCGGAGGAAAATGGCCGGCTGTAGTTACTGACCGTTCCCTGGGGCATGGGGCCCCATCCTATGCCACATCCCACACAAGGAATGAGTGAATTACTGGAGAATTTGGAGGGGTCTGAGTTAAAGTGTTTTGAATTAGATTTTTCGGCATTGAATTTGAGTTTCCATTTTATGGACCATTCATCAATTTTCTTTAGGTTCCTTTGTATCGTATTTCTTATGATGTTGCATGAATAACTAGGCCCGTATTTAACGTTATCGTCAGCGAATTGCCCGATGTTGGTGTTGGGCGATACTGGAATGTTAGCTACGTAGAGATGAAAGATTGTCGGAGATAACGGAAATCCTTCGGGGAGGCCTGCTAGTATATTTCTTTCTATATTGATAGTCAATGGTAACCGCAAAAGTTCTGACTGACAGAAAACTAGTTATTGTGTTGAGGAGATACACATGAGTACCTATGTATTTAATTTGCGAATGAGGCCGATGTGTCAGACTCTGTCGAAGGCCTGAGTTAGATGTAGACACGTGACGATTGTATAATGTTGTTGTTGTTTTTTTTTTCTTTTTTTTCTGGAAAGCTTCCTGTATGAATTCATTGACACTTAGTAATTGGTATGTCCGGGCCTTCGACAGAGCCTAGCACATAGGCCTCATTCACAAATTAAAATCAATAGGTACTGACGTATATCTCCTCAACCCAATAACTAGTTTTCTATCAGACACAAATTTGTTCATACTTGTACGTAGTGTGATTATGCTTTACGTACTTTTCGCAGCCAATACTACCTACGAATTCGATACTAATTCACAATAAGCATGGAAATCATGAAAAATACAACATCCATAATACCAATATAATATCCAGGAACTTGGTTCATTTTTACTTACGTGTCAACCATAAGCAAACGTATTTGTTCAGGATTTGGAGGTTATGTGTAAATTGAAGCTACTTCGATTATCACGATTAGTTATTTATCTAGAGGGCGATGTAATTGCCATACATTCTCCCATTCCTAATAAACAATATTACAGTAAAATTGCTGGGTTTCATTCTAAGACTGTCCATTATTTACTTTGGTGGTAATGACAAGTACATTACATATTCGTTTGATACAATAATATTTCATGTTCTATACGTATTACTATATCCTAATCCTTATAAAAGCCAACCTAGAATGAGAATATACACAAATGTTCAGTGAAAGTGTTTAGGTATTGTTAGAGATTTTCCGTTCCAAATAGTTCCTAGTTTTACGTACGTTTTAGATTGCGCAACTGGCAAAATCTCATATTTCTGAAGACATGTTATTTCTTATTGACGACTGATTAAGAACAACGATATTGGCTTTTCCTGTCTTGCAAAAGCTCTGTTATTTGTTCTTAGCATGCTTTTCCCGAGTGAAGTACGCTTACAAATTTGGCATAAATCCTATCATCATTAAACCTGAGAACTTTCTAAAATTACAAATTAGAATTTCTCTCGCTACTTTTGTTGAAGAGTCTTTCACGAGATAGCTGAAGGGTTAGTTGAATAGAATCTGCAAAATTATAATGCGAATATTACGTATCTGTTACAAAAAAAAACGAGAAAGCAGAGAGTTGTAGGTTTTTTATTGTTTTTTAATAGATCTATGAGTAGTTTTAAAGTAATTTTGATCGTATGAGAACTACAACGTCACGACACGGTAGTTTGAGAAATCATATTCTATCATTGTTAGGCACCAATATTTTTCGCTGTATGGAAATCAACTTAGGATTGTTGAATATGTGTCGATGAATTAGCTATAAAAGAATTAGTTTTCTCACGTTACGCCCTATGCTTATTAACCGACGACCGAGTTGTGTTAATTTGTACAGAAATTGCAGTAACCGTTACCATTGCCAGAACGTACGCGTTGTTGCAGTTCCACTTGTTTTAAACCTTATCATTTGGAGAACTGTTTACTCATTATAAACCAGTGAATGGATCAACAAATAAATCTATATTGTAATAATTGTATCTTATAGTTTTACAATTTCATCATTTCAGGGTATTTATTAACTAATCAATGAGCTCGTATGTAAGGGGGGAAAGGATTAATGGAAAAGGGGGCCCAGAAATGTAGTTGGCCTCCTCGTTTTAAGGCGGCTCCACACATTCGGCTTTCGCCGAGCAGCTCGCTCAATCCGAAACAGCTGTGCTCGGCGAATATTCGCTTCCTTTTATGAGTTCATAGACAGACACGCGGTGGGTTGGGCGAGAACCGCATATTCGTAACTCGGCAAATAGCAAGCAACTCGTCCACAAGACTCGGAATTCGGCGAGCGCTTGCTCGCCCCTCGCCAAACATATAATGTGTGAAGCCGCGCTTAGACGCCGAAGGTCATCGCTATTGCTTGCAAGTGAGTGGAGCCCATTGCAACGTTTGCCTCTGCCAGAAGAGACGCCGCTGTTCTCGGCCTGCCGCATGGGCCACGCGGACATCGTGAAGTTGCTGCTGGAGCACGGCGCCAACCTGCACTCCCGCGCCACCTTCACCTGGACGCCGCTGCACTTGGCGGCGCACGGCGGCCACGCGGAGTGCGTGCGCTTGCTGCTGGGCTGCGGCGCCAACACAGCCACCGACGACGTGTTGAAACGGACGCCGTTGCACTGGGCCGCGTGCGGTGGCTACGTGGAAGCGGTGCAGGTCAGTGTTTTACCGACGCCGTCTTCATTTGAAGATGATGCTGCTTTTACCCAGCCGCCTCCTTGGGGGGGGGGGGGGGGGCAGTACTACACACCCACGGCGGGAGACCAGTCGGGCGCTTGGTGCAGGTCACGGCTGCGACGGTGCCCTGCTGGTGTGATGCTAGCCCACGTGTAAGGCGACACCGGACCTCCTGTCCCGGTGGGGGAGGAACACCGCCACCTCCCGGGATGTACAGTATCATTTACAACATGTATGGGACTAACGAGCAGTAGCAGAGAGACCAATGAATCAATCCTCGGGGGTGTGGGGAAGCATCTTATAGTGTGGAGGTGGCGGTATTCCACTCCCGCTAAAACGTGAGATCCAGCGCCGAACCACTCTTCGGCTTGCGGGAATTCTCTCTTCAGGTACCGGGAGAGTTGGCTTAAGGTGGTTAGAGCGAGATACGTTTCATGTTTAACATGCCTTTTTTATTACATTAATCGAAAGATGAGAAGTTCTTCTATGTTCTGGTAGAATTTAAAACAATTTCACTGTCTAGTTTTGGAGAAATGAGACCGTAATTTTTGTCATTTTAACATGGGCTCTTATGGGGACTCAACAGAGCGGACCAGAAATTTTAAAATTGTGAGAAATCTAACTGTTGAAAGTGTTTTTAAAAACTTTTCCTTAGGTAGCTAGCATCTCGAAGAATCAATATGCGCCATTTGAAGGACATCTACCGTTTCAAATGGGAGACGTTTGCAAAATTGTAAGCCTAAATCACTCCTAAAGGAGACATTCGCGCGCTTTCTAGAGGGACGAGGTGGTTATGCCCAACTCGACAACACTGTGCGCGTTGCGCGGTTGATTCAAATCGAGTGACAAGTCCCCGGCAAGAGTTCTTGAATACCTCTCGGTTTTCTGGACGCAATTAGATAATCACTACAGGAAAACATTGCCTTTCATATTAACCAGATACTCAACAAAGCTTAAATTTGATGGATATAAAGATTTATGCGATCTTAATGAAAATGTCAATTCAATTAAAACTTGGAGCTCCCATCACACATTGATTTTTTTTAAACAACTATTCTTAAACTTCAAAAAAGTTTTTTATCTGAATAGTAATTATTAATCAAATATTTTAATGATCTAAAATATTGGAATTGAAAAAGAAACTAAGTGGAACAATAATAAATTTATTTTTATATACAAGAATTTTATTTTTAAACAATACATTTAAAAAAGGTAATTTTCTCTTTATAAATATTTGTTAATTTACATCTGTCTTTGTACAAGAATTTATTCTATCATAAGTTATTTTTAGTTCAAGTTGTTTTGTTTTTTTTATGAAGGAATGCCCAATACACTGGGCATCGAGGTCCACAGTATCTAAAACTAGTCTAGGCAAATGTAATTGAAATTGTAAGAGGAATAATAAATTCAGCCATAGGTAGTAATTAGTATTTTAATAGAAATCCCTTTTCTCCATAGCACTAAAGTTTGTCTAATCAGTTGCACTCCCTGCACTGTAGTAATGCATATTGAATAGATCACATATCTAATTTCCAAAACATTTTAACCTCTTCAATACAAAATGTTAAAAAAGACCATGTCACATGGAAATCTCTGTTGAAGATTTTCTTTCCAAAAATTATATAATTTTATTATTGCTGGTCGAAATGATACAGCTCTGAGATTTATGATGTAGTAATTTCATTTTACCAGCTTTAGCTTGGTACACAGTTTATACGATCTGCATCAAACTTAAATCAATATCATTAACATTATATAAAATTATACTGAAAACATTGCAACAAGATTCTACTCTTTACTAATCCCTACTGCTGAAAAGAATATGGTACTTTGCAAGTACCAACATAGTTCCAAAATTTCAACAAAAATAAAATGGGGAAATATCAGAGAAAACGAAGGCTTCATATCAGGAGGATAATAAGGAACAGTCAATGATTACGGTTTCAATTAATTTTCAATATGAAACTACATACAGTGTTGGAGAGAACCAAACTACTGATCTTTTTATTAAGCAATATAATAATCTAAGGTTTATCCTGTTACGGGCTTAGAAAAAAGAAATAGAGAAACAAGCATTGCAAATCTGAAAACATTTTATGACACTGTGGCATTGGGAGGAATTATTTACTCTACTGACGAGAAGCAATCAAGGGATCCATTCCAGCATTTGCTCAAAGTATCCTGGAAATTGGACGAAACCAGGACCGGAATGGCTGTTACAGATCAATTAGTATGAAATGACAATATGAAATAATAACAACATGAATCGGTAAAAATGACAATATGAAACAGAATATGACCATGAAAACACACACAGCTTTTTACATTAACATATGTTGGAATTTTCAATAATTGGACACACACCCAACTGCTCTGATGAAAGTTTATCTTCCAAGAATCTAACAATATTGTTCAAAACACGTTTGTTTCTTGTGACACGCGGTTTGTCATTGACTTGGACACCAAGGAAAACTGCAACACCCTTCTTTCCATTCAACTTGTATTCATTCAGCAAGCAACTGAATATCTACTATGCGACGTCCCACGTTTTGTACGTACTCCGCTTCATTACGTTTCTCCATCCGATGCCTTCCCTTAAGAAGGGTGGAACACTTTCGTCTTCTCTCAAATTGCGCTTTCGAAACAAATCTTCCACCAATTCGATCAGACATAGTTTACCGCGTGACGACTAGGCAACGAACAGTATTGAAAGTGGCTCAAAACGAAAATTTGAACAAGCATGAGCATTGAGCAGGTATGCCAATCTCAAGAACATTGCGGCGTTGCCCAGTTTACCAAAGACTTTTCGCCCTAATCAAATGAGAAAATGTTTGCAATTATTAACGATCTCTGTAAAAAGATATATGGATATATGCCTATAATGTTACTTTTTATTCTTTTGCTCTTGCTAATTGTTTAATTGTGCCTTTTTATATTCAATCTTATGCCTCAATTTTTCAATCCTTGGCCGCGCGATCTGTTGGTAGTAGCTAAGAAACTAGTCAATGGTAGGTCTATATGTGGTATTGAAATATTTTTATTTTCCATCAATAAAACAAAATTCATTAGTATAATAAAATAAAACTCTTACCAAAGTCCCTATTTTGTTTATATAGTCTCACAGTACCCACTTGTCTCGCAAATAAATATTTTTGCATGTAATATGGACTCTCTATCTACTAGGGAATATCTCGCTCTAACCACCTTAATGCATCAACTGATGATCCTGCAATGCCTCTGACCGGGCGGTCCGAGATTCGAGTCTTGACAGTGGGAAGATTTTCTTCGCTAGCTTGTCCGCTTGGTGCAATTCACTCGCTGTCTGGAGGAGATTTCTAGCTGCCGGCTGCTCTGATCGGTAGTTTTCCGCGGTTTATCCGATCAACACCAGGCAAATGCCGGAGCAGTTCTCTAACAAACGGGCCACGGAGAGTGCGCGATCTTTACTTCCTCTTCCTTGTTTTATCCTCACTCGTTACACACACTTACACCAACATACACTACACTTTGCTGGGAGATCGGTCGGGAGCATCGAGCATGTCCCGACTGCAGCGGTGCCCCGCTGGTGGGAGATACCTGCTTGGGGGAAATCCTGTTAGCCAACGGTTGGTTGGCGCCGGATTTCGCCATCCATCGAGGGGAAGATCACCTCCGCCCCTGAGGAAAAATCATGCTCTACACTAGGACTCATAACCTCAGTAGTTGAAAGGGCCCGCAATCACTAACACCCAACCAACTTCCTCCAGGTGTGTCCGCTAGCGGGGCACCCGTCGATGGATGAACTATCGATCAGAGCAGCCGCCAGCTATAATTCTTTTCCAGACAACGGCTGAATTCGATCGAGCTAATTTCGAAAACCCACCACTGTCGGGACTCGACCAGCACCTGCCAGTCAGAAACGTTGCAGTGGCAACATTTGTTTCTCTGAGCCATCTCACCTGGTTAATACAATACATGTTTACATTTATTTCTTCAATGTAATAAACTTAAAAGTATAAAGAAGGAAGAGTTCTTGAAGAACGTTGAAGCATACAAATTTAACAACTCCAAACTTTGAGACTACTCTTCCGTTAAATATTTTTTCGTAAAATCTTGTTGCAGGTACTTCTGGAAGCAGGCGCCGATGTCAACGCCCGCGATTACAATAACTATACCCCGTTGCATCTAGCGGCACCCGGCCTCTTTGAGGATGACTGGTACAGGCAGCTGCCGGTCAAGATCATCTCTGAAGTGCCTACAGACTTCTTGGGCTGCATCGCCGCCTTGGTGGAGGCCGGAGCGGACCTGAATGCGCGGGACTTCGAAGGCAATACCCCACTCCTGGTGGCAGGCGAAACCAATCACTTGAAAGGCGTCCACCTCTTGCGGGAGCTAGGCTCCGACATGAGCGTCATCAACAACAGGCGTGAGACCATCCTGCACCTGGTGTGCGGCTCAGGCGATCTGGAGGCGATCGAGACCGTGCTGGACGCGCAGTCGGTATGCGTGAACGCCCGGTCGAAGTTCGGTCGCACGCCGTTGCACGTGGCGGCGGCGCGCCAGGCGCCGGTCAAGTGCTTGGAGGCGGTGGTGGCGCGCGGCGGCGACGTGAACGCGCGCGACAGCAGACTGCGTACGCCGCTGCACAAGACGGCCATGATCGGCTACCACTCGGGCCTGGAGGCGCTGCTGCGCCTGGGCGCCGACCCGGCGGCGCGCGACCGCGGGGGCAAGACGCCGCTGCACTACGCCGGCGCGCTCTTCGAGCGCTGCGCGCACACGCTGCTGCGCTACCGGGCGCCCGTGAACGCGCGCGACAACAAGCTGCGCACGCCGCTCTTCTACACCGCCAGGACCTTCTCTTTCATGCCGTGCGTGAGCGTGCTGGTGGAGGGCGGCGCCGACCGCCACGCGCGCGACTGCGACGGGCGAACGCCCATCGACGTCGCCCACCCCGATGTGGCCCTCTTCATGTCAAAGTACGCCCTCGCCGGGTAGCCGACACGGCTCCAAGCAATTTTCCCACTGCGAATCTTATACCTTGTTAATTTTGAAGAAATAAAAACCGTCACTTTCTTTGTTGTAGTAAGCAAATTCAGATAAATGACGATAAGTTTTTTTATAATAATTAGTACATTGACCAAAATGTAAGGTTCGTATTGCATAATTTGTATATTGTACTTTCTTATAAAAACTGCCATAAAAATGTTTATTAATACGTCTTTGTTGTCTTAATTTCTTTCACATCTTTTAAACACTTCACTGATTGCCTCCTGTCAGGTTTCTAGTTTGCACTAATCTTTCTTCCTTCTCTCTCCCTCTTCACTGTTTATCCATCTACGTACCGTAGAATTGGGTGAATTTGATAACTTTTACTTTTTTTTTTTTAGAAAACTACATCTTCGGTTTTGAAAATTGCACTTTTGTGAATTGTAACAGATGTTGAAGGATGCTTTACATAATAAGGATTTAGATAACATGATTCACTTCTTTAAAATATTTATTTAACCGCCCTATCAATGTCACCCTTTCACACACACTCTCTCTCTCTTTCTCTCTCTCCTTCTCTCTCTCCCTCCCTCTCTCTCTCTGTCTGTCTCTCTCTCTCTGTCTGTCTCTGTCTCTCTCTCTCTCTGTCTCATGTTGAAATTGAGTTAACTGCACAATCCGTTTTTGTTAACCATGAACTTTGTGGCAGAATGAATAAATATTGAATATAATAAGTATTTGATTGTTTAAAGCACTGCCAATTTTTATTCTCGTAGAAATTATAACAAATTCTAGCGCAACAGTGATCAAACCTAATTCAAACAATTAGAACCGGTCTTTGAAGTCACGTGCACAAAGAATCAATTCACTAAAGAAGATAAGATTGCAGTGAATTTTAGTACAATTATATATTTGAAACTTACAAAGCATCATTCATGAAACAACGTCTTTGAACATTCACTGTCAGAACAAGAGAGTTACAGTTTTGTAAATGTCACTAAGGACAAAATACATAGAGAGTAACACACTTTTGATCTCGCACAAATTAATCTTCCCATAAAATACGAATATCCAAGGCCAATCAAAGCCAACAAATTCCAAGACCAAAAAAATCCTTCACAATATGTACCTTCTAAGACAAAAAAAATCCTTCAAAATATGTACCAGTCATGTATCATGATTTTTCAACAGTCTCTTATCCAAAACTCATGAGGAAGGTCATGACCACGAAGAGGATTATTTCTCTTATACCTGATTATGTATAATCACAATATTGTGGTTATTATTTTTATTTGTTTCCTTATATTTCATTTCTTATTTATGACCATGACATGTGATTGCATCAAACTGTTTATATTCAAACAATAATTTTTTATCAGACATTTTCAATAATTTTTTAGGTATGTCACCATATTTTTTTAATTTCTGAAATATTAAATTAGTAAATAAATGTACATTTATGTAATGTAGTCGATCGTATTTGTATAAAATCACAATATAGTTTTGCCCCGCGTTGGGCATGCCTTTATAGTTAATTACAATTTCTCTATAATTTAATCACAATATATTTTAGATCATAGTATCTTATTCAATTTAATCTAATGGAGTGACTAGCTCTAATTTTTATTAAGATTTTGAGCATCTGCATTATCTCAAGGTACTGTCCTTTTTCTCGTGGGCTAGAAAGTACCGCTCATATGAGTATTTGGATGATGATCATTTAATTTTGTTAGGAAATATCCTTTTACTAATCTTCATCAAAATCAAACAACTTGTAATTTGTTACCAAATTGCCAGTGAAATTAAGTGGCATCTACAAAATTAATTTATTTCAATTTACTATTTGTTTTGAAATTTGACAATACACATTATATTTTTCTTATTGTTACCTATTTTGATGGCCATAAAATCTCTATTTACAAAAATAACAATTATTTTTTTAACTTAATATTAACCTAAAATTAAACATATCTTGCCCTTGCTAAAATATTGTTATAAAAGTCTTTTTCTTTTTACTTATTGTCTAAACTTCCCCTGCAAAGATTATTACAGCATCGGTCTTAACCAATTCTATCGGCTGAATGGTTTAGCCGCTAGCAAAGAAGAAGAAAAGAAAACATTATCATTGTCCTTTTTCTCCTAACATCAATCTTGATAAAACTGCCAATGATAATGTTTTCAGGACAATGATAATTGTGTGTGTATGTGTATATATATATATATATATACACACAATTATCATTGTCAGTTACATATACATATACATACATATATATATATATATATATATATATATATATATATATATATATATATAATCAGGACAAAGTATGGGCATTTTTGTATTTTGGCACTGTAGACAGCACTGTGAAATATAAAGTGCAAATAAGAATAACTGTCAGAACGTAGTAAAAAATAATCGTCCCAAAAAAACACATTGATTTTGAAAATGTAATAAACCTCTGGCAATAGTGGGTAACCAGAATATTATTGATGGTCAAGTTTCCATAAGAGCTCTTGAAAATTGCACTGTTAGAATAAAAATTTGAATCATTTAAACTATATTACGTTATTTTGACCTTATATTTTTAAAACCATTTAAAGTATTTTGGTATCAATATTTTAGACAAAATTAATACTTTTTTACATCACTATTTTAGGCAAAAGATTCCTGTTCATAAAATTATGAGACGCAGCACGGTTGTGTGAAAATAAAATCACTTTAGCTTCTAGGCATCTTCTCCAAATCTCTAAAGTAATAAAAAATAATAAATAAATAATCTAAGGGAAGTAACCATAAGATGAATTGTATCTTAAAGGTCAAAGTCTTGATCTGGTCAAAGGTACAACATATGTTCACTTTTCACAAAATCATGCATGTCGAATTTTTTAATGTTAATTTTTTTCAAATAGTAAACTGCATATTTCATCTAGAATGTCTTTTTTATATTTTGGTAGTTTTCATTATGAAATAGAACAAATATAATTCAAGTTATGACATAAAACACTCAGAACAAAATACCTACATATGATTGTTGCAAACATTTCTTATTTATACACAACAATAATTAAGCTTTTCAAATAATGTCAAGACTTACAGCAGCTCTGGAGGTAGGAGTATAAACTGGGAATACCAACTTTTGAAATTCATCAGTAAGATTTACTTTGGCAAGGAGTGGTTAAAGGTACAACGGGTCGAAAGTACACCTTCCTTATAGAGGAACCTTTTCTTTATTAGTTCTTCTAACCTTTATACATCACCATTGTTTCCACTCTTATTTTTGTATTCTCAATTACAGTGGTTGGTTGCAAGGTAAAAAGGAAAGTTCTCTGAAAGAGAACATCTCAGTAACCGAACTGTGAGAAACTCAAGATGATTGGTAGCAATTCAAAAACCTCATAAGTTCTAGGCTTGAGATGCTGTTGAAATCACTGCAACAAACATTTGCTTTTATAGTATGAGGGAGAAGATTGTCAAGTAGGGTATGTTTTGGTATCACTAGATGCAGCTTACTGAGTGAGAGGGAGGGGGGGAAAGAAGGGAAAAAAAGCTCCAAAATCAAATTAGGTTTGTGGTTGGTATTTGGAATATGATTCCAGTGACAGAAGGGAAGAGATGAAGTGTGGTTTAAAAGCACAATTTTAAAAATAAAAAACAAAATTAAAATATTCAAAATTTAAAAGTACAAAACTTTTTAAATATTTTAAGATTTTTTAAACATTTTTTAACATCATTGTACGATTTTTATGCCCTAACCTAAAAAAGAAAGAAAGGAAAAACAACTAGATTTATGACAAACAAGCTTCCGATATTCCTGCATCTTGCAGTTAATCAATGCCAAGGTAGTACAGATGGCTGAAAGAGGCTGTAAGTGGTATTAAGCAAATAATTAATTAGAATAATGTTTTGTACATCAATCTCTACTTTTTAGTGAATACAGATATAATGACATTTTTCAAAATCAAGGACTTAAATTAGCTTTTAATTCTAAAAATGCCTTATCTGTAAGAAGATATATGAGCTGTTCAGAATACCTGATTAGAAACTGTTTTATCATGTTGGTAAAGTGAATTAAAATAAAGTATAATTGAATCATTTATTTTGTTCACCTGCAACAGATATTTTGATGAGATTTTTCTTTAACAGAGTCGAATATTACATTATGAACATATATTTTTGTGCAGAATACCATCTTCTGTCTTTTATGAATTACTTTTTAAAAGTGAATATCATGTTCACTGCGGAAATCCCAGACAAGAAGTAAGGTGTGTTTCTGCTGTTTAATGTACAGCAGAATCACACCTTACTTCTGGTTTCTGCAAACTTTCAGCTTCTGCGAAACAGAGTGAAAGTACAAAAGGTAAATTGAAGATGAGCATCAATGATGTATTATATGATATATACATCTCTGTTTAATTTCATTAATGTATATGTATATTTATGTGCATTCATGTATATTAATGTATGCGTTTGTATCAAGAAGTTTACAACACATTGAGATGATTTTGAATTGCTATATTTACTAGAAAAAGAAGTATCCAATTTTTACTATTAACCTATCGGAATGTATCCAATTTTTACATCAAATGGGGTGTTGTCCTTGGCAGGGCATCTGCTTCACACAATGTTCTTGATCGACATGGAGGAAAGGGACTTTCACTTTGACTAATAACCTTTTGTGTACAACAATAAATGGCATTGCGAGCCGCATGTGACCCACAGGTCACCTGTTGGGTAGCCTGATCTAAATCTTTCTCCAGAAAATTTAAAAAATGTGCACATATCCATATGTTAATACATCTAAATCACTACTTAAAATATTTCTTTGCATAGCAGACATATTTGCTGCTATGTCTGTTATAAGTAGCAACAATACATTATATAAAATTTGCACCTTTTCAATGGACTTTGTTAAAATCTCTTCCAAATAAGTATCAGTATGATGGTAACTAGATGAGTCAACTGTGTGACTAAATAAGATTTTCCATGTTTGTCAACAACCAAAAAAAGCAATTACTGATTTGTGTCAACTGTTGGACCAACCATCTACCTCTAAGGATACACTCTTGTCTGTTCAAACAGAATGAATTTTCCTTTATTCATCCTCAAATACAACATTTAGGAGATCATTTCCTATTTTGTCTTTTTTACGAGGTGTAGCACCCAGCCTTAAAGCTGCAGTAAGTTTTATGAATTCAGGGTGTTCAGTACTATGAAATGCAGTACTTGTACCACAAACTGAGCAGCCAGTAAATCCAATTCCTGTTGCTGTTGTTTGATAGCAACATGAATAAAATTGCTCATATTGGTAATAGATGACATTTGGATCTTTTAGTCAGTTACAAATGATGTTGCTCGCTTAACACACTGTAATTCTGTAATTTTTGATTTTATACATTTATTTACATACATCAATGGTACTGTAGGATACAATAAATCATCTAAAACCTGGAAAATTAAAAGAAATAATAAGTGTAAAAGCATGGTACAAAGAATACCCTCTCAAAAATGGATACACCACCCACTCAACGCTTCTACTAGAAAGCAGGCCAGAGTGTAAAGGAGAAAAAGAAATAAGAGATCTGGAGGAAAAAAAAAGTTTAATAAGTTAGAATGATATTAAGAAGGTACTACGTAAAGCAAAAACCAATTAAGCCATAGAACTAGGAAATAAGAGAATGGAGATCCTGAAATATGGCGGAGATGTGGTTGTGAGATACTGATAAGAAAATGTTCAATAAGATAGAAGCAGGAGAGGATCCACCTGTAGAATGGATCCTACATCTCTTCAATATTTTAGAAGAGTCAAACAACCATGTGAAAATTACAGTGGAATAAATGTCATACCATCAACAACAAGATTGTTTTCTAGTATTTTGAGTAAAAAAATAGAAGATTTACCTGTATTGAGTGAAGAGCAGAGTGGTTTTAGATGAGGATGGCTAGATAATATTCACTGTATCAGACAAGTTATAGAGAAACATAAAAGCAGAAATAGATCTATACCTTTATAGCACATATGAAGTGTTCCAAGAAGAAAGATATGGGAAGCAATGAAAAGAGTTGATATAAAAGAAAAATCTGATAAAAATCTTAATAAAAGCGAAAATTAAAATAGGAGATAAGTTAACTGGAAGCATTCCGGTAAATAAGGGTCTAAAATAAAGATATTGGTTATCTCCTATCTTGTTCAATATCTACCTAGAACAAGCCCTAAATAACTGGTAGAGGAATGTTCAGGCATGAGAATAAAAATTGGAGATGACACCTTTCACTCCCTTCTATTAACTGATGACCAGATAATTTGCTGAAGATGAAGAGGATATGGTGTATACGCTCAGAAAGCTAATCAAAGAATATAACAAATGGATATTAGAAATAAATTTTAATAAAACTGACAGTAAGTGCATTGGATAAGCAATAACGGATATAGACGTGAATGGTAACAAAATTAAAAGCTGAAACACCTTCAAATATCTCGGATATTTAGTAAACAATTCAGGTACATGTGCCACAGATTAATTATTACAGCCACTCTAGATTAATTATGGGGAAGAAAGCAACCAAAGCTTTACATGACGTATTATGGAATAACAATATCCATTATTGGATATGTCAAAAGAAAGATATTCCACTGTGTAGTAGAAAATATAGTACTATACAGAGCAAAAATGTGACCATAAACACACAAAATAAGAAATAAGAGACAACTTACTCGCAGGGACAAAAATGAAGAAATATGGAGAAGATGAATGTAATTTGTTCCATTACAAAGACATTTGGAAAATAGAGCACTACTATGGTATAGACATGTTCAGAGAATGAAAACATTATGTTCACCATACAAGATCTTAAAGTGGCAACCACCTGAGAGGAGAAGATGAGGAAGGCTCATTTTAGAGTGAGAAAAATACATCCAGAAAGGTATGGAGGATGGCCTCAAACCAGGAGATTGGGAAGGCCGAGAGTTGTGGAGGGTGAAAACAGCAAGGGAAAAATGCCGAAGAAGAAGAAGATAATACAACTATTAAAAGTTTTGTTTTTTAAGTCCATGATCGCTAAAGATGGTAGATTTTAGCAATTGCTAAAAATACAAAATGTTACCAAACACTGGAGAAAAATAGTAAACATTTGTTTGATGGTTGGTTTTGTATATTTCTGAAGGTTTTTAATCTGTAATAAAATGCGAAATCAATTGGAAAATGCTCAATCATATACAAAGTGTAAAATAATCGTGAATCAGTGATATAATTGCAATATTGCATTTTAAGGTTTCCTTCTTCTTCACTCTTTAAATAGGGATGAAACATTGGTGGTAACATATCGATGTTGGATAACATTTCATTAAACAGTGGCAGTGTTTATTAATTCATAATTAAAATGTAACTGATAAAACAGCACATCAACTAAGAACCATGAACTCTGAAATTCATTTTAGCTATCAGATATACCATATTTCAGCAAACTGGATTCAGACACATTTTTATCTATTTATGATTATTTTTACAATCACTTAATTAATATTAGAGAAAATTCAATTGTTCACTGCCTGCAAATTCTGTTGACAATGTAAATACCGAAGTTTAACCCAAAAAGCTGGAATGAGTATCTGGGTACCTACCAAGAGCGTGTAGGAACTGAATGATTTTTCAGCCAAAATAGTATGATAGTTATTGTCAGAAGAAACAGGTTAAAGGAAGCCAATGTTGAAATACACTCTGGTGAATTTCAGCATAACTGAGAAATGAAGTATTTCTGGACACATGTTGTAATGTACTATTTTGATTGTCTGCAAATGGGGAATTAATACCTGAAATAATGCCCCCATTTTTGAAACACAATGTATAAGAAGGTTGACAAAATCTGTGATTATGTTGCAGAACATTAAATCGCACAACAGAAAGAATATTTAGACAGTTCATATGTCTAGATATAATAGTCTAGAAAGAAAAGGTCAAGAATGAATATTCTCAATATTTTTTATCTAGTCTTGATATAGAATCATCATCAATAAATCTCAGAAATTTGTCCTGAACCCCTCATTGTGGATGAGGCCTCATTATAGGTTGGCCAGACTATTGCTGCGTATTACAAAATAAACCTCAGAAGCGCAAAACATTGTTATTTGTAACTTTGGATTTTCTGAAAATTTTTTGTATATCAGGAAATCCAACATTTTCTTGACCTTGTAACAAATGACTCATGAAAATTTATAATTGTTTCTTGACACATACACAGTTTCTGTTTATTATTCCATTATTTATTTTCTATTTGTATTCTTCTTTAATATTCTTTTCTTCTAATTCAATTGAATTTTAAAAGTTATTAAAAATGGTAATTTGTTCAATTAATGTATTTTCTACAACTATTTTGGCACAAAGATATTCTTTGCTGTAAAAGGCCATCATTGTTATTTTTGACTCGATACATTCATTCGGTATTCTTTGAATATTTATCTCAATTCAAATGCTGCTTTCCATAGAATGTGTACAAAGTCTAACATTGATGCGTTGTAATCTAGTGTGTGTAGAATTCTTTGATAAATTTGAAAATTAGGAGAAGGTATGTGCATGAGCATCACAGAAAAAAAAGGATAATAATTACACAGATATCAGGAACAAATCATGCACAAAAATTATTTCATTAATAATTATTTCTTCAGATTTTGAAGTTATTGCTTTGTTTTGTGACATTCCAACCATTTGTTATGTTTTTTTTATTTATTGTAGAGTTATCTTTGTTTAGCAGTTTTGATGATAACTAAACATATTTGTATCCTTTTTAAATATTAGTTGTAGTGTTATCTAAATGAGTATTGCATGGTTGACTATGAAATATTTCATCATTGTTTTGACATGGTATTAATAGGAAGATAAAGAATTAATTTAATGACACTTGGATATGAATGCTATAAAAAAAAGTTTGATTTGGCATACAGATTGAATAAGATAGAAAGAAGTTGATGAAACAGTTTTGTGCTAAATTATACATGATATTTTCCAAAATGTCTTCAGAATTCAATCACATGTAGGAAACAGGATATGCATGGTAGTCAATCATTATGTTCACTATATTGAGTACAGAATCATAAGGGATCTATGAGTGGTTAAGATTTGACCGTAACATTTTGTGAAGTAAATAATACCAAGTTTTTTCATTTAGAAAAGATATTCATTTAATTAATATCTATTAACAGTTGCCTTTACTTTGTAATAAATTTTCATTTATTTTTAGTTTACTCAAGTGAGAAGAATGATTTTAATTGTATGTTATTGTTTTAGCAAAAAATGTTCAAACCTAATATAGGCAATCAAATAATTAAGGTAGTTTTAATACATTATAAATCTTTACTTTTGCTAGATTCTGTATCCTATTTTTCTCAAAATTTAAATTTTGATTTCACCAAGTCTAACTTTAAAATAATCCAATTTATTTAAATAAAAAATAAATTACATAATTTGCAATTAAACATATTGCTATTTCAACTGTAAAGTAACAAATGTGAAAAATCACTGCTTTATAGGAGTCTCAATTAATTGATTCACACATATCAGTAAAATCAACCGTAATCATATTCCATAATCATATCCAATAGTGTAATGCTTAAAGTTTTTTTAAAATTGTAACACTCTCACCATGTGCGTACCGCCTTTGAAGCTACCGCCAAATGACGAAAACAAGAAACTGGCTTTTCCACACTCGATATTAGTTGATACATGAAAAATTGCCTACTTTGTGTCGAACTGGATTGTCACTGAATTTACATACTATTAAATTTTATAGTCCCTCATGTTAATAAAACATTATACCAGATCCACACCGCTCACACCAGGTACTAGTAAAAACTAGTCACACCCATCAATTAAAGAATAAGAATTTAAAATGCATTTTATAGTTAACGGACATTTATTTTTAATGAAAAAATATTGTAATACCGAAGTGTAAATTATTCTATTTAAATATTGCCCCACAACAGTACCGCCTAGTCACCCATGACGACAGATTCCTGAATATTATCGAAAATCATCACATAAGCAAACCTTCAAAGTTCACGCTCACGTCTTCAGTATTAACAACTCCCCTTTCAATACACTAGGACAATCCATCATATTGATTTTCTGTGGCATTGGTAGTCATTGGCCATTGGTGCCATACCTTACACTCCTCTATAACCACACCTCTCATCAATTCTCGTCTTGCCGATTCTTAGTTTCGGCGCTATGAGCGCTGGTATCGCCTGTCTGAATTCCCAACCAGAGCACGCGACATATCAGCTGGTGTCAGTGAGCAGTTATTATAACCACGCGTGCAGACGAAGCTGACGTATAGTGAAAGATACGAGGAAAAGAAGGCCCGGAACTGCAATCCTCAACAGGAATAGGTCAGACCTGTTCCTGGCTGCCCGTGGTGTTTCATGTTGCTTGAAGAGTCCATTGGGAAGCCGGTAAAAGATTTGTAAAGTGAGTATTTTCTTGCATTTTCGAAGTTTTCTTCTCTGAACTGTCATTGCATGTTTAAAGGTTTTCATTGTTTGTGATGGTAATTCGCATGAAACAGTAACAAGCGCGTTGAAGCCTGAGTGTGTAACAGTTATCAGAATACTTTGGTGTTTAAAATTGAATTACAAATTAATGGCATTTTAAGTAGTGATTTTACTGTATAGAGTTATAAATGTACTACATTGATTATTTCTGCGATAGTTTTGTAGATCGTCTTTTAACAAAAGCATGTTGTGGAAACTAAAGTTCATGATTCAGACTAGAAAGCTCTCCCAAACTGCAACAGGTCCTTTTACACGTAGACGCAGAAGTTGTATTTTGGGTCTGTGTCATCCAATCCCCCTAATAACCCATTCATATTTTAAAGTGTTTTAGTTAAATAAAAATAAATTGATATATTTTATTCTGTCCTGTGGTGTAGGTTGCCCTGATTTGAAGTGAATATTAATTTTGCGCACTTACTACTAGAGTAAGTAGCCTACTGGATTATACCAAGCTTTTATATTTTTGTGCAAGTGATCAAAGAAATAGGATGATTACATATCCTGAATTGTCCTATTGTCAATGTTAGAGAATGAAGAACATTAATATGAAGATTTCTGCTGTGCACAAAATGATTGAAACGACGTTAAAAATAACATTGCGCAACATGTCGTCATTGCAAACTAATATGATTACGCAGAGAAATCACAATTAGATGTTCTAGTATACTCAGCTATCGAGTGTATTTAGCCCACAACAACACCTAATTGACTCAAATTCACTCTCCTCAGTTTTACAGCAATCGGTCCGAAACATAGTATCTATCAAATTTCTTATCTTTTCAGTACCTCGGTATTTGGAAATACTCATTTTAATAGTAGTAATGATAATAATAATAATGAAAAAAATAATAAGAATAAATTCATGAGAAACGTGAGTCTTTTTCGGAGGCGTTCGCTAGAGAATTACAACTAAGGTAAGAAACTGATATCGAAAGATTATTTTAATGAATGAGAAGAACCCTTTTAGGAATTAAATGATTAATATTAAACTTTATTGGACGTTAATTGGTTTGAAATTTATTTAATAGGAACAGTTTCCTAATCATAGGTTTATTGATTTCTGTGACTGCGATTGACTACGACTGCGAGTGACTAAGTACTGCCGATTTTGGTAGAACTGGCAGCTGACTGACCAGACAATTTACGACTAAATAACTGATTACGAAAATTCTTAATATTCATTTTATAAAATCGTTTAGTGTTAGAAAACTGGCATAAATTCCTGTTTTTCCCCCAACGAAAATCTGCTACACTTACACAGAAATTTGAACGTAATGCCTGAACTCAAAATCTGTGATTGCGTACGAATGAAACACAATTGGTCGGTTTTCAAATAATGCTTGAATAAACTTTCTTGGGTTATGTGAACTTATTTTTACGTAAAAAGTTGTAGAAATGTCTGATAAAAATGTTGGCCAGGAAGTCGTGAAAAAAAAGTAAACAAAAAAAGAGAATTCAACTGTTTTTTTGAAACACTTGTTGTGGAGAAGGTAGTCCTAGCTCCTGAATGTATGTGATATTGATCGACTTCACCAGAGGCCGTCGAACTCTGTTCCCACCGTACATTATTAACCCCTTTTTGGGTCAGTTAAGAACATTATTAACCTTATTTTATTAAGCGAATTTGTTTTAGTACATTGATGTAGCGGTTATTCTGGAACTTCGTGGTGTTTTGGTACAAAAATAGAAAATAATGTATATCGATTTTTATGGTGATGCAGTTGATGTAATCATAACATAGTTGTGTATCAATGACGTTAGCCATAAAAAATATTGTTTGATATCAATTCGATGTTTTTTAATTACACTATATTTCTTGACGTTAAAATCGTGATCCAGAACATCATTCATTACAATGGTCACAGTGGTGGATTTAGGTCTGGGCACTGCCCCTTGGGCGGCAAATTTTCTAATTAAGAAGTTTTTGTTTTCGAAAAATTATTTATTGGCGGGGTATTAAAATTGTTAATTTAACAAGAGCATTTGCGCACGGCCAGCTGGTCGGCAAAGAACACAATCGTGGAATTTGTTTTAACAAAATTATATAAATTAATTTTTTTAAATATTATAGCTTTCAGTATGTCTATTGTCAACATGTATATACAATAAGCGCATCTTTTTTGTTATATAAATACATTTATTAAATTATTGTAATTGAACTAAATAATAAATAGTAAATATTTTACAAATTCATAGCTATTTTTACTTCAATTCGACATATCTCGGTTAAAAATCAAAGAAATCATTTGAATTTTTGTTTGCCCAAAAATATTTGAGCTATACATGACCACGATTAAACCCAATTATTAAAAATTGTAACTTCTAATTAATAATTAACAAACAATTGATCTATTTTCGTATCTACGCATTCGTGTTCAACTCAACATTGTATGTTACGTATCTTGAGATACGAAAAACACCGAGCGATATAATTGTTCATTAAGGTAAGTTTATTATTTTGTAAAATTATTTAGAGCAAAATACTAAAAATTATTTATAAACTTAGTTTGCGAGTTAATTAGAAGAAACGAAGCGGACAAGAGCAATGGAAAGTTCTCTATATTTTTAGAACTTGTAAATTTGAATGCAAGCATTGTACAAGTAAAATCAACTTGTTGCGAGACTTCTATGACTTGGATTTAGACGGCACATTGGGATATGAAATGTTACACTTCCAAGCACACTGCGCTGAGAACAATATTGATTTTTTCTCGAATGGAATTGATGATGTTTGTATTGCAATTGTAAATGGTGTATACAAATGTTGAAGTTGCATACCGGATGATTGTCTGCATAAATACTTGCAGCGCAACAACAAACAACCTCAGATCTAAAATCACCGAAGATCGGTTTAATGGGCTTGCTTTGTTGGCAATAGAATCCGAAATTTTAAAATCAATGAACTGTGTTCAGATGGCAGAGATTGCTAAGGCAGCAGTGCCGTAGCGGTGTCGGACCAGAAGATTGCGGGTATGTCTGTCTATATGTGTCGTCCTTTACCCCTCATAATCATTTCATCTTCCATAGCCCTAGGACTAATAACCCTGATAAAAATCGGATCCAGCTAAATGCTGGTCCCAGATAAAGTTACATGCACCTGCCACTGAGAAAAAACAAACTGTGATAATCGCATTGACCAACTTGTTGTCCAATCAGAAAAACACAAGAGATTTTAGTTTATTTTGTGTAATGTTATTCATTTTATTATACAAATATTTGTATTATAAATTGAATAAATGATTTAAGTCATTATTTAAACTTTATTGAAACTTAAAGAATAGAAAAAGAGGCGGCACTGAGTGTGGTGTACAGAGGCTCCTCATGTGTACATCCGCCTCTGAAGGTCAACAACATTAGGTTTTTATATATTCAAAGAGGGAAAAAATGGGTGATTTCTCACCGAATATTTGCTTGTTCAAATCTATTTACATAACTTTTCCATCACCCATGTTTTTGTAAGTAATCGCATGATAAACGTTTCTGGAATTGTTGCATTATATCTTGGTTGGAATGATTTATACTTAGTATTAATTAAAAATGTCAGTGAATTAGATTATCGTTTGACGAACATCCCTATTGCGTATATATTCTTATAACAATAGTCCGACAAAATATTTGAAGACCAAATCCCTTTCCATTTCAGTGATGTCTCGGTGGAAACTCGCCGCGACAGCGCTGAGGTTTTCAGGGAAGATATAAGAATGGGAGCCCATCGTGTATACTTTCAAATTCACATTACATCTCTGTAATCATTCCTATGTGACTCCACCAAGAAACATTATTACAAAACTCTACAGTTTTAAAAAACGTGTTCAAATAATTAGCGGCTCATGATAAGGTTGCACAGATTAGGGTAATCCGTAATTGTTATGGTTTCAAAAAGTCATGCTTAAAAAAATTTAAAAATTGATGCTTAATATAAATCCACAGCATGATGTGTTTTTGAGTCTTCGTTAGTTTTAATCGTTCCAGTGTGTTATTCGACTTTGTGATGTCTCTTTTTTTTGCAACACGGGATTTAAGGTACACTTACTCGTACGGTTGTTTCTAAAATAGTATTGTACAGCTTGGATTTCTGATTCTTTTTTTTCTTCTAAATATAATCCTTAATTGTTGAGTGCAAAAATATTAGACTGCTGACTCTTAATATAGAATTTATTCTGTGAAGCCCCCTCTCCCCCCCCCAAAAAAAAACAACAATCGCCAAAACCCATTTTTCAGATTGCTTTTAGTAGTCCTCTTGTTTTTTAAATCTATATTTTAATATTTGGAGCAATTTTACACAAAGCCCTAAGGGCATTTCATTTATTCTCGAAAATGACTAAACAGTTTGGGAATATTTTTTATCACATAAAGCAAAGTATGCTTATGAAAATGGCACATATCCAATTTTCGTTGAATTTTCAAACATTGCAAAAGTTCAAAATATATGGAGAGTTTTCCAACAACAATAATATAGAATATAGAAATTTTCTGTACGTGAAGTTTATTCTCCACAATTAGTACTTTAATTATTGGAAATGTTCGAATTTAATAAGAACTAGTTGTGCTACAAAATGCCACACATTTCCAACATATTCTGATGAATTCTAAAATTAATAAATAATTCAAACAACTTCACTAATAAACAATTCTGGTGGCCCAAATTATAAATAATTCTGGCAGACCCAATATTACATAATTCTGGCGGCCCAAGTAATAAGTATTTCTAATGTCCCAAGTAATGAATAGTTGTAGCGACGCAAGTAATGAATAGTTGTAGCGACGCAAGTAATGAATAGTTGTAGCGACGCAAGTAATGAATAGTTGTAGCGACGCAAGTAATGAATAGTTGTAGCGACGCAAGTAATGAATAGTTGTAGCGACGCAAGTAATGAATAGTTGTAGCGACGCAAGTAATGAATAGTTGTAGCGACGCAAGTAATGAATAGTTGTAGCGACGCAAGTAATGAATAGTTGTAGCGACGCAAGTAATGAATAGTTGTAGCGACGCAAGTAATGAATAGTTGTAGCGACGCAAGTAATGAATAGTTGTAGCGACGCAAGTAATGAATAGTTGTGGCGACGCAAGTAATGAATAGTTGTGGCGACGCAAGTAATGAATAGTTGTGGCGACGCAAGTAATGAATAGTTGTGGCGACGCAAGTAATGAATAGTTGTGGCGACGCAAGTAATGAATAGTTGTGGCGACGCAAGTAATGAATAGTTGTGGCGACGCAAGTAATGAATAGTTGTAGCGACGCAAGTAATGAATAGTTGTGGCGACGCAAGTAATGAATAGTTGTAGCGACGCAAGTAATGAATAGTTGTAGCGACGCAAGTAATGAATAGTTGTAGCGACGCAAGTAATGAATAGTTGTAGCGACGCAAGTAATGAATAGTTGTAGCGACGCAAGTAATGAATAGTTGTGGCGACGCAAGTAATGAATAGTTGTAGCGACGCAAGTAATGAATAGTTGTGGCGACGCAAGTAATGAATAGTTGTAGCGACGCAAGTAATGAATAGTTGTGGCGACGCAAGTAATGAATAGTTGTAGCGACGCAAGTAATGAATAGTTGTAGCGACGCAAGTAATGAATAGTTGTAGCGACGCAAGTAATGAATAGTTGTAGCGACGCAAGTAATGAATAGTTGTAGCGACGCAAGTAATGAATAGTTGTAGCGACGCAAGTAATGAATAGTTGTAGCGACGCAAGTAATGAATAGTTGTAGCGACGCAAGTAATGAATAGTTGTAGCGACGCAAGTAATGAATAGTTGTAGCGACGCAAGTAATGAATAGTTGTAGCGACGCAAGTAATGAATAGTTGTAGCGACGCAAGTAATGAATAGTTGTAGCGACGCAAGTAATGAATAGTTGTAGCGACGCAAGTAATGAATAGTTGTAGCGACGCAAGTAATGAATAGTTGTAGCGACGCAAGTAATGAATAGTTGTGGCGACGCAAGTAATGAATAGTTGTGGCGACGCAAGTAATGAATAGTTGTGGCGACGCAAGTAATGAATAGTTGTGGCGACGCAAGTAATGAATAGTTGTGGCGACGCAAGTAATGAATAGTTGTAGCGACGCAAGTAATGAATAGTTGTGGCGACGCAAGTAATGCATAGTTGTGGCGAAGCTACCAATGAATAGTTGTGGCGAAGCTACCAATGAATAGTTGTGGCGAAGCTACCAATGAATAGTTGTGGCGAAGCTACCAATGAATAGTTGTGGCGAAGCTACCAATGAATAGTTGTGGCGAAGCTACCAATGAATATTTCTGGCGACCCTACTAATGAATAGTTGTGGCGACCCTGCTAATGAATAGTTGTGGCGACCGTGCTAATGAATAGTTGTGGCGACCCTACTAATGAATAGTTGTGGCGACCCTACTAATGAATAGTTGTGGCGACCCTACTAATGAATAGCTTTGGTAACGCAATTAATAATTCTAGTGACTCCTTATCTAATAGATAATCGAGGGACCTCAGAACTAATGGAGAAGCCTTGTGTCTGCTGAGCTGTGACACCCAACACATCCGACCGTCAGCACTACCCGGCGCGGCAGGTGTATTCGTCCGCGGGGCGGGGCGGTTCGGTCGGAGGGGTACGATGGCGAAGCGCAAGTGGGCGCGCGCGCTGCGGCGGGCGGCGGCGCGCGGCGACGCCGAGGGCGCGGCGCGGCTGCTGAGGAGCGTGCCCAAGTGGCGCCACGTGGAGCTGCAGCGCGCGCTCAACGCGTGCGCCAGCGAGCAGGTGGCGCGCGCCTTTGCCGCCCACGCGCCGGCCTTCTTCGAGGAGGACGGCGGCGGCGCCATCGCGGTGATGGGCGCGGCGGCGCACGGCCGCGAGGCCACCCTCCGCGCGCTGCTCGCCGCCGGCGCCTGCCACGCCGACGCCAGGGGATCCTTCGAAGGTGAGCGCCGCCTTGGAATGCATGAATGCTTGGAATATCCGAAAAGCATGCCATGGAATATTTGAAAAAAAATATTATGATCTCTTAATATTCTTGACAACATTTTTTTTTTTAAATTTCGTAAGTTATAAATTGAAGGAAATGACTATAAATTTATGATTTAGTAAAATTAGTAAGTTTCTAGTATTTTTGACATCAAAATTATATTATTTTTTTATTCCATAAATGCTTTATTTCTTAGGATATCGGAGCGGGTTGCCCCGTCATCAAAGTACAAATATCAGGATTTATATTCTTGCGTAGGACATTCGATCAAGAACTGGTGATCATATTTATGACCCCGTGTCCTACGATAGAATATAAAACATTATTTTTTTAGTTAGTTTGATGACGGGGCCAACCCGCTCCGATATACTAAGAAATAAAACGTTTATGGAATAAAAAAAGAATATAATTTAGATGTCAAAAATACAAGGGACTTTTATTAATTTTACTTAACCATAACTTGAATGTCATTTCCTTCAAGAATTGCCATAAAATGTGTTTATTTAATCAACGATTATCCTTCAGATATAGTCTACTGAATTGAAAAGTTTGTATTTGAACGTTATTTTTTTAAAATATTTGATAAATGTTTTTCGGAGTGGCTCCCTCTACATGATTTTCTGCTTAGTAGCAATACCAAATTCCGGCTCTATTTCATCCATATTGATGCAGGGCTCGTAAGAGTCTTCCCGAAGGAAGAGACTCGCTTCGCCAGAACGTGGCAAACAACTGCAACCCGAGGTTGGAATGGCGTCGAATATGTTACAAAGATCCCAAATATTTTTAGGGCAGAAACGAAGTTTTTCGGGGCGTGTCGAAGTTGATGTCGAGGCTGCAGGCTTCGGCTACGCCTTTAACAGAAAATATCCTAGAGTCTGAGTAATGCACAACTTCCAACGCCTTTTTTATGAAAATACTTTGCTGTTGGACAGCACGAAAATACTTTGCTCCGAAACACGTTTTCAAAACAATTTCTTTAATAAAAATAAATTACACTCGAGAATTCTTAAATTTAGCTATTGTTTTCACTTTGCTTCGATAATATTTTTTCGGCAATTTGGAATTGTGTTCGCGCCACAAAAACAACGCGCTTATTTGAACTGCGAATTAGAAAGCCCTGCTTCCCATCTCGCGAGTCGTGCATCAGTCTGAATGGAGAGTCTGGATAGCCCTCCCGTGCGAGGGTAAAGGCTCATTCACAATGCAAACATAAACATAAGCATGGCGTTAACATAAACGTTAGGACTGTCCATAAGCGGGCTCATTCACAATGCGTTCGCATAAGCATAACACGTAAGACATTATCTTAAAAACTTACAAGCTTTAAGCTCTATACTAATGCTTAAGTAAGACATAAGAAATGAACCAATCACAGTACATTAACTTAAAATCGAGAATCGAAATACGAGCGAAGTCTATAGACTAACGCCATTTGGGCCATAGACATAGTTGACACCTCGAAATCGATTCTCAAATCCAACCAATAGTAAACTACAATGTCTCACAGCCAATAGAAAATCTTATTTTGCTTTACGTTTATGTCGGACATTATGAATACTTCAGTCTATCACTTATGTTAATGTTAACGTCTATGCGTTGTGCTCGTGCATTGTGAATGGGCCGTGAATGTGTCGTCGCCCTTTGGTGGTGCGAGCGAAGGGCGAGCGCTGGTTTGCCCCCGCAGGCGAGATGCCGCTGCACGCCGCGAGCGAGGCGGGCCACGCGGCGTGCGCGCAGGCGCTGCTGGAGTTCGGCGCCGACCCGCACGCGCGCTCCTCGTTCGAGTGGGCGCCGCTGCACTGGGCCGCGCACGGCGGCCGCGCCGCCTGCGCGCGCGTGCTGCTGCGCTGGGGCGCCGACGCCGCCGCCCTCGACGCGGTGCAGCGCAGCGCGCTGCACTGGGCCGCGTCCTGCGGCTACCTCGACGTGCTGCGGGTGCTGCTGGACGCCGGCGCCGACGTGCACGCTCGCGACTACATCGGCTACAACCCGCTGCATCTGGCCGCGCGCGGCTACTGGGAGAACCACGTGAGCTCGCAGCTCCCGGACAAGTCCGACTGGGACGCGCCCACCGACCACCTGGGGTGCATACGGGCGTTGGTGCGGCACGGAGCGGACGTGGACGCGCTGGACGACGAAGAGCAGACGCCGCTGATGGTGGCCGCGGAAAACGCCTTCAGCCAAGGCATCAAGCTCCTGCTGGAGTTGGGCGCGGACCTGTCGCTGTGCACGACTGCCGGCGAGAACGTCCTGCACTTCGCGTGCCGTTCGGCCGACCTGGAGACGATGGGGTGCGTGTTTGAGACGGGCGCGTTCGACGTGCAGTGCCGCTCGGGCGACGGCAGCACGCCGCTGCACGTGTCTGCGTCGCATTGGCGGACGGCGGAGTGCGTGGAGGCGCTGGTGCGGCGCGGCGCCGACGTGCACGCGCGCGACGCCAAGGGGCGCACGCCGCTGCACCTGTCGGCGTCGCGCGGCCGGCCCGAGGGCATCGACGCCCTGCTGCGCCTGGGCGCGCGCGTGGCGGCGCGCGACCTCGCCGGCAAGACGCCGCTGCACCGCGCCGCCGTCACCTTCGAGGATTGCGTGCGCGCGCTGCTGCGGCGCGGGGCGCCCGTGGACGCGCGCGACGACGACGGCCGCACGCCGCTGCACGACGTGGCCGCCCTCGAGGAGTACCCGCCCGTGGCCAACGCGCGAGCGCTGTTGGAGGCCGGCGCCAGCCGCGCCGCGCGCGACCACGCCGGGCGCACGCCGCTGCAGGCCGCCGTCTGCCCGGAGATGCGCCTGCTGCTCTCCAAGTGGGGCGTTGCTGGGTAGCAGCCTCCCCCTGCTCTAGTGAATCAGTCCAGGACCTTCGGATGTTACGTTTCGAGCAGCTGTCGTTCACGGGGGGAATGGAATGTGCAAAAAGGACAGGTACCGATTGGGCTGGCAACGTTGAGTATGCCATGAAATGTTACCCTCGTCATTTTCCAACGATCATTGATCCTTCCGCAATTATTTCTGGTAGCTAATCTAAGATATTCGTTGTCATTATAATCTTTCTCTTGTGATTTTCCTCTTATGATTTGGTTCGAATCATGCCACGTTCGATGCCACGTTCGAATCATTCACTGTGTAACCCCATGGACACCTGAAACATTGCACTTGGGTAGACTGAATAGATGTAATTCTCTCCCTAGGAAATTATTTCATTCCTACTGCCAATAGAATGCTCTTCTGTCGCAGGCTGCTATTGGTAATTTTTAACACTTTTCTGTAATATACCTCATTTCTTTATAAAACGCTTGCAATATTTTTAAAATTCTTACTTACAGAATATTGACGAATCACGCTCCCTTCCTGGGTAACGCAGACAACCTTTTGCTAGACTCTCTTCCTCATTGATCTACACTAATGTCTCTGGAGATAGTTCCCGTCCTCAGTCGCAGTTGAAGCAGTAATTCTGACGGTTAAACAGGGGCGCAAGGAACAGCAACCTGCTAGTCTCAGATCTTGTGATGCTCCGATTAATGCCCTGGTCCCTCCCGGTGGGTAAAACTGGCGCAGATCTTAGATATTTCATTTGTAGGGAAGGGATCACTATCTGATGATGGTCATTATACTCGTAATATTATACAATTTTCCACTTAGGAAGTATTAGTTGTTTTCAATAATAAACATGCTGAATACTTTTACGTATTTTATTTAGGAATTGCTAACGGTGCAATTTCATGACTAATTTATGTGTATATTTTGCTTTTCTTCCAAAAGAATATACATCTTTTCAAGTTTTTGAATGGAGAGGTCTTAATTTCCTCTCGCACTTTGAAGCCACTCTATCCGAGATCGGCGTCGGGTTTGTGGCTTGTTTTCTTTGATTCTTGTCTTCTCTCGTCAATCCTTTGAAAGCGTGCTCTATTTGTACTTGCCATCATTCTAATCTCAGTAATCAGTTGGATAAAAGTAAACACGTGCCTTAAATGTAATAAATTTAATCCGTTCGTAATCACCTGGTTATTTCATAAATATGCGGCTCTCCGTTAAGGAAACTGCTCACACAATGACGTGCTTTGGAGGAGGGTGTGGGGGTGAAAGTCCGACGTTGGTGAAATTTCGACCCCTACCCGTTTTCAGACAACTTGACGATGTTACCGTTATCATTTGCTTTGTTTCTGTTTGAGCAGCGTCGTGAACACTAGTATTCGTACTGCCTATACTTACTCTATTAGTTCCATAAACGCGCAGGATGTTACGAATCCGTCCAAAATTATGTCAGTCTGTTCTTGTTTGGGTTTGCCCAAAATTATGACCTTAAACAAACTACCCTAGTCATGAGAATATTGCTTATCCATCCTTCGCGTTCACGCACTCTTTCTTCTTATCGAAAACGGTGTATTTTTGAAACGTTTGTAGTTTTGAAATACTGGGCATTGTCAAGAATATTCTACATTCTTTTGGAACACTCTTACTGTGATACTTGTTTAAAGACAGATATAGATAAAAATACGAATGTAGATTTATTTCGAATCTACTCTTATGTAGCATTGTTTTAGTAACAGCTCTATGTATTATACGATCAAAGAAAAACATTGTGTTTTCAACTGAAAATATGGAGAATAATAAAGTATTTATTTTAATGTTATTCATTTCATTACTTCAATCACGCAATTTACTTAATACATGGTATAATTCAACATGATATAATTATTGTTTGATTTTGTATTATTGTATATTGTTTATTGCAAATAAATGAAAACTTTATTAGAAAAAAATCTGCATCATTTGATTTTTCCGCAAGACCTTTATTGTCTTAGAGTAGCGATTCACAGCTTTTTCTTCATAGCTCTATCAACGAATGATAAAATAAGTAGTCCGTATATGGATTGAATATTTAGAATGAGAAACTTTTCATAAGATAGTGTGGAGTTGAAAGCAAAAGTGAGTAGGAAACAATTTTCATTTATCATTTTCGCCTGACGCCACCCTCTCTTCGGACAACGAAATAAATTTGACGAACACGCAAGCACTTGGCAAAATAGGCCAGTTTAATGCTCATTTATAATTTAATGTACCAGCGCGTTGCCAAAATTTGGTGGATTGTCTCAGCTTGAAAAAGTTTGTCCCTATGTTAAAAGTCAATCTATTGTGTATGCATGTGTACGTATAGAAATTGCACTATGAATAATCAGTCCAAATGATGGTCTTATTTGTGAGTTAAAAACTTTTTAAAATCTATGGGTCTTGCCTCTTTCATAAAAAGTGATTAGGACATTATTATTGGCATCGTTTCTGTTATTACAATTTCTTTACATTTATTTCCGTAGACCAGAATTTTGATTTACAGGGATGTTATTACAAGTTGTCATGTATTATGAGAATTTCTTGTTTTTTTGTTGAAAATGTTTCCTAGGTTACAATGCATTTCAGTGTTATTTCATTACTTTGCGCTTCTATATTTACAACAAACCGTCGTGAATTTTTCAAAATTGACAATCGATTTTGAATAATAACATTTTCCTTGATTTTTTTGCGAGAGCAAATCAAAAGACATTTTATTTGATGGTTGTAGTGTACATCTCTGATCATTAATTTCAAATGATACTCATTTAGACAGCCATTTTCAAAGTAGTTTTATTAAACGACGAACGACAAACAAAATATTAAAATTTACATTTTATCGTGGGATGAGGAAAAAGATAATTGAATGTAAATTATTATCATATTCCTCAGCTAGTACTATGTAATTCATGTTCATTTGTTGTTATATCAAGAAAAAACTGATTGTATTATTATTTATTTTATGTCTGTCGTCATTTTTTTTACTATCATGTGGCATGCATACAATCTGAAGTATTGTGAGGTTTGTACACTTGTCAAACCATATCAATCACATATCTCTTAAAATAGAATGCGTAATTATATCTAATGAGCGGAGGAAGGATCAGGTTTTGCATGCATAAATCGCACATATACACGAATTTGTAAAATATAAGGAAATTAGACACTTCATATTTATTTGCTATGGCCTTTGAGCACGGCCCACTTACACAGTTTTAGTTATGAAACAATAATTAGACCCTTTCGCGCGGTCGTATTACTTTGCTAATTGCTTCTCTGAGAGGTTATTCACCCCCACACCGTGCGGCAGCTGGTGGACACTGTTCTCAGGGAAGATACAGTTTAGGGCATGCCCTGGTCATACGTCCATTGCCCGCTTTCTATTAGGAGCGTGTTGTGCCCCTTGTACAGAGAAGGGGGAAGAATACCTGGAACGGGGGGGGGGGGCGCTAGCGGACTGAAAGGCCCTTCTCGATACAAAGTAACTTGTACACCGCACCGGGCCGTGAGGTGCCCGGGGGGGGGAGAGGGATTGCGCTGGTTAAGAAGGGAGGCGGAGGATGACAAAGTTACAAGAATTTCATTGCACATACGTTTATTTGATTTTAGATTTCTAGTCTACGTGAATGGGATGATATGATAAATGAAATGTTAATGTACAGTAATGAAAGCAAATGAATTGTACAAAATGGATGTTCGTCTTTAATTGTCACCGTGAAGGTGACGTCGTGACCTTTGTCGCACTACACGTTCATGGGCACACGGTGTTGCCGAATACCTGCTGCTGGGTGGCTGCGGCATGCGTGGACCCGCGGTGCTCCTCTCCCGGGCGAAGCTGGAACGCAGGCGTCCCACACAGTCCGCTGGTGGCGGGAGAGTATGTCCAGCAGTTTGGCCACGGATCTGGCCCTAGGTGGGCCCTGGCAGCAGGAGAGCGCGTGCGGCACACACGGTCTCGGTGTGTGAGTGGGGTCTGCTCGTACCGCACTGTAGTATCCGCCGAAGACAGATTCACTACATGCGGCTACATGCGGCAGCAACCCGTTTAGTGGCTGCTCGTCGAAGACAAGGTAGCGCACTTTTCCCTAATGTAGGTGCCGAAGGCAGTGTTTTTGCGTGCGCGAAGCGCATTGAGTTATACTCTCTTCATGAGCACGGAGACTGCTCAACACAAAGGAGCTGGGCCTGCGGTATGGCTTTTGTGCCGTTCGCAGTGGTGGTTCTCGCCCGACTCTCCACGCACAAGTGCCAGCGGCGTTGCAAGCCAGAAGGCTGCGGCCCTTCGGGAAAGCGGGAGGGGGCGCCGTTCGGGGGAGGGTCCGGCGGCGCGGGAGCGGCGTGGGTGCGGCGGGCGCACCCTGCGGGAGCGGCTGCCTCCGGAGGGAGGGAGGACCACCCACCGTGCGCGAGGGCTTTGTGTCGTGGACGGAACACCCCTTGATAGTGGCAAAAGCTACTATTAACATAACACCCAACTCTGACTCACGTGGCACACTTTTATAAATGTGACAGTCGGGATCAGCGCAGAATCGGCATTGTGGGATGCGTCCGGACTTGAGGGAGAATTACTTCATGTTACCCGCGGCTCGGATGTCTATTTCCTAATTACATAGATCGTCTGTTTCAAGGAAGCGTCGTGGCTAGATCTTGGTCAGCGTGCGCATTCCCTTGTTCGATTCCTGGTAAAGTCAATACAATAGTGTGCGTTTTCCTTGCAATGTCCCAAATGTGTCTTGCTGTGTGACGGTGAGAAAATTCACTTCTCAGGTTGAGAAGACCGGAATACGGCGTGGGGATGTCTACGTGCCAACACGTACCCCCTTAACCCATGGCCGCGAGGCAGGGGCGTCGCCGGTTGACCTGGGCCCTTTCACAGGCGGTCGCGTCAAGTAATATACATGCATCTGTCTCATAGATACTGCTAGTTGTAGCTTGTTAATATCGGTCTGCTAATGGATAGCGTTGCGAAACTCCCGAGACGAAAAGTGCCGAAGGCCAGGTCGTTTCGCTGCGATGATAATTCCGCCCACGAATGGCGTGCGCGTGAACGATTCCGCCGGAGAATCCCTGAATTCGACCGCTGTCGGAGTTTTTGTTGTTAAGTGAATTTTACGGTACTGTTTGTCATTAGCGGAAGTCTTTCCACCATTTTCGAATTGTCGCTCCTCGTCATTTGTCTGATTCATATCTTGGACGCTAGGGAAGGTATGTTCGGCGTCCAATTAATGTTCGATCACCTTCAAGCGAATATATCATGTGTAAGGTTTTCCCGGCGCCGTTCTACGCGGGATGGAATGTGTCGAAATTATATTCGTCTACACCGTGTGACGAGCGCGACAATACAACGAGGAAAATACCGAGCAGTTGTCATACGTCACGCCACACTGGTCTTTTCCCAAAGCCGTCGCTTCCTCCCGGTTTCGCAGAGGGGAGGGGGCGCCGGACAGCGCGCCGCAGCGGGCAACTATATAAGTACTCGCGGCAGTGGTTCCGTACATCCGTGCAAAATTGCGTAACTACGATTATACACAAATCGCACGAATATGCGCGAGATAGTACCGCTACAGTACCAAAGGTGGAGCATAGTTTGTCGCTATTAATATAACATGTATAAAATCAAATGGGATATTGCAGTAAGTTCACTAAGCATCAAATTAAATTGCAGTAAGTTCTAAAACGAAATTAAAATAACAGAGGATGCAATTTTACACTATAGGCGTATTTGCAGGAAGTAGCGAGGACCAAAAAGTAAAAAATGGTACTGAATCCAACGTAATTGTTCAATCGCCTCTCGCTAACGAGAATATTATCATACTTTGTTAACGAATCACTATAGAGTAACAAAAATCACAATATATATGGTCTCCCAATCGCTCGTCAAGTGGAGAAAAAGCACTTTACACTGCTTTAGATTTGGGTCTTCTTACTTTCTCGCGACGGAGTAGAGAAAAATGATTATGCTGCTCGAATAAACGGCGAATTTTCGGCAGAAAAACTCTTATTACAGGGCCCTGGTAACGAAAAAGTGTAATAAATCCAGTTGCTAAATTTAGAAAAAATCATCTAACACATGGTGTAGCCAGAATTCGCGATTTGGGTTCCTTGGTACCAAAAAATCTAATATTGGCAAAACATCTGTCCGTCCGTCTGTGAACAACGCTAGCGGCTAAACCGTTCTGCCGATTTTCTCCAAAATTAATATATCCCAATCGAGCTGGCCTAAGTCGCGGCCCCTTGAATTTGAAATAGGGAGAAATAATTTTGAAGAGCACTTAACATGAAACCTCTGGGACAGATTTTTAATTTAAAAAAAATAGCTCCATCGTTTTTGACTAAATCATTTTCATGGATAGTGTGAAGGACATGAAGTTTGGTGAAGGTCTCATGTTTGTTAAAAACACTGACGTTTAGAAAATTGCAAAAGTTCAATATTTTTTCGGCGTCTTCCTACAACTAATATATTAAAGGTAGAGATTTTTCCGTGAATGAAATATGGTCCTTAAAGATAGATTTTGAAATAAGGTTCAAGTACAATTTTTCGAAAATTTGAGTTCTTTTAGCTTAATTTGCATGAAAATGCGGACAAGAAAGTACGTGCTCTTCTAGCATAGTTTCTGATTGGTTGCATCGCACCCTCTGAGATGCGACACCTTGTCTCTTATGTCAGGATTCCAGTGCGCCTGCAAATCACATTCCGGTACATAGTCTAGTCATTGAGTAGTTAGCTAAAACATATAGCGTACTTTTGATTTTTTGCTCCTTTATGTTTGGAGTGCTAAATACGAATATGAAGACTGCCAAAAAATATTTCCGTTAGAATATGAATTGCTCTTCTGTTTTATTGTGTTTGTCTATAAACTATCGAATTTAGGCAATAAATTACTCTTTACCAAAATATTCTTCATAAAAGTTTCTATACTTTAGTTACATATATTTTTCATTATGCACCGTTTAGGCGAAATTGACAATGAATTTTCACAAATTATGCGGCACTTACCAATAGCTCAGCTACCTTTTGGAATAGCTAATCAAAAACCTTCGTGTTTGTGTTCAGTACAACTATAAGCCTTGCTAAGAATCTTTGGCCTTTTTTTCTTATCATACGGTACTTTTTGCCAGTAGTTTTGATCTTGAATTACAAATGGATAAAATTAAATATTATTGTAATTTATATTATGGATAAAACGGCTTGACTGTTGAAAAGGGGCGTTGAGGAAGGGCATACAATACCCCTTTTACGGTAAGATTTTACTATCTGAAATTCACAAACGACAAAATGTATTTACATAGAGTTTTAAATATGCTCTAAAGTTATTCAAACATTTAACCTGTGACGTCTGCTGTACTGGGTAAAATATTGTACAACGAACTGATAGCGGCGAACAAACAGTACTCTTGATATAGATATTGGGAATGTGGATAAAAATCGTGTCTTCTCGTAGATGTTGCTGTACCATACTATCACGACGGAGAAACGTCTAAGATAGAGTTTGGAAATCGAGATCAGTCGAAAGTGTGGCGTTAAAACACAGGTCGTCGTTATATTTATCGGAACTCTGGATTTGATCCTCAGATAACTTCAAATCGCAGGCTATTGAAAAGGCTGAGATGTGCGAGTCGACGCGTTATTGGAAGAAGTCCTTGTTTTGCGCAAATTATTGTGAAGCACCAGTAGTCATATCTGCTCCTTAGGAAGCTGGTTGCCAATTGGAGAAGATATTTTATTTAATCGACACCTACCGTTATTCTTGAATTGAGGGGATAACAAAACAATTAACAATAAATGTGTTTACTTAAGGCTTTTATTCATCAGTATTTTCTGTGAGAACCAGTACTTTCTGGAAAACATTTGGCATCCAACAATGATGAGGTCTCAAGCAAATAATCAGGTAGCTCTGAATCAACATCATTGTCATAATGGTTATTAAGAATTTGGGTCTTCATTCAAAATTCAACAATATCAGTTCGATATAATGCAAATCATCATATCACATCGAAAGCGTGCGAATTAATGTGATAACTTGTTACGATTGTGGAAGATTTACACACAAACTTCAAAGGAAAAATATATGAAATTATAAAACTTGTGTATTCTTTATACTCGTGTTTGTGATCAAGACAAACCATGGGCTGCTCACCAGTGTTGTGTCACTTGAACAACGAACCTTAGGTTGTAGGGAAAACTCAAATCATTTTCATTCGCTCTACCAGTATTGTGAAGAAAATCAACAAATTGTGAAATTTTAATGTGTGCATATTATTACACGAATATGTGTATTCTATTTTTAACTTGTTCTTACCTCATATGAAGCATGCTCATAAAATTGTGTAGTAATATAACCAAAGTGCCAAAGTGGAAATTAGTATAGGATATGGTTTATTTCAAATACTAAATGTGTTTATATCTTTTGAACCTTGCGTGATAGAAACTCTTTATAATGATTTTCAAAATCAGCGTGATCGTTTTTTTAATCACTTATTTTCATTCTGGAGGTATGCATCCCCCTCCCTAGTGTAATTAATCTGAGTATGGTTTTTGCAGTGAGTGACGTTAATCTCTTCAAGGTTTTGTGAAATATTTCAGTATTTCCACACATAATTAAAGACTTAAACTTGTTTCAAATTCCGCCTGAGCTACCTCAGAGGCAGCATCAGTGCTGGCTCCGCAGTGGTCGGAGAGGGATGTTCTAGGGTTAGTGTCCCGACGGATCTCAGCGAGATGGGAATACCACCAGCTCCCGGGATATAACGTTCTCCACACTTACGGGATTAATGACAATTGCAGTTGACATGCCCGTGACGTGGATCAATCTTCTTTCAAATCCACGTCAGGGGAAACTCAACATCCTGCGTACCAGATAGTCTCTGCGTCTTTTCCTCCGAGCCGTGGCACTGCCTCAGGACCCGCTCGCGTGTTGCAGGATGGCCGGCGTCTTGTGCCGGGCGGTGGCGGCGGCGGAGGCGGGGCACGTCCGGAAGCTGGAACGGCTGCTGAAAGAGGCGCTGCCTCAGGCACCGCCTCAGGCGCCGCTTGAGGTATGGATGCACCTCTGACATCGGTTCACATTTCGAAGAAAACTTCTACAGGATCATTGCAGAGTAGAGCAAACGGAGCAGAACTGACATATGTAGTAAAACTCAATTTAGTGGAATTCAAAAAAGCATGGTCGAGGAAGAAAGGGATTCTGCAAGAAAGGGAAAATGTGTCGTCCAAGAAGGCTTCGCATTCTTCAAAAGGAAAGTGGAAAAATTGCAATATTGAAACAGTATAAATTTGCACAAGGCCGAAGATTGGTTTAAGAATTATAATTAAAATAGGGTCGTTTATATGAAATGGTCAATTAGTAATTTTACATTAAATAAAGATTGTAAAGATTTGCACACGAAATATATTAATGTTGTATGATATTAGCGTGAATGTGATTCTTTTGTATAATAATAATAATAATAATAATAATAATAATAATAATAATAATAATAATAATAATAATAATTGGTTATTATAAGGAGAATTACATGGAATATTGAAATAAAGATCGAAATTGATGTGGAAGTGAGGAAGCCACAGGCTTCCAGCTTGTTAAGAAAATAAATGGTGTGACAGATTGTTGGGCTTAGAGAATTATTGGGAATGAGGGTTGTTATTATTTGCAGTAATATTTTACAGTATTATTCCTTCGGTCTTAAATTCCTCAAAATAAATTTTATATCAGCTCGTGGCGGTGTATTTTCAGGCCTTCTCCTTTAATATTAAGAATAAAGTCTTGAGATATTTATGATGTGTTTATTAGTAGTAAGATCGAAAATAAATGAGCTAGCCATAATATTGATATTATATATAAACAAGTGAGATAGAAAGAAGTATTATAGTTGGATAAAGCTTAAAAATTTAGTAAAAAGGCAACAATTCATTTTTTTAAACTCCAATTCATGAAATTGATTAATTAACACCATATAAAGATACGTACACCGCACGAAAAAGAATGCACATGCACTGACCACCTGCGACTAAATTAAGTTTTTTTGCTGTAAAATTAATAATCTTCCCAAAGTTCACGTTTAACGGATGTACGTTATTATTAACAGTGTTTAGTGATCTTACGCTGGTGATGGCAGTAAGTGTAAATATTCATATTAAATAAACGTAAGTATGTATTTAGTGTGAAAGAGAAATTCAAGTGTTTGTAAGACTTTAATTTTTGATTAGCACATTGTCGCATACGATAAAATTGCGGTAAGTTGCATGTTTACAGAATGCCTGGGGAAACATTTGTTAGAAAGTTCCTGTGAAATTATGCCGACCACTATTCTACGCATGTATGGGGTCCAAGATCATAATTATTGCCATAGAACATATGTGTGAAATTTATATTGAAGGTATATATGTGACATCAAGCACTGGTATTCGGCAGGTAGGCCAAATCTCTTCGTGTCAGAACGTGACTTGCCTAACATCAGTGCTCAATGGATATCATACGTCCTTTTCGCCCTCACCTTGAATCCGCTTCTGAGAGTACTACCAGATGGTTCCAGAGTACTACCAAGCGTTCGTAGACCACGAGTTCTTATGCTCGTCTGGGCGACGGCTTTTGGGTCAAAACGTACAGCGCCAACATTTGTCAAATTCTGTCATGTTTTCAGCGCGAGAGCCGGCAACGCCAGTGCCGCCAGAACCAAAGGCAACTTGCTGAGGACCAGCAGCCTGAGGGCCGACATCCGGAGGGCTGTCAACCGCCAAACCGTGTGCCGACCGAGAGCCGACAACCCGAGATCCGGCAACCCGAGGGCCGGCAACCCGAGGGCCAGCAACCCGAGGGCCAGCAACCCGAGGGTCAGCAACCCGAGGGCCAGCAACCCGA